>JAEUWS010000982.1:0-600000 GCA_018524945.1 Podaxis sp. C-F-92630
GTGGAGTTTAAGCTCCTGATCAAAGCCCAATAACACATGTTCTCCGAAAATCATGCCCATTCATACACTCCGTACAATACACCTTCAATAACTTCCCCTGCCATGCATCACTTTTTTTGTCAGCCTCATTTAGATGGTTGGTGAAATACTGTCTCCACCATCCACGATCTTCGTGATTGAAGATATCCTTGGGCATTTGTAGGGAGGAACAGGGTGCTGAACGCCGTCTCAAGCAACAGCGGCGAGAAAAGAGGCTGAAGTCATCTATTCTCACAATTGACTGATTATCATGATCAGAGATCCCACCGAATGTATTGAGATAATATTAGTGCGTAGACTCATCGGTTATACCCGGCTCATGAGTCCTCATGAGGGATTCATGAGTTCGGATCACGAGCGTGGCTCAAACTCATGAACGGCACAAACATTGTTACACTGGCTGAGAGTGACTTTCACCCTTTCAGCTTGCCCGTCGTTCTCTGCAACCGCTTCATGTTTGTGGTATTACAATGCACGCAAAATAGTTTGAATGCTTATCAGATATAAATGACGGTATTTGGGCGTTCTACATGAAGTGTGGAGCAGGATATAAATGTTCGTCCGAACTGGGTTTACATCCGAACTCCGGTGTAAGTTGACTGCCGTCATCTTACTCGTTCCCATGATCTTGGTCGCCTTCTTTTCGCAGCCAAAATTCAGGCTGCCACCACCTCGTGCTGCGTTTTAATACACTTGTTCTCACATTCAATCGGTGATATTCAGGAGACCACTGCGCCCATATAAGATTAGAGGAATTGCAACCTCTAACACACCACCCACAACATGGAACCATCCGATGAACCCAAATCACCTGGCGATCCCTTTGGTTCCCTCTGGAAAAAGGCTGAGAAGGTCCACGAGGACAAGTGGAACTCCAACCCACCTCAAGTTACAAGCTACCTCACATACTGCAGATCCGAACCTTCTACAAATCTCATCCAAACGACAGGCTTTACGTCTCCCAACTGCGGTTTGGGCTGGCGTTTCCAGCTCATCGAGAGCTTCCGCTACCGGACTTCGAGCTCGAGCCCCTGCACCCAAGAGCTGGTGGGACAAGTAAGAGTAACTTTCCAGCCCCATGTGTGTTCTTCGATGCTCTTGAGCAACATCAAGATTGATGTGAAGGTCTCATACCCGACGGACGAGACGAAATCATCAAACAAGATGGAATTCACCGATGTCCCTGTCAAATCAAGTCGTGTAATCGGGACCTATGTGGAACCTCCGCGGTATAAGGGACAGACGCATATTGAAATTACCATCACTCTCAATCCTTCTGATGGTCTGTCTCTCCCCACCACCCCGCCCGTCAACACAAGAAAGGCCCTGCGACATTCACTTGACAGGCCTTCTTTTGTCGACACCAAGTTCTATCTTTTTTCAGCCAAGGTTGAAGGTCGACCGGCTCTTCCGAAAGCGGTGTTTGCCAAATCCTTGCTACTGACTGACACCGGCAGCACATACCTGCGTGATTGTAAGTGTGCCAGTTCTCCTTTTCCGTGACCTGGAGTTATCGTTTATCACAGTACTTTCTCCTGAGACTGGATTTGCAAATGGTACATCTTGTGATCTTCGGGAAGACGTTCCGCAGGAAATCGCCAAGTTAGACCCGGATGCTTTCGAGTACGATTCAGATAGTGATCTTGAGGACGATGATGGGACAAGTAAGAAAGGGAAGGAAAAGGCCCCTGCAACTTTGCCTGCCTCCGAAATGTGTGTGTTGTTTCAATTTTCTGCTTCACCTTTGCGACATCCTCTCAACATGATCTCATGACAGCGAGGCTGGGAGCTCACCTGAAAGTCAGGTTAGAAGGACATCTGCAAGCCTGGAAGATGGCCGGGCTTTCGCAATCAATGGCACTGCATACAAAACGTGAGTAAACGTCCGTCTATAGTCGTGTTGGTAAAGGCTCAAGCTTTATTTGTGGCCACAGGTGGAAAGCCTTCATATACTACACATATACGAATGATATTCAATTCAATTTGCTCAAGTCCCAGAGAAAGCCAATGGCGCTTGCAAAAACTGGTAACTCTGTGGATTCGGATTCGACCAGCTGTTCACCGAAGTCGATGTATCGATTTGCTGACTATGTTTGTATCCACTTCTTGTTTCAATTTCCATGTGCTGACACTCGCACTCTCTCAGACAGATCTTCCCCAGTTGAAGGCGCTCGCAAAAGAGGGAATCAGGAAGAGTCTTTCCAAGTCCAACATTATCACTGAGCTCTTCTCCAGCTTCACGTCAAGGTCAGTAAAATACCCTCTGCTCCAGTTTAAGCGGCCCGACATAACCTTTCTTAGATATCAAGAGATCATGGAGCTTGAAGTTGATTTCCTGGCTGATAATTTCACATTTGATGTCGCTCGCGACCTCGACGAAATGTTGCAACTTATTGTATTGGGCACAAAGCCATACTGCTTCCGTGTCTTGGCCCTTGCTATGAGGAGATTGCGAGGAGATAGCACGGAAAGTGCATGGAAAGCATTAGACCGTAGGACGCCTTCTCCGAGGCCTAGATCCACCAGTCCCCTCCAAGATCTTGAGGGCCCATCAACCCCAGTAGCTTCTTCAACTCCGAGCTTCCCCGAAGGCATCCCTGCGGAAGTAACTGGAGCAAAGGCCCCCACCAAGGGAGAGCCGGAGAAGGGTGCCGGGTTTACGTTTGCGTTTGGCGCAGGCGGCAGCTCGGGTTCCTCGGGGAGCGTATTCGGAAGCTCCAAGAGTGATTCAACACCCTTTGGGCTATGGAGTTCCGGGACTGGCTCACACGTAGCACCGGGTCATAAGAAGAAGAAGAAGGAGAAAGTTAAAGGGAGGGAGGCCACTGGATGAGGTGATGCGAGTTGTCTTAGCAAGCTTTCGGTCGCTGTGTAGTAGTTTCCGCGAGCAAATAATTTGGGGCAATACTCCTTGGTTCAGGTTCACCGTGGAGTTTGAGTTCATGAAACCTAATACCCCGCTCCGAACGCAGCCACAGTATATCACCACCTGGACCACACGAAACCTTTTCTTTCTCTCTCTCTTTTTTTTTTTTGCAGTGTATACGCTTTTGCTACTCTATGGTAGGGCACCTCTTCTTCCAGCAATATATCACTTGGTAAAACTGCCGCGCCCGTGAGGCCTCAGCCGAGGACGCTTTTCCTAGATTTGACTTATTACTGGTGACCGTTGTGTAAGCTCAAAGCACTATGGACGAAGTCGGAGCTCCTGGGTTCTCACCTGTCTTTCGGCGAATCTGATTCACTTAAACTTGACTCAAAGCGCCAGCGCCTCTGTTGTAAAAGAGCTGTATTGAACACTGAAATGTCGTAAGTAGTACTGGACAACGAAATATCACTTCCCAATAAGTTAGACCTAACTAACGGCCCTTCCTATTTGTCCCCCGAGTCGGACCTCCACTTCCGCCAACGCCTCCACCTCTCTTCTTCCTTTTTGTATCAGGTGGCATAGCCCGCTCATCCGACTCGGGGGTAGACGCACGAGATTCACCAGTGGGATGGGGAAGTTGGTCTGAGGACATGTGGGGGGACGGCACCAAAGACGGACTTCGAACGGGCTCGTCCTCGTCCAACGCCCTCCATGCCCTCTGAGTATCGTCTCTTCCCAACCTTCTCATCGTCAAAGCCAAAACATCAGAGCAGTGTGGCCTTTCCCCCAATACTACCGACTGAAACATATGCATGAGGTCTCGAGCAATATGAGACGAGAAGTTTTCAACAAGGTAATCAACTTCCAGTTCAATGATCTCCGGATGCCTGAAAAAAGTGTTGCATTAGTACAGATCGCACGTTGCCCCCCGAGTGGCTATATTGGCCGCTGGAACTAACTTCGATGTAAAAGTAGAAAAAAGCTCTGTGATAATGTTGGACGCAGTAAGATTTTTCCTTATCCCTTCTTTTGCTAGTGTTTTCAATTCCGGTAGGCCAGCCTGAATTGACAACTATTAGCAATATAATACTGTCGAAGAGGTGGAATACTGACCTCATCTGCAAGTCGATACATTGATTTGGGCGAGCAGCTAACAAACTCTTGGTTTGTTGGCGGTTTTGTAGACTCGCCGGAGCCGGTACATCTTTGAGACTTGAATTCATTGAATCGAATTTCGTTTGTATACAGGTAGAATATAAATGCCTTCCAGCTGCAGGGCAGGAAAAGGATCAGTACGAAATTTGGTATCCACGGAACGTAATGCTCACGTTTTGTATGCAGCATCATTGATTGCGAAGGCTCGTCCATCCTGGGCGGCCGAGGGAGGATCTTCAGCTTGGTTAATAGGCTTGAACGTTGACACCTTATCACTGTCACAGGATACATGGGCCCGAATTGAACACAGATAAGATAGCTCATTGTACGTACCTTTCAGGAACGGCTGCGCCAGTTGGTGGTGCAGTTGCTTTTCCCTTCCCTTTGTCAACTGGGGCCGGGTCCTCCTCAAGATCACTATCGGAATCATAGTCGTACGCATCCGCGTTCAACTGAGCGATCTCCTCTGGGGCATCTTGGCGGAGATCACAAGGTGTACCACCCGCAAAACTGGTCTTCGGAGAGAGTACTAGATTATAAAGCAGAGTTGTTTAGAGTTAGATGGTTCGTGGAATCGAATCCAATACATATGGCTCACGTTCTCGCAGGTAGGTGCTCCTATCACACAGGAGCGACGATTCGGCGTACACTGCTTTCGGAATTCCCGGTTCGCCTTGAACCTTAGCTGAGAAAAGATAGAATTTCGTGTCAACAAAAAAAGGCCCTTCAAGCGATTGATGCAGGGCCTTCTTTGCATTAGCAGGTGGAGTGGTCGGCAGGGACAAGCCATCCAAAGGATTAAATGTTACAGTGACTTCGATATGTGCTTTTCCCTCATATTGTGGGGGCTCTCTATAGGTCCCGAGTGCGCTCTCTACATGAAACGAAACATCAGCGAATTCCTTTTCATACGTCGGTCCTGCTCCGTCTGCCGCGTAAGAGACCTTCATGTTAACCTTGACGTCGCGATAAGACGCCGAAGAGCAAATATAGGGTTGGAAGGTCACTTCCATTTGTCCCACTGGCTCTTGGGCATGAGGACTTGGACTGGACGTCTGGAAATGGAAGGCCTTGAACTGGAAGCGCCAACCAAAACCGCAGGTGGGAGACGTGCAGATTGGTCGCGGTGACTGGTCATCGGAGGGTTCAGATGTCGAATATGTGAAGTAGCTTGTAACTTGAGGCGGATTGGAATTTAACTTGTCCTCGCGGATTCTCTGGACTGCCACACAAACATTGGAAGCAATGGGGCGAGGTAAAGTTGCCATTTTGGAAATATTTGCAACCCCCCGAACCGGTGTCTTATATGTACACAGCACCCAGTCTCCTCCAGGAAGGTGTGAGAGCAGTCATGGGAGTCCTCCCCAGTTTGGAAGAACGACCCACATGGACGTACTAGAACGTTGACGTCGAGCGCTGAGCTTTGCTGCTTTGGGCTACTTGGGTTGTCACATATGGTATTAGAAGCTTTCCGCCGCACGACTGCGTACCACAGATTGATGTTCCCAAGGTACATAGGGGGTTCTCAAAACTGCAGGGAGCACATTCAGCTGATCAAAGTCTGCAGTCGCAACGAAGCACCTTTAAATACTAGACGCAGCATTCGCACCTATGAATACTCTTTCCCAGCCTGATCCTTTGAGCTAGAGTGGATCATCTCGATATAATCATCCTCCCTTTGCTTTCTGTGTACACCGTTATTTTTGTCCAAGGAACTTCTGAGTGGGATTGCAGCATCGTTGGACAGCTTCGCAAGGTTCTTCGTCGAATGTCTGTGATTCTATTTACGAATGCTCGGGATGGCCATCCACTAGTGTCGCCAGTGCTAAAGTGGGTGTTACGGGAAAGAAACAAAGAAAGGACGGTGGTTTATAAGGGAGGCGACTTGTGGGTACAATGTTCAAAATTCCAGCAGCTCCTATTCCGTTTGTATGGGGTGTAAGATCCATACTGCCGCCGCGTCCAGCGTCCTCGAATCATTGTGGGTGATCTTTTGAGGTGATATATTCGGTGGGGATGGGGCATCGTCGTTATATGCTGCCATGTACACAGACTTTGAGCTGTGTAGCACCGGCGCCTTAGTGACACATAGACGTTGTGGTAAAACAATACAATCAAATACATGACCTTCATCGCAGTCGTGACGAGGCGGACGACACCTGCCGTCTCCTGGCAGTAGCGGGAGAGCATAGACTACTGGAACTTGTCATCCCCGAGCTCGTTACGCCCGTCCCTTGAGCTTTTCCATGATGTTGTAGATGCTGCTGCACAGCTGTAACGTGGAAAGTCTAAGCCACAACGAAGGCATCACTCCAATTCCGGCGAGTGAGACAACAGGAAGAACAGACAGACCCTCGTTGGATCGGAAATACCGATCCATATCCTCCGCGTCGAATTTGGACAGAACGAACTGATGCTGAAGAGATTGATGCGGTCCGTTTCCCGCTCCCGTCACTGGACATCCAGCGTCGCCATGCCCAAAGGCGAAATGCGCACCGGAAGTGGGCTGGGGGAAGTTGTCGATATCGGGGTCCCTGAAGCGGTCGAAGAGGAGCCTACGATCTTTTTCCTACCAATACGGAATATAAGTTGACGCTTGGCTTTGACAGGCTGGCATTCGCCGCCTAGACCTGCCCCTGAACCTCCCATATTAGGTCCTACGACGCCAATGGCGCAGGCAACTGGACGAGGTGATGCGAGTTGTCTTAGCATGCTTCTGGTCGCTGTGTAGTAGTTTCTGCGAGCAAATAATTCGGGCAATATCCCTTGGTTCAACCTCGCCGTGGGGCCTGAGTTCATGAAGCCTAACACATAATACCCCGCTTTGAACATGACCGCGGTATATCACTACCTTCACCACGAGCCTGAGAGATTTTCACTTTTTTTTTTGGCAATACTCGAGTATACATATACCTTTGTTACTCTATGACAGAGTACCTTTCCTTCCGACAGTATGTAGCCAAATTACCGCACCAGTGGGGCCTTGACTAGGGATGCTTTTTCTGGGTTTGACACATGGCCAATGGACATGGTGTAAGCTCAGGGCACCTTGGACGACATCGGAGTCCCTGGGTTCTCATTTATTTCTCAGCTAATCAGGTTCACTCACCAGGCTCGAAATGCCAGCATCCTTCTTCAAAAGAGCTGCATTGTAAAACTGTAAGTAGTACTGGACGACAAATCATCACTTTTCAAATTAGCCACAACTACGGCGCTCCCCATGAACCGAGAGTCCCCCAGCCTCCACTCTCCGAATTCACAACGTCAATGTTTGGATTTTTCTTCTTCTTTTTGGTCTTAACTGGTATAGCCCAATCTTCCGACTTAGGGGTAGGCGTAGGGCATTCACCGAGATGAGGAAGTAGGTCTTCGAACATGCTCGGAAGGGACGACTTCGAAGGCGGGTTTTGCACAGGCTCCTCCACGTCTAACGCCCCCCATGCGCTTTGGGCATCATCTCCTCGCAACCTTCTCATCGTGAAAGCCAGAACGCGGAAGCAGTGTGGCTTTGTCCCCAGTACTACCGACCGGAGCATGTCATCGAGGTCTCGGGCAACACTAGACGAGAAATTTGTGACTAGGTAATCAACTTCCAGTTCAATGACCTCCTGATACCTGAAAAGAGTCACATTAGTATAGATCGCGAATTGCCCTCTGGGTAGCAATATTTGTCCGGAACTGACTTTGATGTAAAAGTAGAGAAGAGTTCTGTGATAATGTTGGACCTGGTAAGATTCTTCCTTATCCCTTCTTTTGCCAATGTTTTCAGTTCCGGCAGATCGGCCTGAAGTGGCAACGATTAGTAAATGTAGTACCAGTCAGGAGGTGGAATACTGACGTAGTTTGCAAATCGATACATTGATTTGGGCGAGCAGCTAACGAACTCTTGGTCTATGGGTGGTTTCGTAGATCGGCAGAAGCCAGTAGGTGTTTGAGACTTGAAATTATCGAATCGAATTTCGTTCGTATACGTGTAGAATATGAATGCCTTCCAACTGCAGGGCAGGAAGGAGATCAGTGTGAAATTTGATAACCACAGAGCACAATGCTCACGTTTTGTACGCAGTACCATTAATTGCGAAGGCGCGTCCATCTTGGATGGCTAAGGGGGGGGTCTTCAGCTTGGCCAGCGGGCTCGGACTTCGTTACTGTATCACTGCCACAGGATACATAAGCCCGAAGGGGTGCAGATGATATAACTTGCCGTACGTACCTTTCAGGAACGGTTGTAGCAATCGGTGGCGCAAGTGCCTTTCCCTTCCCTTTGTTAACGGGGACCATGTCCTCCTCAAGATCACTATCGGAATCATAGTCGTACGCATCCGCATCCAACTTAGCAATCTCCTCTGGGACATCTTGGTGGAGATCGCAAGGTGTGCCGCTCGCAAAACTGGTCTCCGGAGAGAGTACTAGATAGTAAAGTTGAAGTGACCAGAATTAGATGGTTCGAGAAGGTCAAATCCAATATGACTTACGATCCCGCAGGTGGGGGCTGCCGTTGCTCAGGAGCGACGATTTAGCGTACACTGCTTTCGGAAGAGCCGGTCTATCTTCAACCTTAGCCGAGAAAAGATAAAATATCATGTCAACAAAAGAAGGCCCTTCAAGCGAACGATGTAGGGCCTTTCTTGTGTTGGCGGACGAAGTGGTCGGCAGAGACAATTGATCTGAAGGACTGAATGCAACAGTGACTTCGATGTGCGCTTTCCCCTTGTATCGTGGAGGCTCCACATAGATTCCGAGCGCATGGTTCGCTTGAAAAGGGACGTCAGCGAATTCCTTTTCATGCATTGGTTTTGCCCCGTTTGTTGGGTAAGAGACCTTCACATTGACCTTGACGTTGCTCAAGAGCATCGAAGAGCAAATATGGGGCTGGAAGGTCACTTCCATTTGTCCCACTAGCTCTTTAGCGCGAGGACTTGAGTTCGACGGCTGGTAATGGAAGGTCTCATCGAATTGGAAGCGCCAACCAAAACCGCAATTGGGGGACATGTAGGTCGTTCGCGATTGGTCATTCAATGGTTCGGATGTTGAATATGTGAGGTAACTTGTAACTTGAGGCGGATTGGTGTTCCACCTGTCCTCGCGGATTTTCTTGGCTACTCCAGGAGCGTTAGGAGAACGAGGTGAAACCATTTTGGATGGAATATCTGCCACACTTACCCCAGAGTTGGTGATCTTATATGTACACAGCACCGCGATTTCGTCGGATATGATAGGAAGGTGAGGGAAGCGCGAGGTAGCAACTGGTAGCAATAGAGTCCTCCCAGGCTTGGAAACATGACCCACGTGAACGTACGGGCGTTGAGCTTTGCTGCTTTGAGTGAGGTTATTACATACGGTACTAGAGCCTTTTCGCCACAGGACTGCGTACCGCAGCCATCAACTTCATGGGCTTGATACTTCCAGGGCCCATAGGGAGTCATAAAATTACAAGGAGCATGTTCAGCTGATCAAAGCCCGCAGTCCCAATGAAGAACCGTTGAACAGATGTAGCACTCGCACCCGAGATGCCCTTTCCCGGCCCAATCCTTTGGGCTGAGGTGGATCATATCAATATAATGACCCTTCCTTTGCTTTCTACACCGTTGTATCTGTCCAAGGAGCTCCTGAGTAGGATTCTAGCTTCATCAGGTAGTTCCGCAAGATTCTTCGTCGAACGTCCGCGAATTCATTTTGAACGTTCTGGATGACCATTCATAAAGGTCGCCAGTGCTAAGATAAGCGTGACAGGAAAGAAACAGAGAGAGGACACTGGCTTATAAGAGAGACGACTTGTGCGCACAATGTTTGAAATTCCAGCAGCTCCTAGTCCATTTGTGTAAGGCGTAAGATCCAGACAGCTGTTGCGTCCAGCGTCTCTGAATCAATGTGGGAAATCTTCTGAGATGGTATATTCGGTAGAGATGGGGCATCGTTGTATGCTACCATGCACAAAGAATTCAAACTGCGTAGCAGCAGCGTCTTAGCGACAAACGGACGTTGTGGTAAATAATACAATCAAATACATAACCCTCATCGCAGTCGTGAGAGGGTAGACGACACCTACCGCCTCCTGGCAGTAGCGGGAGCGCCCAGACTGCTGGAACTTGCCACCCCCAAGCTTATTACACCCGTCCCTTGAGCTTGTCCATGTTGATATTGCGGTTGCTACTGCACAGCATGTGACGTGGAAAGCCTAGGTGGTGACGAAGGTATCACTCCAACTCCGACAGGCGAGGCGACAGGAGGAACAGACAGATCCTCGTTGGAAATACCGATCTATATCCTCCGCGTCGAATTCGGACGGAACGAACTGATGCTGACGAAGTTGATGCGTCTGTTTCCTGTCCCTATCCCTGGGCGTTCACCGCCGTCCTGCCCAAAGCCGAAATGCGCACCGGAGGTGGTCGGGCTGGGGAAAGTTGTCGATATCGGGGTCCCTGAAGTAGTCGAAGAAGAGCCTGCGGCCCTTTCCCCGCCAATACGGAATATACATTTACGTTTGGCTTTGACGGGCTGGCGTTCGTCCCTGGACCTGCCCCTGGACCTCCCATGTTAGATCCCGCGACGCTAGTGGAGCTGGAACTTCTAGGTGGTACACTCCGGACAGTGAAATGTGAGAGCGAGCGCGTGTATGGGGATAACGTATGATTTGAGTAACTTAGGGTGCTTGATTGATGGATTGACTTGCTGTTTAGTGAGGGCCGCAGGATGATCTTGGGGTTTGGTTCTGAGAGGTAGGGATAGGATGAAGATAATGCGGGATTGTTGACAGGCGAGGTCCCAAATCCTGAAGTAGGATCGGTGGTGTTGGGATAGAGCAAGGACGTAGTTGTTGTGGATTGGTGCGAGGCGGAGGAAGAGACAGAGAGACGGCGTTGGGACTGGGGTCGGCGGATGTATATTGGGTTATTGTGGTCTGGGCCGTTTGGATGGGATGGTGTATGAGTGAGGTGTGACGAGGAATGTAGATCTGGTGATCTAGGTTGATGGGTCGTCGAGTGCAGATAGTGGTCACCACTCGTACTTGAGTCTGCACTGTCGGGCGTTCGTGGTCGTGAAGGGTAATAAGGAGGTGCGGTTCTTAAAGGATTCTGTAGCAAGTGATGTAGGTTGTGCACGTCTGGGAAATATGAGGAACCAGAGGAGTGAGGATGCTGGGTGTTATGGCACCTGAACGGATGCTTCCCTATGAACGAGAATAAGAATGTGATAGTGATGAGCGAGGTGTGATGCCCGGAGGTGGTTGGATAGTTGATTGCGAGTGAAGAACTCTAGGTCGTGTGATTGTGCCGCCACCAACTGCAGGCATGGTTTCATATATGGGTGTGTTGCCGCGTTCAGCATAGATGCTCGGAGGAGGGCTGATGCTTTGTACTGTATCTTCCCATTTGACGATGTCGAAAGAAGTCGAGGCGCCATCATCTTTGAAGTTCTCGTCCTCGTCACCGCTTGGCTCCTCGGCTAGATCCACGAGACCCTTGTTGGGTGTAAAGAAGCAGCTGAAGCCTTTGAAGCCTGTTTGAAACCACTCTTTGTCGGGAGAATGCCGTGAAGGGAATCCGAAGTGGAAGGGCAATCATTGGGTGTGTTTTAAGTTTCATATATCGATTCATCCTCGGCATCGAGTCAAAAGAATTTGAACTAGTGAATTAGTGCCAGCAAAGATGGCACAGGTCATAGAAGCCTGGGTTAGTGGCATAAGAGATCAGCCGCTGGTTATGTGTGCTATTGGATGACTTCCCGTAGGCGATTAGAATAATCTGAATGGTCAGATTATCCCAGACGGTCAGGGAAATAGGGGGAGGGGTCGTCCAGACTATCTCAGATGACGAAATCTGGACAGGCCTCCTGGACCCCTTCCAGATTCCAAAATGTTCTCAACACGCTTGCGAGCATGAGATAAGACGTTGAGGGAACGAAACAGAATGATACAGGAACGCGTTGCTGCGTGTAGTCACGTGGCACGTGAGTGACATCATCAATCATACTTGGACTGTTTGGTCAGGACCTTGTGGCCGCTGTGGGAGTCGAACTCAGCCCAGATTCTCCCAGAATCAAATTTTAAAAAAGTCTGGGATTCTAAATCTTTCTAAATTTCCTACGGGAAGTCATCCACTGAGTGATTGTGCACCTAGGAAGCACAAAGAATTGCAAGAGGCGATTTCTGTCGCGGTACTGGTGCATACGTCTTCGGGTTCAACCCCAAGACGTAAACACTTTGCCACTTTCAACTTTACCTTTGGAGACGGCCGACTGAGGCCTGGTGGTCATGGGTTGTTCCACATACAGGAACAAACAGCAGAAAAGTCCTAGTTCTATCCAGGCAGTGGGAGGCAGTGTGCCGGCCTTCACCATCGGGCAAGGTGACGTCAGCCCCACATGACCCTGGCCTACGGCAGGTGGCGCTGCCCAGGGCGGGGCCTATCAAACTGTGAGTACCTACAGACAGGACAACTTAGTACATAGACAATGCTGGGACGGCAGGATGGCTCCTGATGGCTCACCTCAGAGTCACGTAGTGGTAGACGACTGAGGTGAGTAGACGGGACAGCGACGTATATATCCCACCGGTGAACCGGTTATTCCAGGTATTGAGGAGACGAAATTGAAAGAAAGAAAAACATGCTTGAAATTCACCCCAACCGTCCATAAGGCCCATTCCATTCCTTCTTCACCAAGACGGTAACCGAATGTTCCACTGACGTGACGGCACGGACAATCCTCCTTCAACAAGGCCCAGCCGCCACCCCCCCTAACACCAACCTGTTCAAGGTCGCCTGAGCCATGGCTCGTGCACCACAGGCCAAACTCATCGCTTCTGAGAGGGCTCTCAGAGCAAGTGGCAGGAGAGCTGGATGTTTAAGATCCTTCCATATTCAGAGTACCTTCCCTATATGGAAATATAGCGAACTTCAGTGATTGGCCAAGATGAGAACTTCCTTATTTTCGAGAATTTTTGTCTTAGCGTTTTGACCCTCTCGTCAAACTGAGCATTTTGCCAAGAGGGATAAGAAAAAGCGCAAAATTGACAGCCCCAGGAAAATTGTTCAAAAGTTCTGGTCTCTGGGCGCCCTCACTATAGCTTGGTAGTTCCAAGGAGACCGATTAGGGCAGCGGTTTAAGCCCTCTGGTGAGCCCCTTCGAAAGGGCGAAACCCGCCAAGTCCGCCTATCAGTACCACGGCACCTGGTGACTCAGCGATCGCTCTCATGCGGACGAAAACTCGACGACGACCAGGTCAGAAAGAAATCTTTACAAGTCCAACATCGTCACTGAGTACTGAGCGCTGAGTCCTCTTCCAGCTTCACGTCAAGGTCAGTAAAGAACCCTCTGCTCCAGTTTATGTAAGGGGCCCGACATCGCCTTTCTCCCAGACATCAAGAAATCATGGAGCTTGAGGTTGATTTCCTGACTGATAATTTCACATTTGATGTCGTCTGCGACCTCGACGAAATGCTGCAAGGACAAAGCCATACCGCTTCCGTGTATTGGCCCTTGCTATGAGGAGGTTGTGTGGAGGCAACATGGAAAGTGCAGGGAAAGCATTGGACCGCGGGACACCTTCTCGGAGACCCAGATCCACCAGTCCCCTCCAAGATCCTGAGAGCCACCAACTCCAGCAGGTACTTCAGCAAGGTGCTTCACTTCCGAACTCACAAAAAGGCAGTCCTACGGAGGTAGCCGAAGCAAAGACACCCACGGAGAGGAAGCTGGAGAAGAGTATTGCATTTGGGCAGGGCGCAAACAGCAGTCTGGGTTCCTCGGGAAGAGTGTTCGGAAGTTCTCAAAGTGAATTAACACCCTTTGGGCTGTGGATTCCCAGGCCTATCTCGTCTGTAGCACCAGCTCACAAGAAGGAGAAGCAGAAGGGGAAGTAGAACTGAGGAAAGCCAATGGATGAGGAGGCGATGCGAGCTGTCTTATCGAGCCTCCAGTCGCCATATAGTATTTTCCGCGAGCAAGTAATTCAGGGCAATATTCCCCGGTCAAATCTCGCTGTGGAGCTTGAGTTCATGAACCCTAATACCCCGCTCCGAACGTGGCTATGGCATATCACTGCCTGCAGCCTCCGAAATCTTCACCTTTTTTGCGGTATATATGCATTTGCTACTCTATGGTGGGGCATATTTCCGTCCAACAATACGCCGCTAAGACTGCCGCACCGGTGAGGTCTTGCCACCTCGGCCAGAGACGCTTTTCCTGGATTTGACTTATGACTGGCGACCGTGGTGAAAGCTCAGGGCATCGTGGGCAACGTCAGAGCTCCCGGGTTCTCGCCCGTTTCTCAGCGAATCTTGCCCAAACTTGGCTCAAGATGCCGGTTTCCGTGTCGCAAAAGAGCTGTATTGAACATAGAAATATCATAAGTAGTACTGGGCAACAAAACATCACTTTCCAATTTAGAGGTAACTAATGGTCCTTCCCATGAGCTATCCCTCAACCCTACTCCCCAGTCAGACCGCCAATGCCTCCGCCTTTCTTCTTGTTCCTTCGTGTCTTAGATAGTATACCCATAATCATCCGGGGGCATAGACGCAGCACGTCCACTGGGATGAGGAAAGTCATCTGAGAACGTGTGTAAGGGAGGCACCGAAAACGGGCTTTGAACGGGTTTGTCTTCTTCTAACGCCCTCCATGCACTCTGAGTATTGTCTCCTCGCAACCTTCTCATCGTGAAAGCCAGTACACGGAAGCAGTAGGGTTTTATCCCTAATACCACTGACTGGAGCATCTCATCGAGGTCTCGAGCAACAGGAGGCGTGAAGTTGTTGACTAGGTAATCAACTTCCAGTTCGATGACCTCCTGATGCCTGAAAAAGAGTCACATTAGTACAGATCGCGCGTCGCCCTCTAGTTATGTTGGCCTGAAACTGACCTTGACGTAAAAGTAGAAAACAGCTCCGTGATAATGTTGGACGTGGTAAGATTTTTCCTTATCCCTTCTTTTGCCAATGTCTTCAGTTCCGGTAGATCAGCCTGAAGTGGCGACTTTTAGCAATATAATACCAGTCGAAGAGGTGAAATACTAACGTAGTCTGCAAGTCGATACATTGATTTGGGCGAGCAGCTAACAAACTCTTGGTTTGTTGGTGGTTCCGTAAACCAGCTGGGGCCGGTAGATGTTTGAGACTTCAATTTGTTGAATCGAATTTCGTTTGTATACGTGTAGAATATGAACGCCTTCCAGCTACGGGGCAGGAAGGAGATCAGTACGAAATTGGATGTCCACAGAACATAATACTCACGTTTTGTATGCGGTACCATTGATTGCGAAGGCTCGTCCATCTTTTGTGACCGGAGGAGGATCTTCAGCTCGGTCAACAGGCTTGGACTTGGTCGCTTTATTACTGTTGCAGGATACATAAGCCCGAATTGAACGCAAATAAGATGGCCCGCTGTACGCACCTTTTAGGAACGGTTGCAGCAGTCGGTGGCGCAGGTGTTTTTCCCTTCCTTTTGTTGACTGGAGCCGTGTTCTCCTCAAGATCGCTATCAGAATCATAGTCATACTTATCCGGGTTCAACCGAGCGATCTCCTCTGGGACGTCTTGGCGGAGATCACAAGGTGTACCACCCGCAAAACTGGTCTCCGGAGAGAGTACTAAATTATAAAGTAGAGTTATTAAAGCTAGACGGTTCGAGAAAATCAAACCCGATATGGCTCACGGTCTCGCAGGTAGGTGCTCCTATCACTCAGGAGCAACGATTTGGCATACACTGCTTTCGGAACAGCAGCTTCACCTTGGACCTTAGCCGAGAAAAGATAGAATTTCGTGTCAACAAAAGAAGGCCCCTCAAGCGATTGATGCAGGGCCTTCCTTGTGTTGGCGGACGAAGTGGTCGGCAGGGACAAGTCATCGAAAGGACTGAATGTAACAGTGACTTCGATATGTGCTCGTCCCTTATATCGTGGGGGTTCCGCATAGGTCCCGAGCGCACAGTCTGCACGAAAAGGGACGTCAGTGAATTCATTTTCGTGCGTTAATTTCGCCCCGTCTGCCAGGTAAGAGACCTTCACATTGACCTTGACGTTGCGCAAGGGCATTGAAGAGCAGATATGGGGTTGGAAGGTCATTTCCATTTGTCCCACTAGCTCTTGGGTGCGAGGACTTGAGCTCGACGTCTGGTAATGGAAGGTCTCCTTGAGCTGGAAGCGCCAACCAAGACCGCAATTGGGGGACGTGTAGATTGTTTGCGACTGCTCATTGAAGGGTTCGGGTGTTGAATATGTGAGGTAGCTCGTAACTCGAGAAGGATTGGAATTCCACCTGTCCCCGCAGATTTTCTGGGCTACCGCGCCAGCGTTGGAGGTAGTGCGTGGAGTATACATTGTGGGAATATCTGCAACCCCCTGAATCGGTGTCTTATATGTATACAGCATCAGTCTTCTCCAGGAAGGTGAGAGCAGTCATGGGAGTCCCCCCAATTTGGAAGCACGATCCACGTGAACGTACGAACGTTGACGGTGAGCGCTGAGCTTTGCTGCTTGTGAGTTAAGTTGTCACATACGGTATGTATTAGAATCTTTCCGCCACTCGACTGCGCGTCACAGCTTGATACTTCCGAGGTACATAGGGGCCATCAGAAGTACAAGGAGCACGTTCGACTTATCAAAGTCCGCAGTCGCAACGAAGCATCCTTGGATAGATATAGCATTTGCACCTAAAAATACTCTTTCCCGGCCCGATCCTTTGGGCTGAGGTGGATCATCTTGATACAAACGTCCTTCCTTTATTGTCTACACCATTATTTTTGTCCAGGGAACTCCTGAGCAGGATTGTAGCATCGTTAGCCAGCCTTGTAAGGTTCTTCGTCGAACGTCCGTAAATTCATTTTGGACGTTCTAGGTGGCCATTCGCATTAGGCCGCCAGTGTTAGAGTTGGGTGCGACAAGAAAGAAACAGAGAAAGGACGGTGGCTTATAAGAGAAGCGACTTGTGGGCTCGAAGTTCAAAATTCCAGCAGCTCCTAGTCTATTGTGTGGGGTGTAAGGTCCGTACTGCCGTTGTGTCCAAGCGTCTCCGAATCAATGTGGGGAATCATCTGAGATGATATATTCGGTGGAGATGGGACGTCGTCGCTATATGCTGCCATGCACGAAGAATTTGAGCTGTGCAGCACCAGCACCTTAGCGACAAACGGACGTGGTGGTAAAATAATACAAATCAAATACATAACGCTCATCGCAGTCGTGACGGGGTAGACGACACCTGCCGTCTCCTGGCAGTAGCAGGGGCGCTCAGACCGCTGGAATTTGTCATCCCCGAGCTTGTTACACCCGTCCCCTGAGCTTTTCCGTGTTGATGTTGCAAATGCTGCTGCACAGCCTGTAACGTAGAAGGCCTAGGCGGTGACGAAGGCATCACTCCAACTCCAGCAGACGAGGCGACAGGAGGAACAGACAGATCCTCGTTGGATCGGAAATACCGATCCATGTCCTCCGCGTCGAATTCGGACGGAATGAACTGATGCTGACGATGTTGATGCGGTCCATTTCCTGTCCCTATCCCTGGGCGTTCAACGTCCCCAGGTCCAGAGCCGAAATGAGCACCGGAGGTGGTCGGGCTGGGGAATGTTGTTGATATTGGGGTTCCTGAAGCAGTCGAAGAGGAGCCTGCGGTCTTCTTCCCGCCAATACGGAATATACGTTTACGCTTGGCTTTGACAGGCTGGCGTTCGCCGCCTGGACCTGCCACTAGACCTCCCATATTAGGTCCCGCGACGCCAGTGGAGCTGGAACTTCTAGGTGGTACACTCCGGACGGTAAAATGTGAGAGCGAGCGCGTGTATGGGGATAACGTATGATTTGAGTAACTTAGGGTGCTTAATTGATGGATTGACTTGCTGTTTAGTGAGGGCCGCAGGATGATTTTGGGGCTCGGCTCTGAGAGGTAAGGATAGGGTGAAGATAATGTGGAATTATTGATAGGTGAGGTGTTAAATCCTGAAGTGGGATCGGTGGTATTGGGATAGAGCAGGGATGTGGTCGTTGTTGTGGATTGGTGCGAGACGGAGGAAGAGACGGAGAGACGACGTTGAGTGTGGGGTCGGCGGATGATATTGGGTTGTCGTCATCTAGGCCGTTTGGATGGGATAGTGTATGAGTGGGGTGTGATAGGGAATGTAGATCTGGTGGTCTAGGTCGATGGGTCGTCGAGTGCGGATAGTGGTCGTCACTCGCACTTGAGTCCACACTGTCGGGCGTTCGTGGTCGTGAAGGATAAGAAGGGGGTGCAGTTCTTGGGGGATCATGTAATGAGTGATGTAGGGAGTGCACGTCAGGGAAATATGAAGAACCGGAAGAGTTATGGCGAGTAAGGGTGCTGGGTGTTATAGCACCTGAACGGATGCTTCCTTGTGAACGGGAATAGGAATGTGATAGTGATGAGTGGGGTGTGATGCCTGGAGGCGGTTGGATAGTTGATTGCGGGTGAAGAACTCTAGGTCGCGTGATTGTACCACCACCAACCGCGGGTATGGTTTCATATTCGGGTGTGTTGCCGCGTTCAGCATAGACGCTCGGAGGAGGGCTGATGCTTGACACCGTATTCTCCCATTCGACGACATCGAAAGTAGTTGAGGCGCCATCATCTTCGAAGTTCTCGTCTTCGTCACCATTTGGTTCCTCGGTTAGATCTGCGAGACCCTTGTTGGGTGTAAAGAGGCTGCTGAAACCTTTGAAACCACTCTTTGTCGGGAGCCCTTCGGGACGGAGGCCATATGTAGGATCAAGGTTTTCGTATTCGCCGTAGGAGTTCGGGTCAGGGGATGGTGTTTGCGAGGGAGGTGAATTTATATCGGCTGGTGGTTTACTCGCGCTGGCTCAACGACTGGAACTTGCTACGGAATCACCAACAACGGAGCGCGGTCTCTTGATACTTGGTATCCCTAGTGAATATGCGTGTGCAGGGTGAGGATGTAACGCGACTCCGGAGCCGAGTCTGGCTGTCAGATCAGGAGATGACACTGTTTCAATCGAAAACTACAAGGAGCGTATTCAGCTAACCAATGTCTGCAGTCGCAATAAAGCACCCTTAAATAGACACAGCATTCGCACGTAAAGAATACTCTTTCCCAGCCCGATCCTTTGGGCCGAGGTGGATCATCCCAATATAACCATCATTCCTTTGCTTTCTATGTACACCGTTGTTTTGTCCAGGGAACTCCTGAGTGGGGTTGTAGCATCGTTGGATAGCCTCGCAAGGTTCTTCATCGAACGTCCGTAAACTTATTTACGAACGCTCCGGATGGCCATCTATCAATGTTGCCAGTGCTAAAGCGAGGGCGACAGGAAATAGACAGACAAAGGACGATGGCTTTAAGAGAGGCGACTTGTGGGCACAAAGTTCAGAATTCCAGCAGCTCCTAGTCGGTTTGTGTGAGGTGTAAGATATACACTGCTGTTGCGTCCAGGGTCTCCGAATCAATGTGGGGAATCTTCTGGGATGATATATTCGGTGGAGACGGGGCATTGTCATTGTATACTGCCATACACAAAGAATTTGAGCTGTGATATATCGTGAGTAGTACTGGACAACAAAACATCACTCCCCAATTTAGATGTACTAATGGCCCTTCTCGAGAGTTGTCCCCCAATCTCCACTTTCCCCGGTCAGACCACCAATTTTTTTGCCTTTCTTCTTTTTTGCACCAACCGGTATACCCAAATCATCCGACTTGGTCGCGGGCGGAGAACATTCACGAGAACCAGGAAGTAGATCTGAGAACATGTGAGAGGGCGGCACCGAAGACGGGCTTCGAACAGGCTTGAGGTTGTCTAACGCCCTCCATGCGCTCTGGGCATTGTTTCCCCGCAACCTTCTCATCGTAAAAACCAGAACGCGGAAGCAGTGCGGCTTCGCCCCCAACACTACGGACTGGAGCATATCATCGAAGTCTCGAGCAACAGGAAATGTGAAGTTTTTGACTAGGTAATCAACTTCCAGTTCAATGATCTCCTGATACCTGAAAGAAAGGGTCACATCAGTACGGATTGTCCATTCCTCTCCGAGTAATTATATTGGCCCGAAACTGACTTTGATGTAAAAGTAGAAAAGAGTTCCGTGATAATATTGGACATGGTCAGATTCTTCCTTATCCCTTCTTTTGCCACTGTCTTCAGCTCCGGTATATCAGCCTAAAGTGGCAACGGTTAGCAATATAATGCCTGTCAAGAGGCGGAATACTGACGTAGTCTGCAAATCGATACATTGATTTGGGTGAGCAGCTGACGAACTCTTGCTCTGTAAGTGGTTTCGTAGACCAGCTGGGGCCGGTGGGTGTTTGGGATTTGAATTTATTGAACCGAATCTCGTTTGTATACGTGTAGAATATGAAGGCCTTCCAACTGCGGGGCGGGAAGTTGATCGGTGCGAAATCTGATAACCGCAGAGCGTAATGCTCACGTTTTGTATGCGGTACCATTAATTGCGAAGGCTCGTCCATCTTGGGTGGCCAAGGGGGGGTGTTCAGGTTGGTCAACAGGCTCGGACTTCGTCTCTGCATTACTGTCGCAGGACACATGAGCCCAAATGAATGCAGATAATATAGCTGGCTGTACGTGCCTTTCAGGAATGGCTAGGGCGGTTGGTGGCGCAGATGCTTTCTTCTTCCCTTTGTTAACCGGGGCCGTGTCCTCAAGATCGCTATCGGAATCGTAGTCATACGCATCCGCATTCAACTTAGCGATCTCCTCTGGGGCATCTTGGCGGAGATCGCAAGGTGTACCACCCGCAAAACTGGTCTCCGGAGAGAGTACTAGATAATAAAGTGAAAGTAACCAGAATTAGACGGTCCGAGAAGATCAATCCAATATGGCTTACGATCTCGCAGATAGGTGCTGTTGTCACTCAGGAGCAACGATTTGGCGTACACTGCTTTCGGAAGAGCCGGTCTACCTTGAACCTTAGCTGAGAAAAGATAAAATTTCGTATCAACAAAAGAGGGCCCTTCAAGCGAATGATGTAGGGCCTTCCTTGTGTTGGTGGACGAAGTGGTCGGCAGAGATAATTGATCTGAAGGACTGAACGTAATGGCGACTTCGATGTTCGCTTGTCCCTTGTATCGTGGAGGTTCCGCATAGATCCCGAGCGCATGGTTCGTTTGAAAAGGGACGTCAGCGAATTCCTTTTCATGCATTGGTTTCACCCCGTTTGTCGGGTAAGAGATCTTCACATTGACCTTGACGTTGCTCAAGGGCATCGAAGAGCAAATATGGGGCTGGAAGGTCACTTCCATTTGTCCCACTAGCTCTTTAGCGCGAGGACTTGAGTTCGACGGCTGGTAATGGAAGGTCTCATCGAATTGGAAGCGCCAACCAAAACCGCAATTGGGGGACATGTAGGTCATTCGCGATTGGTCATTCAATGGTTCGGATGTTAAATATGAGAGATAACTTGTAACTTGAGGTGGATCGGAATTCCACCTGTCCTCGCGGATTTTCCTGGCTACCTCAGGAGCGTCAGGAGGAGGAGGAGAAGGAGGAGAAGCCATTGTGGATGGAATGTCCGTTACTCTTACCCCAGAGGTGGTGATCTTATATATACACAGCACCAGGGTTCTCTCGGGTATGGTGGGAAGGTGAGAGAGGCGCAAGCGATAGAATCCTCCTAAGTTTGGAAACACGACCCATGTGGACGTACAGGCGTTGAGCTTTGCTGCTTTGAGTGAGGTTGTTACATACGATACTATTAGAACCTTTTCGCCACAGAACTGCACATCACGGCTATCAACCTCGTGGGCTTGGTATTTCCAGGGTCCATAGCGAGTCGTCAAAGTACAAGAAGCACGTTCAGCTGATCAAAGTCCGCAGTCGCAATGAGGCACTCTTGAATGGACACAGCGTTTGCGCTTAGGGTACTCTTTCCCGGCCCGATCCTTTGGGCTAAGGTGGGTCATAGCATCATCAATTAAACTTGCGAGGTTCTTCATCGAACGTCCGCGAATACATTTTGAACGTTCTGGATGGCCATCCATTAGGGTCGCCAGTGCTAAAATGGGTGCGACAGGAAAGAAACAGAGCGGGCGGTGGCTTATAAGGGGCGACTTGTACACGTAATGTTCGAAATTCCAGCAATTCCTAGTCCATTTGTGTAAGGCATAAGATCCGTGCAGCTGTTGCGTCCAGCGTCTCCGAATCAATGTGGGGAATCTTCTGAGATGATATATTCGGTGGAGATGAGGCATCGTCGTATGCTGCCGTGCACAAAGAATTCGAACTGTGTAGCAGCAGCGTCTTAGCGACAAACGGCCGTTGTAGTAAAATAATACAATCAAATACGTAATTCTCATCGCAGTCGTGACGGGGTAGACGACACCTGCCGTCTCCTGGCAGTAGCGGGAGCGCCCAGACTGCTAGAACTTGACATCCCAGGGCTCGTTATACCCGTCCCTTGAGCTTTTCCGTGTTGATGTTGCAAATGCTGCTGCACAGCCTGTAACGTAGAGGGCCTAGGCGGTGACGAAGGCATCACTCCAACTCCAGCAGACGAGGCGACAGGAGGAACAGACAGATCCTCGTTGGATCGGAAATACCGATCCATGTCCTCCGCGTCGAATTCGGACGGAATGAACTGATGCTGACGATGTTGATGCGGTCCATTTCCTGTCCCTATCCCTGGGCGTTCAACGTCCCCAGGTCCAGAGCCGAAATGAGCACCGGAGGTGGTCGGGCTGGGGAATGTTGTTGATATTGGGGTTCCTGAAGCAGTCGAAGAGGAGCCTGCGGTCTTCTTCCCGCCAATACGGAATATACGTTTACGCTTGGCTTTGACAGGCTGGCGTTCGCCGCCTGGACCTGCCACTAGACCTCCCATATTAGGTCCCGCGACGCCAGTGGAGCTGGAACTTCTAGGTGGTACACTCCGGACGGTAAAATGTGAGAGCGAGCGCGTGTATGGGGATAACGTATGATTTGAGTAACTTAGGGTGCTTAATTGATGGATTGACTTGCTGTTTAGTGAGGGCCGCAGGATGATTTTAGGATTTGGCTCTGAGAGGTAAGGATAGGATGAAGATAATGTGGAATTATTGACAGGCGAGGTGCCAAATCCTGAAGTGGGATCGGTGGTATTGGGATAGAGCAGGGACGTAGTTGTTGTTGTAGTTTGGTGCGAGACGGAGGAAGAGACGGAGAGGCGGCGTTGAGTGTGGGGTCGGCGGATGTATATTGGGTTGTTGTCATCTAGGCCGTTTGGATGGGATAGTGTATGAGTGGGGTGTGATAGGGAATGTAGATCTGGTGGTCTAGGTCGATGGGTCGTCGAGTGCGGATAGTGGTCGTCACTCGCACTTGAGTCCACACTGTCGGGCGTTCGTGGTCGTGAAGGATAAGAAGGGGGTGCAGTTCTTGGGGGATCATGTAATGAGTGATGTAGGGAGTGCACGTCAGGGAAATATGAAGAACCGGAAGAGTTATGGCGAGTAAGGGTGCTGGGTGTTATAGCACCTGAACGGATGCTTCCTTGTGAACGGGAATAGGAATGTGATAGTGATGAGTGGGGTGTGATGCCTGGAGGCGGTTGGATAGTTGATTGCGGGTGAAGAACTCTAGGTCGCGTGATTGTACCACCACCAACCGCGGGTATGGTTTCATATTCAGGTGTGTTGCCACGTTCAGCATAGACGCTCGAAGGGGGGCTGATGCTTGGTACTGTATCTTCCCATTCAACGACATCGAAAGAAGTTGAGGCGCCATCATCTTCGAAGTTCTCGTCCTCGTCACCGCTTGGCTCCTCGGTTAAATCCGCCAGACCCTTGTTGGGTGTAAAGAGGCTGCTGAAACCTTTGAAACCACTCTTTGTGGGAAGCCCTTCGGGACGGAGGCCATATGTAGGATCAAAGCCTTCATATTCACCGTGGGAGTTCGGGTCAGGGGATGACGTTTGCGAGGAAGGTGAACTTGTATCGGCTGGTGGTTTACTCGCACTGGCTCGGCGACTGGAACTTGCTATGGAATCACCAGCAACGGAGCGCGGTCTCCTGATGCTCGGTGTCCCTAATGAGTGCGCGCGCGCAGGGTGAGGATGCAACGCGGCCCCGGAGCCGAGTCTGGCTGTCAGATCAGGAGATGACATAGTTTCAATCGGTTGCTGTCTTGACGATGTGGGTGGAGGTCGTTTGTTTAGATAGGGTGCCTCAACTTTGGCCTTGACCCATTGTTGACTGAGACGATGGATAATGCCTGGAAGGTCCTCGCGAAACATTTGGCGTAATTGACCTTCTATCTCGCGTTGGATGAATTTCTGGATGACAGCGATGGAGTCGAACGTGCTGTTAATGTCGACGTTCTGTAGAGGATCTGTTTTAAAGACAAGAGTGATGCCCTTTTGTTTCGAGACGACTAAGACGACGTAAGAACTGAGACGAAAGTGGGAGAGGCGTAGGAGCATGGGCACGGCGAGTGGTTCCTTTGCTGCGAGGATGCCGCGTGAACCCGTCATGAGGTGAATATCAGGTTGTTTGTGGTTAAGGGGGTTAGCCTGCGGTAACATAGTGTTATAAAGTGGCTTGAATGCAAGGTTCCTGGATTCGTACTTGGACTTTGGTTTTGAGTACGAGATGGGCATCCCCCGAATACGTGAGGCGAAATATGCCTCGAAATTGATCCATAGTGAGGTCTCCAATATCACGAATCTCTAGCTCTGGCGGCTACAATGATCGAGGAATTAGTATGTGCAAATACTGTAAAATGAGGTGCAGACCTGAGTACCCATCTCGAGCTCGACGACCTCTATCTTGTCGGCGATGATTGGAGGCTTTTTGCCCTTGTTAAGGGCAGTGTTGAGCATCTGGATGGCATCGTGGTGGAACTGGTCGGAAAAGCGCGGCCAGTTGAAGGTGAAGGACATGTTCAGAGTAGTGATTTAAGGAAATTAAGCGCTCGGGTTAGGTTTTCGTTGCTCAGCTCTTTCTTTACAACCACCATCTACCCCTAGGATACCCTTATGAACGGCGTCCGCAGGCTCTTGGGAGCGGCGACTGGCACGTCTCCTCCCTCGCCTGACAAGGACTCACCTCTTGCACAGACTAGCCCTACCGCTGGTACTACACCTCTCGCTTTTGTCAAGAACAACCAAATACCAAACTGGCCACCAGCCTCACCTACCGCTTCCCCCAAACAAACTACCCTTGGGGAGAGTTTCCAGTCTACAGCGGCACTATTTCTAGGCAAGAAGGATAAGAGCCGACAGCCGCCTCCCGAGGAGGAAGCGACTATCGGCAGCCCGTATTCTACTACCCGACCGTTGAACGGCTCGGGCTCCCACACGAAATCATCATCCCGCACACAGATCAACCAACACTCGCCTTCTTCCTCTAGTCGCTCAATTCCTCGCAATGATTCTATGTCAGCACCTTCTTCTCCGGTGATCCAGAATCGAGTCGTTCCCCGTAAATCAGTCAACAAAGTGGACACGGATGTCAAACGGTCATCTGGGTTTTCGAACATTCGAGATGAATTGCTCATAAGTCTCTTGGCTAGCGAAGCCGTGGTGGACTGTCGAGATTGCACTGTCCTGACTTCGGAAGAGGTTGAGGACCTCAAGAAGGTGCGTGCGTTTGACGACTTGTCGCATTGACCATACATATCAAGTACCATGCAATGAATTACAGGAACAACAAGTTCTCAACGCAAGACTCGTAGCTGCGAAGAAGAAACTCGGCCTTGAAACCAAAATCCGTGACGCAGCTATCTCACTCTCAAAAGTCAACGCCTCCCACAAAAAGCTATCCAAACAGACCGAAGAACAACTTGAAGCCGCAAACCGACGAGTCGATGCCGCACAAAGAGAACTATGGAGCGTATCCGAACGCGCAAACGAGGTACACCGCCGCCTCATGGAACACCGTGCAGGTGTACTCTCGTACTCCGTACGCAACATGGAGAAGAAAATTGCTCCCGCCGCCTCGTCGTACGATTCCGGCTACGACTCAAACCGAAGTACTATGATCAGCCCGAATACATCAGTCACAGGGGCATCAGTAGCATCCTCGAAACCCAGGTTCGACGGCGCACACTTTTTCGCCGGACATGCCGACGCTATCGTCCCTAAGAAGCAACTCTCACCCGAAGCCGCAACACTGGAAATATCGTCCCTGGAAGCAAAACTCAAAGCTGCGACAGAATCCTTGTCAGCTGCAAGCAAACAGCAAGCGGAGTTGACGAGAGAACTATCCTTAGTTCGGTTAGAGAAACAAGAGGCTGAGACAATGATGAGCCTTGAGCTTCAGACGGCGGAGGAGACGATTTTGGCTTTGGAGAAAGAGTTGCCGAGGTTGGAGGGCTTGGATGCTGAGGTGCAAGAGTTGCTTCAGGAAAAGGAGGAATGGGAGCAGGAGAGATCACGATTGGAGGAGCGAAGTAGGCAGGTGGAGAGTTTGCAAGCTCGGATAGCTAATCTTGAGACGAGGAGTGGTGAAGCGGCGGGCGCGGAGAGACTATTGGCGGAGGTGCGAGAAGAGAGTCAACGACAGCTGGAGCAGAAGGATCGTGAGGTGCAAGAATTGCGGAGGCAGTGGGAGATGGAAAAGGCGGAGTGGGAGAGGGAGAGGAGTGAGTGGCAGCGGAATAGGAGTGATGATCTCCAGCATTTGCGAGAGGAAATGGAGAAAATGCGGGGTGAAGATGAAGTTGCATTGCAGAAGGTGAATCAGGAGTTGGATGAGGGACTGGCAGTGTTGCAGCAACTGATCAGAGAACATGGGATCGTGCTATTTACGAGAGAGTCGTCGCTCAAGGGGCTACTCCAGGCTGTTGCATCGCATTTGGAGACTGTACATTCGAAGCTCGAGGGATATAAACATGCAGAAGCGGATTGGAGTGCTACGAAGAGGAAGTTGGAAGAGGATGTGAGGGCTGGTCTTGATAAACGGGAAGCTTTGACTAGGGAGTTGGAGGATGCGAGACGGGAACGTGGCCTCGCGAAGAGAGAAACAAAGACACTTCAGGTGAGGCCCGTCCCTCCAATAAATTGAAATTCACTCATTGGTTTGCAGGATTCAGCTCGCCCGTCCCCCGTTATCCAAACAAAGCCCATCTTTCCTGATATTTCCCTCAGCGCAGACACAGACGTCAACAAAATCGTCGCTATCCTCCAACCCATCTGGGCCATCCTTCCCTCACCTGAAGCCCGCGCAGCCAAATTTGGGCCTAACAATCCTCGTGCGTACCGCACCGGTTCACCTGTATCGTCTAACAACGTCCAACCTGGCGCCCCATCCCTCTCCGACCTTGACGTTCGGACACTCAAGAGCCTGTACAATGGCGGCCACGATGGAATGCCTGGCTCACCACGCACACCGACATCGACATCTAGCGGTTTTAGCATAGAGGCGTTTGCGCAGAGGGTGCAAGCACTTATTGCGGATGATAAGGCGCTGATTGAGAGGTTGGTGAGGTTCGCGCAGGCTCATGATTTGCTCAAGAAGAATGCGGAGAGGGCGCAAAAGTTGGCACAAGATGGGAATGCAGCTATGGAGACGTACCAGAAGCAGGTACGGATTTTGGAGGAGAGGAATATGTCATTGGGGGCGCGGGTTGCTGCCATGTGCGTTTTATTGTCCGTACCTTTTGATACAACTCACTTTGTTTCGCAGGCAAGAAGAACTTCAACTTTTGCACGATACCATTGAACGTTTGACAGCTGAAAAACGCGAAATGGAAGCTTTTGCAGCAGAACAGGCAGAAACTTGCAGACAGCTCACAGAAGCCAATAATACACTTTCCGCACGAGCGCTCACTCTCGCAGAAGAGGCTGCATCTGCGCCTGAGATGGTCAAGAAACAACTCGAAGCGCAGATCATCGATCTGAAGAAACAAGTAGAGAAGGCAGAGGGTGAGATTGAAGACATGAAGAATTCGGCGCAGAACCAGAGGGCTGCCCTATTCGAGGAGATGAATTCGATGCATGAGGAGAACGCGAATCTGAGGGCACAGTTGCGAGCAGCGAAGAAATGAGAAGATCGTGATAGAGTTTTATTGACCTTTCTTCCCTTGCGTTCCACTATCCTTCTCCTCTTCTCCCGTCCCTTTCGATATTGCCGTGATTCGTTACCAGGAGGACTCATCATCTACATTTCCAGACTCTATTTCGAATCCCCATTTTTATCACTCTTTGCCACGACCTTCTATGCATGACAGCATATTGTTGTACCCCATAATCACCTTCCCATTATCGAGACCTCTAGTACCCTATACCTGCTAGTACCTATACCTGCAATTTTGTATTATCGACAATTGCGCCCCAGATTTTATGACAATATACAGGTGATTATGCCACCTTTCCAGCGTGTAAAAATGTCTTAGGTGAGGCTGATAGTCTTTTTTAACTCGTTCACAGTAGGGTCGATCTCTCCTTCGCCTGAGAATCGAAACGGGAAAAAGCAAAAAGATAACTTCCCGATCAATAGAACCCCTGGCGGGATTCGAACCCGCAACCTCCAGATGTCAGGAGACCGCTAAGCGGCCAATGCCTTAGAAGTCTGACGTCATAACCATTAGACAACAGGGGCTTGTATTTAGGTACAATTAGTAATCCCAACACGCCATATGACAAGAAGCGCCATGATATGCTTGATGATGATTTCATAAAATTCATAGACTCTCACGCATTGACTAGGGTCTAGGAGCCTTTGAAGCAGGTAGCTCAACGTTCAGGGACCGCGTTTCTACCGTCTACAATGACATCCCCTGCGCGTGACGGAGCCATGCTTTCTAGCTCACCAATCTCTATCCGAGGCAGTTCTCCTTCTCACCGAAGGAGTGGGTCCCCCGACGACCTCAGCGACATCGCAAGTCGTGCAAGGCACTCTCCAACCCGAACCCGTTCCATAGACCCCAATGACCCTCAAGTACGCGAGCGTCAGCGTACTATGGATGTGGATATGGCCATGCAATTATCCAGAGCCCGTAGAGACACTCTTCATCCCTCACCAGGCCTTGTTTCGCCTTATGAACTTACGCACCCCAGTCCTCATCCAACTCAACCCTCTCCGGAACATACCTTTCCAAGTTTATCCGTTTTACCACCTCACCCAGAACATGAAGCGGAGGCAATGCCAGACATGGTAGCCGAGGACATTGCGGATGAGGATGCTTTGGCTCCTCACCGCCAGTCCTCCATCAGTAACCTCCAACATCTGCACCAAGCTCACGATCCTTCCCTCCTCGTCTCCCTGGCGCAATCCAGTCCTCCCAACGTCAATGAAGATCCCTCTGCCTCAAACTATGGCCTACCAACATATCAAGCAAACGTTTCGCACTCCAACTTTGACTTTTCAATTATGGAGGAATTTGCCGTCGCAGAAAAGCGGAGACTCGGATTGAGCTCTTCTGCGGTAACGGGGTTTCCTAGTAGTGCTTCCCGAGGGAAATCCACTGCCTCTGAAGCTGCTTCTCCAAGTCCTGGACAGGAGGGTCAACAAGAGGAGGGACCGTCGGATTCAAGTTCGCAGCGTGCGCTCCCTCACCGTAAACTCAGTGCCAGCATTCCAAATCCTCGCCTTCATAGGAAAGGCATCGGCGGGAAAATGGCGCTCTTCGAGAGAACCTCTGGCGAGCCACCGTCATCGCTCTCCGCTCGCCTTGGCTTCGTACTCAGTGGCCATCCTGAAACATCTTACGATAACATCCCTGGCATGTCCAATCCTCCTGGTCTTCCTCCTACAGGCATCCTTAACACAGGTCATGACCGGCCCTACCGATTTTCGTTCTATTCTAACGCATTATCTGCCACTATCCATGCTCGCAGCCTTAGCGAGCTTCCTGCCGAAGGTCAGACCTTCGAGGAGCTCTTCTCGGGCATCAACCCTCCCACCAACACGTCCCCTGACCATCCCAATGACCGACCACGAAACATCGTGTTCACTCCACCAGAACCCGCTAACAGAACCAGCCCTGGTCCTACTGGCCCAGGCAACAACCATCAACGCCCTCCTAACTTTGCCGAAGCTACCTCCTCTAACAATGCAAATTCCAACAGAAGGTCGTTAGGCGCAGACGCAAAAATGGGACAACCTGCTGGCGATAATGACACCGATAGCAACACGTGGTGGCTTGACGTCCTGAATCCTACCGATGAAGAAATGAAAATGCTGAGCAAGGTGACTTGTAATTTCCGTTCAACGCTCATTCCAATTTTCTCGCTTACTTCTTTTGGCGGCTTTTGTCTAAATTTAGGTGTTCTCCATCCATCCTCTGACAACAGAGGATATCCTTATGGAGGAGACACGAGAGAAAATAGAACTCTTCCGGAACTATTTCCTCGTGTGTTTCCGAAGTTTTGATCAAGACCCATACAGTCCCACTCACCTGGAACCGCTCAATATGTATATCATTGTTTTTAGGGAAGGTACATTATCCGTGAGTATGAGCTTTTTTTGCTTTTCGCCCGCTTTGTCATTCTCCCTGTCAAACAATAAGTCACTGACCCCTGAGGAATTTATTCCATTCGTTCTCAAAATTACAGTTCCATTTCAGACCCACTCCACACCCTCAAAATGTACGCCGGCGCATCAAACAACTCAAAGACTATATCAATGTCACATCGGACTGGATTTCATACGCGCTCATCGATGATATCACAGATGCCTTTGGTCCACTCATCCAAAGTATTGAATATGAGGTTGATAGTATTGATGAGTTGGTATTGATCTTGAAGGAGGCGGAGCAGAGTGACATGCTGCGGAGGATAGGGACATGTCGAAAGAAGGTTATGGGTCTGTTGAGGCTTATGGGTAATAAGGCGGATGTCGTGAAGGGATTGGCGAAGAGGTGTAACGAAAATTGGAGGGTGGCACCTACTTCGGATATCGTGGGTTTTCTCTTGTTTTTCACCGTTTCCTTATCATACCCATCGTCCTGCATCTATAGGGCCTATATCTGTCTGATATCCAAGACCACTTGATCACGATGACTCAGAATTTGAATCACTACGAGAAGATTCTCTCTCGTTCTCATTCCAACTACCTCGCTCAGATTTCTATTGAGATGACGGATGCTAACAATCAAATCAACGATGTCCTTTCAAAACTTACGGCTTTGGGTACGGTATTGATTCCTATGAATTTGGTTACAGGTGAGCCTGCCAGGCCCGACACTGGCTTGGGAGAGAAAAAAAAACTTATTTGCTCTGCAAGGTCTTTGGGGTATGAATGTCCACGTTCCCGGTCAAGGTGTTCCCGTAAGTCTTGTTCACTCCGACGAACGTCCCGGCTCATCACCCCTTTAGGGTTATGCCTGGTTTGTCTCTATTATAGCTTGTTTAGCTGCATTCGCGGTCGTCGGCGGATATTCGACATACAGATTCATGGTCAAACGATAGCTCCTCACATACTTACCATCTCACTTTATTGCATCTCACATTCCCTAGACAACACCATTTGAATCACCGTCATTAACTAGCTAATGACATCATGTGTACCCCTAATAAAAACACAGTGACAAGAGAGCAAGCGGGTAGTAGGAGTTCATACAACAAAAAGACAAAAAAAGACAAAACAGAAACACAACAGGAAACCAACTGAGAAGCAAAAAGAAAGAAGAAGGAAGCCGAATCACTGTGAGGCCGGCATGCCTGACATGAGAGACGTAACGCTGGGTAACGTTGGTGACCGGCTGTCATTGCCGTTCTGTCGAATAGGGGGTATACTGTAAGGTGCCCGGGGAGACGGTGTCGGCATGTCCGGAGTGGGATCCGCCATCAATTTTCGCAAGGAAGGTGAAAGGCTCTGGTTGGGATGTGGAGGAGGCGAAACTGGCGGAAGGGAACGCGAAGGTGGAGAAACCGGTGTCACAGACCCAGACGACGGCAAAGCTCTGCGCTTATGTGGAGGAGGTAGTGAGGAGGTGGGGGCTCGGGATTGGTCCTCGATTGGTGGCTGGAGAATGATGTCCTCATGTTTCCGCTTTCTCGAAACGTGAGACTGCAAAGGTGGTGGCTGGGGAATGGAACGAGGGACGTCTGGATGGTGACGACGATTTGTCGAAGGTGGTTGCGCGGGTGTGGAAACGGTTCCCCACCTGGACCAGTTGTTTGAGGACCAAGGCGGAGGGGGTGGTTGGATAAGTGCTGTCGGGGGAGCATACAAGTTGGGCGGAGGTCCGCGCACCGAATTTGAATGGCCTGAGCCATTCCCATTCGAAGATAATGGGGGTGATCCTCTTGGTTGAGCATGTGAGGACGATGTATAGCTGTATGAACGCGAGCGCGAGCCATTGGCCACAAGGGTGTCGTCCGATGTGCCAGGTTGGAAGTTTACGAGGTCTACAAATAAAGTCTGCTTTGTGGGCTTCGGCATCTTGACGAACATCAGCTCTTTGCTATGCGTAGTGATCATCTCTTGTGTATTGACGTAGATATCGGGCTCGAGTGCTGAATCTACAAGAGTTATCAATACAGCTGCACAACCACTTTAAGGACAAGCCACTTACCTGCTAATCTGACCCGGACATCCGAGTACGCATAGCTTCTGTTCTTTCGTAGACAGCATAGCGGACACAAGTACGTTTGTGGGCTCGAAGATGGCGGGTAGAAAACGCAGTTGGTGTGATAACGTCGCTTGCAATGCCCGCAGGTGATTGCAGGGCTGTTCAACAGGAAAGGGGATTGGCCTCGACAGAAGCAGCGAGTCGCATCATTCCAATCGGAATCAAGGTCCAGTACGAAAGTGAACTTAGGACGGCGAACCCGCTTACTGCTGCCACTGGAGGAGATTGAACCACCGTTGGTGAGAGGACGACCGGCTAGGATGCGATGAAGCCCTGCGAGATCGAGACCGAAGGACACATCGGGGTTGGGTGATACTGCGAACTGGATCTTGTAGAGTTTACGCATATAGTGCCGCACGTGTGAGATATATTCCGGCCGCTGATTTGCAGGCTGCGAAGTGAAGGCAAGGAAGTGCCCGATGCTCGCGGAAAGCCTGTCCACCCGGTGAACAATAATCTCTAGCTCTTTGTACTCCTTTGCATAGGTTCGGGTTATCTCAGGGGCCCTAGCGAGAAGAGCTGGTAAGAAACAGAAGTGCCAACTTCTCTCCTTCGGGATTGCGCCGTTCCAGTGATGGTGATCACAGAAGGGACATGATCCACCATTCTTGGCGCAATCACCATGAAACCTGGCACCACAATGGTCGCATTGCACTGCATCGGATGAGCCACCGTGAGGCGGGGGATTGACTGCGTTGTTACAGATACATGTGAGGAATTCATCATTTGGCGGCAAATCCTCTTCCGGTTTGGTGCATTCGATAACATCGTTGAGAACCTGGAGGCCATGCGCTGTCCCATGTCGGTTGCAGTACCAAGGAAGTTCCTTCGCCCACGCATAATGCTTCTCGAGCTGAGCCTGGACCTTGTCGAAGAAAGGAAGGGAGAACATGACCAGGTGTTCCTTCGCATAGTCGCACCATTGACTAATGGTGTCGATGAAGTTTTCACCGACGGACTCGAATTGATTCCTGAGAACCTTTTCGCATCTACTCTCGAAATCGGAAGCAATCTCTGCAGTGGATTTGAGGCTCGTAATCGCTCCAATGCTGTAACCATTTTCTGCCCGTGTGACAAGCCGTATCACATCAGCCAAGCGAGGCTTTACTGCGTCAGGATCAGGGTGCAACCATGCATTGGCCTGCTTCTCGTAGTCCTTGGCCTTCGCCAGATGAAGCAGAAGCTGGTTATGGGTATTGGGATCAATAGGAATGATGGACTCCAAATCGGCGAACTCCTCCAGCTCGGCGATAGTTTTGACAGCTTTCTTGCACAAATCTTGCGCTCTCTGCTCCCAACGGCTTCCCTCTGACTCCCGCATTTCGAGTAGTTGCAGATACTTGTTGTCCGATGGAAGTCCACAGGCCCGAGCGCGATTCAGAAGCTTGCGAACTTCCTGGAGAGTCAAAGCAACGTCTTGATCATCCAGCTTCTCACTCAGCTCCTTCACAAGGACATCTCTCTCTACAATCTTCTCGACCTCGCTTAGTTCATCCAGAATGACGTTCAAGGATGAACCATCCAGGAGCAACCGCTTGCATTCTGAGAGATAGGTATCATGTTCTTCCTCGTCGTCCCTGATTCCCCTCTTCAGAAGACTACCCGCCTTCTCCTTAATATTCTCGACCTGCTGAGCAAGATTCTGGAGGTGTCCAATTTCAGGGCAATCAAAGCCAAGGTCCTTCACCTCTTTCAGGTGAGCATACAACTCCTCCAAGCTTCGGTCAGGACGGTCGCCTGGGTCGTCACTGTTAACGACAGAATCGTTGCGAGTACGCGATTTCCTGGACCGCTTTCGACTTTGTTTGCGAATGAGGAAGGAGTTGGCGAAGTCCACCCAATCATTGGCTCGCGTGACACACTTCCTAAGGTTGGGCATGACCGGAAGCGGGTAATTGATGCGATCTCCTTCGGCAAGAACAGCACGTAACTGACGCAGCTGAGGACGTGCACTTTCAGTGAGGATGCGTTTAAACTTGGCATTCCACTGGTTAGGTATCCCTGCGCTCTGGACGATTTTGTCCAGCAACTTCGTCAGGTCGTCATCGTCGATTCGCTTTCGAAGGGTGAGATGATTTGGTTGGTGAGATTTATCGCAGAGAAGATCGACATGGTCGACACAAACGACTTTCGTGTCGCATCGGCACATGATGTGAGAAAGGTAGCAGAATGTCTTGCAAATCGTGCATTGGTACTGGTCTTCGGGGCGGTCCTCTTCTGAGAGATATTCGGAAAGGCCTCGCGCACGAGCTTTCTTCCGGTCTGACAATTCCCGGTCTGTCATCTCCTTGATACTATCGTGCAACCTGGCACCTGATCAGGAACAAGGACCGCCTAAATCTTAAACGAGTATACTTACCACATTGCAGTCTTGATCCCAGTGGAATGTTGGGCGATAGTCAATAAAAGCTCGTCGTGGGAAAAGACGGGCAGCTTGCGATGCTCGCGGTAGCGCTCTACGCAAGCGAGGTCGAAAGGGAGCCAATCCGGCAAGGCGAAATTAACCGCTTCGTTGAAATTGAGCTGGTGAACAGACGTTGAGCAGAGAGTTAGCAAGCACAGAATAACTGACGTACACCGTGATTAAACCCGGCATGATAAGCCTTTGGGAAGGTAACGACAAATTCACCAGCTCTCTGGTTACAGGCATATACCCGAACACCAGCCTCAGTCAAACGACGAGGATTCATGAGCGTGACCAATTGAAAGAGTAGATCCGGTTGAGCCTGGAATAAATCTGGAGCTTCGCCTTTGATTGCTGCTTCGAACAATTCTGCGTCACTTCCTGGGATTCCATACCAAGTCTTTGTTTCGCCCCAGTGCACTGGTTCACCATGAGCGATGTTACCAATGAAAGTATTCATTACTTACTATAATTGATGCTGTACGTATAATGATCCTGTAATCGGGTTGAAATCAGACCTGAACGTGTCCTTGCTTATCAAAAATCATTTTACCTCGTTATGCCAACAGAAGGTCGAGAAGACCATCCCAACGTAAGTCCAAGGCACGGTCATGCCAGATATATCGGATTTAATATACCGAAGTAGCGATTCCGGCAAGATGGGGATGTTATTGAGATTCCAAGGGTCTTGGGAATATGGGTCGAGAGGATGTGTTTCGAGCGTGGGCATTGCACTGCCAGGCGGTCAAAACCGGGGCAGGAAAAAAATAATCAAAAGACGACAAACCTTCCATGGGTGGTCGAATGAACATCCGCGCCGTACTCGATTTCGACTGTCTCTTGTTGGGACTGAACTAGCCGCCAGAATTCTTCTTCTACATCGTATTCGGAATACTTGACCCCGACCATTTCATTGCACATGTGATCCGGAAGATCTTTATGCTTGACCGGATCCGAAAAGTGTCTCTCAAACCACATCCGCCGAAACTCTAGGTCGCGCGCCTGGAAACTGGAAAGACTGTGTTCTTCACCTTCATCGAAACCAAAATCACCGCCACTCGTGGAAAGGCAGTTATAACAGAACCAATTGTCTGCAGGTACTGTCGCGAGGGGAGGGTCAAGGCAGTCCATATGAAACCCTTCACGACGACACAAGTGTAAAAAAGGAGAATAGTTACGATTCGTGAAGGGGACATACCACAATCACACTCGTCGCAGAGCAACATCCTGTCGGCCCGATTTGCCTTGTGACAGATCTCGCAACTTTGCTATGGAACGTGATTAATGAGATCACGATGTAATCAAGCGCCTCGCTTACCTCGGATGTTCCTTTTGGGTTCTCCCGCTTGTCATAGAAGATAGGAGGTGGCACTACGGGTTGGGAAAGAGCCAGAGGCTTCTTAGCTAACCATTCCGTTAATCACAACTATTAGTATGCCACATGTCGGATGTAGAACTTACAACTGCTTTGGTCCGTCAAACCCGACCTGCCACTGCGGCGGGGCCTTGTCACAGGTTTGTTCGTATCCTTGTTTTCCGATTCATCAGGAGGCTCGGATAATGGACTTGATGTTGCGGTCAATGGACTCGATGGCACGCTCGCATCACCTGTAATACCATTGGAAAGTTTGTTCGACCTGGACTCTACCGGATACTGACCTTCAACCTTGACAGTGGTATCACGTGCAACCATTGGTGGCATCGTCGGCGAAACTTTAGTCCTCTCGCAAAACTGTTCGTAAGGGAGGATGACGCGGGCGTAGGAGTTTTTGATCTGCGTCGACAGACCAGGAATGCCTCGGTACCCAAGAATGCGCCCCAAGTCCGACCATTTTCGGTTAGCAGTGACCTAGATCCGTGTGACTCAGTTCCCGGATAATGAAACATCACACATACACAAGAGTACACATACAGCCTCATAGCCACCCAACTTGTTGACCTCTTTTCGGAGGAGCCACAAGTCGAGCGGTTTGTGATTGATGGTGGGTACAGAAACACGGGGGTTTCCTTGTTGCTGATGGTATTGATACAATTGTTCCAAAAAATTCAATTTAGCTCGTGATGACGCCTCGATTGAATTGAGTCTTTGAAGGCGAGTCTTGAAGCGAAAGGTCTGAAAGGTCGAATCATAAGCAAGGCATAAGAATCCTAGTATTCTATTACATACTTCAGTATTCGTCACAAAGGGCATCTTCCAATCCGATGGAGGCACAATCTTGCAAATTCCGAATTCCCTGGCCTCGTCAGCTATCGACTTGATATATTCCATAGGATCCTTAAATTGTTCCGACGTAGGATAATATTCCGGACAATCCATGAGTCCAAAAGGACGGGACGCCGGCGGTTTGCAACCCTCACGGCGGGGGGTGCTGGTTTTGACTGAAGATAAATCCAAGGTCGGGGAGACAGGAATGGGAGGAACATTGCGATATTTTGCAGTGAGATTGGTAGTAGCTTCTTCATCATCCGGCGCCGTAGACGATGCCCGAGTCTGATTATTCAAGGCGGCCAATGCGTCCGTCTTTGACTTCCGCGGGGCACGCTTTTCGGTGTCAGACGAAATGGTCGACTGAGGCGCCTTGGAGCTAGCTTCTTCTTTGGAGTCATCTTTAATCGGAACTGCACCCTCAACACGAATATCGAGAGAAGATGCAAAGACTGTAGTGGGGTCGGTGGGATAATTGTTGCCTAGATGGCTCGCACTAGCATGCGAGGAGCTGTCGGAGGAAAAACGAGGTGACCTCCCCCTTCGAGAAGGAGTTCCTCGCGGGGTAGTGGCAGAGGCACTGCCTTGCATGTCGATAAGTGCGGAAGCTGGTTTTTCTGAATGGATTGAGCACCAGTTCCAGGCGTTCTGAGGTAGAGAGTGTTAAGAGAGTAAGTGGCGGAGTTTAAACTAGGCCAGGTTATGTTACTCGGGCGCTTCTGCGTGGGTAATTCCCATTTATATAGATCACAAGGATCCGCTGTTCCTTGGCTGTCACTCCCCCACCCACGGAAAAGCTTTGAAGGAGGTCCAAACACCACTCATAAATCATCCGGAGCTTAGGATTCTACTCACAGACAGACGCTCTTTTCGGGGGTCACGAGAGGCGATTTTTTCACCATCGCTCACAAGGTGGTCCATATTGACTCCTACGACCCCATGGATATTTTAGGAGAAACAGTCACACTTAATGTGGCCAACATCGCCATGCGGATGGCAACCACAATTGGCAGCCACCATTTCCCATGGTATATCAGGTCGCAGCTGATGCTTAGACAGCTGGTATCAGCATGTATAAGGTCGCTGGTTTAGTTCTTATGGCTCCCGAAACCCCATACGCTTGGATTGCTTGGTCCAACGCCGAAACGTGCCGAGATTCGGCAGTCGACGAGCTTAAAGGAGTTCCACCCTTCTTCTGCGTCTCGAACCCCCCATACAAGTACACGAGGTGCACACGGTGAAATGATGTCCATGGCTGTTATGAATCAAACGACCTCTTGACTCTGATGCCTCCCCATATTCATGCGCTTCACACTGGACGCCAAACAATCGATCGCTGAGAATGATCCGTAAACGGTGCCAGTGAAGCCCATTTCTCCCACTGGGCTTGCCGTGGAGCAGAACTGGAAGTTTCCGCTCCCCCTAGCCTCCCAAGCCTGGCAGCTTGCGGGTCGATTGGGAATTGTCAGGCGACCCTGAAACCTGACGCATGCCTGATAAGGGGCTAGACCAAAACTGACCGCCACAGATCGGACTTGGCTAGACGCCAGATCTGTGTGACAAAAAATGATGTCCCCTAAACAAATGGTGGTACAGATCCGTGCACAGGCATTGGGGTAATCTAGCCTCGGTTCTGTATATCCTCCAGGCTAACAGAGACCAGAAAATTGGACTATCCCAGGATGTTCCAGAAGGATTGTTGATGTTCTAATCTAGATCACAGAAGGCGCGGAAGAACACAGCATCTGTCAGAAAGAGTAAAAATAGCTGCATTGATCGTGGAGGTGCAAACAGCGGGACGCAGATGCAACAGGTTCATACGCCTCACTTTCGGGACTCAGTAGCGCGTCCACGAGGCACCTCCCCAATAGCGTCGACCAATCCTTACAGCCACCAGGAGACCAACGCTAATTTTTCCCGCATCGAAAATTCTATGTGGCCGCGTTCCTCCGACCAAAAAGGACACAACAGCCACCGATACAAGCGCCCACCGCACAGATATGCGATCTTCAAACCTTATTATGTCGCGGTGTTAGAACTGCGGAATTTGACCCTCAATATCAGCGTTTTATCAACACACCTTTGACGAATGAAGATCGGCGTCGACGTCCGCGATGCGAAATCCACCAGCACCAAGAACGGTGCCACGCCGAAGAAGAAGTGGTCCCCATCAAATGGAGTGGTTAATCCAGCTGTGATCAACGTTCTCACCCAAACCGCCAGTACCGGCGCTGCAAGCGGCAACAGCCAAGTCATGAACAGCAAAACATGGCAGTTGAGGCGATGGTTGTTCTGTTGGATACAAATCCGTTCCCTTGTCACTTCGCCCGCCCGAGACCGCGAAGCATCATCAGCCACCTCGTCCTGTCTGGAGGGATCAAGGGAAGGATATACCTCCGCAACGCCACGACTAGAAGAAGCCGCACTAGGCGCACCGCCGGCACAGATGAGGAGTTGGTACATCCAACAGCCTAGATAGGCCACCTGCCAAGGCACGAACAACAATATTGTTAAAAAAATGATGCAGATTGAGATGATAGTAGATCGTCCTATGGCCGGACCTTCGTGTTTCCTGCCACTGAGCCATATAGTTCAAGTTAATCTATAAAAAATATATTGGGACAACTCACCTCGCCACGAAAAGTCTCCCGAGAGGTCTCGATACCCACAGGAATATTCTCAGAATCCACCAACTTGCAATGACCAAACCCGAAGCGATAAGCAAAATTAACGGGGCCAGGGGCGCGGACAGACCGGAATTCCCGAGCCCTAAATAGAACCCTGTCGGCCAAGGCAAGAGAGCAGCTAATAGAGACGCAGGCAACATGAAACGCAAGAGGATTCTTTCGTAATGCTGCATCGTCTGACTAACAGACGGCATCGGCGCTGTGGAAGAGTCGTTTGGATTAGGCCGCCACCCACCTCAGGGGAGGTGCTTTAAAAAAACGCACCACCTCGGTCGCAGACTCCCAAACCCAAAAATAACAACATAGCTGAAATGCCAGCAGCCCAGCTGATAACTGTTATCAGATACCGCGAAGCCCATCGTCCCAGCGACGCGGACCAGTCAACGGATATTTCTAATCCCTTGAGGCGGTCGATACAACTGGAACTTCCAGATGAAAGGACAGTCAGGTGAAGACCCTCTCTTTCTCCCTCCCGCCGGCTATGGTAGGGAGCAGGATAATGGGTATGCAGCAAGACACGCCGATCGCCTGCCGTTATAAGCGGGTAGTAGTGGGTTTCTACCGAGTGCGATGTGTGAACTAAGAGCGGTGCTAAATAGGATTCTATAGCATCCATTGAGTCATCGGATACAACATATCCGCTTCGCTTGTGAATCTCACCGGCACAGGCCTCTATTTCGCCGAATCGCGGCGCCAGGCGGTAAACGATAAGGGCGTTAGATAACAATCGGGGGAACCACACGTCAAGCCTCGGCGAGCTCCCAGTCTTGACCTCCACAAACGTGCCCTGGAAAAGCAAAGCTAAAATGGCATGAAACTCGATTAAACATCGCTGAGTTAAACCCAACCTAATATACGTACATGTAATTGGAGTTACATTTATGATTGCCTCTTTGTGGTTGAACCCTGCAACCACCCAGCCTTCGCCCTCACCACCTTCAACCTTGACACCAACCCATTGGCCGTGCGACTGCCTTATTTCCGCTTCATATAAAACGACACCATCAGACTCATCAACGCCGCCAGAGGAAGGGTCAGCATCAGCTCGAGGACGAGGGAATGGTTCTCCAGGGGTTGGTCGAGGTATCAATTTAAGGGTAACAGGTTGGAGAGAGGTGCAACGGGGAGAAACTTCACTCCCCTCAGCTGAAGAGCAGGCATAAATGGAGACTTGCAAGGGATACCGGGTTTGAGGGGAAACAGGAACGATAGAGCCCTTTCCAACCAAGACACTCAGCCCAGGGGGCGATGTGCTGTCGGCAACGGAGGGAATTGGAAGCAGATAGACACGAGAGCCCACGGGTTTTCGAATGAGTTGCATGCCCGAAGGAATGATGTCATATGAACTACGATCAGAAAGCTCAAAGCCCGAGTTACCATTCGGGTATTCTAGGATCCCAGAAGGTAATTCGTGGCCATCACGAAGCCATGTATCGAGGACAACCTTCCTTGCTCCCGGAGATTTCTGTGGACCCAGCTCCAGAAGGGCTCGAGCTATACGCCAGCGGACTTGGTGGCACCAAACCATTTCTCTGTGGCCCACCCCAGTCCAAGCGCCTTCCAGGGCAGAGGTGAAGACAGTTTTCCGATAAATATCGTCGTTCTGACTCAATAATATGCATGATTCAGAAGGTATCATCATGTCAGTTGCTCCACCGCAAAGTGATAGAATAGGAGTGGTATCGTTGTTGAGGTTGTGGTAGATTTTTGCATAGATGCTGTCTAGTCGGGAATCGAACCGGGCTGGCGGAAGGCTATGGGGCGTCGACATGGTGATGATGGCGGAGAGCCGTTCAGATGGTAACAGCGCAGTTCCGACAATGCCACCCATCGAATGACCTAGGATGATCAGCGAGGTGTGCGGTGGGTATCGCGACAGAATGTAGTCAACCGCTTTTGAAGTGTATTCGATCTGAGATTGTAATGTTCTTCCATGAAAGGCCGAGAGATCCTCATTAAATTCCACTGTCAATGGCCTACGGTGAGTTCATTATGATGAAGATCTCTGACATGCCCTCGTACCTGCATAAACGTCTAGGGCGCTTATTCCTCTTGACCAGAATTCTGGTGAAGGTTGACCAGGTGATGAATAGTATTGTCTGCTAGCAGATGATGCTATAGAACGGGCCTGATGAGAAGAACCAGCGTTCCCTGGGATAAATAGCACGGGTAGGCCGCTCGGCGCCTGCACGCCATTTGAGAAACTCCTAGACGAACCACAAACTCAAAGGGCCCCACCTGAGTATCCCAGCCGACTTCCCTATATAACCAGAGACTGTATCTTTGGGCCAAAGGGGACCAGGATTCATTGAAGGCATCTTGCAGAACGTAGGAGGGTGACATATAGGACATCCGACATCCTTGCGGGGATAGTGTATTAACGAGGTTTTTGCTCGCAAAGTAAAAGCCGGACACAGCCAATATAGCAAAAAGAGCCAGTGGGCCAGTTGGAAATGGCATTTGCCCTCGTGGTCGAGTCGGAGAAATGAAATTCTGACAGACAGCAACCAGTTAGGATCTAAAAATCAGTTCGTTCCCACGAAGATGGTCGTCAATGATACCCCAGTGAATAGATTAGACATCCCTAATTGAGGGTCTCAAATGCACATGGAGCCTTCACCCAACCAATTCAAAGAACATGAAATTGACAGACAGAACCGACGAAAGTAACTAATGATAATAAAAGGCGTATGTGGTAGCGACGTAAGATGCGATGCGGTATGAGTAGTGCGACAGCCTGTCGCTAGAACGTGCAAGAAAGAAGGTTGCTAACAGCGCCCGACATTTACTCGTCAGCGTTAGCATCGGCAGCCTCATCCTTATTCTCTGCTACATGATCAGTCATAAGACCAACGAATAAATGAAGTAAGTGATAGTGACTAACCAGATTCCTGCATATCTGATGTCCACAATGTCAGGTTATCGCGGAGGAGCTGCATGATCAATGTCGAATCCTTGTAGCTCTCTTCTGATAATGTGTCGAGCTCAGCGATAGCATCGTCGAAGGCTTGTTTGGCAAGATGGCAGGCACGGTCAGGGCTGTTAAGGATTTCATAGTAGAAGACGGAGAAGTTGAGGGCGAGGCCGAGACGGATGGGGTGTGTTGGAGGGAGCTCAGTGACGGCAACATCAGAAGCAGCCTTGTAGGCCTCAAGGGACTTGTCAGCGCTGTCCTTGCGCTTGTCACCGGTGGCGAACTCGGCGAGGTAACGATGGTAGTCACCCATCCTGTAATTTCACAGCCATTAGCATAGGTTCCGAAAATAGCACATGACCACGAACATTTTGTGGTAGAACACCTTGGATTCTCCGGAGGCAGCGGAAGGGATAAGATGTTTGTCAAGGACATCAAGGATATCTTCGCAGATGTCAGCGAGTTCACCCTCGATCTTCTCGCGGTAACCCTTGATCATCTGCACTTGGGCCTCGTTACCCTTAGATTCCTCCTTCTGTTCGATGGAGGACACAATACGCCATGATGCACGGCGAGCACCGATGACGTTCTTGTATGCGACGGAGAGGAGGTTACGTTCCTCGACGGTGAGTTCCTGGTCAGACGAAGCGACGCGCTTCATGTTGTCAACCATTTCTGCAATGTGGGTCATGAGGTGCAACGACGCGTCTGACGGATGAGAGAGCGCTTACCCTCGTAACGCTCAGCCTGCTCAGCGAGCTTGGCGAGGTAGACAGAATCTTCACGAGAGTCGGGCATCTGCGTCGAAGTGAGACATGCGATAAGACGCGTGAAGACGCGTCAAAGACATACGTTGAATGGTAAGGTGTAAGGTGTTTGTTGGCTGCGACGGAGATTAGCAGTGAGAGGGAACACAACAACGACGAGGACTTACGGGAGAGGGGAACGATAAAGCTGATAGACAGAAGGTGAGGAGTGATGGGGCAGAAACCTCCAATAAACCCAACCAAATTAAAGGAACTTGGGCAGAGGGTTCGCTATCACGTGCACTCATTGGCTTAGGGCAAAGGGTTGCCCAATAGATCACGTGTGGCTTCTACGGAACATTCCATCATCAGCCCACTTTGGTTTCTTCTTGTTGCCGCCCCTTCCCGTTCAAACGCTGATACTACTTATCTTCACAACAATTGCCGTCAAAACAACCAGGACAGCTTAATACCGTCGTAAAGGCGTTTCTGTTGTAAAATAACAATGCCCCTAACATCGAAAACGTCAAATGTTGATCGGTTTCATTTCATCCAAATTTGCTAGAAGGCGCGACTCGCATAAGCGCCATTGCGCTACTTCCGGCAGGTGTTGGCATTGGGCTGTACACTCTATTCATTTTGGCGCCTCATCATTTGCCCTAGTGCGCTGACAGTGAAGCGTTCTTTTTCCCCACCCTGTCAACTGTTTCAATCTGTTCGTTTGTCGCTTTTCATGGAGGGCCTGGCGCTCAACGGGAATCTACCCTGTTCGACACGGGTTATCTATCGCCATGATCCACTGAGAAGAAGATTCTGATGGACTTCCGTCCTACGATGTGATACGCAGATGTCCACGTAAAAGATAGGCAGTGCGAACATAAATTTAGGGTACGTATATGGTCTCCAAAACCGGTGTTTGCGGTTGTATGTACGCTACAACCACTCGATCGCTGACACTTGTCGCGCCCTTGTTGGATTTGCAACGAGTGGATCACTATTTTTGCCACTTATGGCCTATATTTGAATTCCCTCGTCGCATTTCGCAGTATGTGGGGCCATGACCCCATATCACCTTTTCGTTAGACTGGCAATGATGCCTTGAGGATCGCATGAAAAGTTGAAAACGTCGTTGGACAAAACGTTTCCCTTGAGCAGTAAGGACCAGACTTTGGTGTCACAAATCATTAATCACTACCGGCTTTTCAATCACTATGAGAGGGCTGTCCGTCGCTATGATCGGCAGTGAGAACAAGGCAACACAGCTCTGTTCGCAATAAGCAATCCAACACAACTCTGCTTGTTCGTCGCTGCGCACCTTGGGTATGTATCGACTCTGCATTCAATTTCAGAAGCGGAACAGCAATGTAATAGGTATCTCTCACCTGCGAAACTATTACTTGTGAAAATTCTAAATTTACTGCGGCGGGCATCGACGAGTATGACTTTTGAGAACCCTTCAGGCCCTCAGGAGCAGGCTTTATGGAGGCCTGTGGTGAATACTTAAGTTTAAGTGTCCGCGAACACGAGCGACGAGCGACGAGCCTTGTGCCATCGTTCGTTTTTCCCTCGGCTGTGTGTTTTATTGAACGATCTAATCTTCCCGATGCCGGAGCTGCTCCCGACATCCTGACACCTCAGGGAGGTCACTCGCGTGGGGCAAGTAGATCCGAACGAAATAAGTATGGCAAGAACATGGCTACCGGTCTATCATTAGGGGCCATAAATCTTCACCATACTATTTCCCCCCCGCCCTGTCAACGCCAAGCCTATTCATGCGTCAGAATGTCAGCCCGACATTAACTTCTCGGGAGGTTGGATTAGGGGTACTCGGCTCAACACTCGGTCCGTGCATTGGTGTGCTAACACAGTCATCCTTGAGATCCGAATGGGCTTTTGAAGGCCCGATCCCTGAGCAGGCTTGGAGAGAATTCGTAGGATCGCAGTCTAGTGGTTGATGCTTTAAGTACCGCTCCGATCGTGATGCAGTTATGGTCTATGACAACCTTCCTAATTGATAGATCCCCCAGGTGCTAGCCGGGCCCCTCAGGTAGTAACAGGTATGCCCTATTGAAATGAGTCGTCTCACGGGTTGTAGTGATTCCATGGGATACGGGAGTCTTCTTCCTTCGATCTCATGATTGGTGGTGGTCGCTCGTCTCATTATTCGCGTCAGTCGATGGGAAAAGGCGTTAAAGAGATGCTATGAATGTTTCAGTGAGCTGCGGCTGACAGCTCAAACCCTTCTATCGGACCACTATGCTGTATTGGGACTTCTCAGGAAGGAAATTGGATCAATGGGACAGCTACTCATTCTCTCATGAAACAAGATTATTTGGCTATTAGTGATCCCGAAGCTCATGAATCGAGCGCTTTTTCTGGACCCAGGCATCCACCATTTACTCCGAGCAGGAATGCTGTGTAGCTAGTAAACAAGGTGCGACACTGAGCTCGTCCACACTCAGTCTGGGACGGACAGATTAAAAACATGCACGGGCCCGGAAGGAACGAGACGGTCTTGTAGAACGAAGGCACTCCCGTCGCTCGGAGCAACTTAGTGATAGCGTGGGATTGACCTTCCATACCCGCCTTATTCCACCTGATTGATGGCATCAACCACTCAAAAATATTCGTCATTCTCAACCCTGGACAGAACCACGCACCAACGGTAGAAGGGACAGTTAGACTCTTCACATTATCCGCATTTTGCTGAAACGGACACCATGCCTGAACAACGGGCTCAGGCTGCTCAACAAGGAAGAGGAGGAGGTGAAGAACAACCTTCGGCTTTCAACACTGTGCTGAAGATCGTACAGGTATGTCTTGTTCTGGAGCACGCAGTAGCACTCCGGGACCCGACTCCCTAGCGTTGCCTGGTTCTGAAAGCTAATGTCAACTTATATAGCAAATTGTCATTGCGTACACTATATCGCAATTAAGTGTGTAATTATTCAACACATCTCATGACAACTCGGCTGATGGCATGGGCCCCCCCCAGTTGGCAAATTCTTCGTACCTACTCCGCCTACTTCTACTGTTGCGCCTAGTCAGAAATCTCCCAGCCCAAACGCTAATGGCAACACACCGGAGACAAACCCATGGCTACGACCACCGGTTGAGGCCCTTCCTTCATGGCCGCTCGGTCAGTCGCTCGATATGCACATATACTTGTCCACCTCACCACGCGGGGATGTGTTCTCGAAGGGAACTGTGTCATCACGAAGGGACGAGGAGGCTGGGTTGCCACGTTTCGTTTGGGACAACATTACCTACGGAAATTACACTGATTCCCGTGTAGTGAACTATGATATCAAGTTCCCACAGGTACGTTGCGGCAACTTGTTATGTTCCGGTTCGTTGTTGATATATTGGATGATTAGTATGTGTTGAATAATGGTTCCCTGTGGGCGGATGTATTCTTAACGCGAAATGGGGCGAGCCCGGATCCTCATAATGCCAAGTTCAACCCAGCTGACATTCATCACGTTCGAAAGTGTATGTTATTTTATGTCTTTCTGGAATAGGAGATTTTGTTCAAGGAGGTTACGCGACGCAGTGTTGACGCCGTATATGGCGAGGGTCAAAATCAGGAAGGAGAAGAATTTACTATCCGCAAACAAGGAGGAGAAGGTCGAGGAAGAAATACCCGAGGTGAGCCATTCCGCTCCCTGGGCGTCGAAGATTTGCTGAACTACATTAGGCAGACGTGATTGTTCCGCACTGGCACAAGGTGCCGTCTTACCGCGATTAAATCGTAATGGGGCGCTGATGTCGTTGATATATTTCAGAATATCACCTTGGCTTTGATCTCCGACAACCCCAAGATACCATACGCGAATCTAGCTCCTCCGCTGAGAGAACGTAGGTGCATGTAGTGCATTGAATGCTTGCCACTTACCATCTCCGTTGATAGATGTCCACCTGGTCTACGATCAACGCGATGAGACCGGAACCAAGGGCTTCTATAAGCCTATAATCTTTCCGAATGAATTCTGGCATCTACGCTCACATTATGTGGAAATTAATCAGACAACGCCCAGTCTACCGCTCGAGATTACCTTCCAGCCCATGTCTTTCTTTAAGTTCCAAATTTTTGCGTCCATGACTGCTGGCTTCAATGAAGCTGCTAAGCAGCAGGGTGCTGGAGCGGCTTCGGAACTGGATGAAATCAAACGGATGTTGCTCGAGACCAATCCCTGGTTCCTCGGTCTTACTGGTCTCGTTAGTGTGCTCCATGTAGTGTGAGTAGTACTCTCCTTTGGGATATGGCAATTCTCTGATGCGGGGATCGCATTCATCAATAGTTTCGAGATGTTGGCGTTCAAGTCGGACGTCTCTCACTGGCGAGAAAAGAAAGAGATGACTGGTGTCTCCATCAGGTATGTGATTCGGCTATCTCCTGCCCTTGGTCTTCGGATTTCTCGGCTCATTGTTATTGTAGGACGGTGCGTATATTCTTGTCAGTGTCTCAGGGCGGGGAGTTTATTTTCGGCAGATTGTTACCAATGTTTTCGTCCAAGTCGTTGTGCTGCTATACCTGATAGACAACAACGAAAACACGAGCTGGATGATCCTTATGGGCTCTGGCATCGGTGTCGTCATCGAAGCCTGGAAGGTCGGTTGCTATTCTCTTCCGTTCTGTCCGAGAAGAAGCTCATATGTGGCGAAATAGATCACCAAGGCGGTGGATATCAAAGTGGTTGCTGCGCCTTCGGGTTCTCTTCTGCCATACAAGCTCGATATTAAAGGTGGGCTTAGCTGATTAAGGCAACGTCTATCTATCTAAATAAGCTCTAGATAAACATGTCCTGAACGAAGATGAGAAGAAAACCCAAGAGTGAGTTTTCTGGGAGCTCCGCTTCCGCGCCAAGGCGGTTCTCTAATTTCTGAGAATCACAGGTATGACCGACTGGCATTCCGCTACGTGTCCTATGTGGCTATTCCGACATTGATCGCATACACCGGATATTCTTTGGTGTATGAGTCCCACAAAGGGTGGTACAGCTTCGTGATTTCGACACTCACTTCCTTTGTCTATATGTTCGGCTTTGTGCGTTTTCTTATGACCTGTCGGTGAAGCACATGGACTGATGTGTTTCCTGGTGTTTCTTGTAGGCGCAGCTCATCCCTCAGCTGATCATCAACTACAAACTCAAGGTTCATCATTTGGCCTTGGTACCACATGGAGCCGAGTACTGACCAGACCAATAGAGTGTGGCACATATGCCTATGAAGGCAATGATATACAAGACATTATCGACGGTAGTTGATGACCTTTTTGCGTAGGAACAATCCGTTGGGGTAACTATATTTTACATTCACTAACATTTAATTATAGGTTTTGCATAAAAATGCCATTCTTGCATCGCTTAGCTTGCTTCCGGTAAGAGAATATCCCGGTTGATTGCAGGCTGTCGCTCACGACAGCCGACAGGGACGACGTGGTGTTCCTCATCTTCTTGTATCAGGTGAGCCGATACTGTGCTCTTGAAACGTAAAGGAAAGACCGAGTCTTTGTTTCATAGCGATGGATCTACCGGGTTGATCCCAAGCGGGTGAACGAGTATGGACAGGTGATGGCCTCAGATGTTGATGCGGCCAAGTCGACGGAGTCGAAAAAGGATAGGTGATGTGGGGAAATAGGACTTGCCGGGGATTGATAGGTGGATGTGTATTGTGGGAATCGGGGCTGGATGTTGAGCGTTTACGTAGTTCGGGGAGGAGCTGTACAATAGACACGTCTCCATCACACCCTCGCCGCCCATTCCATCGAGTGTTCTATCTACCATTATCGACCTTAATTTCAAATACAGAGTACGTGCCTTAGCAATAAGTAGCTGGGCTGCAGAAATTGACGAGCGAATGAACAATGTGGATGAACTGTTTTAGGTCCGGCTATCCGAATCGGAACTGCCACCCTCCGTCGACAACACAAGCAGCCTTGAACCTGAACACTCTCCTTTTTCGCCTTTTTTCCCCACCAACTCTCACCACCCAACTCGATGGCGTCCACCGCCGTCGATCATCACCGGCAGCTGTTCGCCTGCAAGTGCCTGAACGTGCGCCTCACGACGGCCCCAACAGAGTCCACGCCACCGGAGTCCTCAGATGACGCCGCATTCACTACAATCCATGTAGGGGATATCGGTATTCAAGTTGTATGTAACATATAACCGGGTACATCGACGTCGATGCTCACGGAGGAATCCTTAGGCATACCCACAATTGACACTGAGAGTCAAATCGCGGGGCAAAGTTATACCTGGGACAGCCAGATGCTCTCGATTCACCTCTTTAAAATGCCTAGTCTGCGATCTCCTCGTCTACCGCGTGCATCAAGTGATTTCTTCGGAAGTCGAAGCAAAAGATCTGCCCTTGCTTCCCAGCGATGACTGGGCCGAACAGGAAATTATGAAGAGTCCAAGTGGCTGGATCGAGGTATCCAAGGATTGTTTGGTGAGTCATTGGTTCCGAGGTCGTAGGTTATTCAACATGCATCAGAGGGTTGGCTCGCTGCTTGATTTTTCTTGTGAGCATATTCATTGCTGCATGTTGTGCAACCCCTCTGTCCACAGGGAGGTTGCAATGCTGACTCGAGCGCGTATATTAGAGTGGCGATGCCATCGCACAGGCTGACTCCTCTGACGATTACTCTGCCATCTATTCACTCATTCTACCCCCTGCTTCAGAGACAACGACGCCTGTGTCGCCCACGACACGGATATCGCCTGAATCAACGGCATCGTCAACTCCGACCCCTTCCTTCCCTGCCTCTTATCTCAGTAACCTTCCCCCCTTGTTCCCACCCCCGCCCTTCACTCCATCACATCCAGCCTTTCTGCGTCTTCTCTCTGTGGCGGAAAAGGAATCCCAGTCTCTCCGCGCAACCGCCGATGAGGAGCTTGCGAGGATCGTGAGAGACAAGGCTGCGGAAGTCCAAGCCAAGGAGGCTGAGCTCAAGGCCCAAGTCGAGCGACTCTGGCTCAAATTCAGGCACGGCTTGGAAAAAGCCCAACAGGATCGGCCTAACCCGCCTTCATCGACAGCTCCTTGGGCATCGTCCGCAAGGGCCAACGATCTCCGGAATAATGGCCAGAAAGCTCCGGTTGCCATACGTGACTTTACGCCCGTATCCGTAACACCCCCTGTGAGATCCACGCCACCCCCACCTAGGGTCTCAGCTCTCTCAGCGTCTCTTGCGAATACAAACCTACATCAGGCCATGGCAGACAGAAATAATCACCGCAGTACGAATGGGTCGAATGGCTCCGAACGTACGTCTTCTACGCACTCGGGTTCACCAACTCTCGTCCCGCCGTCGACCAATGAACGTGAAACCACAAGCGTTCTCCAGTTTAAGCGAGTGGTTGACGACACCATTAACACCGCTGCGAGTTATCGCTATTTCTTGAACCTCGAGGAGGAGATAGCACGGCATCGGAAGGAGAGGGAGCAAGAGGCTGGCTCAGATCATGATGAAACTATGGGAATCGCTGGTCCATCTAAACCTCCAGTAAATGGCGACAAGCAGGAGCGGCCTGAGGCCACCGGCGGTGATGCTAATGCGAACGTGAATAATAACGACAAGGAGAAGGGGAAGGCGAATGAGCCGAAGCCCAAGACTAAGCATGTCCATTTCAATGTGCAACCTGCCGTCAAGGAATCCAAGGAACTTGCCTCTAGAAAATCCCAGAAGGCGAGCAAACCAGACCCGGGAGGTTGGTGTCTTCATCGTCCAGCACAGTAATGTACGTTGACATCATTGATAGAAATGGTCTTCGCTCTCGATGATGACATCGAAGGCGGCGAAGGGCAACCCTCAGAAGGCCAAATCTCGTTACCCTTACTCGAACAACCTGTCATCCCTCCCAGAGCAAGAAGGACACGGCCTCAACCTGCCGCTGGTCTGCCCGCATCCTTCTCAGCCCTGCGCCCAGCATCTCTCCCCGCACCTTCGCAAATGCGGGCCGCTCGGCCCCCCAACATCGACACTTACTCCACTAACATCATGCTGTCACTTCCTCGTCCCTCGGAACCAGTCTCCAGTACGCCAAATGGGGAGAACAAGGATAAGGAAGATACGACCGATCAGGAGACCAGTGAAGATACAACCGATTCCAGCCCTCGACCCACCTCAGATTCGGACAGTGAATCAGAAGGTGCGTTGATCGATACTTTTTTTCATCTAAATTTATTTACTCACGAGCCTGATGTTGTTACCAACCTTGCAGACAATGAACGATATCACTATCACAACCACTATGGTATCCCTGGATCCTTGCCGATAAATATCGTCTCCTCGATCCGGCCTCGTGAAGTTCTCTCGTTGGCGTCGTATCAGCCCAAGACGTCAGTTGGTGAACGTCAAGCAGCAACCACGGCACCGACTGGTGGTGCTGTACAACCCAGGAGAATGTCGGCTTCTGCGATCAGGAAGGCCACATATGCGGAGCGAGATCGGTTCAGATCTTTGGATCCTGGGAATCTTGACTTCGTCGCTGAAGTGGATGAAGAGGAAGACGGAGAACAAGGGGATAAAAAGGCGGCGTCGCAGAGCTTGGAATCTGGCGAGAGGGCGAGGAAACATGCGTTGAAGATTTTGCAAGCGAGAGCCGAGCTACCTGAGGAGGGCATGTGGAGGAGTCTCGCGTCCTAAACAAATCGACCCCGAGTTGAACACGGAAGCATCGCGCAATTGAAAGAAACCCAGAAGTATGGAGCAGCAAGTTTGCATAGCATTGCAGTGATACCAATATTTCTTCATCCATGTGCAAGTCATCTCGTCATGTTACCCTCACCCTCTCATCTACCATTTATCCCCTCCGCCTCCCCCAACTAACTCATGCACACCACGCTCATCGTCAACATACACGCAAACGAATAATTCTAGGACTTATGCATGGTTCAAGAAACCCAAGAAAACCCTCCAAAGAAATTGTCAATTTTTGTCCATCTGTATTTCCCTTTTTGGTAGTTTAGTGTCTTTATTCGCGCTATCCTTGTTTCGTGGTGTGATTGTAAAGTTGTTGCATATGTAGTCTCTGTACATTTAATCCTTTCCCTCTATAATTGAAACTTGTTGTCTATGTTTGTTCTAGGTACCTAACATGTTTTAAATTTGTCCGTGTTCGTGTGGAATTCCTGGCGTTATTACACCTAGGCGTCGATCGTAGGCGAGTAAGCATCTTGCTTCTCCACCCTTCGAGATTTGGTGGTGGGAACACCGTTGCAACAAGGCACACTCAACCCTGAAGTTGCAGTACTCCAATCTGCTTCACATGTTAACCTGACTGTGGTGAGGCCCGTGAGGGCTAGTCTGGGCTAGTGGGGGATGGGGCTGCATAACGCTTCCCAGGGGTAGGACATCTAAGCGATGGAAGGACGTCAAGTAAATTTGAATTACTTTTCGTGATTAACATTACTAGGAACATAAAGATTGTCCATAATCAAAGAACTGCGTCTATAGTGAGATCATGAAAAAAGGAGAAAGAAGCCAACAATCATCAAAATCTCAATCATCCATACCCCTTCACTCCACATCGGCAGACCTCTCGGCAGCTTTCTCCTCCTGCACCTCCTTCTCCCTCTCCTCAAACCTCCTCGCACTCTCCTCAACTTTACTGTCATCCTTCCCCTCCTCAACACCCTCCTTCTGCTCTTCACCTTTCTCCTCCTTACTCAACTCCTTCCCCTCCTCTTCGCACCTAGCACAAGGACATGCGAACCTCCATCCGCGTGCCAACTCAACTCGCCTACGCCTCCTAGCGTCGACGATACTCTCTTCAACGTCACCGCGACGTTCAATATCAACGTAAGCGACCGTAACTTCGTCGCCCTTTTTAAGATCTTTAGTCGCTACGACGTGGAGCTCGGTTGTACCGGTTGGGAAGGTAAGTTTAGCACTTGGTGCGCAAGAGTGATTGACATATGAAGAGAGGGTGTAGAATGCCGAGCCAATTTGTTTTTGTGTACCAACTGGCGTGCGGGTCTTTTCTACATCTTCAGGACGAGCTGTAGGCTCAGGCTGGAAACAAACACGTCGAGTTAATTCGGTACAGTGTAAAAGGGAATAAAAACAAACCCTATCATCCCGGCTCCCAACACCAATCGCATTATACAACATCTTCCCGACTAACAACGCATGCCTTTCCTCCGTCACAAACTGCTCGAGACCAGGCAATGTCTTCTCGAGCACAGCCGAAACCAACGGTAGCTCCTGCTCATTCGGCTTAACCTCCAAATACCTCAATCGCTCCATATGATCCGCAAGTAAATAATCACCACCATCTGCATCCGTAAAGTCACCAGCAGCACCTTGCTCGAGTTTCGTCTTCTGTGGGTCTTTTCTAGCCAACTTGGCAGTCTCAAGCGCAACCTGTCGAGCAATGAATCTTGCTACAAGGAGTGGTGCAGCACGTTTCTCCTTCTTGAGATACTCGACGAATTTGTCTTGGGCTTCTTTACGCCCTGCGGTATCCAGAGCGGGACTGCTAGCAGGTGCAAGCTCGGGTGGGAGAGGAGGTTCTAGGGTGAAGAGGAGAGATGTAGATTGGGCTTTGTTTGTATTGAAGCATTGTTCGGAGCAGTAGGTGCTTCCGAGGGGATTTGCGTTTTCAGGAAGTTGGTATGCAGGGTTAACGGGTTGTTGGATTTGGCGGAAGCAATGTGAGCAGTATTTTCCAGAAGATTCGAGATCTGCGTCGAGGACCGCTACAACGGGGTATTCCTGTCGTGAGAATGTCACATTAGCTTTGTGAAACGGAAGCGAAAGAGATATCGCGATTTAGGTGTTACTTTGTAGATAGTCTCGCCAGCAGCGATGTCCTTGGTGACGAGAAGAACCTTGCGACCGTTCTCACTTGGTTTGATTTCTACATTCATAGACTTGGGAGGGAAGTGGTCATAATACCCTGTACCCACGCTCAGTAATTAGCTTAGGCAAGTAGGGGAGGTTCCATCTACTCACCAGAAGCTCGGACGGCAACCTAAATCAACGGAAGAAGCATGCGAGAGGAGATGTATATTAGAACATGTTATATGCAAGAAAGATGACGCAAGAGGAGGTGTGGAAACATGAGGCGGATTGCTGCAGCAGCAAAGTGACGAATAATTGGGGAGAGTTGTTCGTATGTAAATGTTCATGTTCTTGTATACGAGTCCCTTTTTTTAAATCCGCTCCCATCGTAGAAATATAACACTCATGATGCCGGGTCGGGATCAGTGAGTTTGTCCCATTCGTGTGAGGACGTTTCTGAGGGTGGTCCACTTCGCGTTGGACTTGCCTCACCGGACTCCTCCTCTGCTGGGTGAGGTTTTGGGGAGGAAGGCGCACTCACATCCAAGTTTGTCAATTCAATGATGAGCTACAGCCACTCGGTCAGGTGTGGAAGGTAAGGAGGTGTGAGAGAACACGGACCTTGAAGAGCGGTTCGGGAACAGTCTTCTGGTAGATGACAATGAGCTCTACGGGGGAGGGATAAACACGGAGAGCCTTGTAGAACGCAATAGCGGCAGGGAGGTAGAAGCTGGGTCCTAGACACATGAGGCGTTGAAGATTCTTTTTCAAAGGTGAGAGATGGCAAAAAACATACCTTGAGCAGCAAGCTGTTCACCCATGCCGACCTGAGTCATGAAGTAGGCTTCCTTCTCCTCAGTGCTGGTTGGAGGCTCCTCCAGCTTGACCTGCTCCAATGCTGCCCGCAGCATTTCTGGGGTGATGTTGCCTGAGGGCGCTGCGCCTCCAGAAGCGGTCGAGCTCTTTTCCTGGGCTACGGTCTTGTCAACGCGCTTCTTCTCCTTGCCTATGAATTCGTGGTGTGAGCTGTATGTACAATTGGTGCCGGGGACCTATACCCACGGAGCTTCCTGCGAAACTGGGCATCGTTCCTACGCTTATAGTCGAAGTATACGATGTAAGCAAGAACACCGGTTGCGACGGTGGCAGCAGCGATGGCAAGGATGTTCCTCGACTTTGTTTCTGACATTTTCGGTGGAGGTCGCGAGTTGAAACTCGAAAACCCAAACTTTTCTCACCCGCTTACATCATCCCCCCCTCGGATGCTCCCGATCCGTGACGTGACACGCACGCTAATTTTGGAAATCATACATATCATCATTCACGCGCACGATCATATCTATTTTTTGTATTTCTACGCAAACGAGATGTGCCGTTGGCTGTTGCGCAATGCGCGGTGGAGGATCTGTTGGTTCGGTGAAATGGCTATCGAAGATTGACGGTCAGGGAAGTCTGTTCTTCGTACAGCGCGCATGCGGGTGAACGAGGGACGCGGGGAGAAGGAAAATCTTGGTTGCATTGCTGGATGGTGGGGCGCGTGGCGGTGTCCTCGATTCCATCTGTGGAATTGACTCCATGAAATGAGCTGCGTGTTCGGTATCAACGGAGGGCGTCCATCCAGGTACATGAGATCCATAACAACCTGTGCAAAATTTAGCTACAGACACCGTCACGAATGACATAAGAACCTACCTTGAAGATGGGTTCTGGAACGTGATTTTGGTATATCATAACGAGGTCCACCGGCAAAGGATATATGCGTAGCGCTTTGAAAAAGGCAATAGCGGCGGAAAGGTGAAATTCAGGTCCTGCGGATTGAGGTCGTGAGCGCGGACGTCAAATGATAAATGTCAGGAATACCTTGAGTGGCTAGCAACTCGCCTACGCTCACTTGCGTTACAAAGTATGCCTCCTTATATTCAGGCGTCCTCGGGAGCTCTTCATATTTTACTTGACGCAGAGCTTCTCGAAGCAACTTGGAGGATATAGCCCGGGAAGAGAAGCCTGCCTGGCCGATGTCCTTGGCTTTGCAGAATAAACGTTGATCAGTAAGGCACATGTAACGGGCGCTTACAAGTCCGGCGGCCCCGTTGGTCTGCGGACTCGTTCCTGGGTCTAAAGCGGTTGTAGATGGCGGATGAAAGCAGGCCGGTAGCGAAACAAATGACTGCAACTGCTAAATGTGACGTGTCAGACATGAGTCGGTGGAGGATGCATTGAGAGAGGAACACGGGGTAGAGTCCGTGAAGTGTAGCATTGTGGGTGTTTGTGGACAGCGTGGAATGAGTGTGACAGGGCTGAAAGCGTGACCAAGTCTTGTGTTTTCGACGTTTACGTTCATTTTTCGTTGATCACGGCTACTGCGCGGAGCGTAACTTGTCTCTCTCCCTCCCTCTCGTCCCCAATGAGCGCGCCTGCTGCTCGGCAGCACCCACACAACAAGCAATCCCCTCATGATCCCCCCTCCGACGCCAGCTCTTCCCACAAACCCCTCCAAACTATCACCCTACCACATCCAGCCACCGAAGCCGAATTATCAGCTTCCGCCGATTCTACCCCACCCGCTCAACGGCAGTCACAACCTGTAAATGTGCAAGATGTCGTTCAAGATAATACCACGGCGTTGGATTCTGCCACGCAACCAAACACTCCACTCCAAACCCAGTCTAAACAACCCGAAGCTAACGGCGTCGATCAGCAGCAGCGGCAGCAGGAGGTCAAGGCTGAAGGGGTAGAGCCCACGCTCGGCACCATTGAACTTGTAGAGCATGCTCCTGGCACCATTGCCATTGAAGAGGCGGTCAATGTGACAGAGGAGACGAGTGAATGGGTGCAAGATGGCGACCAAATGAAGCGCGTCAAGGTTAGTTTGCTCTTTCACCTCTCGTGTGCCACAAGTGGCATTCGTGTATGCCTTCAAAACTCATCCCCACCTCCCTTTGCTAGGTTTATGAGCTAATAGGCTCGCGGTGGGTAGATCAGGGGACTGCGTTCTGTTTTGGGCAGTTCCAGGAGGAGACAGGAGAGGCTCTTCTCATTGCTCGCGCCGAGAGGGACTTCAACGATGTCATCCTCCGAACCGCCATCCGTTCAAACGACGTCTATCAGCGGCAGCAAGGTGCGTTTATCTTGCCTTTCTTCTCATTCCACCTATCGTCCAACCGCCATACGCATATCTACACCCACCGCCCTTGCCCTTCGGCTCCCGTTCATTCAACTCGGACTAAGTGCTGACGGCTTTACGTACTCAGATACGCTTATTGTCTGGACAGAGCCGGACGGTGTCGACTATGCGCTGAGTTTCCAAGACCCCGAAGGATGCTCCGAGGTGTGGAACTTCATAACTGAAGTTCAGCAACACATGAACAATGTCGGTGCGTACTCAACTGAGTATATATCTGCATTTATAATACTGATGCCTCCTTTGCTAGAGGAATCCAACGGCCTCTCGTCATCACCTATCCTCGGATCCGACGGTTCTATCACCACTGCCAGTATCATCCGTTCCGGCCACCTACCCCCTCCGCAGCTCGGCATCATTGGCGAGATAGAACGGGCGATCAAGGCACTCGCACGGACGCCAGCCGTCAAGGAACGAATATGTGAATACATCCAGCAGGAGGTGAGTCACGTTGCCCCGACCATCATTCCCTTTTGTTATGTCTGCACGACACATGTGTCTGTCGCTCATGTACCACCTGCCGTCAATACATTCGTTCCATACCCCCATTATGAAATTTACACTTCTATGACGGATGACTGATGCTGATGCCAATATGCGCCGCTTTTCTTCTTTCCGTGCTTGTGTTCGGGTAAATTCAGGAATACATCAAATCTTTGATTGAAGTCCTTAATACGGCCGAGGACCTCGAAAGCTTGGAGAACCTTCATGCACTATGCAGCCTTATGCAAACTATCTGTATGTTCCATCAAACTCGCCATGCTTATGGTCCAGCTGACGATCTGCGTTTACAGTAATGCTTAACGACCACACTTTGTACGAACACATATTGGAAGATGACCTATTTTATGGCGTTGTCGGTATGCTTGAATGTGCGTCCTCTTCGCTAACACACACAATCCATTATTCAAAGCCTCCGTCCCTTTAGACGACCCCGACTTCCCCTCCCACAAAGCCAACTATCGTGACTTCCTTAAACAAGCCACCCATTTCCACCAACCCATCCCTATTCAAGACCCTGTAATCCAACGAAAAATTCATCACACTTACCGCCTCCAATTTCTCAAAGACGTCGTCCTTGCGCGGGCACTCGACGATTCGACGTTCAACGTTCTCAATTCATGCATCATCTTCAACCAGATCGACATTATCTCACACATACAGCAGGACCAGCTGTTCTTGAAGGAAATAGTGCGATTGTTCGTGGATGAAGAGGTATTGACGGGTGGTGCGCAGAGGTATCAGATGCAATTACAGATATTGCAGCAACAGCAGCAAATGCAACAGATGCAGCAAAGGCTACAAGGCCCTGTGGTGATTAGCTTGCCTTCTGCGGATCAGGAAGAGGGAAATGGGGCTTCGGCTGCGAATGGTGATGGTGTGACCATAAAGAAGGAGGATGATAGTATGGATGTGGATAGCAGCCCAAAACCGACTCAGGCTCCCCTACCGGCATCGCCGCCTGCGACGTCCACGACTACACCTCCGATAAGTTCGCCGAAACCCCCCTTGAATGGTGCCCTGGTAGTGAACGGCCGAATGGGGACGCCAAACTCCCGCTCAGGCGCATACAGCTTCGCTCCTCCAGATGATTTAACTGAAGCCGAGATCACCCAACGCCGCGAAGTCGTTCTACTCATCCAACAACTCTGCATCATGGGGAAAAACGTCCAACTCCCAGCAAGGATGGCACTCTTTCGTATTCTCGTGGATCGCGGCATCCTCTTTGCAGTCCAATGGGCCATGAACCTCCCGGAATCCATTGATGTGAATAAGCACATGATTTCAGCCGGCGGAGAGATCTTGAGTGCGTTATTGGATCACGATTTGAATGGTGTGAGGGGGCATGTGCTGAAGCAGGTTATGGCGATTGAGAAGGAGAGAGCGGCTGGGAAGAGGGGCGCGGAGAGAGCGGAGACGTTACTGGAGATGGTTTGTAGGATAATGGCGAGAAGCAAGGATCTGGCAGTGCAGAGTCTCGTTGGGGATGCGCTGAAAGTGTGGATGGATACGCCCAGTGGGGATAATGTACCTGGAGGTGCTGGCGAGGCATCACATGTGAGTCCGGTGCAAGTCGATACCGTATATGTGCTAACCGACTTTCCGTAGGCTGTTGCTGCGGCCAAGCTTCCTGCGAGGAAGGATGATGCTGGAACTGAGCGGTTCTTGGAATACTTCTATAAGGACTGTGTTCACATCTTGTTCAAACCTTTGTTGGAATTGCAGGAGTGGAAGAACTGCAGAGGTGGGCTTTTCTCACCGTTCGTCTGACATATTTCCTCACACAATGATGTTTATCAGAGGATCTCTTACCCTTGACAAGAGAACAATCGAACCGCTACGTCTACCTTTGCGACCTCCTCTATAACTTCATCCAGCAGCATCACTTCCGGAGTAATTTCTATGTGCTATCCTCGAATACAATTCTGTCCCGGGTAGCGACGCTACTGAGGGCGAAGGACAAGTATCTTCGGCATGGTGCGTCACCCGTCATTTAACTTCCGCAGGAGTACATTTCATTGATTCATTTCAATTCTCGAATAGCTTCCTTCCGTATATTCCGGCTTCTCCTTAAACAAAATAACACACATATACAAGGGCTTATCATGAAGCACGACGTGCTAAAGCCGATCCTCGATCTGACGTTGCAAGAGTCGAGAAGGGATAATTTACTCAGCTGTTCATGTCAGGAGTACTTTGAGAGTATGCGCCGGGTACGTTAACCTTTTCATCTATCATGCCGCGACCCAGGAAGCACTCATCTCCGTGCCTGGTTGACAGGATAATATGAAGGAACTGATCAAGTTCTGCATGACAAAGCACGAGGAGGATGTCCGCAAACTTGCGGAAACACCACTGGGTGGGCAGAGATTCGAGTTGCTCATGCGTAGGTATGAAATGAACAATGAGCCACCGCCGAAGGAAACCGAACCCGAAAAGTACGTTCAACCTTATTTTTAATATCATCCAGAAATCTCAACTGTGACCGAATCTCAGACCCGTCGACACACGACCCCGACCAGGCCAAAGCCGCGTACTCGAGGCAGAAGAAGAGGACTACTTCAATGCCGATGACGATGAAGACGAGGTCGTCCTCCCCTCGATCTCTCAACAAGCTCGCGCCAATGCTGCCGCCGCCAGCACAACTGGCGTGCTCTCCCCCGGGAAGATACTCATCGCTAACCCGAACATCAACTCACTAAAACGCAAACGGAGAGAGGGCACAGGGAGAGGGCACAGACAACCGCTCAAAACGCCCGCACTGAAGCCCTTGGTTGATTACGGTGAGGATGAGGATGAAGATGGTGCTGAATCGAGACAGATGCAGCAGGGCGACGTTCGTGTGACCGATAGCACAACGACGGGTTCGAGTCCGAAACTCGCGCCAAGTCCCATACCCAATACCGCCGGTTTGGCTGGTGGTCCACCGAGACGTGTGCCAAAAGAGGAAGAGGAGGATGACGAGGACGCCATGCTTGAGGCTCTCGTGCGTGGTCGGACGCCTACACCCGGTCCGAGGCCTGAGTCTCCTATACCGGCCCTTTCGCCTCCGCCATCGCGGTTAGGCGAGAAGAGAAGGAGAGCGGATGGAGACGACGATGACGACGATGAGCTACTTTCAAGGCTGACCAAGCCGAAGAAACAGCAGATCGCCACCACCCCTATGCAGCACCAGCAGCAGAACAAGATGTCTATAGCTGTTGATTCTTTGGGTGTTGGCAACCGACAGAAAAATGGTGATGACCCACCGAAAAAGATCAAGGTGAAGATTGGTGGATTTGGAGGTGCGTTGGCTGCTGGTGGTGCTGGTGCACAAACAGTCAACCCTCTGAGTTCTGCGACCAATGCCCCAGTTGTCAGCGAGAATAACACTACCTCAACGACAACAGCATCTTCGCCTTCTCCGTCGCGCTCACCTGCGCCGTCTCCTTCTCCGTCACCTGCACCTTCAGATAGTGGCACCAAGGACGGAGATACGGGCTAGACGTTCTTTGTCTGACGCCGTCCCTGTACGTTGTATGTACCACATAGTCAAATATCTTGTTTTTGTTGTTTTTTCTCCCCCTTCGTCACCCTTTTCGTCCATGGACTTATCCTGTCGGCCATGACCTCCCCTCACCTGTGCCTGTACCTACCTGTGTTATCTGTGTTTCGTACTGTCCTTTGTTCACTGACATGGCGGATAGAAATTATTTATCTTCTGCTCATTGCCTTATTTTCTCTATACATCGATGCATATCTTTTTTTCAACACTGCAACATCCAATTCCCCTCATCCTTCAATAGACGCATTGATTTGCTGTGCAATGCCTGCATACTTAAGGCAATGGGATGGGCAACGAGGAGCTTGGTACGAGACTGGTACGAATAGCATTTAAACATGATCATACGGTAATATACATAAGAGCTGTTACGATGAAATGGGATATATAGGAGAGGCAACAGGAAGCCCCGATGAAAATCCACCAGAGAATTTGCTAGATGTTGAAAGAAGTGCAAAGGTGAGATAGGTAAGTGGCGAAGGGAAGATGATATGAAGGCGTAAAAGCCACAGTTGCGACATGGGAAAATGTAACATCGGAAAACAGGGAAAGAGATGCTGAAGACAGTATGTTGTATGTAAGAAAATTATGGGGAGGGCATATGGCAGAAGGGAGGACGACAGTAGATATACAAAGAGTAACCATGGTAGTGCTAAGGGCGGAGTGAACGTGTTAAGAGTGGGGAGATACGAGCACGAATGCACACTATCAGCGGCGGGCCAGTCCATACAGGCAAAGGAAGACGGAGAAGCAAGTATGATATCAAAGAAAGACACGATGGCGAATGAGAAAAGAGCACAGAGATAGACAAGAGTCAATGAAAGCCGAAGACTGGTACATAGATATATTTATTGCGAAAGACTGAGGATGGCAATGCATGGCTTGGGTCGAAGTGCAGATTATTGATTTGTGCGACGTGTGCATGAGTAAGATTGCGTAGATGGTGCGACGATGGAAAAAAGATGAAGAGAACGCCAACCTCGTCCTGCTGGCTCTAGCAGCTTCTACAATGTATGGGCAGGTAGCGGGGGAGCGCTGTGGCGTGCGTGCGATAAGAATAATGTTTACTGCTGATGCAATGCTTCTTCAGAGGCTGTGCTCTGTTCGGGTATCGACGTATCGTGCTGATCCTTCAATCCGAAAGGCGAGAATGGCGCCGGGGAGATCGAAGTGCCGCCGATGCCGTTGGTTCCTGCCAAACCGTAACTGAAGGCGTTCAAGCCGCCATTAGTGGGACGCATGAAGTTATTGGCAGGAGGGCTGGATGGTCCGAAAAAACCAGCACCGCCTTGTTGAGAGGGAAGGAAACGAGGAGGAGGTGACGCAAGGAAGTTGTTGTAGGTGTTTCCGGATTGATTATGGTCATCCCGACGTAGGATGGTACGATGTTGCTGGTGAGATGAATCCGTTTCAGCACCGAGCACGCTCTGCATGTTCTGCAACTGCTGTTGCTGTAAAGCAGGGCCATTACTGTTCGCACTGGTCGGCGTGCGCACTCCAAGGGGATTCTTGCTGTAGGAAAGGCGGATGCCGCCGCCCTTGACTAAACCCTTGAGGGTGTTGCCGTGGAGTTCAGACATGGCCCGAGCGGCGAAGTTCACATCTTCGAACTGATGATTTGTCGATACAAGATTCTTTCGGGGATATAAACGATCTACATACCTCAACGAAGCACATCGGTCCATTGTGCTTTTGACGGAAGCAGAGACGACGGTAGCCGGGCTGATTGCGGAAGAGCTCCCTAAGAGACTCTTCGAGGTAATCCTGAGGCATGCCGATGGGCGGCGGTGACGTCGGCAAGTTCCCAACATACAGAGTGTTGATCTGGATTCATTACAACTGTCAGATCTCAATATGAATTTGAAATAGATCTAAGAACGCACTGGTGGATTCTGATCGACTGCATTCCTTGTACTACCCGAGCTGGCACCAGACGCAGGCGAAGGCAATTGCGGGGAAGTATTCCCATTCGAGGTATTCAAAGCAAGATTGTCGATCTTTTGGACAAGATCGGCCTGAATACTTTCAGGGCTCCGAATAGGGTTTCCACCAGAGACAGCCTCCTCAGTCTGACGCAATGCCGTTTGGGTGTCATCATTTTTGGGTGTCTGGCGGTTTGGCGATACGGAAGGTTGAACCTCAGCCTGTGACGGAGTCGAAGCAGGAGGGGAAGGGGATGACGATCGTTGCGAACCTGATGTCGGTCGCGCAGGAATGGCCTTGTTAATCTTATCCCAAGGCCCAACAACTTCATCGGGATTTGCAGCCTGATTCGAGTGGGTAATAGAAAAAGGAGCAGCAAAACCATTGCTCAGAGAAGGACTGGAACCCAAGCTCGTAGGACCATTATCTACCTCGGGAGGGAGAAGGGAACTCCCATTAAGACCATTGAGAGCAGATGCTTGGCGTGAAAGACCAGGAGGAACAGCGGTAGCGGGTACGGAGTGGAACGCGTCGTACGCCGCAGCATTGCTACCCCTAAGACGGAGCTCCTTGCGCTTCTCCTCCTCTGCGGCTCGTTCACGCGGACCACGAGTTATCCCGAAACCCATGGCATTTAAGACATCTTCGCGGCGCCGCCCTTCCTCATCTCTCTCGCGAGAAGTAGGGCTGGTGATGTGGCTGAGATTGACGTTGCCAACGGGTGAGACTTCGGGCTGAACTGGCTCTCTCCATTGCAAGCGACCAACAGACGACAAAGGTTCTCTCTCGCGAGGATAGAAAGGCTCGGTCGGTGGGATATTGAAGTTCTCTCCCGCGAGTGGGGTGGGGTGCGCAGCGAGGACGCCATTAATGCCGTAACCTAACCCCAAGTTCGCAGTGCCAGGTAAACTGGCATTGTGACTGATCGGAGGGGGGTTGTTGACCGGAATGTTGTTGCCGTTGACAGTACCGCCGCTATTAGGAAGGGGTCCAACGCCACGCTTGGTGTGCAAGTTCTTCTTCGCCATCTCGGCTTTCAAGACAGCACCCTTCTCGATGTCGATCCTACGGCCTTGAAGAACATCGCGAGCTTCAAGCGCTGCTTCGCGAGACCTGAACTTGGCAAACCCAATGATTTGCTTCCTCGGGGGAGCGATACCAGGCACGAAGTGAGGGTTGCCATCATCACCAGGCATCGAAGCAGGCCAAGAAGCCATTGTACCCTCTCGACCACTGTCAACAAGGACACCACCTGAATTGATCGTCATCAGATTGTAGGGGTCGCTCGGACCGTTGTAGTTTTGAAAGCCACGATTTGGTCCAACGCCATTGTAGGCTGTGTATTCCTTGTTTGGGATCTTGAGCGTAGCCGCCTCGAAGCCAGGTGAGAAGGTGAACATATTCTGGAACTCGCGTTCCTAAAATCAATCATCAGTATCATGATCTATCTCATAGTCATGATGGACACTAACCTGCATATCTTCAGGGAACCCAACTACGAAGATCGTCGAGATCTCTTCCTGGTTACTGTTGTTACTGTTGTTGTCCTTGTTCGCGTTATAGTTGGCAGCGCCCGAATTAGTCCCAGTCGCACTCGAGGTCGACTGGGGGATGGTTGGCACATGCGGACCGTAAGGAGTCTGAGAGTGCATCCCATTGACGTAGGAAGTAGGTGGATACACAGAGTGGCCTTGCGGTGGTTGGGAGAAACCCGATTTGCCGGGGCCTTGATGAGATGGCATCACACCAACGGAATTGTTAAAGGGGTCCGAGAAGCCTTTATGCCCTGCGCCCAGTCCCTGTGTCCGGCCAAACTCGAAGCCAATCCTTTGGTCGTGAGGCTGTATGTGCGTCGATGTTGGAGACATCATAGCGTTCGAATAAATATCGGTACCAGATGAAGGATAAAATGTACCCGGCTCGCGGAAAGGAGGCGCTGCAGAGTTGATCATAGATTGCGAGTTCTGGTGACGAGGCCGGTTGGTATTAGGGAAATTATTGAATTGCTCCCTCGAGTAGTTGCCGCTACTGAGGCCGTTAAGACTGTTGAGCTTCCCTGCAGGCACTTGGGAATGTTTCTGCGGGTCAAACTCGCCGGAAAATTCAGATTGGAGGTGAAGATTGGTATTGGTGCTGTTATTGAACAGCCCAGGGACTGGGTTGGCGTGCATGTTGTACAAATTATCCTGGGCAGACATATGATGAAGCAAGGACTGGTTGGATTTATCGGTAGGTGAATCAGGGCGAGCGAGGTGAGGGTGGGAGGCCTGCTGAGATAGATGGAAGGGGACTGATGGAGAGCCAGATGACGAGTTGGAAGATGATCCGTACGATGCGGCGCCGGGGCGGTCTGAGTCAGACGACTGTGGAAGGTCAAAGTCCGCCTGTGCGTTAAGAGAGTCTAGGAGAGACTTGTTGATGAAGTCCTCGTCGGGTTGGAGCGAGGAAATCTGAGCGCTCGTGGAGGTAGCCAGTGTGGGCAAAATGTGGGGTGGTTACGACGTTTAAAAGTTGCTCTGGAAGCAGAGGGGGACGCAGAACATTAACTGAGGCAACGAAAGAGTGGATGATTGGGCTCGAATAGCGTGAGGGGGATGAAGTGCTTCGGAGGCGGAGGAGCGGATGGGGGGGTGGATGTATGCGCGGATATGGGGGAGTTGACGACGCGCGAGTGGACGGGATTAGTGTAGAAAGCACCGAGGAAGTATTTGGTGAGCGTCTAGGACGATGAGCAAGAAGCGGCGGAAGGCGGCAGTCGGAGGGTGTTCGGTGTAAGTAGCGGGGGAGAGGGATGTGGTGGTCGGGGGATGTACGATCGAGAGGGTATGTGATGAAGGAAGTCGGACGGTCCCGAGTTTGGAGTGTCACATCTAAATCTCATCACACTTTCCACAACCAACCCCCATTCCCTCATTCTCACGCACGAGCCATTAAACAACAAACCCCACCAACATCACGTGTCTCGGCATCTCGGCAGCCTCCCGATTGGCTTCGTCCCTCAACCTACAGAATCACAAAGACGCACTCACAGGACCTCGTTGGTGCCACTGCTGCTGCCCACGACCCAGACTCCATTGTTCACTACCATTGTCCTCACCTTCCCTTCTCGTAGCGCACTTCCAGCTTCGGCAGTCGAAAAAAGCGCCCAACATAGCCACCTGCCCTCCACGGTACAATGGATGATGGAGTCATTTTGAGGCCAGCCGAATCAGTCAAGGATTACGCGTACGATGTCCGGTGTTAGCAGTGTAGTAGTGTAAGCGTCACAAGTGTAGTAGGACATTGTGAAGGTCAAGGAGCAAGCCACCCACGACAGCATGGGGTAGGAAACGAGAAACGTGACCTGGGGGCCTGAGTAGTGCCGCTCATCCGAAAATCAGGCAAACCCCAGCACACACTGTCCGTCCGCAAAAATAAAATAAATAAATCTTTCTGTGACGGCAAACTTGGACTAGATGGCTTGGCCTCTTCAATCATCCGTAAGTCCGACAGGTCACTGTGACGCCGTTATAATTTTGCGTCATGGCTATCAGCATGTGCGGATATGTAGATATTCTGATTCCGGCTATAGAATTCCAACAAATGGACAAACTGTCCCTTGTGCAGAAAAGACACAGGAGTGCACGCGTAAGCGATGACGTCAGGTATATAGCTAAAAACTCCTTGTCTGGAAGGCAACAAGTATTGTAACAAGAAAACACAAGATGTGTGGGGCTGCAGTATCCAGTGGCGTCGTTAAATACGATACCTACTCGACCTCCTGAATCCGATGCACATAGCTTACATCCGGACTGCGCAACAAACTTAACGGAAATTATATAACACAGAGTAGACTATGGTCAATCCTACCGCAAGCGCAGCATTCAGTACACCCGCACAAGGCCCCTAATCATCAACTCACTGTCATAGAAATCATTACAATCATAACAAAAGTCCCATTCCAACCCCACCTCATCCATCATGCAAACGCAACGGCACCGTTCGTAACCTTCAACCTCAGCCAAAACCTAACAGCCCCATCCAATCCCCCATTTGCCGCCCATCCCGTCCAATCCCACCCATCATCGCCCCATACCTCAACCCCGACAATAAACCCACAAAACATCCACAACCCAATCGCCCATACCAAAGCCCAAAAGAACCTCCACCTCGCACGTGCATCCGCAGACCCCCTTGGTGCATAATAAGCATAAGGCAACAGCGGCTGATTCGTCGCAAGCGGTGTTGGTCCGTATCCCGGATGTGGGACTGGTTGTGGCATAGGCATTGGAACTCCCGTATGCATTTGTGCGGGATGGATGTGCTGGGTATTAGGAGGAGGAGCCTGAGCAGTGGCGGAGAAGGGTACCGATGAAGATCCCGAGGGACCTGCTGCGAATTCCGTATATGGAGGCGGAGGTGCTGCGGGGAATTTGTTCTGAGCAGCTGAATGGGCCGGTGTACCCTCGTTATTTCGTAACATTTCTTTCGTGTCGTTCACAAGTATGTTCTGCTTCAGAAAGAGATGGTCCCCTGAGAGATTGATCGACGCAGAAGTCCCGACTGTTGAACCCACAAGGAGAAAATGGCAAAAAAAGCTCCCCGTACGATAGATCTCCAAAATTCGAGGAAAAGGCCTCCTGCGCTTAGTCGACTAAAACCGCAACAGAGTCGCCAAAAGCGAGATATGAAATGGTAGGGACTACTAAGGGCTCGAGCGCTAGAAATGCAGCTAGCCGAACAGCCGACTTTCCGATTCCGCTGATCGAACGTGCCCCAGTCCGGAAGGCGGCACAAAAGCTCAGGTTGTCGGACAGGAAAATGTGCGAGGTTGGCTGGAGAGCTGCGAACCACACAGGAGATGGTGAGGGAACAAGGCAAACGTCTATGCAGTCACAATAACAAAACGTGTTCTTGTTCCCCCAGGTTAGCTGCGCATGCCAGAATTAGTGCCTTGTCTGCTGGCTGTCATGTGACTATGAGCAACGGAACTGATGTGACCGAGCTACTGAGTACTGGTGCATTTTCCCGGCCACTTAGTTTCCTTCAGAATAAACTTTCTTTTTAATCGCATGATCTACAAGCCTCGAGGCCTTGAGGTGACCTAAACCTGATGCATGAAAGGTGTCAGCGATAATTGTGATTAATTACATTGATCAAATCAGTACTTACATACAACTCCGCGATATGCATACAGCCTAAATTTGAGAAAGGAGGATATCGCATTACCAAGAAAAATTAACCTCGTATCCATATTCTGGGCCAGTCCAAGTCATCCAAAATCCGCTCCGAGTCGGAATCCACCCATATACTCGACCCCCGGAAATGAGCCCGCTTACCGAGGTACAGATACCCATTAGGTGAATACAGGTCGATTGCACTCTTCCTTGGAGCTGTAAGTAGTATACTGTATATCCTCCCTGCGAATACACACTGCCTCAAGCCGAATGAAATCAGAAAGATTCTTGTTGGAAACGCATCACCCCCTTGATAGATGGTCGATATATACTACTGCATTCCTTCGATTGACAACCGATGAATCAGCGAGGAAAAAACCTGAGAGAACCTGAGAAGACTTACAACGTCTCAACACGATCGCCCATAACGACGGCAGATAAACCCCCACGCGTTATTCCGGAGTTCCTCGGTCGACCATCAGAGGCCAGGCTGCATACACGCATCGCAACACATCATCTGAGAAGCAACCTTTGAATCCGGGTGAACAGAATATCCAGTGTCAACTGGTGCCACAAGACACAAAAGTATCCGCCAAAAACTCAGGCGTTCTAGTCCACGAGGAGTAACGCATGTTGCTTCTGATGAGAGCACATGTAAGCGGGATACTCAATGATTCCTATCGCCGGCACAAAGTCCAAACTACTGGTAGTGCCGCAAGATCTCCTGTATATCCTCATAACGGCCTATCCCCACCTGGCTGCCTTCGCATTGTAACATGAGTCAGAGTATTCGGCCAACATTTGATCCTAGGCCATCAACGGCCTAGCTTTGATTTGTGGCAGATGAACAGAAGCTCTGGGGGACACCCAACACGTAACGGTTACCGCCCACGAAAGTGTTCGACCTTGGCGCCAAGTTGACGGACTTGAATTACACTACGCAGGCCTTAACATACATAGCATGAATGACGCCGTACCAAAAATATAGCATGGAGCGATATCTAAAATGAGTATCAGTATTTTTGGCAAGATTCAAGTATGGAAGCTGTGTGCCCAAATCTCGGAGCGGAAGGAAGGAGCTACGTGGAACTGAAATGAAGTGGTTTCTATTGGACGACCAGAACATTGTATGTATACTGTACTGCCTCAAAGGTGGAGGCACACAAGTAGCCGGGAACGAGAAGGAAACAGAGATAGCCAAATGAGCCAAACAAAGGTGAGCCCATAAACACCAAGATGCCCAAGAAAACCTTTCAGAAAAAGAAAAATGACGGTGAGAATATAGAACACCGAGTATTCGAGCGTTTAACTGCGATCGAGGAGAGGTGCGGAATAAATTTGGCTACGATGTGATCAAAAGAACCAAGTGCGACTAGAAGAAGCACGCAAGTTTACGATGTCATTGAGTTGAGATGCCTGGCTAGTGGATAACGAGATCCAGGGATCGCCAGAACATTATCTTTCAAGCATCTTTAGGAATGAATTTCTTGATAAATGTCTTGAGGTCGTCTAATTCTTGCATATTTGTCGTGTGACCCACTCCCTCGTATACTCTGACTGTGAGTCCTGGGTCTCCCAGGCTTTCGGCGCGCGGGATCCCTAGCGAGGTCTCCAGAATTTCCAGAGACTCTTTGCTTAATGACGCCCTAATCAGTGGGTCAGCTGAGCCATACCCCCAGAAGATGGAAGTCAAAGCGGCATGGTGCGAGGACATCTGTTAGGAATTCCTTGGTGAGTTCTACACGCAACATAGATGACAGCGCATAACATACAGCTCTGAATTTTTTCCTAAGGGGAAGCCAGCTACTGAGGATAGCGAGAGCGGAAAGCTTGTGTTCACCAGTGAGACCGACCAAGAGAGACATAGCACCTCCCTGGCTGAAGCCACCGAGGAAGATACGGCTGGCAGGTATGCCAGATTTAACCTCCTCCGTTACTAGTTGGGTGATAAGCCTCTTCGACTCCAGCATGCCGTCTTCGTCTTCGTCCGTATTGAATCCAAACGAATAGATATCGAACCTAGATCTGATGTCATGGAAGCGTTTCGAAGAAAAAGACGAGTGATCATACCACGATGGCATTTCCATGCCCAGATTGGCTGTGACTGCTCGGACAGGGCTGTGTGATGTCCAAGAGATGATAGGAACAGTGGTGTGGGAAAATGAGGGCATGCTGTGTCAAAAATATGAAATATGTCTAGAAAGAACGCAACTCACGAGTGAGGAAGAATCCATTTGACGTGACTCAGTTCCCAGTCGCCACGGAGCATGTCCGCAACAGGCTTCCAACCAAGGCCTGAGTCGCCTAGTCCCTGGAAGTAGTGTACGGGTGAGCCATAGGTTGTTCGACACGCGAGGAAGGGTTCAAGCCCGGACATCAAGGAAATGGGAAATGAGCTTACATGGACAAAGATGACCGTCGCAGTGTGTTTCGTAAAGGCAGGGATAGTAAGGTATTTGAGGGCCTGGGTAGCGGTGGCAGCCATTTGAGAAGAAGTGATGGAGAGGGGAGAGAGGTATCGAGAGAAAAGGTGGGACCAAAGCGGGGAGACAGGAGAAGAGAGGAAGAAAGCGAAGAGAACAGCAAGGAGGGAGGTCGAGAGGATATGGGTTCTCGAAATACACAATCTCGGCATCTACCGGCCCAGTCGTCCGCCGACAGTCGATCGAGGAAGATGATATGTTCAGTTCGACGCAATCCTCGCTTTACACTCCGAGAACGGATTGATCCCCATCTGTCACTCGTCACTACGTCCCAAAATCTCATATGGACCCTCCATCCAGTCCCCCACTTTCAAAATCAGCACAAAAAAAGGCTGCCCGGGCCGCCCGTCTTGCTGAGGCCAAGCTCCAGCGTCGTGCTAGGGAGAAGGAAGCTAAAAAGGAGAAAATGCGTATCCGCGCTGAAAAGCGCGCGGCTGGCGAGCTCGACGACGAAGACGAGGCTGAAAAGGCAAGGCAGAAGAAGAGGCCTAAGCTCCAATTCGGCGGACGGGTTGTCATCGATCTTGGGTTCGATCATCTCATGAGCGAAAAGGTATCACCCCGTCCGTTGGCTCCCCCGTATCTCCAACGCTCCATGATGAAGTCTGCTTGTCCAGGAAGTCAAATCCCTCTGCTCTCAGCTCGCATACACTTACAGTGCGAATCGCGCGGCGTCGTACCCGTTCTCTCTGCTATTCACTTCCCTCAGTGGCCGCGCACTCCAGCGTCTTGAAAGTTTGAATGATGCAGGGTATAAACGCTGGTCTAAAACGGAATGGTGGACGGAAGGCTATGAACATCTATGGGATCATTCACCAACCAACCCTATTGATAACGAAACATCACATCCTGAAGGGGAATCCTCTGCTGTTCCAACCACATGCACCAAGGAAAGCGTCGTTTACCTGACTGCCGATTCCGACGAGGAGTTATCAGAACTCAAACCTGATGAAACCTACATCATTGGCGGTATAGTCGATCGCAACCGATTCAAGGTGCACCATCCCTCTTTTATCATCTTTGACTTGGCATTGACCTCCCCTGGTTGCAGAATCTATGCCAGGACAAGGCCAAGCAAGCCAAAATCAGGACTGCTCGACTTCCTATTGGAAAATATCTTGCAAACCTCCCCACCCGCAAGGTCCTCACAGTCAACCAGGTTTTCGAAATTCTTATCAAATGGGTTGAGACGAAGGATTGGGAAGTGACCTTGAACCATGTGATGCCTAAGCGTAAATTCAACGCCGAAGGGAAGCATGGGAAGTCTAAAGGCGATGTAGATGAGGAAGGTGATGAGGAAGAAGCTGGTGAGGATAAAGACGAAGCAGCGGTAAAGGGACGGGTAGGAGCAGAAGTTGAGCCGAACCACCATCTGACCTTGATTAAGAGCGACCATATCGCTCCACAACGGCAGGGGGACGAATGCCATGATAACAGTGGACTTAAGATAGAGTGACAGTTTGCGTAGGGAAGGGGGGACTAGTATACTTTCGAGCTTGTTCCGTATTCCTGCGTGAATGCGCGGCAACACAGATATTCTTTTCTCTCAAGATGGTCAAGATGATTCTTTACTTTTGTTTCTCGCTTCGATTCGTTGTCCCGGCATTTCATGATCCTTGGGCTTGGCTCTGCCACAAAAGGAGGCGCCTGGGTGAGTTCAGTGGCATTAAGTAGCTCCTTGTAGGAGTCAATGGTCCGCTATAGTTTGAGATACTGGTATTGGTTTGATTGAGTTCAGCTAGAACCTCTCCATGTCTCTTGGAGGGGATGTGGTAACACAAGGAACAAGTAAATGTATCATAGAACATCTTTAAGGTTGACTTTGCCTGTCCCCCGATCAAGGGGTTTGGGCTGCGAGGGCGCTGGTTTCCAGCCGATCTAAGCAGACGAGTCAGGTTTGCAAGGCTTCTAGGACGATTAGTGAGATCGGAACTATACCATATAGATAATCTGGAATGTTGCAGGGATTGTGCCATCTTCATTGCCGTGTAGCTCTGTAAAGAACGATCAGCAGGTGGGGTCCAAGGAAGACGGAGGAAGTCCAACCTTTATATATCGCCGCCGCTGCTGCCAGTGTATCCCGATGAATAAAGGGGCGTCTAGAGAGACATCAGCGGAGGAACAGGGTGTTTTGAAGGCATTGAAAGCACAAACCGTCCAATGACAGCGTTTCTTTCACCCATATCGCCAAGGTCTTCCATAAGTTCCCACATACTTGGATAGCCAACTTTGACCTCGTCAATGTCGACCGTAAGCAGAGTGAAACCTGCTCGGCCGAGCAGGTTGGAAACATCCCGAGTATCTGAATAGCCGCCTAAGCCTCAGTTAAATGTAGTGGGAAAGGAACCGACCAGTCATTGGGGATACGTGAGGTGAAATACCCCCTTCCCGTTCAACTTCTGCCAGCTGGAGAGCAGTCCTTGGCCAGGTGAGTGCTGCGGCGGGAATAGTAGCGATGACGTCATTCACCTCAACTCAAAAAGAGTGTCGCCCCCGAACATGGCTCCTAGGAAGAGGCCGTCTGGCTGTAGAGCCTCTTTGATCTGGACAAGAGCACCTGGTTTGACATGAGTTTTGAGCACGGGCGAAGACAGGAGAAGACGAACCTGGTAGGTCATTCACCCATTGCAGGCTGAGGCAGGAGACGACTGCTTGTTGAGAGTCTGGGCGTACAATCTGCAGAAGATTCTCTTCATCTCCTTGGAGGCGTTCAATCTCGACTAAGAAGCGCATATATGAATAACTTGACGGGCAAATAAGGGGCCATATGCGCCGAACCGTCAAATTCATCCTCCGGGTCACGATGCAGAGTCGCGGCTGGCAGTTGTGATTAGATCTCAACGCCAAGGAACGGGGGGGGGTGCTGGTACACACCACTGCTGTCAATCATGATAGATTTTTTAACTTTGTTTGGCTCGAGCAACTTGGAGAAATGGCCAGGTCCTGAACCCAGATCAACAATTGTTTCAAAGTTGCGTTTGATGTCCTGTGGGTACAGAATTTGCTCGGCTACGGGGTATGAATGGTCTGACAAGGTAGCATACCAAAAATCTCTCCATCATACGATCTGCAACTTCTTCTCGAACGTAGTCTACCACCCTACTCCGTTCACCTCCGTCCCGAAGAGCAGCCCTGTCTTTCTGCATGCGTTTCACATTCCTGTCAAAGACATGATATGGTCCAACAGTATTGAAGCTCGGCGGCGGAGAGCTAGCTGAATGGGACGCGAAGCGACGCGTCAGGGGCCATATGCATGCAAGTCGAGAAAGAGGCATGATGAGAGATTTCTCACGCCGAGTCACGCGAGCTCATCACATCATCTTTCAGTCACGCGTCTAGCCTTCAACGAGTTTTGCTCCCTGCGCTGCTCCCGGCTACCTGCCTCATCCTCAACGGATTCGAGCTCTTGCTTCACATTTGATCAACTTCTCGCGTCGCTCTAGACGCAGACGCTGATGAACAATAGATCATCTAGCCATCTCGTTCCGCCGAATGAGTATGAACGCAACAAGGCCGCGATCTCGAATTTTCGAGCGTACCTCGCCATGTACGAGCGGCTGAATGAGCAAGGATTGCGAAATCACGAGGAGCTGGAACGGATCGAGTACATGTTGCAGCAGAGGATAATGGCGGGTGAAGAGGCAAAGTGAGTGCAGATAACGTTTGTCGCTTTGGTTTTTGCTTACCGATCTTTAGGCAGCAGTTAGAAGCACTGAGAAGATCTGCACTGTAAGTACAATCAACTCCTTCGCTCCGATCTTATATTTAAGAGATTATAGGAGAATGAGGCTTACGGACGGTCAGCCGGTAGTCCCAGATCTCAGTGCTCTGGTTCCTGCAACGCCACCTGTCGTCATTCCTACCATGCAAGTGCCTTCGGGCTCAGCATACATCGAAGAAGTGTCGGGAAACGAACAGAGAGTAAGTGTACGGCGTTGTACGGATTGCAGAGCTTGACCTCAAATTTGGAAGTCGCCAAATATTCCTAGTTCTTCGTACCATTCTCATCCGACGGCAAATAACCCACAAACTTCTCGGCCTCCTTATTACAATCAGCAGCGACAGCAGGTACCCGATACTGCGTCACACTCTGGAGCGCCATACAACCCTCAGATACGGCGGAATGTGCACACACCGCCTCAACAGTCACGACCGTCGACCCATTCCGCATCCAACCCCAACCAGAGGCCGCAAGCGTATCAAGCAAACGCGCCAGTACCTCAACAGCATTACCCTCAAACGACGCCTGGCATGACTCATCAGTCACAAGGACAAGCTCACTTTCCTGTTGGAACAGCACCTGTTCCAAGGCCCCCATCTTCTCACTTGGAGCGTCCGGTGCAACGTAATGATCAGTTGAGGCAAGCAGAGGTTCCATACAATCCTCGCTATTACCCGTCCGCCCAATATTCAAACCAGCCGAGTCGAGCATCGGCACCAAGCCAGCAAGCACAGGCAAATCAGAACCCAGTGCAAGTTAATGGTCAGCAGCAGCACAACGTGCCGCAATTCAGTTCTGGCACTGGGTTTATGGCTCAAAAGCCCGCGTGGCAGACCGCGGGGGCTCAACAACCCCTGGCGGTTGGGAATACTGCTATATCCCCAAATCCTTCCACAGTGAACAACCAGGGTATGGATCCATAAAGATTGCCGTATACCCCGACTATTGCCTAACTTGATTACTTTGACAGGTAGGACAGCTTCCTGCCCGGATGGTGCGCTGGGTCCACCGTCATCGAGCAATGTACAAACAGTATGTGTTTTTGTCACATTAAGATATCGTTCGCTGACGGATTTTTTTTATCCACCAGCCTGTTCCCGCCCCTTCCCACCCCGTTACTGGTCCCCCTCAACAACCTGCCGTAAGTCAAATTAAGTGGAAACGATCACATACTTTAACCTTCCATTTTATTTTACCTAGACTTCGAATGCACCACCGGCAGCAAACGCTGCGATAAGTGTTGTGAACCATAATCGACCATCTGCGCCACCTAAGGTCCCCTCCCCAGTTCCCGCCACCAACGGGGTGCAACAAATGACACCAGCTGCTGCTACCATTCAATCTCCCCCCGCTTCATCTGGGGCTGGAAAAGTACCGGGTTCTCCTATGCGGACACCAAGCCAGGCAGATAAGAAGCACTTGGCACGGGATCTTTTGAGGGCGTTGAAACGTCCAAGGCCAGAGGCGTCGGCTTCTTCAGTAAACGAACCGGAACCTAAACGGCATGCACCGGAATCTGCTGTAAAGCCAGCTGTACAACCTACACGGCCAACATCGAGTACTTCACCAGCGATGGTTCAGGCAAATACACCTTTCACGACTATTCCCATGTCCTTGCCGTCCGCGAAACCCATGATGCAAGTGGCACATGCTACCGCCCTCCCCGCCACTCCATCCGCTACAGTGCCAGGGACTACCCAGGCTGCGGCCGGTCCACCTGCAGCATCGTCATCACCATCTGCTCAGACCGCTGTGCCTGCCGAACCGACACCATCGTCTAGCACACCTCAGCCCAGTCATTCAGCGGAACAAACCACGCCATCTACCACTGCACCCACCGCCGCTACTACCCAATCTTCTACTTCGACTACTCAAAATGCTTCGCAATCTCCCATACCGGTTTCGCAAATGCAGAACAATCCCTCATTGCCCACTGCCCTCACTCGCGCACAGATTGATCGGGCAACTTCGTTCCGTCCTTCTGTCAACCAGTTTAGTTATGTTGATCTAGCGCACGTAAACGCCGGAGCTTCGCAATCGAAACCTCAAGCCAAGGCAGATGCAAACAGTTCAAAGCCTTCCGAGCCTCCTCAGGAGGTGGGATCGCGAGTTATTAACCCACCACAACTAGAGAAGTCTTCAGTTGTTTCGGGTGTTGAATTGCCGAAAGCGGAGAAAGCCCCGGTTGTTCCTGCGGCTACTGCGGCTACACCTACACCTGTGTCCGTTGCTGAGCCAAGCTCTGCTTTAACTACCAACGCGGCAAGCACAGCTAAATCAGGAAGTAGGATCGCTGTTATCACTCCAAAGGCACCCACATTGGACGGGATAGCAGGGCCAAGTACGAAGAAAGCCATACCGTCGATGCTTTCGCCTTCAGAAAAAGTCCCACTCTTTCTTCCTTCTCCAACATCCTCACCCATCCCGGAGACCAACCAAAATATTGAGGGATTCTCACCCGAGGATTCACAGGCAGGAAAGAAGGACAAGGGAGAGGGGAAGGCTATTTCCCCTACTGTTTTGCAATCAACAATGCCTCAGCAGAAGGTGGACTCCAAGCGCTCGGTCTTCGCTTATGTGTTGGTCCCACCGTTACCGGAGTATGCGAAAAAGTGGAAAGTGCAACAGAGAAGATCTGTACAAGAGGATGGGTTGGATGCGACTGTCCGTCAGCGTGGGGGGTTGATGCTTGTGAATCAGTCGCGATCACCTTCGTTGGGAGATTTCGCAGGTCCCTCTGATTCGCGGTCACCTTCTGCATCGGATATTCCTGTCAATGTCATGGATCGTGTTGGGGATGATGGAGAGAGCGATACGGAAGGTGTGCATAGATAACTTGATTTATTATGCGGTCATTTATGTATCTTGTTTTTCTTTCTTTGCCCCTTTTCAGAACCGAATGCATGGGATACCAGTTTTTCTAGTTATGGTAGGTTCTCTTTTTGGAATGGACCTCGGGAAGCTAGTTCTAAAATGTTTGTCCTTTATCTGGTGTGATATACGTCGGATTATAGACGGGGCCGAGCAGGAGGTATTATATGAGCACTGTTCAAGGTTGAGAGAAAGCTTTTGTCGGTGGATGGAGTGTGACGTCTTGTTGAATACACCTGGGGCTCTGCTCAGGCATCTAGGCGCTGAGCACGGACCGAAGAGGATAAATGCTGAGGTGAGCTTCTTTAGCATCTTTGTCTGTCTTTGCATGGTGATTGATGATGATTCATGTCAGTCGCCATGGACGTGTCAGTGGACCGGATGCGGTTACACTGTCATCTCAAGAGATGACTACCGACAACATATCGAGAAACACGCGGTCTTCCCACTCTGGTGCCCTTATAGAGGTACGCGCCATTGTGTTTGGTGATTCTTGGCCGAAGCTGATGTACTGCCTATTCTTGGTTTCATGTGTCATTCTAGACTGCAATGAGAACTTCCGTACTCCACGACAACTGATTAGACACAAGCGCAACAACCACGGCCGGGATGCAGTGCTGCGGCCAACAGCCCAACCGTTGACTGTTTCCAGAGAGTCATTAGCGTTCTTGTCGCTGATTCCAAAAATACTTCCTTCCTATATGACCGAGTACAGAGTTGTTCGACCTGCATCAATCTCAAAGCAGCGACACGAAGTAGCCATGACTTCCGTGAGTTTCTGATGATGAGAAAAGAGTTTAGGGTACTGATACAGTGTTTCATGTCGCGTATAGGTTCTTCGACGGATATCGGGGAATGTACCTGCGCAGTTGCAGAGATACAACGCCGCGCGACCCATGCCGATGACGCCGTCCGGAACTCACATCGAGCTACCTGCTAATCATCGGTACTCGTTCCTCGAACATCGGTCAACAAGGTATTCGTCGTATCTTTCAACACCGGCACGATCCAGAAATATTCAGAACTTGGATTCCGCGCACGTGACAGACTTGGTGAGAAAAGGGTTGGTGTTGTGGCCGGACAAAGAGAATGATGAAGCAGTGCCGGAGGCGATGGTGCTGGAGTTGGAGGGAATGGAGGAGGATGCGGTGGAGAGGGAGTTATTGGAAGGAGAGGGATATGATGTGTTTGGTCCGACGATAGCGATCGAGCCGGCCGGTGGGGTTGGTGTGGACGGAGAGCGGAGCGATGGGTCTGCTTTGGCCGATACTACAAAGGTGGAAGTAGAGCCGAGTGAGAAGCTGTGAATGTGGCGTCGATGCAGATGCTACTGGGATGATGGTGTGCTTCATGCACCATGGCTTGTTCGCTCTTCCTGTCGCTGCCGAACATGATCGCATATATTTGCCTTTGACACTCAAGGATCATTTTGGGATTATATCTTGTTTATACACGTGAGATTTACGATCAAATAATGAGACATTTAATTCAAATGAAGGAAGGAATGTTCGGTGTTTGCGGGCTATAATTTAAGGACATGTATGGAGATGGTTGTTTGTCCTATTGATGTGTCTGGGCCCCTGAGCGGTGAGAAATATCCCCGCATCTGGAAAGTCGTGTATCGCCAAAGCTCTCCTTTGGTGGTCCAACTTCTCTGTCCAATTCGTACCATGCCTGGTCTCGTCGAGGATAACAGTCAGTGCAATGCTCATTTCTGACGTTATTTTTCGTGTTAGCTCACTTTTCTCACACTCCTGACGCAGCTCCCTCGTACATTTCCGCTCAGTCTGCGGACGTTATCCTTTCAGATGTGCGACCATTTAAACTCAAAACCGAAGCACTTCACGCAATCAATGTCCTACTTGACGAATTCCTCTATAATATCCTGAATACTGCTGGGTCTTTATCAACAGATAAGCTGCGGGGGAGTTTGTTAAGCCTGTTGCCAACGAGCCTTGGGAAAGAGGCGTTGTTGGAGGCAGAGGTGGAACTGAGGGCATACTGGAATCGGACGAATGCAGAGGAGGGACCGAGGCTGGAGACTGGGGATGATTCGGAGACGTTTCACTTGCAGTGGTCTTTCGAGGTGCGTTGGGCACCTTTTTTTCCTCCTGACTGAGACCCTGTTGGGATTGAGCTAATGATTTATTAGCTTTTGCGTGTCAAATGCGAAGCATACTCGACTCTTAATGAGTGTGACGAGGACCCGTCCGTCGAGGAGCGTCTCCGGGAACGATTTATTCAGTCCGTTGCGGTCCCTCCAAGCGGTGCTCTCCTGGCTCCCGCAGCACTGTATCTAACGGCAATCCTTGAGTATGTTTTTTTTTCTGTTTGTTTTGATGGATATGTTTTACTTACTGAATGACTCCACATTTCCAGGGCCATGTGCGAGTGCGTATATTCGACAAATAATTCCGGCGGCCGATGCAAATCTTCCCGGTATTGATACTGGTTTCTAGGCATATTCTTACGAATGTGGGGCGAGTCGCGGCGCGGGACAGCAGCCGTGTGGATGCGACGGTGAACGATTTATTCACGGCGCTTTGTGAGGACGATTCAATCTATGGCCTGTTTAGGTCTATGAGAGGTTCGTGTTTCATTTCGGTATTTTTGTCAGCGTTATTGTCATTGACAGCTTCTGGGTCTATAGTATATGAACAGATTGAACTGCTATCAAAGGGGCCAGCGAAATCACGTCGAAGCAAATCATTCTCACGAAGCGAACTGAGCGCCACCTTAAGCTCACGGACTGGTTCTCCCCATCAGGATTTGTTGTCAGGGAAGGAGTCTATATTCATCCAGCGTTCACGGCTGTCTTCCGAGGTTTCCTCCACCACTCCCAGCATGCCTGGTGTTACAACGACCCCCTCCCGCTCGTCGTTCGAGAAAGCGCGCTCTATCAAGCTCTTCAAGAGCTCCTTGGAGAGCGAGAGTCAAAATGGGTCTTCACACAAGAAGTCAGAGTCGTTCATTAGTGAGAAGACGTTAGACGACGGCCAGAAATCATTGACTGAGGTCGGTAACCACGGAGGCTATCAAGGATCGTGCGTTGGCTAACGATGTGCACAATAGGAGAGCATGCTTCAGCAGGAATTCGATGATTTGATGCGATCTTCGTCGACGATGAAGGTGTCGCTGACCCCTGATAGGCTCAAAACGATGGAGGTAGGCCCCTTTTTCCTGCTTAGTCAGCCATCTTTGGAGAAAATAATGGTTGTAAATAAATAAACAGGTGTACAAACAAGAAAAAGATATGCGGTCTACAAGGCGCCCGGTTCCGCTATCATTCAAGTCTGACAGCGACTCAATATCCTCAAAGCGCCCCTCTCTTCGCCACGTCGACTCCATCATCGAGGACGAAGAAGAACTCGCCTTCCCCCAACCTCCGGCTAGCACCCCCGCCCGTATTCGACACAGAAGCTCTGCTACAACTCCTCAGGCTTCGCTCATCGCCGCCTCCGCCAACCGTATTCGCTCCATCTCAACAACCAGTCTTGGTGGTCGCAAACCACCACCCCCGATCCCCTCTGCCTTCCCTCAGACTCCCCGCACCATGACACGGCCTAATAAATTAGCCGAGCCTAATGGCTTCCCCACTCGCACCCGTAAACGCCAGGTTAACCGCGAATCTTTGGATTTGGATGATGTAATGGCGGGCTCCGACGACGATGAGACACCAACAGCCCACCCTTCTCCTCGTCCAGCAGCATCCCCAAGAGGTATGTCTGCGGCAACTCGAGAACTCGTGGATTTCCTTGCCCAAGGACCTCCTGACGAAATGGTTGGGCATGGCGGCGGCCTAAACGACTTTCTCAATAATGGCCCCCCTCGCCACAACCCTAGCTCGGCATCTCTTGATGCTAAACCAAAGGGAGATCGGCTTAGAAGAATGATTTCCAAAATAAGCATTGGCAATGGGGAGAAATCAAAGAACGTTCCTTCTTCCACGCCATCAAAGACTCCTGTTACAAAGCAGCCACCTCTCCCCATCGCCGTTGCTCCAATTCCACCCCGTCCGCCTAGATTGACTAGCCAAAATTCGCTCAATGGCTTGTCTTCACTCGCCAATCGCCCGGTGCCACCCCGTCCGCCCCGCCCGCCTTCACCACCCCCCTCCGATGAAGAGATCTCGCCACCACCCTCTCCCGTTAAAACTACTACTCCGACAGCGCCATACTCCCCTGCTCCGAGCAGTATCAGAAGCTCTAATCGTCCACCTTCGCCAACTCTCATACCACCACGGAAGGACAGCAGGGACAGAACACCATCTCGTCAAACTACTGTCAATGGAAGTGCGCACACAAGTCTCAATGGAAGCGTGAATGGAAGCACTAATGGGCACGCCAATGGAAAAATCAAACAACCTGTGGACACCATCGCTTCTAAGCCAGCAACAGACGAGCCTCCACATCACACTATTAATGACGCCGATGATTCACTTCCCTCTCCACTCCAGAACCGGAAGGTTCAAACGGGCGTAATTACGACCCCGTCTCCCTTACACTCCGATCCAAACGTTGGTCTCTCGCCTAGCGAAGTGGGTCACCTATATCGTTTGATGTCGACTGCCACATCTGCAGACGAATGCCGGCTTATCTTGGATATGTTTATCGCGAAACACAAGGTTTCTCTAGAGCCTCAGAATGCCGCAGATGTCCCTCCTTCATCAACTCCTAATGCTGACGCAGGAGAAATCACATCTCCTGAAGATATGGCACTAGAACAATCGCTGGTTGCATTTTTCCTGGGCGAAGGACCGCTAGAAGGTGCCCCACGTATTGCTTCAAATGACCTTCCAACAACGGCATCTATTAATATCAGCGGCGCTGATGATAAACCACCAACGCCCATAGCGGACTCCCCTTCATACAAGGATAACGATAATATTACCCTGGTTGGCGAAATGCAAGCGTAATCTTGGCTGGGATTTTTAGTATATACCTCTTACTTATGCTGTTACTATTTTCGTCTTTCCCTTTCGTTCGTTAGGTTCCCTTTGTTTAAGCATTCACCTTGTCCTGCGTTGACCGTTCCATTCATTACTTATTCGTCTCTTGGTATACTCGTTAGTAGCATCTATTATTCTCTATGCATTATTCATATTGAGGCTTACCTCTTTCTCTCTCTACCTTGTCTTTCTCATTGATCCCTTGTTCCATAACCGATGCCAGAGGTATTCTATTCAAATGTGCACAAAGCCCACACTTTTTCCCTTCTAAGTTAATGTGATGTATTCTGGAATTACGTTTGCGGTTACGTGTCTTGCGGCTGTTGGTTCAATATTTAAGAGCATTTCAATACATACTTTATTCGTGTTCGGTTTGCTAACGACAGGGTCTAGAACACAACACCCCGACCAACCTTAAAAGCAACACTCCAATTCAGACGGAGGTTTCGCGGTGTTTAGCGCCCCTCCAGGGAAGAAATGATGTTCCTTTATTGATAGGATTGAAATGTATGGATATTGGGCGTTAAGGGGAATTATTTACGGGATCATGACATGGTGATTTATGATTTGATGGAACCCGATAACGTTACAAAGATTTGCACGTGGATGTGTCCATGTCATTTTTTTTTCCGCAGCGATGGCTCAGAAATTTTTGTGCTGAGGTGAGAGAAGGGACATCCTATGGCCCTTGGAACGGAGAGTCTAGTGCGCAGGTTTTACCAAACCGAGAACATGAAATTGTATTATGATTTCATCCCGCAGTGGATTTGGACATTTGAAAGGAATGGAATGGACTGCGCGGTGTCATGGCTCATGGACAGACAGATGTGTAGAGACTATCACAGATAAGTCAAGTTTCAAACCTGACTTCAACCCAAGTAGCTAGTGCTGGTTCGCTGCCATGAGTGCCACAAGTCCCTCGGCGGTGAACTGATGCGAGCACACGTGTACACTAAAGCCCAGAGTCAGGGAGAATGTTGTAGCCGTAAGCTCGCGCCGGTCGACGTTGAAAACAAAAAACAAAATACGGGAGCAAATCTTGGGATTTGCCAAGTACATACATACGATAGACGATTGACAACGCCATGTAAAGATATCACCGCACTTCAAGCGAAACCGCAATCCCCATCGACGCAAGCTCCGCGCACAAGTATCTGAATACATAAGGGACAGCCACAACATCCAAGTCACCTCCCTTATTCGATGCTCTCCCGAGCACATTTTGAGATGGGATAGCTACACTCACGTCGGTCTGTGGCGGCCGTTGCAAATGTTGGCCGGTAACAAGTGCCTGACGTTCACGTTCCTCTTCCTCTTCGGCGACCGCGCGACACATACGACAGTATTCACCACTTGGGCCGGTGGGTTTGATTGATCCAGAAGCACCCAATGCAATTTCACCCAAGCTGATATCTTCATAGCCGAGTGAGATGAGACTGCCGCACGTGCGACAGACCCAGGCGGTAGAGTAGTCCGAACAGTTCATCAATCTGTCTTGGAGGAGGAAGGATGTTCCATGTGCGATAAGAGCATCACGTTCCATCTCACCGAACCGGATACCACCAGCTCGTTTACGTCCCTGAATGAATAGAGGTGAAGTTAAGGGGGTGGATTCGTCGTCAGATTGAGGGGAACTTCAGGTGGCTGAGAAGCTTCTTTTCTTACCTTGACAGGTTGACGTGTGATTGGATCAACTGGGCCTGTTGTACGCACTTGGAATTTGTCGAGCACCATGTGACGCAGTCGCTGGTAATAGACAACGCCGATATATATGTCAGCTGCGAATTCTCGTCCTGTAATGCCCGAGTACATGGGTTCGTTCCCATAATAGTTGTATCCCGCAGCCAGCAATTGCTCTCCGAAATAGTCGATGGCCGTGTCCTTCTCCGAGAACCTGATGATGGGAAGCAAGCAAGTGATTGGCAAGTGAGTAGACAGATGGACGGATGTGAGGAGGCAACGTTACTTGAAAGGTGTGGCATCTTGTGCGAGACCGTGCATCGCCCCGGCTTTACCCGCCATACTCTCGACTAACATCCCAATTGTCATACGACTGGGGAACGCATGAGGATTGATGATGACATCAGGTTGCATGCCACTCTCGGTAAACGGCATGTCGATGGCTGGCCATTTCTGCGAACACACACCCTTTTGCCCGTGACGTGATGAGAATTTGTCGCCAATGACTGGAGCACGAGTGATTCGAAGGGTAATGTGGATCTTTTGCAGCTCTGTATCTCCGGCGTCACTACCTAATCAGTGGGTCAGGGGCTGTAACTCTATACCGTCCTTCACATGACAACTTACCCAACAACCGGACTTCATCGACATATCCTGTCTCATCTCCCTTGTATTTAACGAACTTGGTTCGGCCGGCAGTATCATCGATATAAGCAGCTATAGGATCCCCTGATTTCAGTCGGGTGCCAATGTAAGGAAGACCATCAAGGTCAAGGAATTCAATGCACGGATGGGCTCGGTCGCCGTCCAGACGAATATCAGGGCCCAGACCAAAATGCAGTGACGGTGCAGTCACTGACTTATTTGCGCCTCGCATATCTTTGAGATCGACAATCTGTGACTTGTACACCGTTCCATATGCAAATCCTCGCTCATGCGCGGACTTGTTCAAGATCATGGCATCCTCCATGTCGTAGCCGGTGTATGAGATGACAGCGACGATGGCATTTGTACCGTTTGGATAAGAGTCCATGGCGTAGGTATTGTGTAGTGCAGGTCGGACGACTGGACTTTGACCAGTCTGCAATCGGTATAGCTTGTTATCTGTCCGGTGTTTCAAAGCCGTCGATGGCGTGCCCATACTTTGTTTACCCATCTAAGTATCGTGAGATTCATCCACAAGACTGGGAAGGAAAGCCGATTACCTGGCATTGGTAAATGTTCCGGGGACTCTAGAAGGCTCGTTAATCTCAATGTACTCCACTCGGGAACGAAGACAAACAGACCTGGTTGAAATCAGAGAATGGAGTAAGATTGGCAAGAATGGACAAGAAGTTTGTGGGATCATGTTCGACATGAGTTGAACTGATATCGATCTCCTCGGGGAGACAGGCAATGTTCATGTATACCTGTTCGAACGACCCAACCTGGTCGTCCTTGCCGTTCGCCAGATACTTCACAGGTCGCATCATACGAGACCGGTCTGAGAAAAGGAAGAGACCGGGGCATTGACCGCCTTCGGATTCTGGCACGAAACCGATTTCAAGGTCGAGAGGGATATCATTCTTGCCTTCAGTCTTCCATATCCGGAGATTTTTGGCTAGTTGTGCTGCGACGGATGGTCGGGCCCAACCAATTATGCGACCATTGAGTTGCACACAGATGTTTCTTCGGCCATCGATTGAAGGGGTAAAGACCTGAGTCATTCCATAAGCAGCAAGGAGAGCGGGTATGTGAGCGACAGCGAGTGGGGCGGTGACTATTCTGCATGTTCGGGACAAGTGATTTAGAAGGCCGCAAGGCGAACCGTCGGGTGTGTGTACGGGGCACAAGAAACCTGACGATATTAGCCAAAGGAATGTAGATCGTCAACGAGATACTCACCCCATGCTTCTGGGAGCAGTTTACGAACAGTAGTCGTTTTGAGCTCGGCGAAGAATGCACCACGATGTATACACCTGAAATGACTGATGTATCGCTGCCAGTTGAGTTTCTCAGCCACGATGGTAAAGCCAGAGGCTTGCTGGAGGTCGAGACCCGTTGGTGATACCAGGTTTCCAGTCGCCAAAAAATTAGCAAGTTTTGAGCCAATGTCAAAGTTAACCCTCGACGCGACTTTGGCGAAATACCGCTCTGTTTAAGCTGGATGAGATAGGGTACGTAAGTACGTGGAAACGCGACGTACTATCATTGAAATCAACAACGGCACCATTTCTGACATCGAGGGCGACTGTGTTACGAATATTGTTCAAAATTTCCTCCATGCGTTCCTTTATAATCATGCCATACAATGTACCAGGCAGCAAGACTTCTTGGTGCTGAGGAGAATCAGGGTTGTCCGCGCAACAGGAGCCTGATACCAACGCATACAGCTTGCGCAGCATGAACCTACAGGACCTTAATGCCAGGCTCAGTTTTACAAAAATAGATTCACTTACAGGAGCATACGGAATTTGTCTCTGGGTGACTCGAGGTGAACCAACACCATCTTCTGAAGAAGCCAGGCTCCAACGGCAGTATTAGTCCAGTCCTCAGGAAGATTAAGCACAACCCGGAATTTGTCACCAAGGTAATCCAAACATTGCTCGCCGGTCTTGAGTGTGAAGACCTTGAAACTTCGGAGCAATAGCTCGACTCGATCAGTCAAGAAAGTGTTGTCGTAGTCCTGCATCATGACGCCTTCGAAAATCTCTTTGTCTGATGCACCAACCAAGGCCTTGAGGACAAGCATAATGGGAATGACATATTCCTGCTTTCGCCAACTAAACCGTAGCATTGCGCTTCCGTTGGAGAGATAATGGAGAGTATTTGTGGCGCTTGTTTGGTCGGGACGAACGCAGCGTATTTGCACAGCGTATTGGGTATATGATGGTCCACGGTTGGCGAAAGAGGGTCGAAGAAGGGAGATTACATGGTTTCGCCGTGGAAGAATGAGGTATCGGATAAGGCGTTCGTTACCGTTGATAATGAAATAACCCCCGAACTCTTCGGGTTCTTCATGCTTAGACACGAGAGCAGCTGAGGATAATCCCTTGAGATTGCATCTAACAGACTGCACTTCACGATTAGAAGGAGGAAAATGGCGAATCCAGGCTTCACAACGTACGCGGACCATGATGGGGAGGAGACCACAATCCCTCACCATTTCATTTGTCTGGCCATGGGGATCGGTCCAACATATTTTCAAAGTCATACGGCCTCGGTATGATGTTAGCCGTTCACGAGCCTATCATTCGTGGTCAATCAAAATAAGAATTGCGGCCACGTATCAGGAACTGACTTCAGAAGGGAATACTCGTCGCTCGGTTACTTGTGCTCGCTCAGGTACCTGCGGTTTACCGACGGTGGCCTGTTCAATCCATACTAAGGTTGCAAGTCGAAATAGAAAGTTAACACGATGTTTCGAACTTGGTCCGGAGATGACGCACTTCGTATGCGATTGCCGCGAGGATCTGAGCCATGACCATTTCCATCAAATACGACACGTTCTCCAATGTCCTTTATTGCGAGAGATATGAGTCCCCGTCCATCCCCATCCCCAACCGGTAAGCCGGAATCGTCGAACAATGCGTTGAAGGATTCTATGTGAGGAGTAACGAATTGATTCAGGATGTTGTACGTCGAACCGTCTTTTGGAGGATTTCTGAATGCATTTTCGCGCTCTAGGGTGTTGAAAGTAGGTTTTCTGCGTGTGCGTTCAGTGCCATCGGGCATTGCAGCAGAGTGATACACCAATTTACACTGGCATCTGCATCTGATCTCCAAAAATTTTGCACGTGGCCGCTGAGTAGTCGCGTGATCGTGGGAGTCATCATCATCGGTGTTCGGTAGAGATAGACTTGGTAAATCTGAGTCGACAGAAACTGCAGCTACTTATTCCCTTTGCTCGCTGGCGTTTGGTCTCTGTCTCTTCCATAATGTTCGGATCCACCTGGGGAAATCAAAACCAGCAGCAGCAGCAACAACAGCCACAACAGCCAAGCGCTTTCGGGCAACCAAGCGCCTTTGGAACGAACACAGGCACGAGCAGTGAGTACTCGGTCATTACTTCAACAACACGCCACATAACTAGTTTCACAGCTTTCGGTTCTACCGCTTTTGGTCAGCCTCAACAGCAGCAACCCCAAGTAAATCCTATGTTTGGGAACATCTCGACCCCTTCATCGACAGCACCTTCTGGGGGTTTTGGTGCGCATTCCTTCGTTTTCCTCCAACAATTCCTTCCTTACTCCGTATGCAAGGCGCGTTTGGGAATACAGGTACATCCAGTGCATTTGGTCAACCCAAGCCTGCGACGACATTTGGCGCGTTTTCGGGTGGCACGAACGCGTTTGGTAGTACTCCTAGTGCATTTGGCCAAACCGGCAGCACCACGAATACGGGTACAAGCATTTTTGGTCAGCCATCTACTTCAAACACTACTCCAGCTTTTGGGAGCACAAGTGCATTCGGAGCAGCGAGCAAGCCTACAACGTCTGTTTTCGGCTCGACAACAGCTGGTGAGTGGATCTTGTCCAAATCTCTCCGTTGACTAACATGTTCACAGCATCCACATCCACAGTCAACAATGGCACCGGAGGAACGCCTTACGCCCCATATAATGAAAAGGATCCAAGCACAAGCACCATGTTGCAATACCAAGCGATAACATGTACCCCATCGTATCGTAACTTCTCGTTTGAGGTAGGTAACTGCTATCTCGCATTGTTGATTCGTTATGACTCACGACTCTGTTAGGAACTGCGGTTGCAAGACTACGCTCAAAATCGAAAAACCGCCTCGACAGGTGCATTTGGAGGAGGTTCTGCTTTCGGTAGCACGCAACCCGCAACCACGGGTATCTTTGGTTCGCAAACCAATCAGCCTGCGCAGACAGGTATCTTCGGTGGCGGATCAACGAATACGGGTACCACAGGGGGTTTTGGAACGTTCGGCCAAAGCAATCAACCGAATACCACACAACCAAGCTCTGGAATTTTTGGAAATACTGCATTTGGTCAGCAACAACCTCAACAACAGACTAGCCCTTTCGGAGCCTTCGGACAACAAAACCAACAGCAGCAGCAGCAACAACCACAACAACAACCACAACAAGGTGGTGGTATTTTTGGCGGCTCGGCTTTTGGTAGTACAGCGAGTAAGCCAGCTTTTGGTACCACCGGCGCATTTGGAAGCGGTACGTACCCATTATTTGGGATGGTTATGATCGATTAACCCATGCACCGTAGCCGCCAACACCTCGAGCGCGTTCGGCAGCACAGGCACCAGTGCTTTCGGTCAGCCTACTCAGCCTCAACAACAGCAAACGTCCAGCATCTTCGGCAACACCCAACCCAGTAACACCCAGAGCGCATTTGGTACATTCGGTATGTGCTGTAACCAGCCACCTCTCCTCGTTTTCTTACCCCATTACAGGAAACACCAATCAGCCCAAACCATCGATCTTCGGGACTACGACGACTCAACCGGCAACTACGAGCACCGGCTTTGGCATCTTTGGTAATCAAAATCAGCCAAACCAGCAGCCAAACCAGCAGCAACCTGCCCAACAGCCTTCACTATTCGGAAATACTGGTACCACTAGTCTCTTTGGCAACACCAACCAACCTCAGCAAAATGCCGCTCAACCGACTTCCCGTAGGTGATCATTACCCTTGTTATATCCAATGCTCATAATTTTTAGTCTTTGGGAATACACAGCCGACTACGACGGGGACAAGCTTATTTGGCAATACAGGTGGGGGCATATTCGGAAACACAAGTAACCAGCAGCAGCAGCAGCAACAGCAAGCTGGCACGCAGCAACCCCCGCAAACGAATACTTTCGGCAATTTGTTCGGACCCAAGCCCGCGGGTACGACGCCGTCATTATTCTCGAATACAGCCACCACCACCGCACAACCCCAGACGAGCCTTTTCGGCAACACACAAAATACCACCCAACAATCGAGCTTATTCGGACCAAAACCTGCAGCTCCTGTCTTGGGAACTTCAACTTCTGGTCAGACCGGAGGGTTATTTGGAAGCACTCTAGGACCTTCAACCAATGCCCTTGGTACATCTGCTGCCCCTCAGCCGTCACTTACCGCTTCGATTGCCGAACCCATTGGTACCAACCTTCCTATTTTCTCGATGCTACCTCCTGGCCCTCGTACCCTTGACCTCGACCAGTCACAACAAAAGAAAAAACAAGGTTTCTTCGTCGATGTCCCTACTCGCTCTCCTCTACCCCGTCAGATGGGATACACTCCCGCAAGTTCAAAACTTCGAGGTTTTGGCTCGACGATAGGCTCTATGAACGGCCTTGCCTCGACCACTGGTCTCAGCTTCACGGCTGGAAAATCGAACGCTTTGTCACTGAACGGTTCCACTGGGTCCGATGGGCTTTTGGGCCGTAGCTCCAGTCCTGCGATGGGCAGTGGAACTCGGCAAAGCGTCAAGAAGGTTATTCTCGACAAGAAAGTCGAACCTTCCGAGCTTTTCGTTAAAACTGGGAGTCCAGGTTCGCTACGGGGTGGAAAGATCACATTTAGCCCCGCCCTTAGTGTGGCGGCAAGAGAAAAAGACGCTGCAGCCGTACATCCTCCAGCTGTTCCACAAATCGAATCACCGACTCCGGCCTCTAAAACCCAACCCCGAAGCCCCAACAAGTTCACCGCCGAACCCGCGCAGAGCTCAGCCGCTGAAGCCACAGCTGACACGGCGTTGCAAGAAGGGGATTATTACATCAAACCCGACCTTACCACCTTGAAGAAGGCGAGCTATGATGAGCTCTCCTCGTTCGAGGGTCTAGTTGTGGGTCGGGTTGGCTACGGAGAAATTCATTTCCTCGAGCCGGTTGACCTAACGGGACTACCCAAACTCGGAGCACTTCTGGGAGATGTCGTCCGGTTTGATGACAAGGAATGCAGTGTTTATCCGGATGGCGAGGACGTCGATAAACCACCTCCGGGGTCTGGATTAAACGTGAAGGCCAGGCTAATTCTAGAACGGTGTTGGGCCACTGACAAAGCAACTCGCGAGCCAATCAAAGACACCTCGCATCCCACCGCTGTCAAACACCTGAAGCGCTTGAAGAACATGAAGGACACGCACTTCGAGAGTTTCGAGATGGATAGCGGAAAATGGACCTTTACGGTGGACCACTTCTAGCTTTCCTTCTCTTGTCGTTGAGTGGATGTTATCCTATCACTCAGCTGCATACATTATGTTGTTCTGATTCCCATGTTCCGATCGCTTTTCTTGTCATATATAACCATCAGTTGTTATTCATTCTTTACGTAGTATTACATCGAGTAGCTTTGAGTTCTGCAGAATATATCCTTGATCCACGTATTTCCGCTGCTCTCATTCAGCCGAGTCGTCCTCTTAAGCCTCCTATGAGAACCTGTGATCGGTTTGAGCAGATTGATTGACGGATTTGACCGACTTAGCGGACAGGACCGGGCTTCCCTTCTGGGATGGTCGAACGCTCCGAGCCGACCCGCGAAGCGTTGACGGTTAGGTAAGCTGATGCAATTACATTCTTAAGGACTCTTGGATCCGTCATAGGTTGCACAGACAACCTGGTGCCCGCACCACTCGCATATCTTCTCCTACTACCTCGTCTTCTATCCGTCTCTGAAAAATGAAGGTGAGCAAAATGTGATTATCTTCAATCACAACGTCTGACAGACATTTCATAGCCTCTGACAGACCAACAACTTGCTGAACATGATGCCGCTTCAAGGCAGGGTGCTTTGGAAGGGACAATTGTCAGTGGAGCTGCGGCTCTTGCAGGGTCATGGTACTTGAACCGGAATTGGGCTGCATATCGTCGTCTTCCCCTCTCACTGAAGGCTTTGGGTGTCATTATTGTCGTTGCACCCTGTCTTGCGATCCAAGCTGAACGCCGAGGCTTAGAGTATGACCGCTCACAATGGTACGTGTGAGGTTTTGTATTGTTCTAGTCTACTGCTCAAACTCCGCCTGTGTGCAGGGAGGGTGAGACTCTGCGTGTGCTTGATGAACGACAGCTCCAACAGGAGAGGAAATGGCAGGCCATGCCTCTGAAAGAGAAACTCGCCGATTGGGCTGCTCGCCATCAGTATACTATCATTCTTGGCGGATGGGCTGGAAGTTTAGGCTTGGCCGGTGCCATCATTTCCCGTCAAAGGTGAGTTCTCAGATGACGAGGTGGGATATTATTAGATTTCACTGACGTATCGCCCCATATTGCTTAGATACCAGACGTATTCCCAGAAGGTGAAACATTTTACTTCTCGCAATGCTGCATTGTGACTGAGTCCATTGGCGTAGATCGTGCAAGCTCGTATGTGGGCTCAGGGCCTCACTATCGGTCTGTTGATCGCTGCTGGTGCTCTGACGCAAGCGAGGCGCAAGGAACTCTCCAAGGCGGTATGTGGAGATCACGGTGGGGTCCTAACTTGTTTTGACTCTTTCCTTTTACAGGAACAACATGATCACTCATGGGCGGATATTGTGAGTATTTACTCTGGCTACGGCCACTCCTCATGATACTGAAGGTTTTGTAGCTTGAACAACAAGAACGCGACCGCAAGGAGGCTGAGCGCCTCGGTATCCGGGCACCGTCGAACGCCGTACCCCAGCATGGTCGCGAGGCCTTCGGTGCCCGTTTCTAACGAGTTTAATTCATCCCTTCCCCTATTTCTGCCCTGTGCATATATCGTACATTTCTTTAATCTACTCTCATCCTGTAGACTTGGACATAGAGTCATAGACTATCAATGTTGATGTAATGCATGGATACTTTCTCGATCACGTGGAAAGGAGCACATCATAATGTCGAATTGCGGTATTGGTGAGCGATTGGTGAGTAATCCCGAGAACTATCAGAATAGTTACACCGTCGACATAATGGCACCGACTGGACTTTTGTGCCTTCAACCACTTAAATACTCTCGACTTCAACGCCTAAAGCTATGGTTCAAACGATCCACGATCTACCGAAGCCACTCAACCTGCCCCTCTCGGAGGAACAACTGGATGTTATCAATGCTCACCTCTCGCCAATGGTGCCGGAGGAGATTTTGCAATGGGCAATAGAATACCTTCCCGGACTCTATCAGACAACTGCCTTCGGACTTACTGGTCTTGTGGCTATTGACATGCTCTCGAAGATCACCAAGTCGCCGCCTCCCCTTATCTTCCTGGATACTCTCTATCATTTCCCCGAAACCTATGAGCTCGTGGATGACGTCCGAAAACGCTACGGATGTCCGATCCACGTCTACAAGCCGGAGAACTGCGAAACTGTGCAGGAGTTTGAAGCAAAGTATGGCCAAGAATTCTGGAAGAAAGATGAAGATACCTATGATTTCGTAGTGAAAGTATGTCTGCCCTCGTAATTGAGGATGGATTTAAGGTGGCTGACTTTCCGATCCACCTAGGTTGAACCCGCCCGTCGCGCTTATGACGAGTTGGGCGTCAAGGCGGTGATAACGGGTCGTCGAGCGTCTCAGGGTGGTGATCGCGCAAACTTGAAGCCACTTGAAGCCGACTCGACAGGGTTGTTGAAGCTCAACCCCCTTTTTGCTTGGAACTTCCACCTCGTGGAGTGGTACATCAAGGAAAACAATGTACCAAGGAATAAACTACTAGATCAAGGATACAGGAGTGTAGGTGATTGGCATAGTACGGCTAAGGTCGGAGAAGGACAGGATGAAAGAGCGGGTAGGTGGGCCGGGAGGGAGAAGACGGAGTGTGGGTTGCACAAAGATTATTTCGAGATGAAGGCACATGCCCGACTTGCCGCCGGTGAGAAACTTCATTGGCATATTTCATTTAGCCTGTCCTAATTGTTCTTATTGTGTAGCTGAAGCTCGAGGAACAACAGTGTAAGTATGAGATAGCTACATACTCTCCGCCAAGACCTTCTTTAACGTGTGTCATCTTCTTTTGGGTGACTCACTTGACCACTGACCACTGACCTGAAGGTCGGGCTCAATAGATGTATTCTTGTCTTAATTGGAACACTGCTTCTGTTTTGGAAGAGAAACACAGGATACCATCATAGCACCATATGAGCCATACCACCGGGACCCTCTTCTATGAGAATTGCCATCTGCCAGCTCACACATTCCATCCCGAATTCATTCGGAGATGGAATGATCATCATGTGATCGCACGAAGGACATTCACATTTGTCTTCCGAGTGCCAACATTTGACGCGGAGACTCATTGTGTATTAGGGCGGGCCTACTATTTGGTAGTTGAGCAGATGGCAACCTCTCTTTTGAAGAGGTTCTGTTCCCCTGTGGTGAGCTCTCTACGCCGTGTCCCCTACAGCACCGCCCTCATCCCTACTGCGGATCCTCTGATCAACATGGTCCTCAAGTGAGTTCCCAAGCATAATTGAAAATTGAATCCCCTTGGTTCCTCTTGTCCGGAAATCGGGGATGCTGATATTCTGGTACTAAGAGCCGACTTTGGTCCCAACAATGCCTATTTTCCTCCACTCCCTGAAATCAAGGATCCAGCCATAAGGCAACAAGTCTTCACCCACCGGAGTCTCTATGGACGCCCAACACACGTCTTTGAAGATCATCCAGACGATCTTAGTCCTGATAATGAGAAGTGAGTCGTGATACTTGTCCAACTAGATTCATTCTGTCGTCATTAGCCGAGAAAGATCTGGGCAGATCTTTTGCTCGTTCATTGTGCGGCCTTGGCTCTGGGTTTGACTTGTTTTATTCATTTTTGGCATCTTTTTGATAGGTATGAACATTTGGGAGATACTGTTCTTGGGCTGTCGGTGACGAGTCTGATGATGGAGATGTATCCCGGTCTTCGGGTCGGGCCCTCGACCGTGAGTGTGCTAACTGGGAAGTTTACCTTTGCGATGACGTTCACCAACGTTCCTCCCGTCGGCTCCTCCTCTTGGATAATGAATTTGAAATTGCTTGCTATTTTCAGAAAATTAGGGCTATGGTTGTTGGTAACTCCACTTTGGCAGAAATGTGAGTTACTCTTGTTGGTTCCGATGTATATCAGACACTGAGGTCCCGTTGCCAGATCCTTGAAGTACCAGTTACCGAATCGCTTGCGTCTCCACGCAGCCCAGGCCATTACTCTTCGTGCATCGCCCAATATCCAGGGTAAGGCCGTCCGACGATTTGCTATCACTGATAACTAACTATACACATTGTACTCGTCTTCTCGTCGTCTGTAGCCGACGTTTTCGAGGTTAATACCCTTCTCTTGTCGATCTTGCATCCGTCGGCTAAATAACCCTTACTCCCTACTCCATGCCCCGTCCAGTCATTTGTAGGTGGCTTGTTCCTCGACCAAGGTCTAGACGTCGTCAAGAAGTGGCTGGACCAACTCTTTCGTCCATACGCCAAAGCAGCTTATCAAATCGTACGCCAGCAACACGGGTTGCCGGCCTTGCCCACCGTCTTGGTACCCTCTCGTATCCCTCACCATAATGAGAAAATGGGGTCGACGGGGACGTACACCGGAGGGAGGGATATTAACGTCCACGATGAAGTGCCGACGGCGACTGCGGGAGGGTACCTTGCCTTGTTTAATCAGTATTTGCAGAAGGGGCATAAACAGGTTGAGTGGACGTTTTCTGATGGCCGGAATATGGAGGAGAAAGAAAAAGAGAAGCAGGATTTGGTGATGGTTCGTGGGAAGAAGACAACACCGGTGTGGTATGCTACGGTTTTGGTGAATGAGGAGGTTTATGGACAGGGGAAGGGTACTACGAAACAGGCTGCGAAGAATGAGGCTGCAAAGCAGGGGTTAGATAAGATGGGGATCGTTGTTGTTTAGGTGCTGGTGAGTCCTATTCTTGGTTACTGCTGTTGAGCAGGTTTCCGATGATGTGGCTGGATGCTAAGCGGTTTTGGGCTTCCTCTGCTCTAGATCCGGAGAAGAGATGGCCATGGTCTCTCCAGACTTGTGCTGGATGGCCGCGTGCTCCAGCATTAGAAACTGTCACCACAATCAGCTCAGGTGTGCAGGGGTCATGGGTGAAATGGAGAATTGAATGACTATGGATTTTGCCTAATGTGTTTGTAGTTTGAGTACTTTGGTTTGTTAGAGCATTGTCACGATGTCAGTTGAATATATTCCGAGTCCGTTTTAACCTCGATCCGGCAAGGGCGATCAATATGTCATGAGAATTGTGTAAGCGCTCCGTTGCTGTGTGGTGAAGAAGCTGGGCGATCGTGACGGACACGTCAGTCTTCTTGGACATGTTCTTACGAGAGTCGCCTGGGATTTGTTGGATAGGGCCGCGCCTTCCACAATAATGTTCATGTGATAGATCAAGTTTATCATCCGGTTATCCAAAAAGTGCGTTCAGGAGGGAATGAAAGTGTAAATAAGTAAGGTAAGGGATAAGTAACAAGCGGTGGAGGTAGCAAGCATTATGTGAGGAGAGCAGCCTAACGCTTGGGGGAAATGTCCAGGGAAGGGTAACCGCTTATAGAGAACCTCCCGAGTAGAAGCGCCAGCCAAAGTAGGCACCCAGGAGTGCAAGAGGGACAAAGTACATAAGACTACCAGGGGGGTTAGCACAAGTTCACCTTGAGCAGAAAGATATGGAATGAAAACGTACTTTGAACCTTGTTCGACGGCACCGGCAACCCTTTTAGCTTGTGCCTCAGCAGCGCCCGATTTGAGCTTGAGGTCCTGGTTAAGCGACGAGGAGTTAGCTGCCACGCGTTTGACGGGCGAGGGATCGGGTCGGGACTCACGCTACCCTTCTCGAATTCGCCGACGAGCATACCAGGAAGCAGTGCTCGGGCCTCGTCAGAGTGGCCAACATCCTCGAATGCCTCAGTGGCATCCTGGCCTGTTGTGTAGTTAGCGCTTCCGAAGGTCTCTGTTTGTCGACATGCCACGTACCGGCCTCGGCTAAAATAACCTCATCGCCTCCTGGGTGCTGCACGGAGTTTGTTGAGGAAATTGGGCACGTCAACAAGGAAAGCAATGTACCTCGTCGAGGAATTTTGTGACATTATAAACTGAGCCGGGGGATGCATCAGTAAAGAGCGGTGTGTGATTGGTTAAAGTGCGTATACACACCTTTTCCATGGATGAGGATGTAGAGCTTATCACGGGTCTTGTTTGCACGGAGCTCTTCGAGGGTAACAACAGCCATTGGAACGGATGGGAAGTGGAGGGGATGGGTCTGTGGAGAGGTGAAGGGAGAAGGTGGGAGGTCAGAAGAGAACTGCTGAGGTTTATAACATGAGCACTTTCTCACGTGCTTACGAGACCAACAAAATTTCCCAAATAATGGCATCACATCTACAGGGCTAGCCGCACCAGCCCAGTACCCCGAGCAATTTGTCAAAATCGTGGACGTGATAGGCGCGAAGGGGCCGTCTCCATCCATGCAACGCTCATCGCTGGTAACGAGCGATAAGAGTTGTGTTGTATATTAAACATTGGAACAATGCTACATCGGATGATGCTATGTATGCTCAAAATAGTACTCGAATGGCCATCGTAGCCTTGTTGAGGCTGGACATTCAAGCGTGGATCAAGCAGAGATCCTCTTCCACCCGCAAGTAAGGCAACGAAGGCATTGTGAGCCGTGTCCCTAGGCAATAGCAAGTGGTAACAATGGGGTCCAAGCGGGCTCAGGTGAGGTAAAGGTGAACACCAATGGATTGGTCAACTGGATGATCATTGTTGTGTGCAAGGGGCGCACAGGACGAAAATTGATGGGTCTATTTGTACTTCGTGTTTCAAACTCCGATGGACGAGTGTGCGCAAACATAGCCCAGTCAATGATTGGTCGGAGCCGCCGTGTCTCCTCACCTTCCCTTTCCCCCTCCATCATCTCACTGCCCAAGGGCAGCCTCCGCTCGCCCCCCGCTCGCCATGGACGACGAATCCTCCGATATTCTTGGTCAACAAACTAAACCCGTCCTTCGCGGAAACAAAAATGACGACTGGTCTGGAGTATCGCTGACGATTAAGCTGGCATTTGGTTTCGCGATTCTTCTTGTGCTTTATGTCGTGGTTATGCGTATATGGTTCCGTATTTTGGTCTGGAAGGAGCGCTCCTACAAACTGTGCGACCAACTCCTGTGTCTCAGCTCATTCTTTGTTCTGACATTGCTGTGTTTTTTCTGTGTCGCGAATACAGCGCAATGCGGCGGAGACATGGCATTCCTGACAACGACCATCGTCCTTTCAACGTGGCTTATGCTGCTGTAGTGCGTGCTCGTCAAGAAAAAGAGGCTGCCCAGAAGGCGAAGGCAAAGGCTGTACCCCCTGTCCCACTCCATGATCGACGTAACGCCCAGACGGAACAAAACGTCAGGCAGCGGTTTGGTACGTTGGCTCATAATCTCTTTATCTTATCACACATTCATTTATAATCAAATTAAGCTCTTCAAACGGCATCCGAAGCACCCCGTGCGTCAAGTTATAGTGCTCGACTCCCTGGCGCATACCTTACGGAAAGTACTCCTGCAAGATCTTATCCTGAGTAGGTGTGACATACGTGGACATGATCGTTGTTTTCATTTTTCCCCTCTTAGGTCGTCTATTCCTCCCACCGCAGCGATGGGTTCTTCACGTTATACTTCTCAAGGTCAACAAACCACTGCACTCCGACGATACGAAAATGGCGGCCCCTCCTACCTTAATGGTACCCGTCGTTCCAGCCGGAAGGGTTTGGACATAGGGAAAGGGTCTAGTGGCCAGAAACGTGGTTTCGTCGAGGATCCAGCAGATGAACAGGAAGCCACGAAGAGGTCTAAACGGGACACCGGGTTCATCGGAGATGAAGTAGATGATGCAGCTTGGCAGGATCAAGCTTTGCCTCAACGGGGTGCTAAGCGTTATTTGTTTGACGAAGAAGAAAGCGAGGATGATCTTACCGAGCGTCAGCCTCGGGATAAGCGCGCACGCAAGGTATCTCTTGACAAAGGCATCCAAGCTCAAGAGGAGGATCTAGAGATGGACGTTGATGAAGAAGAGGACGACGTCGACGACCTACCCTATATCCAGCGCGGCAAGAAGCGTGATCGTGCTGAGGCCGGGTCGACTTTCGGTGGGGATGACGATGAGAGCGGTTCTGAACACGATAACTCTGATCTCAAATCCAAGAGGCGAAGGCGCAAGCGCAGAACGTTTTCGAAGCGTAAATCCGATGCCGCTGTTGCTACACGTGGTCTGAAAAGGGACCGTGATATTGAGGAGGATGAGAGCGAAATTGAAACTGGTGACGAGAACTCCTATATTTCCCGGAAGAAACGTGGAAAGAAGTCCTCACCCCAAGACGAGGAGATGAGCGAGCACTCAACTACCAGGTCCCAAACCTCTTCTGCGAGCCGCAATCGTAGGATTGGGGAAGAATGGACTTCAAACGGTATTCGGTGGAAGATGGGCCCCAACGGTCAACGGCTACGCCAGGCATTAGTGAAGAAAGCTAGACAGAGGTTCCCTATGGTGAGTCTTCCGGCCTTTTTTTTTTATTTGTCTGCGCTCGATCCTTAATAATGCTTGCAGCCTGAGGATTCTCAACACCCGGATCGTGAGGTTGATTTTGAGGTTTATGTCGAGAGTTGGTTGACCGAAGAGGAATATCGTGATGCGAAAGCCCGTCATGCCCTTGCAGGACAGGATACACCCAAACGCCCTGATCCTAAACTTGCAGTCGATGTCCAGGTGTGTATTCCAAATGCTATTTGTAGTTCTGATGTTGAATTACCCTTTCACGTCCAGACTCATGTCAATGGGAAGAATCTTCTTTGGTCTTCTACATCCACTCCTGTCGACTCTCCGGTTTCTCACTCGCCTGTCTCGGAGCGTGCCCTTCCGGTTAATCAGCGCATTGCTCGTTCATCCCTGGTTTCCTCGGGCAGCCCGCGGACGAACCCATTCGACCAGGCCCCTACACACAACATGAGGCGCATCTCTTCGATATCGCGGACGGCTTCTGTTGGAAATGTTGGTTCTCCTGGTTTGGCTGACAGCACCAACTCTAGCCCTCATACACGGTTCAAAACTTACTCCAAACTAGAGAAGCAGGAGTTGGAGGCTCAGGCTCTTATGAGACTGCGCGAGCTGAAGAGTAAAAAAGAGGCTGAGGCCAATCAATTGAAGGAAGCCGAAGCCGCCAAGGAGAAAGAAAACCTCGACAAGGTAAAGACCGCTGCTACCCCTCCCATCATTCCAACAATTACTGTCACTGCTCCTACGGAGGCATCAAAGCCAGCCACCCCCCTATTCAACCTGTCCAAGCCCGGTGATGATAGCTCGAAGTCCACCGAAACACCTAAGCCCCCACCTCTCTTCGGCTTTCCACCCACTTCCACCGTTGCTAAACCCTCGACCGATGCTGCGAAGCCTTCTGAGGCACCTAAACCACCTCTCTTTGGCGGTACTTCGACTCTAACCTTCCCTAGCGCGCCTGCCGCAACTGCGGCCAAGGCTGACGATAAGCCCGTCGCATCTTCTTCTGCATCATCACTACCCTTCTCCCTGGTTCCTTCTTCATCAACAGCACAAACAACTCAGCCAACCAGCAACTTCTTCACTGCTCCTGCGGGCAAACCGCCTGCTACTGGTGCTGGCAGCAATGAAGCACCAAAAACCTCGTTTAGCTTTGCCCCTTCGACTGGTGCGACCACCAGTGCCAACACAGGATCCACAGCGCCTCAATCTACCAGCAGCTCTGCTACCACCAAGCCGGTATTCTCGTTTGGATTCACTGCTCCCAAGCCTGCGACGGAACAGAAAGCGCCTGAGACTACTTCGGCTTCGCAGTCTACTGGTGGCGGGAGTTCATTGTTGGCTCGTCTTGGCCCCCCGGCGAATACCACTGCTCCTGAGACTACTGCTACGTCATCCTCGTCCCAACCCTCTACCCTCTTCAACTTCGCGAAACCCGCCTCCAATGTTACATCCAACCCATTCACCACTCCCACGTCCCAGCCTACTAACTCTCAGGCTGCTTCCAACTCCTCTACAACCTCGACGCAGCCGAAGTTTAACTTTGGCTTCACCGCTCCTACCAATACCTCTTCCACGAATACCCCCGCCACGAACACCAGTGCTACTACTGCCACTACTTCCTCTGCTCCTTCTGGAAATCCGTCTCAGCGTCCGATGGTTATGTTTACTCCATTGAACTCAAACGGCGGAACCAAGGACGACAACAAACCGGCGATGAACGGTTCAAATGCATCTAAAGCCGCACCAAATCCATCTCTCTTTGGGTTTAGCGCTCCCGCTGCTTCCGCATCGAACATGAACGGCAGTGATCCCTCCAAAAGTGCTGCCACATCATTCGGAACAGGAAACCCATTCGGCATCAATACGTCTGCGTCTAATATGGCCAATGGGTTTGGGTCGACAGCATTTGGTTCTAAGCCTGCTGAGAACAAGCCGGCAGAGTCGAACAATTCGGGATCCCAGGCTACGAAACCATTATTCAATTTTGCTACGCCTGGAAGCCAGCCGTCGTCCAATAATGCCTCTGGCTCGCAGGGTGGTAGTATCTTTGGGTCCTCTGCCGCAACCAAGCCTGCGCCTGCGAGCTCTAGCTTGTTTGGTGCTCTAGGCTCTCAGTCTACGAATGCCTTTGGCTCGACGCTAACGCCCGGCTCAAATACCAGTGTGGCGCCTCCGAATATTTTCGGATCGCCGAACACCGGTACCACCTCCAGCTCCGCCCCTACGAGTATCTTCGGCGGTCAACCAATGCAGTCGACAAGCCAAGGTGCTTCGGGCAGCCAACCCTCTAGTATCTTTGGCAACGCTGGGACAGGAACGACCAATGGGTTTGGGGTGAACGCGAACAAGCCGGCAGAGGCACCCAAATCAGTGTTCTCACTTACACCTACGACCAATGGAACCTCGTCGACTACGAATGCATCTGAAGCATCGAAACCCTCGTTCCAATTCAACGTTCCTGCGCCCAATAACAATGCCAATGGAAGTGGCAACACGGGTACCTCCACATCAACGTCTGCTCCGAGCTCAGGACCTGCGTTTACATTCAGCTTCGGTTCTAACAAGAACATTTCGAACTCTACATCTGCTCAGCCACCAATTTTCGGTGGCGCGACTTCGGGAGCGCAGTCTGCCTTTGCGGCGAAGCCTAGTACATTCAACATTGGTAGTTCATTTGCTCCGAGTGGTGGTGCATCGGGTGGTGGCTCGGTGTTCAATCCCCTTGGCGCGGCGTCTCAGTTGAATGCAACAGAGCAGAAGTAGATGCGAATCTTGTTACCACTTTTTTGGGGGGGAAAGAATATTATTGAGGTCAACGAATTAGATGTCAATCGTTCTTACATTTTGGTTTTGCCTCGAAGGAGGCTCGAGTTTCAATCCGTTTTTTGTACACACTTGCATCCATTAATTTACTGAACTCCGTTTGTTCATGATGGACATTTGTACAATATTCGCCAAGCCGCATACTTTTTTTTTCTTTTCTTGTCTCTCGAGAACTGTGTGCGAATAACATGAGCGAACATGGGATGTGGAATGTTCCAAAGGACAGAGTAATGGTTGGAGAGAAGAGGAACACGTAGATGGGTGTATTCACACGGGTAATAATTCCGAGGTCCCTTGCTGGTCCATATTACCTTTTCTTGGTTCTGCTCCATTCTCTGATACGGTACCTCAGCGTGCCTGTTTCCTCGCCCTTTGTGCGTCTTGCAGCGCCTGACGCGGACTGTAGCAAGAGAGCGACACATTGAAACGCGCAACCAAGGGGATTGGCATCACGACTGGTCGACAGCAACTCGAACCAACAGACGAATACCCCTACGGAAGCCGACCTATACGCCCCCATACCGCTCGAATCAGCAAGACTCGTCTTCTGTCTACGAGCTTTGTTCAATAACTACAATACCACCCTGTTCAAATTTGAATTCTACTCGATACCTTCAGTACACAACGCCTTGTCGATAATTCAGTGCGCTCGAGGGCCTCGCCATCAGACCACAAAATATGCAGACGCGCATTGAAACTCCACGACCGAAACCCCCTGCGAAGATCCGACGGTCGTTAGCGAAGGGCTCTACGACACCCCCTCCAGCTTATGCGTCGACTTTTGTGTTTCCCACCACTGACGACGACATGGACGGTGTAATGAACAAATGGGATGCAGGGGGTGCACCACCCTTGCAGGGGAGCGAGGCGGACGTTAACCCGGATGATGACCTGTCGTGGCTGAATGAGAAATCGAGGGATGAGCTGACGGATTTGTTGGTTAAAGCCGATACATTGATCAAGGAGAGAGAAAACGGTGCGTTGTACAGGAGGTTTCTCCTTTTCCTTCTGCTATACTGGTTGGTGCGGTGTGGCTCATTGGACTTTTCGTTCTTCCCCCCATCGCCCGCGTGATGGTTCCGCAGAACTTAGCCTTACGTCCGCGGCATGCAAGACGCTATATGAGAATAACGTTGCCCTGAAGACAAAGCATGAAGCCTTGCTTTCCAGAATACCCATTTCTCCTAACGGCAGTGCGAACTCGATCTCATCTCCGAATATCAGCCCTCGTTTATCACGGTCACCGCTGCGGCCCACGTTTTCGCTTGGCCGGTCCACATCAGAATCCATGGCCTTTCGGACATCATCCCCAGAGCACATGTTATCGAAATCGTACAGCTATAATCCGAATTATCGGAAAGTGTCCATGCCTACTGTGGATATCTCTTTCCTTGCAGATCAGAATGCTGAACTGCTCTCGAAGCTGGAGAAGTTGGAAGCGGAGGCTACCAGTGCGGATAATGCTGGTAGGAGGGAGCTCAAGAAGTTGGAGAAGGAGATTTCAGTGTTGAAGGAGGAGTTGGAGAAGACTCAAGCGAGGAGTGATGAGTTAGAGGAAAAAGCCAAAACTGGCTTTGGATTAGGTGCGGAGAAGGTTATTGAGGAGGCGTGGAAGAGGAAGAAGGAGAGGGAGGCGAAGATTAGTGCAATGAGGCGGTCCACTAGGGACAGTAGCGAAGGCTCCGTTATCAAGAACTTTGCGCCTGATGCACCGTCAATATTCCGTCTTGGTGCGCCGCGGCAGTATCCTGGTCCGGATCTATCGACTTTGGAAGAGGTGTCGAGTTTTGGGGAGGAATCACCACCCATGCAGGACGTGAAGCCCCCGCAGGATCAGCAGTTAATTGCCAAACTGCTGGAGAAGATCCAAGAACTTGAGGCGACAAATGCCAAGATCCTCGAACACCAGACGGAGACTGCTTCGAGGTTGCAAGCGGTTCAGCGCGAGACGGAATTCATAACCAAAGTCTATGAACGTCTTAACGAAACCGAGGGCCAGCTTGACCTTGACGAAGCTGAAGCTAGGGACCAAGTTCCTAGTGGGCTCGTCAGCAGATTTGCCAAGTCCCATCGAGCTTTACAGTCCCAACTGCTTGCTACCAAGGTGAAGCGCCAGAGGAGCTTCCATAAACGTGATTCCAGGAGTCGAGGCACCATCATGGGCCTATTCGATGACCCACCCCCTAACTCGTCTATGCCCAATAAACCAAATCTACCTGTGCCTTTCGGCGAATCACCTCGGAACCCACCTCGCCACCAGTCGTCTTATTCGATTGGCAGTGGTGGACTGGCTTCTCCGGCACTTTCGACGCTCAGTCTTTACTCACCTCCTGGGCGACCTAGGGAAGAACTCTCACCCGACGGCCCAACAGGTCCAAGTCTCGCAAGCGAGTTGGGCGACAAGTGGAGTAGTACTGATGCCAGCAGCCCGGTTCGTCTACGTCCTAGGAGCTTGTCGGATGTCAGCCTATTCTCTATTCCTCCATCTCCTTGCCCTATATCTCGGTCATCATCCCGCACTATCTCTGCCCAAGGACATGAACAAGAGGGTGTACCAAAGACCCTACCCACACCTCCGTCGATGACCACGAACTCGTTACAACTATCCATTGAGCCGCCGACACCTCAGAAGGTGGCCTCGGTGATACCGCACCACGAGTCCCTGCTTATTGGAAATATGTCCCCGCGTTTCCGTACTGCACGATCTTTGCGGGCTCGCAATAGCCTCGCTCTCGATGGTCGCTTCCCCGAATCTCTTGGGCGCGGACCCAACACGACCCCAGGACTCGTCCGCCGGAAAGCATTCGCTGGTGACGACGCTTCGCCTACTCCTATCAGAGTGCCACCTAGGGGGCACCTCTTAGCTGACGCTTTCCAGGTGATGATGGACGAATTCGACGAGCGGAACGCAGCAGGACAAGGTCAGAGCAGACATGCAGACATTTCGCGTTCTCCGTCACCTGACAATGAGAGCTACGTCGATGCAAAGGAAGTGCTTGACGAGACCGATCGTGAGCACGCTTCTCCGAACATAGATCTGGTGGAAGGAGACAGCTTTAGCGAGGAGAACTCGCTGACGGTGCGGTTGCAAGAGAACGAAGTGACTAGATCGAAGTTTGGTGCGGTTATGGTCGAGTTGTGGATGTGGCTGCAGTTCGTTATTATTATGTTGGTGTTTTTGTGGGCCATGGCGAGGAAGGGTCCAAAGTCAGTGTTGAAGGATGCCGAGAGGAAGAGGACACTGTCGATGAAGAGGATGTGAAGTGGTAATTGTGAAGTGGTCGAAGGTCGGTTGACCTTCGACCTACAGAGATCTTGATTTTCCTTTGTGCGTTACTCCCATTTCATTGTCGACATGAAGAGTCTTTCTTTTCTTTTGTTGTTTCATTCTTAACCTGCACTGAAACCTCTGACAATCTCCATTCGTTCCACTTGCACTTTTCTTGTCTCAATCTTCCTCAATGGCACTGGCATTGATTCATCTGGTTTGACCCCCGCACAATCCACTCACACTCATTCACACCTTTATATCCCATTGCCCTCCACCGCCGGCTACCTTTCCTTACTCCCCTCTTCACTAGTGCGTGTACATCAAAGCCAGTAATGTACAGTACGAACCACCCTACTCCATCAGCCAGCAGACCATCAGACACTACTTTAGGTGTCATATAGTATACCCTGTAAACATGCCTCGTGCTATACACCCGACGCTCGTTTCACTCCAAGCATTCACTGACCTCGCTGAGCACGATCACGTGTTTACCGGGGATCATTGATCAGATTTTTTGTGAATTCAGTTCAGTGAAGTCACTGGTACCCTACTCCAACATGAGTTCCTCGTCCTCTTCTGCTTCTAGTTCCCCTACGCCTACAAACCACAAACGAAAACGGGACATAGAGGACATTGTCGACTCTGACTCAGATACTTCTGATAGCGACTCGGATTCAAATCCAGAAGATGAATCGAAATCCGACAAACCTAATACCCTAGCTGACGAGGACGCCCCCGTGCTGTCACATGCTGCTCGGAGAAAACAAAAGAAACAAGAAAAGAAACAGCAGAAACGAGAAAACGGCGAAATAGACTCGGCGGTACCAAAGAAGAAACGAAAACTAAAAGATGGCACTGTTGCTGCTTCGTCTAAGGATGCTGCCAATGGCAAGGGTGCTAAACGACAAAACTCTATATGGGTTGGAAACATGTCGTTCAAGACGACGGAGGAGAACCTCAGAACGTTCTTTAAGGACCGAGGGGTGGGCGAGATTACGAGGGTTAATATGCCCACGAAAGCTGCAAAGGGACCAGGATTGAAGGCGGAGAACCGTGGGTGAGTGTTTTATCCTGTTGGGCCTGCGATCGTAACTGAGTGATTCTATAGGTTTGCGTATGTGGATTTTGATACACCCGAAGCGAAACAAGCCGCTATCGCACTTTCTGAGCAACCTCTACTCGGACGAAAGCTGCTAATCAAAGACGGTTTGTCTGCCATTTTTGCAACATCGGATACAGAGTTACTCAGACACTGATTCAGGTGATGATTTTACTGGACGACCGAATCAACCAGCTGTAGAGACTACAGTGACGGTGAACGGCGTCAAGAAATCTCTATCTAAGACGGCCCAAAAGATCCTCAGAAACCAAAAACAACCGGCAGCGCCTACTCTCTTCTTTGGCAACCTCAGCTTCGATACGACAGAGGATTCAATACGAGAATTATTGGAAGCCCATCATGAGAAGAGCAAGCAGAAGGAAAAGGCCAAGGATGGGGAGAAGGAAGAGTCGTGGATACGGAAAGTCCGAATGGGCACGTTTGAAGACTCGGGAAAATGCAAAGGGTATGCCATTTTTCCTGTGTGGCGTTAATGAGATCTTGATAATTGTGTACAGATTTGCTTTCGTCGATTTCTCCACTACTGAACACGCCACAAACGCCCTGATTAACCCCAAGAATCACCACTTGAATGGAAGAGACCTTGTTGTCGAGTATGCGAGTGCCGAAGCCGTCCGACGAGGGGCACCTAAAGGCCAAAAGCAGAAGCCGCAAGGAGATTCCGTAGTACCTACCGAAAGGACCGAAAAGAAGCCCAGGATAAAGAAAGATCACCCACCGCATAAATCAAAACCACCTGGCTCTGATGAGAAGGAGAGGGAGATGATGATGGACGTGGATATTCCAGAGAGCAACACATTCCCCAAGCCCAAGCGACCGGAAGGGGATCGTCAGAGGGATAGAGGTGATTGGGACAAAGGAAAGCCAAGAGGACGTCCGAAACCGGGGGCAGCACTCGCTCTTGCCAAACGCGAGAGTGCGGCAATTGTGCCCAGCCAAGGACAGAAGATCACCTTCTGAACTATATTTGGGGACATCTTCTGTCGTTCTGCCATCCTGCGATATTCAGTACATACGCGGACAGGGAGGAGGGGCCGTGTTTGATCGAATATGATCCGTGATTATTCGTTGAACAACTCCTTGATATTGATAGTTGTAAGCAGACTCCTTTGTCTTACATGTGGTTGCGGCCCGTGAACGGAGTAGAGTCTCGTAGGCTGACAAGGAACAGTGTCCTAGGTGTGTCTCCAGGTGTCCAAGCTCATGCCCAGATCTGGTACTTTTTTCCTCTGATATCGCCACAGAATCACGAGTGCTGAGGCCTGAGTCCTGACTACCCAGTAAGGGAGTCGCTTTCACACCAGCAAGCTAAGGGGGCAGATCGATAACACTCTAGCGTAGACCTACAGGAAGCCCACAAGGTGAATCCACTCCACGACATAATTTTCACAGGAGGACTCACGAGAAAAAAAAAAACAAGAATGTTTACCTCCAATTGGAACCATCTTCTATCGTAATTTGATCAGCAGGATTTTCTTCGAATTACCCGGGAACACAGAACAAAGCTACAAAGCACGAGGTGCAATCACTTAGGTATAGAGTGCCTCGCGGTATCCTCACAGGTCTGTGAAAACCGGACGAAACTTGCTACAAATAGGTATAGTTAGAGTCATGTTTCCTCTTCGGTGCTCGTCTAGCCGTAATCGACTAAGCCTTCTCGGAGGAGACTGATGCCTGCCTCAGCCGTATACCCGCTTAGGCTCTTCGTTTTCGAGCCTCGTTATAAGCTCCCATAGCGCTTACCCATCAAACCCTTGCAGTGTGAAAGCCACGCCACATTATTCGTTTTCGATTCTTGTTTCCTTCCCCAATCCCCTCACTTCTGTCCCCCGTATAGCTTCCCCGCTCCTCCCTCCTCCCTCCCTCCTCCATCCTTCATCTCAAGATGTTTGACCGCTTTTCTACCCTCGGAAGTATGGACGTTCAGTATCTTACCAGCATCCTCTGGTTCTACTCCTTGATGGATTTCTCAAGGCGCAAGATGGATCAATTATACGTCTCCGAGCTGAGAATCCTGAAGGCTACTTGGAGGAGCTCCCATCACGAATACGTGATCGCTATCGTGAAGGATGCGGATGACGAAAATCCTGACAGACGGGATCTTTACTTCATGCTGGAGCGCAGCCGCCCTCGTCGCAATCCGAGTTCTCGGAGCCGTCGCAAAAGTTGCTGCAAAAGGGGGTTTAGACGGCAAAGCTGCCAGAATTGAATTTTGTATTCGTGACGGCCATAACGTGGGCGGAGATTACGACAGTGACGACGATACGTTGGTGAACCAACGAGCCCGGTATAGACGATTCACGGAATGGCAGACGACTTCGATTCGTACGGCTGCGAACTTGAAAAATCCTTTCCGAAACTTGCTGAACGATGCGCTGGCGTGGGGTTCAACAAGCACTCCGGTTTCTATTTTCGATCCTCTCACTGGCGAGAGAAGGGTACCTGCACAGGACCCAGTTTATATTCTTGATAATCCTTGGGTGCACGAGCAAGACGAGGTCGTGGCAGTTTTGCGGCTACCTTTGCCTCCTGGCGCTGTCTCCCCCGAATCCAAATCCGAACTCCGCAACTCTACAGATACCATCGATACGAAATGCGAATCAGCTTCGATACCTCTTCCAACAACAACGCTACCCGAACCTGACGGTGATACCCCTTTCCCCACGCACCGTAACCAACCGCTATACTTCTTTGAACTTGTTGCACTGGCTTGCACGCTCAAACAATCCAAACCGGAGTACCGGGTATTGTCAAGCAACTGTTATTGGTACTGCGCCATGATTTTACACCTCGTACGGTTGAGACACGGACTTGATTTGTCTTACGTCCCCGAGCCCCAGACCGACCACAAGAAAACCTCAAAATATTCCTTCAAAAGCTCATTGAGAGCACGAATGACACCTTCGAGCAGCAAAACCTCAGATCCGCGTCCAGGTTTCCTGGCTACGGATGCAGGTGCCGAAAAGAAGAAGAGATCACCGCTCAGCTGGAGATCAAACCCGGATGCGGATGTCAATGCCGTTGGCCTAGGCCTACACCAGCACCACTTTCCCGTTCCTTTTTCCTCTCCGTTCTCTTCCCTTATTGCAACCCTGTCCCCACCTCCGCTTTCCCCTTCCTCGTGGTACAACTCCAAGATGGGCACTTGGTACGGCGTCCGGGTAACCAAAACCCCGACGGACCTATACCTCTTCAAATGGCTCAGCAAAGCCGAAAAAACAATTGAACAGTTCAGAAATGAGGTTTGTGCTCGCCCCTCCCGCTTGTTGTTCCTCCTCCCTCGGGTTCCCACCTCCCATTACTCCTTCTCTTCACTTTACTTCTTGGTCTTTGCCTCTTCCCCGCTCTTTGGTTTTGCTGGACTTGGCTTGCTTATTCATCCCACTGTATGCCAGGTCTGTTCGGGACACCATACTCACAAGATTGTATTGCAAGATGGGACCTCGTTGGACATGGAGGTTACAATGATCGAGGAGCTGGCATGGGACGCTGAACCCTTCGGGTTCGGCACTGAATTTAACAAGTTCCTTCAATCAGAGGACGGCTCCAATCCAGGATGGGAGGACGAGGAATATGAAAGTGAGGTATTGGCCAACAGTCGGAGTGAATCCTACTCTTCGTCGTCGTCGTCGTCGTTGGCTAATTGGGAATGGGACTCGATACCTCTCGGAGAGGGCAGAGGATGATTATCGCGGGCAGGTCCTGCGGTGATATTTATGACGGATCTTCTCCTCCGGGTTTTGTATGTATGTCCGCATTTAACAGTTCTAGCGATGGATCTCTGGGGTGGACCTGCATTCACCACTATTTGTATTTCTTCTTCTAAACTCGATTCTGGGGACTAGGACTCCTTTACACTTTCTTATGGACACGCATTTGGTGTACATAACACACGCTCAATATTCAACTAACGCAAACTACAATTCCTATTTCCATACCTTTTCCATATAAATTTCAAACGTTTTAGACTGGTAACAACAAAAGCCAGGCACCTACGTACGATTCCTTCACCTGATCCTGATTGCAGTAAATGCCGTCCCTTGATTGTCTGCAGGGCTGGGCCGTACGTCTCCCTCCACTTGTTCTTTTGCTCTTTTTTTGTAATTAGATGTCAGAGTGCCAAATATTACCCCCTGCGGCCTGTATGTCTCCTGTTCATCCAACCCGTCCTTGGGAATTTTAAAAGCTTTTCGAGTTACATGGGCGAGTCAACCAAGGGTAAATAATGCACAGGGTAATGAGCAGGAGATGGGGGAAGGACGGGATAGACAGGTGAACTCGTAGACGTGCGGCATTAGGGGCATGAAAGAAGAGGTAAGACCCAATAACAAGGTAAGAGTCGGATGCGAGGGCAAAGGGAAAAATTAGTGCAGAGTCAAAGAGTAGTCAAGAATGGTGAGCAATACGGGAGAAAAACTGACAAAAAGGACGAGCATAGACGAATAAGCAAAAACGAGAATGATGATAAGCAAGGCGAAATAAAACCCCAAGATTTTGAGATAGGATGGCTGCAAACGATAATGAAATGGGAGCTCGGGGTGAAATGTCGATAGCCCGGAGGAATAATGGTATCTTAAGGTGAAGAAAAAGTACCAGGCAGAGCAGAGTCCAAGCGCGTATCTTCCAAGAGGTCCGAAGAAACAGTACGGAGAGATGAAAAGAAGGAGTAAAAGTAAGAATATAATCCGGATGCGTCTGATTCATCCATCTTCATGCTTCAAACTTCACAATCACCCTTCACTCTCATCTCCGCCCCCACTTCGGTCTCCACACCCCGTTCACGCATGAACCCTCAAGCTCCTGCTACCTCCACCCCCACTCCACTCCCAGCCTCTGCATCCTCGTCCTCCTCTTGCACCATACCAACCTCATATTCTCCACATACGTCCCACCTGGACCCCTCCGCCGCGGCTGAAATATACTTGACGAATCTCATCACTCTTTCATCCCGCAGCACGAGTAAGAGCCGATTAAATCCAGGCTGGACGGTCAACAGGGTGCTTTCTTCTTCTTCCTCCTCTTCGTCAATTTCTATGTCTTCGTCCGCAGCTCCACTCTTGTTCATATCCGTATCCTTGTCGAGCAGTATATCCAATCTTCGTTGTGTCGAGTCTTGAGAAGTTTCAACTTCCATAGGTACCGACTTGGACGACGATGCAGCTCCATCCGGTGCACTTGCCGATTTCTTACTCCTTCCAGACCTATATACAGCAGGATCATCTTCCTCATTGTGAGGGGCCATATAACACTGCAGCAAGAAAACCACATACATCAACCCACCTGAAAACATCAGTCAAAAGTAAAAACAAGAAACATACCTCCCAACCACCCCACTCAGCTGCCTGCCACCCTCTCGGCTTATCATCGCCCTTCGAAGACCTCACCTCCGGCGTCAACCCAAGCACAACATCCAACCTCGCCTCCCTCTCCTCACTCGTCGCCAACGTATAATCCAAACCAGGTCTAAACCTCCTCGCCTCTGCTAACCACCCCAACGGCATCAATCCAGCCACAATCACCAACCAGGCCCTAAACGCCTCAGACGGGAACAATTCATCCTGCAACGAACGTAGAATCTCGTCTGATGAGCCATGTGCTGCACGTGGAGTGACTGCTTCGACGGGTTTACCGTTCTCTCGTGGTGCGAGGGTGCAGTACCGCCACTTGTGTGGGGGACCACGGATGATCCAGTTGGATCTGTATGGTTGTTGGGGTATGGGGGTTGATATACCCGGAGTTGTGTTGATAGGAGGGGTGAGAGATTTGACGGGAGAGATGGATGAGGATGATGAGGCGCTGGTGGTGCTAGGTACGTTTGAGGCATGGGAGCCAAAATAGGAGTTGCTTCCGTTGCCGTTGGGACTGAAGGTGCCTGGAGAGCCAGTTGTGATACCGGCTGTATGGGGAGGAATTGCAGAGGGACGGTCGGGACCTAGACCGTCTCTTGCGTCGAGTTCGCGGAGACGAGGTTCGAGGGCTTGGGCAAGTGCGTTGTTGAGGAAGTGATGTAGCTCGAGAGAAGATTCTTGAGCAAAGCGGAATGCGAGGGCTTGCATGGTCCTTGGTTGAAGATAGACGGGATTTAGGAACTCGGAAAGGAACTCAATGTGGGCCTCTGACAAGCTCGTCGCGGTTGCAAGAGCTTCTTCATCAGTGGAAGGATATTGTTTGAATATGGTTTGGGTTGATTGCTGCAAGCATAACAGGCCTGATAAGACAAAGATATTGGAGAGGGAAAGAGACTTACGAGTTGCTCCCTGGAGCTTTTGTATGTTGAATTGGGTTGTTCAGGAACGTAACCTTCCTCCCCCTCCTGCGCTGCGTGGAACCACCCGCTGATGCTGAGTCTTTCACGAGCGTCCTCCTCGCCGCCTACGACCACCTCTTCGACAGAGTGGAAGCTCTGGCCCGGCTGCACTTCGAAGAAGATAAACTGGTTCCAACTCGGGGGGACGCTTTTCGCGGGGATAGGGTCCGGCTCAAGAATGCCGTCCTCGTTCCTGGATACGGGATACAGCTCTAGCGCACCTCCCCAATCCTTCTGCCACATGTGATAGTGGGGGAGGGGCATGTAGAGGATGTACGAGACTCGGCGAGTACCAATAACATCGTCGTGATTGAGGAGGTGGCAGCCTTTTGTGTATGAGTTGACGGACATGTCTTGCTTTATGCCGGAGAGGGGACCACAGCCCGTGACTGCACGCAGGAAGTCGCGGAACCTGGGCGAGTAAAGTGCATCACGAAGTGCAAGGAGATTGGGGAGAAGAGATATCTGCTCTGGGGTGAGGTAATTGAGCGAGGCGAGGTCGCCGGTCTGGTTGACCTGCAGCAAGAATGTAAGTAGAAGCAAATTGGGGGGGACGGTGGGACGTGCCTTGTAAATATCGGTTTCTTTCTCGGTAAAGCTGAGCTGGGAGATGCATTCGTCCTTAACTTTGACAAGGAGGTCGTCCTGGAAGAGTTTTTCGATGAGGGCGTGCTTGAATGGGGTGCTGGAGGAGTAGGCGGAGTTGAGCCTTGCGATGTTGTTGTGATCGAAAAGACCGGAAGCAAAGTGAGGGCTGGGGTTGTTGTCGCCCGCGAGTCTGTCTGGGGTGGTCTTGAGACGTTTAATGAGCTTTGCTGGGTCAGTATTTTCTGGGTCTGGAGAGCCATCGCGAGGGTGGGTGCGAGCCATGTTGAGGATGGCTCAGGCAGACAATCCAATTTTTTGTACTGATCGAGTTGATTGGCCGAGATGCGTCTGGCTGCAATTCTAGGCTTTGGTCAAATAACCAATCACTCCCTTCAATCCTTCCGCTGCCTTTTCCCTTCATGCAACTCCCAACTTCCATTATAATTTTCCACAGTCAACAGCATTCAAATCACGATACATCCACACCCGGTGAGGAGAAATGGGCGAGTGAACCCTGAGATAAACCACATGCTTTTTCAACAACTCGGAGAAGACACAGCGTCTCGCCAAAAGGCACACCAAAAATCTAGCGGTCCCTTACCTGTACGGACCTAGCGGCGACTTACTTAGTTTGATCAAACCTGCCAGCTTGCCTCTGCGGAATTCCGCTGCCACACTGAATATTGAATATGGAAGCTCGTCATCCCAAGGCATCCCTTACGATTTTTCTTCTAACGCACGGGAGATCTCTGGAAATTTTACATTGTATTTTCGAATCTGAACCTTCCAAAACGTTCCATGGAATTGAAGTGTGCAGACCTTAGGCCGTGTATCATCCTGAAATAGCTCTTGGATTTCCTCCACGGTTTGCGTCTTAGTTGAGCTATGTATAATTGATACATATACTTAACGCGGGAGCACGTGACTACTTAGCCAAAGCCGGACGCGTCCTCTGTCAAGATTAAAGGCTTCCGAGCCAACAGCCTTCAGTCACCTGGACTCTCCATGCTCACCTTCCTATGGCCTTTATGCCGCAGGGTTCTCAATGCGGCTCCAAGGAGACTCTTCCATGACGCCCGCAGCCATGAACCAGCCAAACTCGACCCCCGTTGGCCTGAATGGCAAGTTATAATTGGCGTTGAAACTCACGCACAGATCAAGTCCAGACGCAAGCTGTTTTCCCGTATGTTCCTGTTACAGCACCTGCAGGCGGCAGCACGAGACTAGACCCCCTTAATGCTGTCAGACTCGCTTACTTCCGAGTATACTGCGCATACAATGCCGAATACAAATGTTTCCGTCTTTGATGCCGCGTTTCCTGGCGCATTGCCCGTAAGCCCGAACAATTCTTTGCGCGGCCTCTAGAATTTCATTTGCATCTCGTGGCTTAGAAATTGAATCCTGTTTGCGTGGACCTCGCAATCCGGACGGCACTTGCACTTCAGTGCGAAATCCAGCAGCAGTCCTCCTTTGACCGAAAACACTATTTCTATCCCGACCTTCCCTCTGGGTATCAAATCACCCAGCAATACGGTTAGACCATACTAGCCCTAATACTCTCTATCAATCTCACACCGATAACAGCTCCTCTTGCCAAGAACGGCACGCTTTTCATTTCTCAACCAGATGGCATGCAAACTCCCATCCGCATCAAACAAATCCAACTCGAGCAGGTATGTTACTCATTCCTCGCCCTATCTCTTTCTCGTAAAACTTGCATTCTCAACCTTGACAACACTGCTGAACCACAGAGGATATAGGATACGGCCAAATCGACATTTATCCCTCGAACCCGGACCTCCCATATTGATTTGAACAGAGCGGGGACTGGATTAATGGAAATTGTCTCCGAAGCTGATCTAAGGTGAACATACTTCCTGTTGCCTTCATTGAACTCGTCTGTATAGCACCTTTGGATTTAGATCACCGGAGGAAGCTGCTACTTACGTCCGCACACTTCAGTCCTTGCTTCGTGCCGTCGGTTCGAGTGACGGTAACATGGAAGATGTACGCGATCTTTTCGCTTCTCAAAGCAAGATATGCATACTCACTCGTACATCTGTAGGGTTCACTTCGCTGCGATGTCAACGTGTCCATAAATCGTATCGATGCCCCACCGGGTTCTGGTACGCGTTGTGAGATCAAAAACCTGAATAGCGTGAAATTCATTGTTGCTGCCATAAGTATGTTTGCGTCTTTCATACAAATCCTCGCGCCTAATTATTCTATTCGTTTATGTAGCCCACGAAATCCACCGACAAAGTGCCCTTCTCGCTTCCCCCACAGAAGCTCGCGTCGAACAAGAAACCCGTGGTTTCGACGAAACTACATTCCAGACATTTCGCCTACGATCAAAAGAGGATGCCCCAGACTACCGCTACATGCCCGACCCAAATTTAGGCGTGTTGAGAATAAGCAAGGCATCTCCATATCCGCTTTTTCAAGTTGTTTTTTAACTAACGTCACACTTCAGGAACGCATCGACAATATCCGTAATACTCTCCCCGAACTCCCTTGGACAACACGTTTGCGTCTGAGAGAAACTTACGCGCTTTCAGATCGTGACGTTGACGTGTTGCTAAGTATTGATAGTGGTCGGGAGGTGCGGTATGACGGGGAGGATCCGGGGGAGGGTGGTGCTGTGAGGTATTTTGACCGGCTTGTTGAAGGTGCCGGGAATGCTGCTGGGAAGACGAGGAACCCGAAAGTGGTTGCTAATTGGTATGCAGCCCTTCTTGTTGGGCCGTTGCTGGATGTATACTGATGACGGTGCGCGAATAAGGATGACTCACGAACTCCTAGGTCAACTCGCCTCACAAAAAAAGACATTCCAACAAAACACAATATCCGCTGCGCAACTGGGCGAACTCATCGACATGATACAAGAGCGAACCATTACTGGTAAGGTCACATCCCTAGTTTTATTTTATTTTTTGGTCCGCGTTGGCATCTATCACCTTGTAAACCAACAACTCTCTCTTCGAATCCACTGCTGCGAGTAGCTGGTTTTGGCTAACTCTGACTGGGTATTCTCAGGAACGACTGGAAAACATCTCATTCGACATATGTTGGCTAACCCAACTGAAAACTCGCCACACCAAATCGCGAAGGATCTAGACCTACTCGCGTTCTCATCATCATCATCGCATTTATCAACTATACGCACACCCACCTCGACTTTCGCATCAACATCAAAATCAGATAAAGAAGATCCTCTCATCGCGCTCTGTAGAGATACTATGGCGGAACTCCCATCCGAGATTGCCGCTGCGAAGAAGGGGAATAAAAATGTGTTGAACAAGATTGTGGGCGCTATTATGAAAGCGTCGAGGGGGCGTGCGGATGCGAAAAGGGTTAGAGAGATCGTAGAGGGCTTAGTGTATGATTCGAGTGCTGGGTTGTGATGATTTTTTTGGTGTTATACTACTTCTCTGATCTCCGGAGTTTTGCGTCTTTTGTGGGCGAATTTTTTTCGGAACAGGGGTCGATGCTGCGACTTACTAGTGGTTTGAAACGCTAAACCTTTGGCAATCGGACCAAGACTAAAGGACCCCAAAGTCTTTGCGTTCGTTGGGCAAATACAAGGAAAGTATGTATTGTATGTGTTTCAGTTAATTGTGCTGTGGCGTCGGTGTGAGTACGAGGTACGGATTTGTGGAACGGCGGCAATGTGGGTGTAAAGGCACGTATCCACCGGGTTCTTCATTGGCTTTGTGGCGGCTTCAACTCAAAACATAATGGAGGTGATGAACCAATCCACTAGCAATAGACACCCACAACAACTACCAAGTTTCCTCGGTCATCCTCGGGCATTGTTATAGCTGGCCACTGCATCTCGTTGAATCATAACAACCTTTTAATTCGTCAAAAACGTTCCCCGATTTCACAGTGCAAATAAACGCCCCCGCCGTGGAAGTCCGACCATTTATACTACAAGAATTGATCATAGATATGTCTTCTGGCGTTACGCAATCATTAGGACTTTTAATATTGGGTTGGTTTCTTAAATAACTGCAGGTGAAGCCCCCGTGGTCTGCGTGTTTAGCGACTCGCATAGTCCAGTACTGTGTATGTCGCCGGGATTAACGGGGACAGTGAAACATATGGTACATTAGGATTGACAAATGGGGTACAATAGGGGAATTCGGTGATCCGCTCGTTGCAGGGACAAAGATACCTAGTCGACGAACTGACTCAGAGCTGACTCGATTTTGAAGACGCAGGATGTAGTAATCCTGAGTACTGATTCGACGTTCGTAACCAACTATACCTCTCCCGGTCTTGCGAATTTGCCTGCGCACGTTTCTCTGCCTCTCCTTCATCACTACCATCGGTGTTCCCAACAAAAAGTGGCCATAGGACACCGCAATTAATGCCTTTAATCAAATTTATGATCCGACTAATGGCACGAGATCTACAGAGTCGGAAATATCATTTCTTTTAACTTCACCTACTACGCTGCAGTTACATACAGCGGGGCGATAATCTGCCCCACGGCGCAGTTGTCTAGTTGTTGAAGGCACTCCCGGCTGTTCGGACTGACAGATTGATTCCCGTGTCGAATGATAGTCATCACTTCCAGACTCCCCACCGCATCTTTCCAGGACATATGGAAGTCGCATTGCTTTCTTTTCCTTTGCGCATTTGGACTTTCGTCGCCAGGGCTTAGGGGCCTAGGGTCAGTTCAAACACGATCGCTATTTTTTCTCCAGCGCTAAGAAGTTGACTTGCTCCACCCCGGGATGACTTCCACAATCCGGAACAAACATTCCGCTGCGGTCTACCAGTTCTGCGAGAACAAGACTCGGAAATGATCGTAACCAGCCCATCACCATCCCTGCGAAATTGCTCGATCATTTGTAAACATATTTTTCCCCGCCTACCGACGAACCAGCGGTTCCCGAGACGGAACCGAAATCACTACGCACTGCCAGAGTTGCTGGTCATAAAGGAGATCAGAAGAGTCAAAAATAGGAAGAATAGGAGGTCTAATTGATGGTCGACCAGTGACTGATATTCTGCAGTATCTTTCCGCCTGTATTGGACAAGGAGCGTTGATGGTCGCCGAGGGCCGCTATCGTGTAGAGTGCGACAGCACATCGCAGAATGGAAGTCGCTCATCATGACAGTGATTAAATGACCGGTTCTCGCATGCCAATGGTACGAACTTCGATGTAGCCGGGACTGAGGCAACGTCGTTGGGAGTCGTACCTGACTAGGCCCGATGGCTCCGTCGGTCAGCCCGGCCATACATGTTGTGGCTGCTCCTATATACAAGGCAGGTCATTTTCTCCGAAAGTGGCGGCTTTATTGCTCTACCAATGATGTCTGTATCCCCGAAACCAAGCGGTAAGAAGGACGTGTTTAGGACTGATGCGGCCTGCTAGTCCCCGCGGTCAATGTTTTTTCCTTGGAGCCCAGCAACCAGAACACTGGTAGAATATGCGGGAACTCACTTTCTGATGATGTTGTTCCTCCATACTGATGATGTACGCGAGATATGTCTTTCCCAGATTTCTGCCCAATCTCGCTGTCGAGGACCCCGTGAATCCCGTAGAAAGCATGCTTTCCCAGATCCTGATCCGCCTGGTTCAAAACATATGTAGCACGTATCGAACCCGCAAGACCAAACCAGCCACCGTCATCACTGCAAGTTATAATTCATCAGAGATCTTCCGAAGCACGTTATCCATACGGGTATGGATACGTCCAAGCCGGGTTGATATTCCTGTACTGTTGTCCAGATGCTACGCAAACGCAGCAGTAATTATTCATGCATACCATTGGCACCGAATCGCATACAGTCAGGGATCATTCGGCAATAATCTGCGAGACGCTGATAGAAAAAAGTCAAGTTTAGAGAAACAGTGACGAGAGTTATCTAAAAATATACTGATACATGATGCATGATGTTTGATCGTACTCCAATCCCCCACAGCAGGCTTCTAATCATATAGAGAAGTTCTAATTTTCTGGTTCGTTTGTTGTTTCGGTACAGCCACGAGCAGTACTTTGCACATTGCGCATATGCGAAGTATCCTATCTGGGGCTTTGCCGCTTCATCATGATACGGGAATAGAAGAGAAAAGCATCTGGTGATATATGTTGGGTTGTAGGTCCGAGTATGCGATATTTATATCCTCTACTTGACTCGCACCAGCACTTACAAGATCTTTGTTGGATGCCGTGAGCAAAACATGGAGGAGACCGGATGTAAAGGTGGGAAGCAAATGATGTATGTCAGTTGTAGAACAGTGGTACATTGTACAAGCAGTGCTGGGTAGAAAAGAGAAGGCGAGATAACAGTAAAAGGCTACCTGAAGGGAGGCGCCGAACTGACTGATGAAATTACAGGTGAGCGTATTTTACAGTGCACTACTTGGAGCTTTCGAGCTGTGGATATGAAAGGGTCCGCCAAGATAATTTCATTAATCAGGAAATCCTAAAAGACCATCATCGCTTTTGGGGGGGACCTAAAAATATGATAAGTTTCACCAACATCAGGCCCTTACTCCCAACACACGGATGAAGCCGCTCTCCCGTGTTCGGGGTCATTCCGTGGCTATGGCGGTTACGAGAATGCCAAACCAACCCATGTGCCCACTGCCCCAACGATAGCACCACCTGCCACTGCTTTCAGAGTCGACGAGTGTGCAGGTGATGGACCATCCGTAGCTTTCGTAATGTAGAAATTGTTTGTCGTTGTGTTGTTCGTAGTCGATGCAGTCCCCTTGGTCGACTTTGCAAGTTCGTCCGCAAGCTTCTCTACAGCACGTAGGTCGCTTCCAATAACAATCATTACATCCTCCTCGGAGTCATCATTCTTGATGACACGGGTGTGCAGTTTGGCAGCCTTAGCGGAAGCTTGGACTTCATCAATATCCTGCTTGTTGTGGATGTAGATGCTAGCAGGAGACGTTTGGGAGATCGAGGATAAAAACAACTGGCGGTGTTCCTGTGTATCTGAGCGTTGGAGAGGTCTCTGAGAAGTTGATATCGGCGGTGATGAAGATGAAGACTCGGGTTGTGATAGTGGCGATGGTGCGGAGTCTCCCTCCGAAACCTCGAGAGTCTTGAATGAAGTCTGAACACCCAATGAGTTCTTCTCAACATGCGGTGTCTTCTTCCGACCTTCACTGCTCTTCGCAACATCGGAAAGCCCGCCAATACTCGACTCCCAAGATGGAGCGATCAACGTTCCAGGCATCAATACCTGGGGACCAGACTTGATTCTAACTTTGCTCGGAGTGTGAGTATGTGCGCTAACATCCCGTCCTATTGACCCCTTTCCATCATCCTCTAAAACAGTCACTTGCGAGAAGAACCCGGGCTTCGTAAGATCATTGAGCATGGCCTCCGCGGAAGTCGAAATAGACTCCAGAGTTGCACTGGCCTGGAGTGGAGGCGTCCCAGTCGAGAGCCGATTTCGGCGTTCCTTGCTTTCAATCTTCTCGCCTGAAGCTTGCGCCGGCTCGAGATACATAGAACCGAACGCATCACTCAGGTTCTCCTGCAAGGTATTGGGCTTCGATCTCGGAGGACTCGCCTCAGTGCTTTTGGTTGGTGAACCGATGAGAGGACATCCTGACCTAGGGTGACCTAGTCGAGGCTGTCCGCACTTGGTGCATGTGGGCGCTTTGCGTCCAGGTGTGACATTAGGAGATGGGTTGCCGATGACTGTTTTGCCAGCTGGCGACGACTGGGCGGAGCGGAGGGTTGGTGGCATGTCGGCGTGGTGTGGACTTGAGCTGTGGAACTTTGTTTGCTGGATCTGGTTCTGTTGACGGTCGTGATGGCCCGAAAGAGTTTCCAAGGTCAAGCACGGTCAACATTGTTAAATACAAGGGACGTCTTTTGTCCTCAGATATGCAATGAGAAGTAATTTCGATTGCGTTGGGACAAGTACAAGGGTCAGATTAGGCGTTACCCCTTTCACACATAAGGACAATGCTCAAATGCTCACGCAGATCTCAAATTAAAGCTTCTCTCAATGTAATGACAAATTGGCCAAAGACGCATACTATTCACAGAATAAAATACACTTTAATGTCACAGGATATACGACACGACAGGATACAAGTAGCACCAACATCTAAAAAGTGTCTACGCCGGTAGGGGTCAAAGAAAAGATACCCATGCGAGAGCAATCCTCGCCAAAGCAATCAACTCTCAGGTTCAGAAAAAGGCACATGGTTGAGCTGCTGTTTTCCTGTCGAGAGAAGGATCAACCGATAAATAAACCAATAGCCACAGCGGAAAGAAAGTGAAGGTTTTGCTACTAGATTATGGGCCACCCAGGTTTCGGTATTTTGCGATTGTTGGAAGACACTATTGATGGAAGGCTTGAAGATATTCCACGTCTATTGAGCTGCCACAGCGCCAGTAGTGACGGCAGAGTTTTCACCAAACGGCCGTTGCGGTGGTTTGAGGTCTGCATGTTCCTTCGGCGGTGGTGCCAGAGCTTCTGGGACAGGCGCCAAATTTGTAGGTGTTGAACGATGACCATTTTCAGTATTTTTGAGGGGTAAGTCCGTTGTTGATTGCGAGGATCTGGGAATGGGGGGCATTTGAATGTTACGATTTCGTCGACCTATTCACTAGACGAACCGCTGTCTCTTGTTCGGCATGTCGGGCGAAGTATTGTTTGACTTGCCGGGTCCCTTTTGAGTCGATTGGAAAGCGAAAACCATCAGTCCGTTTCATCGACATATTCCAGGTTACCCACCTTCGTTCGTTTCTGGGTTACCTTGGCAGGCCGTTCTCCGGGGTCAAAGACGTAGTCAGGGAGACCAGAGCTATTGTATGTCAGTCTGATGAAAAAGACGATGCACAACACATGTCCCGACCTCCTTATATGGCGCACTATGATACCCATCGTCGATTCATCGTACTTCTCCCACATCTTGACCAGTTTGATAAATTCTGTAGTAGGATAAGAGATGTCTAACCGTCGAGGGCCAACAGAGCCGGCTTGAAAAACCAGATGTCAGTATATTTTCTTGGTTGCAGTAAACAGAGGAAAATACGTTGTTTTGGTTCAACAAGGAGGCCAATGTAGAATGTTGTTGAGTATACGGGGCCCGCGCCTTCCTTGCCTGTAATGTCTTCTTCCTTGCGTGCCTTGATTGCATCGGATATTTCCCCTTGAGCGACTGCGCGGACCTCTTCTTCGTTGAGACAATACGCTACTTGGTCGAAGCCCTTGATGAAGGGGTGTGCCAGTGTCAGAGATTCAACAAATTCCAGTTTCATAACAAGTTGACGTATTCGAGATTCGACGGTACCCGCCCTGTAGAAGTATGTGCTGTGAGTATATTGGACTCTGGTTGAAAGATCGACGTACCATTTGATCTGAAGGTCTGGATTGCCAGTTGAAGCAATCACCTGCAAGTAATAGCGGTACTTGTGAAAGAAATCGTGCTTCGCGAATAGATCAGACCAAGGAGCACTCCCGACAATAACCTTGTCGACGATATCGGCACCTTTGGGAAAGTATTAGGTGGGTGGTGGGGTCATCTAGGTGGAGGAAACACATACCCTTCTTGAATTCTTCCGTCATGATCATCTGTGTGGATTGTGTAACGTTATGTGTCGAACACATGGCGGGATACGCCGGGGTGATGATGGGCATTCGATGTGCCCTGTCTGCTGGATATAGCTGAACGTGACGTGAACATTCTAAAGAGTTTGATTGATCTTAGCTCGCTGATGCCCCCTACCTTCGGATTCCAAACTCTGACTTGTAGTGGACCATCCTCTATTTGTTTTAGTAGTACAGGCTGCGGCCAAGCCCTGATATAGAGATAAAGGTCAGTTACCGACGCAGATAGATGTTATAATAATATGAACGGACCATTGGTGCAGGATGATGAAGAATCGGCTGACGATTGCGCCCGCGGTGGCGTTCGGATAGAGTTGACATATTCGGGCAACGAGCATCGCCCATGCGACACCTCCAAGGAACCCATTCACATTCGAATATATGGCTCTCCCTAAGTCTAGGTGAGTCGGGTGAGCATGTGATAAAGGGAACTGAATGCTGACGTTGAGCCCAGAGTTTGATGCAACGTAAGGAATCTCGAAAGACGTGCACGTTGGGTACCAGTCGAAGTATTGCGTCTGTCACTCGGGAGCCTAGTGAGGGAATGAGTATGACGAGCCGAACAAAATCAGTCAGATAGACAAACCTCCTAGACTCCGTATACACCTTTCGTCGACGTTTCGTAGCAGATTGTCGTCCTCCAATGTAAGATCATCCGGTATTGAAGACAATGCTAATCGAGCCATTAGCAAATCTATAGGAATCCCAGAAATTTTCGTCTTGATAATCGGCACATAGGCCTCTGGAACACCCTGTTGTCACACTGATCAATTTCCACACTAGGACCAAAAGAGAAAGGCCACGCACAGATACCTCCGTCACTCCCTCTAGTTCTCTCAACATGGGCTCGAACACGTCGAAGAAATCTTCCCTAGAAACATGTTTCGGCACAACGCATAGCGTATCGATATCCGTTCCCGGTCCGTGGACACCTAGTCGATATGACCCAAAAGTGAATATCTTCCCTCCTGCGGAATTGGCAGCTGATTCGGATAGGCCTCCGTTGTGCGCAACTTTGCGCACGAATTTCTTGACTAGGTCAGCTACACGACCAAGTACAATTTCTCTGTGTAGTGTGCGAAAAATGTGTAATAAGTATCGGTCGACTGAAGGTGACAAAGATCCAGGTGGTCTCCAAGAGGGCGCTGTCTAAAGGCAAAACCGGATCCTCGCGGATATCCACCCGATGAGAATGCGAAGTCTCTGTGTGGGTAGCCAGGATGCTTCAACCTGATGGATGCATAACACTTTGACCGGGCGTAGCGGAACGGACGCGCGCTTGGATGTCCTGGAAAGAAATTGTGAGGGCACCCACCTCAGCTGTGATTCCTCTTCTGACTCGAACATATTTTGCCGTCTAAGCTCTTCCATGAGAGTCACAGTGACTTCCTTTTCGCGCTCGGTCGACTCGGAAGTCGAAATTGGAGGAGTAACCCCGAGATAGCTGGATGTGTGGATGAGAAACGACTCTGAAAATGCAAAAGAGACCATGGCTCATACCCTTTTTCATTATCTGTGGTCATAACTTAACAGCACGAACAGCGGATGGGGGTGAGGAACGAGGTATTGGTAGGACTACAAGGAGGGCTAGTCAAGGTTAGCAGTTGAAGCACCGAAGGTGATGGAGATTCTTAAGCTGTTCCGGTCACGTGCTCACGCACGGTGGCTGGCAGCACGCTGAGCTCACCGCCACTAACAGCGAATGAGATCTTATTAATATCAAATGTGATAAGTACAACACTAGAATACGATACCCAAGCCATAGCAATGTAACGATTAGACCATAAGTCTATGCGAGATGTCCTGGGGTATAGAAAAAGTAATCATGACTGCCTGAGTCTAAAAACTAGTCTAGTCAAATGTCATTGCCTGCCAGGCCCGGGGAGACAAATGGGTATAATACGGGGCAAACACAAATATAGGCCTCGAATTAGAACTTCAGAGGAGGCAGGGGCTTGCTGATGTTTAAATGCTTCTGTGCGTGCCTGCGCTTCAACATCCAGCGACGTATTAGCCAGCCAGCGACAGCGAAACTGATGAGGCCTAGTAGAACACCAATGACAATCCCCGCAATTCCGCCACCAGAAACGTGCCTGTGTCGCGGTGGAGCTCTTGGCGTTGGTGCACCAGAAGGCCAAGTTGTGTTGGACGGATTGACACCAAAAGGCCAGAAGTCTCCGCCATTAGGGGGTAAGACACAGGTCAAGGAGTCACCATCCCGTATAATCTCGAAGCCTGTCTGGACAGATAACGAGCCCGTCGTATTTGTGTCTAGAACAAAGGGTGCAGGGGTAGGGACAGTATCTGTCTCGCTGCAATTCGGTCCTCGTGCTCCAATAAAAGATGTGTTGCCGAACAACGAATTATCCTGGATGGTAAAATTCTGGGCCGAGGTGAGAGCTATCGCATAGCTGAAGGCCCCGCTGAAAGTATTTCCAGTAACTGTACCAGAACGTGACACGTTGGTTCCATAACGTTCACCAAACCAGGTACGAGGGCCAATTGCAATGCCAATTCTAAGTGAGGTATGCAAGGTCAATGAAAGAAGCTGCCAGTGTCACGAACACGCACTTGATGATGGCATCGCTGGGGTTGTTACCAAACTTCTCCCCTGGTTCTGGCTGGTCGGTAGCAAATCCTCCGAGGATAACATTATCTTGTACGACGGTGTCAGTGTAATCTCCTTGAAAGGGGTCATAATCGACCATATTAATGCCACCGAGTAAAGTTTGCTATAAAGGAGAATGAGGGTCCGTCCGTACTGCGATGAGTCACTGCTTACATTGACAACCCAAATAGTATTGTTGTGAATCTTGCTCCCGGGGGAACCAAAGACCACAATACCTCCATCGGTAGCACCTTCGACCATATTATTCCGAACCACACTATTCCTGCAAGCCAAACTGATACCATCTGCCCATTGCTGGAAAGCGTCAGAGCCACAGGGTCCAATGTCATTATTCTGAACCGTGACATTATTACAAGTAAGTGGGCCCTCGGCAATATGTAGGCAGCTCCAGCTCCTTGGGTCAAAGGACCTCACGTATTCAATGAGCTGACCAGAGTTCGGGCCACCCATCTCGATATTGCCTCCGCCCAACGTAGGAGGGGCACCACGGCGCGTTCCGTCGATCTACGGAGTAAATCTATCAGAAAGAAAGAACACAGAAGGAGAAATAACGGAAAACACACCTGCACGTTGCGTAACTTCACCCCGGAACAATTGGCACATGTGCCATCCACGGCAGTAGTATGGCCTTGGCCATTCTGCACTGGTCCGTTCACAACCAGAGTAGCTCGTTCATCTCCCGTCGGGTAACCGAGTGTACTGATTTCCTGGTCTGGAAAGGCGAAGAAGATGGGTTCCTGAATCAGGTATTGGACGTTGGGACAGAGTCGAAGGATAAAGCCGGGGCCCGTGCTATTAAGAAGTGTGTTTAAACGATCCGTAACGGTGTTGGCTGGATCAGGTGGTTCACAGTCGTCGTCGGCACGTCTTAAGGTCACGGACCTACTATCAAACGAGAAACCGTGAAGATCAACAAGAACCGAACTTGTGGAAGTTCATGAAGCGTACCTTCCGCCAGCGTATCGTCCAGATATCCTACTCCCAGAGTACTGTTCCATGGCGGTTGTGGTGATGGTCGTAGGAAGTGGTGTACAACAACAACAGGGCGTGGCGACGGCTTTGCCCGTGGACAAAAAAAAAAAAAACAGCGCGCCGAGGCGCTCAGGTCATCATTGTTGGAACGCGCCAATGAGGCGCCCTGTAAGCTGACGACACTTTTATGCGCGGACCCCTGTCTTGACTTGGGGGTTCCACGGTAGACACAGAACCATTTGGTCACTGGTGTTGGCACCAGTACTGGGTGATGACAAGATTGAATATTGATGGTTACGACTTACTCACACATTTCAAGTGCAAAATGAAGGAGAGCCTAGGTTGATCGAACAAGAGTTAAAGAGTTAATAGGTTACCTGACCCAGTAAACACCATCCCTCGTGTTACATATATGAGTTTCGATGCCTTTCATAACATGTTGAAACACTTTGACGTTAAAAATCCCCGAAATTATGTCCCTTTCACAAAGTGAGGCTCGTGTTCGGGCGCGGACGGCTTGCAACTCAAAGTCTCAAAATTTCAACTCAATCCTCAAGCGGTGGGAAAGCGAACAACACCTTGACCAGATCACCTATGACTCAAGACCAAATTCCTGAGAGAAGGATCCCTGATGCGTCCCAAAGCCACAAAAATGCATCATTAATTCTGGTGAAGAGGAAGCATATTCATTGACAGGCTCCGCAGCGAACCAGTCAGAGGTCAAACGTGGTCGCGATATTTGCAGACGAACCAGTGTTATCGTAGATTCGTGTAAGAACTCCAACTCGTAATGCCGACCGTCGAGGAAGATCCCTGGCTTTGTTTCAGGTGAGAATAATCCCTCTGACTAGGATTTCCAGGGAACAAGGAAACGGCAGGGCAACGTCGGGCGGGATGGGACCCAGTTCAAGAAAAGTACGCATCTATCCATCATCGTCGGCATATCACGTCAAGCCTAAGTATAAACTATTGTGAGAACGACATTCAAGAGATGATAACATCAAAAATTGGACATACGAGAAGTTCCCTCAAAATTGAGGCGCACGGACCTTAGTTGTCACGGGAATGCCGACTCCTACTGTAACGATCCCGATCATCCTCTCTCTCGTCATCATCGTAGTGCCTTCGTTTATGACCGCGAGAATGGTATCTGTCAGGCGAACGCTCGTTGGGACTCGGTCCACGAGCGTTGTGAACAGGTGTCCGACTCCTACTACGACGAGTTGATCGGTCCTGAGGCGTTCTGGACCTGGACGGCCGCCGATCGGGCTCGCGGCGCGTGAGAGAACTCAGTAAATCCTCTACCGCCTTGACACCTTCAGATTTGTGTTTTTTAGCCCTTCTCTCCTTCTTTCGCGCTTTTCTCGCCGCGCGCTCCTCGGGAGTTTCGTCTTTGTGTTTGCTCTTTGATTTCTTCTTCTTGGGCTTTTTCGCTACCCGTTCCTCTTTCCATTTTGCGATCAGGTAATCGCGCATAGGATCTTCCGGGTCAATGTCTGGACCAGAGGATTCGGATGAGTCAGACTGCTCCTTGTCATCTGCACGCCATTGAGTGAGTACAAATGGGCAGAAGACACGAACGCCAGGCGCACCATCAACAATGAGTTGCGGTCTTGCATTCAGGCTTTGTTCCTCGGGGTCCACCCATTCTCCATCTTCATTCTGGACCTTTGGTTGTTTGTAGTTCTTCACATGGTCAACACGTAGTGTTCGATCCAGGACCTTGGCTCCGTTAAGATTGTCGACAGCAAGAATGGTTGACCGTTGATCTTCGTACATGAGAAATCCAAATCCCTTCGTCTTTCCAGTCTCCTTGTCGCGGGGGAGATTTACATCCATTACCTCTCCATACCTAAAGGCACGAGATAGATAAGCCAACACCACCATCAGAGCAGCGGTCAACCCACTGAGAGAATATTGTGATAACATCTCCTTCTGTCAAGTCGTAATGCAGACCGCCAATGAATATGTACGCGGAGTCCTTGTAATCATCGTGCCACGACGCGGTGCCAACTCCAAGGTCGAGTTCTGCCTGGTTTATCTTATTAATTTCCCTGACTACACTGGAGAACAGTCAGTCAGAGTCCGCCAGTGGGAGAGAGGACGTACTTCATTGGAATGGTTCAAAGAAGAAGTTGTTTTCCCACGTTCTCGACAGACATCCCTAAATTTTGGAAGATCATCTCTGTACTACAGCTATGCCTTCATTCGCCCTCCCACCCATCCACGACAACCCAGACGGCGGCTGGGGCCCATCCACGTCTAACCTTCCAGACCAATTCAAATTCAAGGATATTCCCTATGCACCCTATTCAAAATCTGACAAACTCGGTCGCTTTGCAGACTGGAACGATCTTTCATCTGATAACCGCCAAACCGCCGTAGGACTCCCATCGACGCAGAGCACCCGTGTTACAGGTCCTGGTGGGCGTAGGAGGGACGGAAATCAAGCTTTCGGAAGTGGTACTGCAAGCGCTTTTGCCTACTTCCATGTCGAGGATGAGGCATCATTTTCTTTGGTAGATAACAAGCCCGCAGCGCCTCGTCGCGGCAGTGCTTTCACTCGGGGTCGTGGTACTGCACGTACAGGAGCCAATTACCCTACAAGAGGCGCTGTCCGAGGCGCGCGTGGAGGTGCTACTGCCCGGGGCGGTGCTAATCAAAGAGGCTCAGGTCGTAGGGGATGGAGAGATTGGGAAAAGGTTGTTCTTCCAAGACGTCGTTCATAGGTCAAAACGAAGCTAATAAATTTTCACTAGAACAATCGCACTCGCGAATCCTCCGTGGTTATCTCACCGCAATGGACTATGCTTGAAGAAATCGAGTTTCATAGATTGGCCAAATTACGTTTGGAAGTTGATGAGCCTGAAGAATTGTGAGTCTTTTCGAGTCTTTTCATTTTCTCATCTCTACCGAGTCTCTGAGTTAGAATCTAAACCTTTTATTGAACAGGGAGAATTATGGTCGTCTATTCGCCTATGACAAGTCATACGACCGCGTCACCACGAAAACCGAGAGGCCGCTCCAACCTCTGGATCGTATGAAGTACAACCCAACGACATCAGATGATCCCGTCATCCAGCAAGTGCGCCTATCTTTCAAACTACTGATAGACACTAGTCTAACTTCTGCTCCAGCTGGTTAGCAAGAATGTTGCAGCTGTTTACACGACCGATGTAATTCTTAGTGCCTTAATGTGTGCGCCAAGGTCGGTGAATCCATGGGACATCGTTATTGTCAGAGAGGGAGGCAACCTTTTCCTTGACAAGCGAGATGGCGGTCCGTTTGATACCATCACCGTCAACGAAAATGCAGCCGATCCTCCTCAAGATCCTGCGCCTCCCAATCCTAACAACCCTGCCGAAAAGGTGACGCCCGAACCACCCTCCATTAATTCAGCTACCTCGCTTTCGTTGGAAGCCACATACATCAACCAAAATTTCGGATTCCAGACTGTCATGGAAAATCCCCCGCCACCAGCCGTTGATTTCGCTCACCCTAATCCATTCTATGGTCCGGACGAAACCGAACCTCTTGCTTCCTGTGGCTACCGCTACAGACTCTTTGACCTTGGAATCACGGAGGATGAAGACCTAAAAATTTGCGTGAGGACAGAAGTAGACGCTTATTCCCCAGGTCAAGGCAATCCTCGCGAAGGTCAAGGCCTTGTGACCGTCCGCGCCTTGAACGAGTTCGATCCCAGAGCTCAGGGAGCCGGCGGTGCACCCGACTGGCGTTCAAAATTAGACACCCAACGCGGCGCAGTTGTCGCTACGGAAATGAAGAATAACAGTTGCAAGCTAGCCAAATGGACTGTTCAGAGTGTACTTGCAGGCGCCGACCTCATGAAAATCGGGTAGGTTCTCACTCCAGCCACTTATTTTCGTCGGCCTTCTTTTCTGTCAACATACCCCCTTGATCGATGACATTCTTCAGTGTTTCAACATTTAACTTCTCTGATTTCCTCGGAATCATTCCTTGACATTTCCTCATCGTATATACTGACGCCCGCGCTTGGACAGGTATATCTCTCGGGCGAACCCCCGTGATAACACCCGCCACGTTATTTTAAGCACGACATCAATTCGGCCGACTGACTTTGCAGCTCAGCTCAACGTATCTTTGGCTAACGGGTGGGGCATTGTGCGCACTGTCACCGACATGTGCATGAAATTACCTGAGGGCAAATATGTCCTTGTCAAGGACCCTAACAAGGCACGATTATTCTTGTCCTTCCATGGAATTATACGACTAATTATACGATTACAGCCTGTCATTCGTCTGTACTCTGTGCCACCCGAGGCTTTCACTAATGAGAACGAGAACGAGGAAGGAGCCGAGGAAGAGGAGGACGAGCAGGATTCAGCTGCTTAAAATAGGAAACTTCTCGCGGTCCATAGCGTGGCTCAGTTATCCATAGTTGTTTCTTGGTTTTAGCTGCGGACTGACAAGAGGGTTTCCACTGCGCCTTCGATGTTGCGACTGGACAAAAATAAATGAGTCAGACACATGTACGAGACAAGAAGTGGTATTTCACCTTCTTTGTAGCGCGCCGACCACAACTTCTCGCTCAACAGTGGGAAACATGCTGGTTAACTGACTTATTTCTGACTCAGTGGGAACTCGAATTCCGGCATTGGCGCGATCCGTCCTTCCCGTCAACTCGTCCACCCACTCCCTCATTACCGAGCCTCTGGTGTTGGTTGCACCGTCTCCCACGTCCACATTGCCATCAATGTTCTCAGATCTAGCCGTATTCGCTTGCGTGGTAGATGATGCCCTTCTGGAGGTAGTGACAACTTCGCCGTTTCCAAGTGCCAATAGCCCTGCCAACTGCACGTTGGCTGAACGCGAGTCCTCGGGGAATGCTCGTGTCGAACGGCGGGGAGCACGTAGTGAGCCGATAAGTGGAAGGAGAAAACGTCTTGAGAAAGTGACAACCGATGGAGGAAGCCGATATGCGTTAAAGTTGGCAATCTCGGAACGATAGAGCTGCCCCGCCATGAGGCCAATAATGGCTACCACAAGAGATCCTGGAGGACGGCTGATCGCGAGCTGGAATCGAGAGATCTCCATGAGATTCTGTCGTAGATTCTGGGTATGACTAAATGACGCACTTGGAATGCAAGAAAGTGATTGAGGCTCTTGTTATTGAACTGAATGCCAAATATCCGGAATTGGTATACGGAGGGAACCAATCTCGAGTACTGGTATAAGATACTGTAGATGAATACTGAAACACCTCCTGAGATATAATTGAGTCCCAGCGGATTGAAGAGAAGTAGGGCTAGGAATTCTAGCAAAGCGGAGAGAAGAGTGGTGACAACCAAAAAGGACTAATTTCAGAATTCAACATAAAAGTATAGACGTCGAACCACGAGGATACTCACAGCGAATTTCACGCTTCCAAACCGCCGTTCGATGTGGATTCCAATATTATAGAGTAGGATCTCTGCAAGGAAAAGATCACTGGAGTTTTGGTATGCAAGATATTGCGTCACGAGTCGCCAATACTAGGTTGCACCTCGCTGTTAGACTTGAGACATGGTGATAGTACAACAGACGAGCGAACTCACTTGGTGGTGCCGAGAAATGTGGGGTATAAGCTGGCTAAATGAGACTGTGTCCTTACTTGAGTCAAAGAGGTAGACGTACTTGGAGATGAAAGTAGTACTTCATGTCAAATAGCCCAACGAAGAAGGATGAGAGGGCTGAACCCATCATCACCGCTACGACGGACGAGTAAACACAAGATTTGTCGGCAGATTCCAGTGAACGTACCTTTCGTAACTGGAGCGTGCTCGAAGGACATATTTTTCTAAGCTGGTTTAGGACTATGTAACGATCGTGTTCTGACCCTGAATGGCAGATGAGTGTTGTAGTGTCGCGGATGTCGTGTGTGCCAGTCTAAGTGAACGACAGCAGCGTGGTCAGTCATGAGGTCACGTGTCATGACATTAGTGCGTTCGGTCATACATACATACACAACGGCCTGCTGTCTCGCCCCAGGCCCCTAGAAAGCCTTGCCTCCGACATAAAAATGTGCAAAATTCGTCCTATAGTAAGGTGCACGCTATCTTTTCGGACCAAATGTCCCAATTTTGTCTGCTTGTGCGGGCTGGTTTGAAACGACTCGCAAACCACAAGCAAGGGCAGGGATGGACCCACCCAACATACAGCGCTTGTAAATAGGTCTCATCAATTGCACTTCCTCGGCTGTGGATGAGGTCCATACCCGGCACCCGATAAAAACTCCCTTTTCGCAAGGAACTATGTCCCTTGGATTTTATTTTACCAATCCTCCTGCCACGACAAAAGAAGCAGGGCCTTCTGTCGATCAACAGGAACACGCGCTAACTCTTCCTAGAAAGAAGATAGAAAATATTACATTCCTAGGAGCATGCTTCTCTGCCACCTCGCCGGGTGGTGCCTCTTCCCTAGCAGATTTCTTGGATCTTGCCTCTCAGTGGCAAACTTGCATCACTCGGTAAGTCGACGTCCCTGGTTACTTGATCCTGAAGTGCGATTTTCGCTCTCCCAAAGCCCCCAGTCTTCATCCAACCGCATTATCGGCGGTATCGTGTGCGACAAACAAAGCTAAAGGCTGTCTTAGACAAAGTAATGCCTGTCCTACCCTGCCCTACCCCGGAAATACTGAAGAGAAGAAGTATTAGGGTCATTGGCAGCACCTCATGCCATGAGCTGGTAAGGTCCAGTCAGTTCTGAATGGGCATATGTCATCAACTGGCGTTCTCGATGACAGATCAACGCATATGAGCATGCCAGCCTCATCGGACGTGCCTCTGTCCTTTGGCTCTCAGTCTACACTATTCTGCTCAGCCCTTCGTGCAACCTCATGCCCGGCTCGATGCTACGAAAGGACAGCCCCTGTTTCCGAGCAACGTTATAGCAACACCTTATCGCTGAAGCATTCGTAGTCGGACCGAACATGCCATGACGCCCAGCTAAAGCCATTTCGCGACTCTTGCATCGAAGCATGATCCGGAACGAAATGTCAACGGGTCCAGAAATGAGTCCAGCATACAAAGATTTAGCTATACACTGATGTCAAACATTCAGCTGCGGCCACATCCTCTTCAGGATGCCATCCCCCTAATCCTCGAGCAATTGGGAATGCAATTACGTGGAATACGAGGCCCTGACACTCGCATCAAACTAAAAGCCGATCACAGCACTGCATACACACTTAAACCTCAATATCCGCGTCGCGTGTTGACATCCCCTGATCGAAACACCAATTTATTTAATCGCCTCATCAATGAATTATGTAGATGGACGTAGCAAATGGAGGCATCCATTCTATTCAAAAAAGTTCTCAGACTGAAGATCAGTCTATTAATATAAGCGCCGTCGGAGGGCATATCAAACACATGAGCAACACCGAAGACGTGAGAAATAACTCGGGCTGGCGAAATGGGGCACATGGATAACCTCATGGCAGAGACAATCCAAAGCTTACACAGACTGAAGGTTGTGCGCGGAACATGACAAGTCGTTTCAAGGAGTGTCGTCGCAGTTTAATGGATGGCCAATAAAATTCATCGTCGTATGGTTAATCGGCTCTCTGGTGTCTTGACACTACTGACGACGGTTTATTTCCGTCTCCATAATACCCCATAGAGTTGAGTGTCTCCAGCGGGGGCCTGGAAGCCTAAGACATTAAAGCGCGGCGATAAGACGCGGAGTATTGGCCATTGAGTGTCAGAGGACCCCCCCCTCCAGCAATCGCTGGGTCCATTGGTCTCAATGGACGAACTATCTCATGGCGGTGAAATGCGAACCCAGGAACCAACGATAGCCGTAACATGAACGCAAACTGGAGAGAATGAGGGAAAGGGGGTCAAGCTGTCACTGAAATAGAACATGCTGGGTTGGCTTTGGCTGTCACCGTGTTGATGGTCAAAATGGCCGCAACAGCCCGAAACACGAAGCATGAGAACTGAACGATGTCATTGCAGGAAGTGGATTCAAAGATACTTGTCAATGTGATCTGTGTGCTTCTTCAGATACATCTTGTTTACAGAGGATGGGTTAGGTACCAACGGACCTTTTTTGAATCACTTCGCTCAATTGCCGACATCGATGGGAATAAGGTAATAACAGTTCTCCGTCCCCCAAGGTCTTCGCAAGTCACAGGTCCCGTACTGGGCTGGACTCAGGGACTTCAGCGAGCTCGTCGGAACCTCTCGCACTCGTCATTACGGTCCATATCTCTACTTATCTTATATTAAATACCACGTGTTGAGCCAGCATGCATAGCGAGAGCTTTCGTTTCTTGGTTAGCAGCGATTAGCTTCGTGTGTTAGAGCATCAGATCTAAAAGCCGTCCGCCCGTGTGGCGGTTCCACGGCTCCATAAGTCCCGTTTGCTTCTTTGCACTGGTAACCCCTTTCTAGTCGGCCAAAACACTTCCTGAGGTGCTTCTCATTGATGATATGTCTAATTTATCTCTTAGGTCAAAATTCTTACCCGATTCTTCTTATGGTATCCCACGGATATGGACAGGTGACGCGTAAGAATCAGTGGCTCTTTCCTGTGCATTAGATCTGGTCTCTGAGGAGGTGGATGACGAACTATCCCCCTCTTGAACCGATGGTCCTATTCTCGGAACGGGAGGTCGCAGATCTTGTGTAAACGTTACAGAGCTTCAGTGGAGATGTGGCTGCAATACCTAGTCCGTAAACGATGACCCGTCCGGTTTCTTCAGAGACCTAGAGTGGTAGCACTCCTTGTTCAGTGATTGAACGAAGCTCCGTCTTTGACGATTGAGAAGTGTCGGACGTTGCCATGTAGCCTCCTGCACTTCCGGTTACAGGCCGCCACAGCGGAGGTGATATCCATGGATCCCGAACGTTTCAAGTCAGAATTGAAAGGCACTGGATCCAAATGTAAAACTGGCCATACCCATGGTGTTTGGACTGTGGCATAAATAGGTGGTTGTCCCGAGAAAAGCTCCTTCCGTGAAATAATGTGCCATGGGTGACCGCTGAGAGGGGTTTCTAGACGTCGCACGGTTAGTTGACCAGCATGACTATCGGGGATCCCGCTCAACGAAACGGACCAACGCTCTGTTGACACACCATGTATCATTTTACCATAGATACGCCGAAGGCGGGCAAGTCGTCCTAACTCCCTGCTCCAGAATCCCACCGTAATTACCAAAATGAAAAATCGGACCCCCATCTGTAAAGTACTTCTTTCGGGCTTCGCCCTGGGGGTGTAGTTGGATGTCCCGGGGAGATGGCCACGGCCATGGTGTGCACTTGTTTGCTGGATTGGCCTACCCGCGAATGGCAACTTTGTGATTCGATACCCACGAGCACCCCGACTTGAGATCTCATGGCCAGCATGTATCTAGACTCCTGCGAGGCGAACGGCGGCGTGGAGCATAAAATGTGATCATGAGCATGAGGGAAGACCTGAAGCCGCACCCGAACTAAGTTTGTTTTCCGGTAGTTAATTTGCATACCGGATTCTTAACGACGCTCTGGCCATTACTCTGAGGCTCCGAGATACGCGAACGGACTAATTTCATGCCAGTGTGACCCAAGAGAAGTCGAAGCGCGTCCACCAATAATCTTAGCACCGGACAAAAACATTACCAGGAGGTGAGCCAGACGTCCGATAAGCAATCACTCTGGTAAAATTTGTACGGGCGTGTACGCTGCTGCGGGACCTAGGAACTAGAAGACAGACTTATTTTTGGTACTGGACCACAAGAGAGCTTGCACGTAAAGGTTATTCTAAGGCTCGTGAGTTTTTAATTCCTTGGCGGTTCATTCGACTTGCGGGCCCAGGTGTCAGGCAGCGCATGCTAGTATCGATGTTAATATTACACGAGTCTGAATGACTCGCGCTGGGCACAAATTAAGTGGTGTAGGTGGTATGGAAGCTTAATGAGCTGTCAGCTCATTTCACAGAACTCTGGAACCGCCTCTCGAGTTTCTGGAACAGCGCGGTGTGCTCGGGAACTTGACAGGTGCCGCCCACCCAGAGATCCTGACCACCGCCCGCGCCAGCGCCCGGACTGTGCTGCGAAAGTTATCCTAATCACGTAGAGAAACAACTTCTCTTGATCAGACGCCGGCTCTTTATCGCTACGTCTTAGCTTCAGCCCAATATCTCTTATTTCCGAACAGAATATGTCAACCCCAACTTGACACGGTAAGGTACGTTCTTGCTCCACTGCGCCGCAATTAGCACGGCGAAGTTAAACCAGAGTTGACTCAGGTCTAGACTTCGTGCCCAGGTCCCCCGACATGAAGAGCGCCCCAAAGCGCTTTCTGTGATAGTGGCATTCTCATGCTGCCTGGGGTCGCTGTACCCATATACAAGGTTTGAGATAGCCATCAGCCATGTGTTAGCAAGTTAAAAAAGGAAATATACGGTTAATGGTCGGGCCTACCACGTCAACCGGTATTCATCGCGACATCCAGCAGCCCTGATCACTGCCTCGCAGATGATATACTCATGATAAGGATAAAGCGAACCTCATCTAGGGGGGCGGTAACGTCCTGGTTCTAATCGCAACAGTCAACCTTGCAGATCCTCATATTCCCCTGGATTCACACGTTCAGATTTGCGGGATGTTTCTGGGATAAACATCTTATCGTTCTGCCCAGCACGTCGTTTCACGCTTGCGTCTCATGACACAATAATCAGGAGGTTCTCCTTTGCCGAAGAGGTACAAAGTTGAGCTCTGGAAAACGCGAGTGCTCGCATGCGCCTCAATTTGCAATTTCCTGTTTCGGAGAACCAGCTGGAGCTGGTTTGCCGGCAACTAGCAGGCAGGGGACAATTACTCGATATCCGAAAATTATCCTGCGGACCCGCGCTAGCGCACTTTCATGAGATTTTTGTGGGATATGTACGTACAAACGAGCGTAGGTTAAGCGCATAAGGTATGGAGAGGATACACCCAAAAATTTTCTGTCCTGGGAAACGTTCAACAAGACAGGGCTTCTACATCGCATCTAAGAAAAGCAGTGGCAGCAGCGGGATTCTGACATAAGAATGGATCTCAGACACTGTAAGACACGAGCGTATGTTACAGTTATCTTCCATAACAGCATTTACACCACCATTCTCCACATAAGCAAGCTACTTCAGCGTCCCGCGCCCAGCGTCCATCGTCCGTCCCGTAATGTCGGTGTTTCCTCACATGCTCACATGTCATCGACTTCTTTTTCGACCTTCTTTTCTTCCCATGCCCTTGAATACCTGCATTGAATACAACAAAGAAGAAAAAGTAGCTAGAATGGGTTGCTGCTGAGCAAAGCAAAAAAAAAATGTTTTATATTGACCGGTGTTTTCGCTGCCGCAATGCCGCCCCGCTTCGCGTAGTCGTGAGTAGGGAAACCTAAGCGCAGCGTAAAGGCACTTGTTCAGGCACGTCCGCAAAAGTAACTCCTCCGTGCCTATGCTCTCAGGTAAACACCTCTCCAACACCGCTGTCACTAAAACACCACGTTATCGAGCTCCAGACTCTTACACATTCGCCAAGTCATGCTTAACACATGTCATATGGACGAGGGACGAAATGCAGAGAAGATATCGGCCACTTGCTCCAACGTTGCGTTCTCTCTTCAAGTATATTCGGCTGTAAATAGGTTCGTCCCACATGTCTATTCCGTATTTTCCAATTCCGTTTATCTTGTTCACGCAATTCAAACCTTGGAGGTTCTGGATATGAAAAATAGCCGAAACGTAAGCGGAACACGTTCGACGGTGTAAGTATACCAATTCAGAGGTCAGAGGATCACAGCGAATCAGTCGGTTGTCGGGGACCATGCGTCAGTTCTTGTCAAATAGGTCCCTCTTACTTCTTCTGGATCGAGATCACCTTCCTCTTATGGTAGGCAAAGGACTTGTTTGTTCCAGTGACGTGTGAGGGTTTCCCTTTTGGCTTAGATAAAACATATGTGTATATAGGTCGCGTAAGGGTTGGAGAAGAACCCAGAACCATAGGTCGGGTGGAAGGAGGTATAGTTATCTTACGCTATAACAAGGGAGGTAGTGGTGTCGATTTTTATCGACCAATACGTGGGAGACAACTGCTTCTGCTAGTTACACCTCGGACTTGGTCTTACAGGTGAGTAAAAATAGAGCGATGTGCGAGATGTTAGGCAAGTTGGAAATGGTCCCTGCTTTGAGGTGTTTCTAAATCTATGGGGGTATGGTATATCCTTGGCCTTTGGCTTGGGGGTGCATGGTTCTCGGGAACGAGTGTATCTTGATGGGCCGCATATCGTTCGCGACATAACTGGGGGAAGAAGAGAGAAAGAGAGATCTCTCCCCGTTTACGTTATGCCACTACTCTTTATTCAACTGAGGTGCGTTCTCAGTTCGGCTGGGGTATCTACTTTTGCGGGTAACCCAGAGGAGGGGTTTGGCCGGCGAAGCGGTCTATCTATGTAAGCGTCTGAGTAGAGTAGTTCAGAGTGGGTGTAGCAAGGGGAATTAGCGTTGTGTGTGGTATTGTTATGACGGTGGTCGTGTGGGGGGAGGGTGGCCGGGATGACACAGGTAGAGGGTATGACATTTGCTGGAACATCGGACACGGCAGAACTTTTGAATCCGAGGATATGTTTGATTGACACCGCCGCCGAGAATGCCCTCCATCCCCTTGCTAACTGGTTCCCCAGTTCTTCAATTCGAGACTTGTTCATTGGTCGTCGAGCGCGTTTGATTGGTACGTCAGTTTGTGGAAGGAGCAGCAACCCGGATGCTTCGTTAGGTGGCGCTTTAGCGCTTGATGCGTGACGCATATGCTTCCAGAGCGACGAGTGCGGGAGGGGATACAAGGGATTCTCGGATGGTTGCGAATGGCGGTGGTAATTTACGGACATGGGCATCCGCGAAAGTGGCTAATGGTTAGAGGCACAGACGTAGCTCCTGTGCTTCTTTTCGGTACCTTTGGCAAGCAGGCAGGAATTTCGAAAGACTCGATTAAACTCGCTTCAATGGACACGAAGCGGTAAAATGTGGCGAAAGAGGCTTGATAAGCTTTACATGCCCATATGTCAAACATCCTAAGGGCTGACATACGATATGTATGGAGGTGACTGGGTGTGGGTCATTTGGACTGTTTTAAGCACCGTTCATATCCAAGTGTCTGGGGCCAGGTGCCAAGGTCGCAAATATGAGCAGGGACATGTACATGCCATACATCCTCCCATGCCATTGAAACTGGAAGTAGAAGAAGGGAACATAAATACCGCGTGGATTGCCTTTCGTGTGATATTTTCTCGGGTGGCAAATGTCATTGATTTGGCAGGCAGTGGGTAAATTACAGAGTTGTGCGCATCATTACATCCACGGCATCGGGACCATGTAGACAAGTCCTTTGTTCAAAGAGCTTCTCTGTCGGGTTCCATGGTGTCACTATGTGCATCACAGGCGGAGACAGCCAAACATCTGACAGGTGCAAAGTATTATTTCTCGTGGTCCTTTACTATTTTTGCTCAACGCCGCCATGCTGATGTGGAGGACAGCTGGAGAAAAGGCGTATGGAGAGGCCGGAAGAGGCATGTAGTACTTGGATACAGAGAGCAAGGTGGATAGCAAGTAGAAAGGAATAGCCCATAAATATCTGCAAAAAGTACCGTAGAAACAAGAATGGAGAGAAAACTCGGTCGGTATTGGGAATGTAACCATGAAGGACAAGAGGATTGACGGACAGGGAGGCATTAAATTACGAGGCGGTGCGCAAGATGGAAGACCGCCAGTTGCTTTGGATGGTGACGAGTGGCAGGGAAGGGGAAAAAAATAGACATATGAGATGAGGGCAGGATAAGAGATTAGGGAGTCGGAGAATGGGTTTGAATGTTCCGCATGGAGGGCGGTGAGTAGTCGCGTGGAGGGTGGTTGTCAGATGTCCGGGGTTGGAGAGCAGACAGGGCCAGGGGAGGGAGGGGAGTAGCGATAGGTAGAGGTGGCAGAAAACCCAAGCACTTGACTGAGGCATTGCCACCCACTATCTCGATCCCTGTACGCGGTGTTCCGGGGCCAAGTCCGAGAACCGAATTCTTGGGTGGCGTATTTGGTAGTGTTGACGTGTTTGGGGTGGTCGCTGAGGGGTCCACGGTCCCTGGGGGAAGCATCCGGGGGCCGCGAGAGAGGAGAAGCAGGTAACGCCGGTGGTGCCTTGTGCGTACGGGCTGTGCGAGAAGAGCTGAGCGCTGGGCAGAGGACGGTGGTGGTGGTGGCGAGTTGTGGCTGCGGGTATGGAGGAGAAAGTGTCAGCAAAGCGGGAGTGGCCGGGGAGTGGCCAATGGCAGGGAGCACAGATATCTGGAAAAAGAGATCTGGGATAGATAGTGGGGGGCAAGAAAGGAAGGCGCCAAGGCAGAGCAAGGCAAGGCAGAGCAGAAGCAAAGCATGGCCAGCCGATCTGAACCAACGCGAACTGGCTCGCGACCTGTCATTGGGGCGCTTCCGTGTATAGAATAGACCCTGACGTGAACCCTTTTGGACCCTGACTGCCTTTCCCATCCTGTATCCTTGAAAAGTCCTCTTAACCTGCCTTAATCGCGACTAGGCCCTCCATTTCGTCGCCGACTTTTGTCGTTTCTCCTTCCCCCCTCTGCTCATGGACGCTCCCGTCTTCGACCCCTACGCTTCCTACTCTGACAACTCCGCACCCCATACCCCAGAGCCCCGTCCAACAGACATGCATTTCTACAAGGCAAACGTAGACGATGCCGTCCGCAACATCTTTGTGGACCACCACGACGATCATGCAGAGGTCCACCCTGTCCAAGACGGGTCTTATTGGGCACCTCAATCTGCTCCGTTGTCAAATAACTTTTTCAACAACAACAATAGTTCCCGAGGTTCCCTTCTCCAGGAACTATATGAGGAGCAACAGCCTGTTAACTCGGATGTTTATCCCGATCATTCGGGCAGCCCTGATAATTGGTCTATGGGCCAGAGTCAGCAGCAGCATCAGATTTCTCCAGCCCAGCACCAGCTTCCGACGCGTCCGCACGACTACCCGATGATGCGTCGAAATACATTCCCCACAGTTCGCTATGATCGCGATGACGGTCTTCCCATTCAGCAATATCCACCCTTTATGCCTCAGCAGGCACCTTATCAGCGTTCGGACTCGCTCTACTCCGAACAGCTTCCGCTGTCCTCTGAGCCTGCCCCCATACCATCTGAAAACTACATACCTGCTGCTTACCACGACATCCATGATTCCACTAACATCAAGGTGGAAGATTCAGGCTCTATGATGGTCCCTTCCCATTCCTTCTACCGTCCCCAGTCTTCTGCTGGTGTTCCTCCCATGACCATGCCCTACATGCCCCCGCATAACGGCCTCCACGTCCAACATACGGACGACGCCGCTTCAAAAGAAACGCAGTACCTCCGTCGCCGCTGCTTTAACTGCCACACCACCGAGCCTCCTTCATGGCGTCGCTCCACTCTCAACCCCGGAAAAATCGTCTGTAACAAGTGTGGTCTCTATGAGCGCACTCACCTCCGGCCCCGTCCGCTTCGTTTCGACGAGCTGCGCGCCGGGAACAAACAACGAAAGCAGTCCAAAGGGACTGTGAGCCCTAAAGCGAAGATGGCCTCAATTGTGAAGAAAGAACCGCGCGAGTTTGGTCTCGTGCGTCGTGCTTCGGTCTCCTCTTCTGGGTCGGTCCACTCAGGAAGTGGCGCAAGTGACTGGGACGACAATGGTGTGTCTAAAAGCACCTGTGCCCGGATTCTCGTTTGCTGACCAGAAACAGTGTCCGTCTATTCAACAGGCTCGGCACCCCCTACCTCTTTCAGCTCTCCAAACGTCCAAACTTTCCCCCTTGCGCGTGACTCACAATCCCCACCACACGACGGCGGTATCCGTCTTCCCAATGCGCCATTGTCTGACATTGCCTCGCTCCAGCAACAGCAACCTCTCTCCTCGCAACCTTCGACTCCTTCTCTTCCTCCGCCAACTCCCCGCAAAGCCCTCACATCCCCAGGCTATATTTCTCCCCCAACGTCCGCGGCCAGCCCGAACGCTCCTAGCATGGCCCAGGCACAACAGGACTACTTCCGTCGCGCTTCTCAAGACGCCTCGACGGGAGTTACGGGCCCGTGGACGGATCTTGTGCTCAAGGACGCTCCTAGCGCAATCCTAAGCAGCCCTGTTCCTACTCCCGTTGCCTCATGAACGGGGGGTTGAGCTGCGTGTTATCTATGGTTCGTATAACGGCAAGAACTCCAAAATCCCCCTGGCGTCGATTCACCCTCCTTTGGACTCTCGAACTCCTGACACCCATGTTATACACACGTTATCTATTTATCTATGACCTCAAGAAAATCCGACTGTACTATCATGGGCCCTCAATGTATCATCCCCCCTCTGGCGCTTTCCTTACAGCTATCTTGGAACATTTCTTTCCTCTTTTGTCTACCTTTGTTATTTCTTTTTTGTTACTGTTGGCACGGACGTTGTTTTCTCTTTTCTTTGTTATCGCTTCTATCCCTTTGTGCCGTATATGGCGCTTGGCTTGTAGACCCCCTTTATCTTCACACACCCCCCGCTGTGCGGTCGGATGTTGTGGCATCCTCCGTTATTTATTGTTCCCTCTATATCTGGCCCGCATCCATCGCACCCTTTGTTCTTTTCTTCTCTCTCCTAACCGAGGAGGCTGTTGTACCATTAGCCCCAAGAAGATACCTCCGCCAATTAGACATCCCCCAGAGATATCACCCATGCGTATTTTTGTCTATTATTTCGATACCAAACACCCGTTAGTCCGCATACATACACATTTCCTACAGCATCAATTCGGCTTCTACGGACAATTTCCTGGTGAACGGAAAAACGGAATGAACGAATATATTTATGTCGTTTTCTCTCATGACCTACCATGATGTGTGAACAGCCGCGAAAGCCTGAGTATACGATGTAATATGTGATGGCTGTGAAGAGGCCACGTTATATTAGTATATGAGCTGAGGGCGTTTGTGAGATGAACTTGAATGCCCATGATGTCCAGGTATCAACGGCAGACCACCCCCATTGCTAATCTCCACGCTCGCGCTTGCTGAGGTAGTAGCTTACTTACACGAATATCTTTGGGAAAGTGTCATCAAGGGCAATTAGACCATTAATGTCGAAACGGATCCGACGATGAGATATTAAATCTGGACACGGGTTATTTGTACTACACCTATGTGCAGATGTTTATCTGGATCACTCATTCACCTACAGTGAGCGCGATGAAATTTAATAAGACCAGATCTGCCCTTCACCCCCAAGTCGAGCCTCGCCAGCAGAGTACTGGTACTGAGTAGATAACATAGTGGATGAAATGAGCTCTATTTGCCGAATCGCAAGGGCGCAATAGGGCGCGAAGGCAAAAAGATTTTCTCTTAAGCTTGCTCAATTTGAAAAAGCCGTAAGGTTTAAGTTCGGCTACAGGGATAAAGAACACGGGAAGATCATCGAATTAGGTAGCCAAGCACCTTACTTAGTCGTACAATAATGGGCTAGAGTCGGTACCACGTTGGAAATGACCCCTAACTCAGTGTTTGTACCCAGCGTAAACCTTCTACAGATACCGAACTGAGCGTTATAATATCCAAGGGGCTACCCGGCTGTTTCAAACTCGAGCCTTAATTCGATGAGCTTGGGGTTAGGACCTTCTTGGCTCTGGGTGTGCTGGATGTAGTAGTTGGTGGCTGCGGGGAAGCGGGGGCTGTCAATAGCTGAGTACTGCCGTAGCTAGAAATAGCACCGCAACTTGGGTCCCAGTGATTTAAGCTCAATTGAGGGGGTGTTATCGAAGGTGGGAGTACTTCTTTTGAAGTGGGTTATGGATTCGTAGAATTCAGTCGACATGCCGCGTGTCTGCTTATGTAGCCTTATTGTATTGTCTGTACTCCCACATAACTATAATGATTGTCAATTACCTTTGCTCAGATGACCATTTCAAGCCGATTGAGGCTGCTCTGACGTTTCTACTCACTACCTCCGCATTACGGTTCCTTCATCCTTCCTTAGTCACGGCAGCGAATCAGCGTCATCACTCTCCCGTCATCATCTACAGTACTGTCTCGTTTACTTCATCCAACCAAGGCTATAATAGCTACGCGGGGTTTGACGAAGTCGACGAAGCTGACGGAAGGGAAGACCTCGTCCTCGCACGAAGGGGCATCCGGGTCAGTGCCGTTTACCTAGTTCAATTGTTTTGGGGGTCGTATGGCCGAGAGACGTAGTCACTGGCCTGTGTACGTACGCGTGTCGAGAACGTCTACGGACATTAGTGGTTCGACTCGCAGTTGGTTGGAAGGGAAACGGACGCCGACGTTGACTCGGCGGCGTTTCTTCGGAGACGTTCAGTAATTAGTTGGGTGAATTCTGAGACAGCGCTTTCTGTTGAATGCTCACAGCCGGCAATAGCTTCAAATTTCCACACGAAGACGGGGACCTGGTGCTCAGACAACGTACACCACCTCTTCGGCAGGTCGACGGCTTTTCAACAAAGGGAAAGATAAAGAGGTTGAGCGTTCACAGGGGCCAATTCGGACTCGGAGGTCCGCATCTCAAATGAGTCAATCCATTATCGTGCTTGGTATGTTCATTAAACGGTATTCGACATTCGAGTCCCTAGACTTATATGTATGCGCATGAAGTTCGCCTCAATGCCGGGGTACTATTCGGTGGCCGTTGTGCGGTGGCTACGGACTCGAATCGGGATGAGCGTCACGCAACCTCGGCGCTTCGTCCGTAGAACCATGAGTCTCCATTGCGCAATTTTCGAACACTCTCCGTTTCCTATTGTGCTGAACCGTACTATTGCAGCCACTAGTCAACTTTGGCATCTTCATTGTGGCGAGTCGCAGCGCCTCTGGACTATTCTTGAACACACGGTTCAAACCTTTTATCGACGCTATAACTGCGTGGGCTCGTTCTCTGAAGCCCAGAATACTTCACTCTTCGCTCGAGACGTACGGCTCGTCTGTGTATAATCTCGTTGAGTCAGGTGCTACAATTGGATGAGCACAGGGGCTAATCACCGGCTAGAAGACAAAAGCCAAGAGGTTTCACCCTTCGTGAATTCCGAGCCCGAGGTCGGCGCTTGTTTCAAATGGGGCCGTGTCATTCCACAGGTGGATTTCGCTGACTCGAAGAACTCCAACGGGCACTCGAGACTAGGCATCTCCAGTCGGATCTCAGGGAGCGAAGGTCATGGGCTCTGGTGGGAACATTGGAGAGCCAATGTGGTGTGGCAAAATTTAGCTGTTAAGCTTTGCTCCGAGAAATAGCAATCCAGGAAAGCTCTCCAAATACGCGATAACAGGTATGCGCTTCTGAAGAGAACAACGTAGCTCCTCATCCAGAAATTTTGACATGAGCCCCGTGCCGACAGGAAATCCTTTTGTAAGGAACGGCCTATAGCTAAAGGCGTGCTAGTCGGGAAAAGACGTTTAAGCCGAGAGCGGACCACCATGACGCAGACGGACTTACGTTACTGGGCATCCCCAGAGGGGTCACGGCACTGTGTGTATTGTCATTGAATTCGTGAGTACGTGCGAGTCGCCACTGTTCTGCTTCCGCGTGAGTTTGTTCAATTTCCGACGATCCTAGTAAGGGCCTATATTCGCTTCCGCCACGATCATATCCACACCCACGCGAAAGAGGACGCGTTTTTTCTATTTCCTTGTTTTCTATTCTCAACATATCATATTCGGGAGCTCAAGTTCCACTGTTTTCGCAAGCCTGTCCAAGTGGTATTTCGCTGTCATCCGAGAACCAACAGAACCAAGGCACCCTGAGAATGGTATAGCAACCAGCTCCATGAACCTTTTTGCGTTGTCCTGTACAGATTCTTTCTTAAGAAATGGGACCGTAAGTGGCCGGCTAAACGTTTTCTCTGTTATGCAATACTCGACTGGACGTGGGTCGTAATTCGCGGACTATCCGACCATTACGACTGCGGTGCCGAAGGACAGTTGAGTGAATTGAGACTCGCCTAGCACTGAAGACCACTTTGGACAATTGAATTGATTTATCGCTAGACCAAAGCTCAGGTTTATCGACTCGTCAACTTTCAAAGGGTAGCTCATGGCTCATATCTATTTCTCGGGCGGTCCGATGCGGAATTCCGGAGTAATGTTCAGGGCGAACCAAGCTCCAGGTTGCAAGGCTAGACAGGAGAGTTTGGGTGAGCAAGGACCAGACACAGAGTGGCCTGTGACTTACGACCTTTATTATGCACTGTCTTGTCTGGTGCAGGATGGTGCCCGTTTCTGACCTTGAAGCAGAAATGAACGCACGAGGGAATATTCTTATGGAGATAATTGCAGAGCGCTAGAAGCCAAGCGGAACAAAATTTCCAGCTTGAGTCCAGGATGTGGATCACCATCGCATGTGTGTCCGGGTACCCACTCGTGCCGCAAGCTTCGATTCTGGTCATCTGTGGCACGGACACGGAGGCACTCGAGCACGCGTTTCATGCTCTTGACAGCGGAAAAAAATTCTTTGACCATGTGTTGCGTATGCTACTTCGTACCTGTGCAACAGCGTAGGATTGCCATTGTGTCAGACGCACGTTTGGCTCGACTATTCCTCTCCCTGAACCGTTTTTCAAATATCCGGAAACGAAACCTCTCATTCCAGCTAACGGAGTCATTCGGCTGTTTATGCTGTGGGATTCCTTTTTTTTTGAATGGGTCTTCGAAAATCTCGATCCAGTTTCAGCTCCAACGATCGTGCTAGTTGGGTGTCGAGAGGACGGCAAAAGAGCTGGTGAGTTTGCCGCCTTCGCGTTATAGTGGCCCGTCCTTCCGCTCAAAAATTAGTTCAGGCAACACGTACTGCTCGGATAAACATCACTAACGCACTACCACCTTGTAAGCTATGCCTTCAAGTAACTTTTCAGCTTTTGCCTGTCCCTGAAGTACTTATATTTTATATTAGCGTTGCCTTGCAGGGGAGTCCACCCCAAAATGGACCTTCGATACCTATTACCAAAACTCGTCAGACTCGCGCTCTAGGTCGGGCTAGGCACCTGGACGTTCGCTCTATGAACGAAGTTGGTTTATCGGGACTATTTGCCTTCATGCTAGTGGGTGGAGCTCAGGCTCATGGTCTGGGCATCCCTGCAACTGCGTCGAGCGTAAGCGCAGTCCAGAAGAGAATACACACCTTACATGACGATGTGCTATGGCTTCTATGAACTTACGCCATCCCGTCTCTTGCTCATATGCTCGCTGTTATTATCCTTTGAATCCGGGCTTTCCAAAGATGTGGTAATAGGTCACACTTTGTATATTCCTCTTGCTCGATCACCATAACCTCCGTACTTTTTATTCTTGTTGGACGAAATATAGCTTCTCGGAAGAAATGTTTAGCCGTTGCTCAGACCTACTTGAGCTCAACCATGGGAACGCCGTAATGGCTCGACGTTAATTCGATGTTACTTACCCCAATACAACACGGGGTCATGCAGGGCTAGTGCAGAATTCTTTCGCAAGACCAACCATGGTAAGAAGCCGGTGTATAAACCTCAAAGTTCGGCACAGATGAACCTGACATCTGGCTGAAAACAGCGGATTTAAGATGCCAAGTGAAACTCGAGACCCCTTTGAAGCACAGTAGCTAATGAAGTCGTGCCCCTACTATTCATTTGTGTGGACTTGGAAGCACTGTCCTCTACTCCTTAAGAAGAGTACGCTGGACCCTGGCACCCCGCGTTGAATCTTGTTATTCCTTTGGGACCCATTTTTCCGTTGTGCGCATCCTTCGGAAAAGGGAACCTTTGTTCTTCCTACCCCACGGATCCAGAAAGACCAGAATATAAACAAGGCGTGCGTGAGTTGCCTAACAGACCAGAAAGTAACTTCTCCAAATGAGTTCAATGACGCACGTGAAAATCTACAGATGAATATCGCCGCGAGAACCACTCACGCCGCAATTCTCTTGTAGTAGGATGGCTACTCTGAGAATATATCTCACCTTATACCCCAGGGTGGTTCATATACTTCTAAAAGCAGTTGATCAACGAATGTCCCTTGGAAGCCGGGTTTCTGAGTCCTTCAACGAAGGTATGTATGTCTTCCTATCCCAAACTAAATCTGTACCGCAGAAAATTGTGGAACGAACAGAGGTCTGAGCTTTTTCGGCCGTTGATCTACAGGGTATTGACTCTGGTCCCCAGGTTAGTCACCAAAGGTCACGACCCTGTACCAAGCCACTTGAGCCGCAGACTCCCCATAGGGGGGTTCTAGAAGACCTAGAACGGCCGGTTTGACAGCGCGCCTTCCCCACTGGTCTATACTTGCCTTTTTCATGCTGGTGGATTCCGTCCCACGCATGAACCGAGCAGGTTTGGGTCGTGCCACCTTATTACAAGAGATCGTCTTTGTTATCACGCCTAATTACCAATGCATGGTAGAGCTTACCGTATCCCACCATAATATTTCAGTGAGCACGGGAGACGGGATGACACACGTATAGAGAGCTTCTTTACCAAGATGTGTATCTAATTTCAAATACAACTTGAGCATATGTTTGTGGCAAGGTTCTGACATTTAAAGCCACCTAGCGCGATCCCACGATGGGCGGTGTCAATGAAGGAGCGAGAGGCTCGGTATGCGTCAATACCTTCGGAGTTCTTGGACGCTGACTTTAAATGGAAATGAAGCAGGGGCACCTGAAAGGCCGTTAGAACTCCAGGAGCTGTGCCATAAGCCATGTGATGCAGACACCAAGATGTTGGAGGTCTGCTTTGTAGGGTTAAGGCACACCTCTCCAGGAGTTTTATGAATCATGAGGTGCTTGGGCTAAAAATGTGCGGGTAGAGTCACAGTAGGCTCCGATGACCGACCGATCTACACGGGACATCGAGACCTTCTATAAGTGAAGACACAGTGCTTCTTGGTTAGCAGCTCGCTGAGTGGAGTGCTTCTGACATCTGAGGTCAGAGGTTGGTTCGAGGAGTCAGGGAGGCACTGCTATGAATGTAATCTTATCAGCGGGTATAACTATACAGAAGGCCTCTATTGCTGAGGAAAATGATAGGCGATGCATGTCGGGGTCCTGACGTGAGGTTGTTGAGATGAAGTGATTCTTTGCGAATAAACTTCAAGGCCAGTGCCTTCATTATGTGTTCGATGCTTCGTGCCACTGTGGATCTGGTTCGTTGTATCCTCGAGCCCAGAGCGAGGCTATGCCACCGGCTCCAGAACTAAGTGTGGATGGTTCATAATGACGTCGGGCCGAAAATATGGCCTTACACCTGCCCCATAGTGGCAGGTTGAGGTCTCAAAAAGAGGGATGGCCATTCTTCCTATTCACAGGGCCTTTCCCCACCGCCGTCCTGTATTGTCGCATAACTCCGTGGACGGCCGTTGTCCATGCTTCCGGGGCAAACGGTATGACGATATGTTTATTGTTGGTGTTTCTTTAGAAGACTGCCTGCAGGCGTTCAGGGTCGCAACTAACCCTGAGCGTCCAAGTAAAGACGTGGGCGTCTGACCAGTGACGGGACAATCCTTACTTGCTTGTGAACTGCATAGGAGCCGTCCTCGCTTGGCCACGGGTTATTTTTCATTATTGTCATACGTCCAATAACACCGCTGAGCTTGCACTATGAAAACCGCGTTTTTCTGAAGCGCGGGTGTCTGGGTGCTTTTAATAAATATCTTCTTCGGGGATAATATTTCAAATCCACGCGGTGGAGTTTTGGGGCAATCCCTGGCTTACTTTGCTTTCTCTGACCCGACAGCCGAAATGCATCCTAGAACGGTCCTAGTAGAGGAGAGAAGGAGAGCCAAAATGGAAGGTATCCGAGTGCAAGCATACCTGTGGTGGAGGTAATTTCGCTCGACCGATGCCTTCGCAGGAATAGCTCTACTGAATGTGGGCGCTGAGCGCTGACTGGGACTCAGCGCAGAAGCTCCCCTTTGTGTCACTTCTTCACGTCTGCATTTTCCTTGCGATATTTGGCCGTCCGCAGTTCTTAATCACATTCACACGGACCGAAGACAACGCGCAGAAAGAGAAGACAAGAGGCTTTCCGTGGTGCAAGACCACATTATCTAAGGCATCCAATTCAAGCCTGCGGATGAGCTATTTACTGAGTCGTGCGTGGAGAAACGTGACGCAAGAGAGCGAGAAGTAAAGTGAGTTGCCGAGATCCCCAAACGTACTTCTCTTGCTTCTCCTTCTTATGGCCGGTGTTAGTACCAATGCAGCCGCCTCTAAGACAACCACCGTAGCGATGAATGCCCCGTATGTCACAAGCTGCAAATCCCCGAATTGAACCTCGTGGTCAGTTTATCACGTTCTTATTTTATGCCTATTCGACACTCGTATTCGCTCTTGTGTGGAGAAGTTGCACTAAGTGTCCATTGGAACATGGAACCACGCATGGGCATTCTGTCATACGTCGAAGCTGACAATGAAGCGTAGGGGTAAACGTTTTATATCCGCACATCGTATTTCGTGTTTCATGAGCGTATTTGACTTGGATAGGCATCGAACAAGGCTGTTATCTTTCACCGATCTACCCAACATCCCCACAAGTCAGCACTTCCCCGCCAGTTCCCTGCACAGCTTCATTTACGACAGGTGTTCCGTGATGTTGATTCCCCTCAAAATGTCAGAGTAAGGGGGCGACTGAACCCGATACTTGTATCTGAGGAGAAGCTTCGCAGACGGGTCCTGCGAATCCGAATTCCTTATCAGGAGGAGCGACCATGTGGTGCAACTTGCCCAGCCGAGGAGCCAGATTCTCGTCACTGTGGTGTCCGAGAAAAGACATGTCCAAAGAGCCGACAACAGATCGTAGAAAGGCAGACGGATCCCGAGTATTCGCCATCGGGACTTTAGGTAGTCCCCAAAAACACACCACTCCACCGCTTTGGCCTCTGCGACCACTGCGGTTGCAATTAGACATTATTCCAAATGTCCAAATGTGTGTACTCCGAGGCTTTCGTGGCATCGTCCTCGAGATTCTTGGGATGGTTCGTTTCATTCTCTGTGACGGGCAGTTTGGAGTGGTGTCGGGCGGCGTCTGTGGATTGCGCTGTCAAGCCATTCGGACCGTCCCTCGCCCATATTCTGGAAGCGTAAGAGAGAGCGGCGGCCATAATTCTGGTCCCAATCCACTGTGCCAAGGAAACTCCTGGCATTAATCCTAACACGTCTTTGATGTCCCAAATGTCCCTATGATGCGTAACAAGTCCTTGTTCATTGAAGGAAAGGCGTGTCACTATATGCAGTTTGAAGTGCAAGGGAGACGGGACAGACAACGAAGTGCCAGGGATTGGTAACCAGGGTGAGGATGACGGGGGATGTGAAGGAGATGAAGGATAGTCCTGAGTAGGAGTTACAAGTGAGTCCGAGGGCTCAGTGGAAAAGCGTTGATCCATTCCATCGAGATGTATGCCAGGGAGCAAAAGAATGTGAAGCGTGTGTTCTATTATCGCCTTTCGGTGGCCGTCTATGTGTTTGTCAGCATTTCCTATTGCCTAGACGTAAGCGTTCTCCACTAACCGAAGCTTTCGCTCTCACATATGTCTTCAACATCTGTCCATACACGTAACGCCCGGAACAGAGGTTCTGACAACGAAACATTCCTGGGCGGTTGCAGCCTAAAGAGCGTGTACAGAGCGGCCAAAGGTCGGGGTATGTCGATGGAATTGAATTGTTTCGTCAGTCGGTGGATATCGCCGATGACTGAGCGTGATGTGGCAGTAAGGACAGGATTCTCGTAGCTATGTGGCCGTCAGTGTCGAGTGACAATGAGTTGGGTGTGTTGCCTCGACTTACACTGTGATGTCATATCAGGGCTGTGTGTGTCCGAAACCAAGGATGCACTTACTGGCATTAGCTTCGTACAGGGCATCGACGGAGAGGACTGGAATTGTGTTGTCGCCGTAGATAGAGCGGCAGACATCGAGTGCAGTTGCTCGCGTTGTTATAATAGAGAGATTCGAATCGTTAGAGGAAGTGTGGTCATTGGATGAACGAGGTCCTGGAGACATGGTAGCAGCTGGGTGCGGTGACATTCTTGCCCAGGAACCTTCTTGACGGCGATGGGGAGTCTACCGCAACGCAGACAGTGTCTCTTGTGTGGTCGAGTATGGTATATAGGAGGAAGTATTGGGATGGAGAAACTCTGGGCTGCCTCAGAATGGCATGCTGCGGTGGAAGACAGCAAGAACGGCAGTGCACGTGGTTATCTTATCCGTCACCCAACGTGACATCCTTTGTCACAAGATTTTTGGGACAAACCTTCACTGGTTTGCGATGGCCAAAGGATCCCAGCTTACCCAGCTCAAATCAGCCCTTTCGCAGGCAGGGGTTACCGGAAAACCTTCTACGAGCAAAAAGCGTAAGAGGTCCGCAGCACCTTTGGAAAAGGAGAAAGAGAAACGAGCGGCGCGTCTCGAGGAAATCCACCGACGACTTAATCCATTCGATGTCAAGGTCACCAAGCTCAAACATGATGTCGGCGGGCGAAAATTGAAAGGTGTCACCGGAAAGCCTGCGCAAAGCAAACAGGCTGGCATTGAACAGGCGAGCTAGATTCTTGTCTCTGTTAAACTTTTGACCTCATATACGGTTTTAGCGCAAGAAAACATTACTGAAGGAATGGGAAGAACGCAACCGTGCTGGTGGAATTGTTGATCGACGCTTTGGTGAAAATGACCCTACCATGAGTCTGGAAGAGCGTATGCTCGAACGTTTTACACGAGAACGGCAGAGAGCATCCAAGGGTGTTGCGTTTAACTTGGAGGATGAGGATGAGCTCACCCATTATGGACAAAGCTTGTCGAAATTGGACGACTTCGACAATGTTGGCCTTGGACTCGATAGTGAGGACGAAGAAGAGCCTGGTATGTTCAGAGCATTTTTTAATATTGACTGACTGCTCAACCAGCTCTTCTGCAGGTCAACTTGATAAAGAGGTTGTTGCCAAGACGCATTTCGGCGGGTTTGATGACGACGAAGACGAGGATGATGGAGGCGAAGAAGTACGGTATTGTGGACTTCAGTTATGAGTGTATTTTACTGATCATCCCTCCAGCCTGCAAGAAAGAAATCAAAAGCAGAGGTGATGGCAGAAGTTATCGCGAAGAGCAAGGAGCACAAAGTCAGATGGTTTTTATTTAACAGCGGATTTTTCACTTATAACTCTCCAGCTCCGCCGTCAAATGGAGAAAGAACAAGAGGAGAACATTCGGCACGAACTCGACAATGATTTCGCGGCTCTACGAGACCTGCTATACGCACCAGACCCATCACTTACCGGAAGCAACGCCATTCCTCTGGGCAAACCACAAGAGGGCGGAGAACAACCAACGAATCCGGACGCCGCAATTCTCTCTCAAGCACCTGAAACCCAAGATGCCGGTTATGATCAGCATGTCCGCGAACTCGCGTTCGACAAACGGTCAAAACCCAAGGACCGGACAAAAACAGAGGAAGAATTGGCTTTGGAGGAGAAAGAAGCTTTGGAGAAGGCCGAGAAGCAGCGGAGAAAGCGGATGTTGGGTCTCGAGGATAGTGGCAGTGAAGATGAGGGGAAGTCAAGAGGAAAGCGGAAACGTGGTGGCGATGACCTGGAGGATGATTTTTACGACGATGGAGGTGATGATTGGGGCGGTTTGGGTGCTGGGTTAAGTGTCAAGGATGACGACAAGTTGGAGAGTGGGAGTGAGGAGGGAGAGGGAGAGGGAGAGGGAGAGGGAGAGGATAGTGAAGACGACGAAGGGAGTGGGGGTGAGGATGAGGGTAGTGATGAAGGATATGACTTTGATGAAGAAGAGGGTGGCTCTGAAGACGAGGAAGGGGAGCAGGAAGATTTGACGACAAAAGCGTCGAAAGGGAAGAACAGGGCTGCACCTTCAATCAAGGAACTCCCCTATACGTTCCCTGCACCGGCAAACCACGAGGAGTTTTTGGAGATTGTTGAGGACATTGAGGACAAGGATGTGCCGATTGTGGTACAACGGATACGAACGCTGTATCATACCAGTCTAGCTCCGGATAACAAATTCAAGCTTCAGGTGGGTAGTCACATAACAGATACAATGTACCCAGCTGACATGAGGACAGACACTCACCAATGTCCTCATAGACCATATTCTCTATGTTGCTGCTCCCCCAACACCCCGGTTCCACCTTGTTTCGTCCCTACTTCCTCATCTCACCGCCATCATCAAAGCATATCCCATCCCTGCCGCCCAGTATTTCAATGAAAAGCTTACGCTCATGCATAAGAATCTCAAGCGGGGGCTTTCGCGAGGGGCTAACAGCACAGAGGCCAAGACATGGCCAGGTTCCTCGGAACTCGCTCTTCTGAGGGTTATTGGGCTCATATGGCCCACCAGTGATCTCAATCATGCTGTAATTTCTCCTACAAGAGTCCTCATGGGAGCGTACTTGGGTCTGGGTCGTATTCGTTCACTAAGTGACGTTGCAAGCGGTCTATTCCTGTGCACACTCTTCCTCCAATACGAATCTCTGTCCAAGAGATTTGTGCCAGAAGCGACGAACTTCCTCATCAATGCATTTTTGCATCTGGCACCCACAAAGTACAATGATACTGTGTCGTTACCCGGTTCATTTCCCGCGCCTGACTTCCGATCGGAAGCCTGTCGGTCGCTGGTTCTGAAGACAAAGAAATCGACGCCAGAACCCAGGAGCGCAGACCTTGCAACACTCTTGACGCTAGAGGTACCCAATGAGCAGGCGAAGGTCGATCTACTGTCTCTGGTATTGGATTTGTTGGGGAGGTTTGCGGATATGTACAAGGGTCTTGATGGATTCGTGGAGTTGTATGAGCCAATTCTCGAGATTGTGCAGCATGGAGAGACAAAGAACTGGAACGAAGGGCTCAAGTCGCGGCATTCGAGCCTAAGTGGCATGCTCACTCGTCTTCTCAAGTTTGCGAAACAGTCCCGTCAACCACTCGCGCTCCAAGCACACAAACCCATCCCGATTCCCTCATACATACCCAAATTCGAGGCTACAACGTCCAACTACCTACGCAAGAAGGATCCTGATTATGAGAGGAATGAAGCCGCGAAATTGCGGTATCAGCTCAAGCAGGAGAAGAAGGGTGCGATCAGAGAGCTGCGTAAGGATGCTAGATTCCTTGCGGCGGTGGAACAGAAGAAGCAGCTCGAGAGGGATAGGGAGTATAATGAGAGACTGAAGAGGGCATATACTTCAATTGAGAGTGAGAGGGCGGAGCAGAAGGCGATGGAGAGGGAGAAGGCTCGAGAGAAGAGGAGAGCCGGTCGGAAGTGATTCCATACAAAAAGTACTTTACGGTTTTGTTTAACAGGTCTGTAATTATCCTTCTGGTTTAGAGGTGTCGTAGGGATGTGTTTGTGACATGTGATCTTCGCGACTAAATTACCTTGACGCGCGTGACCGTGAAATTGGCGAGTTCGCCTGTCTTCCTGCTTTTATGGCTTTACTATGACCACGCTTGCCCCATCTGCGACGCCTTTTCCGGTTCCTACCTTTGACGGCTCAAATAACGACGCGTCTCTTGACCAGTTTCTAGACTTTTTGCGTACGCTTGTCTCGCAGTATCTCTCTGATAATGGTCCCAGGATCCCAAGCTCGAACAAGGATGTGTGGATGACCGTCATAGGTGGTCTTACGGACCACCTGCTTGCTACATTTCCACTGCCGGATATTGTTTCGTGGAGTGCATTGCGGGAGAAAGTCACTTCAACCCTTACCACACTCGACGTGGTCAAAAGGGTCTTTGAACGTGTGGACGGCATTTACCAGGGTACAGCTGGGATGGTGAAGAAGATCTTTGCGAGGCTATTGAACCTGTGCTTGGTGCTGGGCTCATGGGTGGATATTGAGATGCAGCTAGAGGATGGATTGGTGCATCCGAAGGTGTTGAAAGAGAAAGGATTTGAGGTGTTGGTGACGCTTTTAAGGGGCCTTGGTGGGAATGTGCTGACGACCGGGGGGATTGCGGAACCATCTTGGAGGACTTTGCGGGTGATCTTAAATGAGTGCTTGGAAGTTTGTAATGGTGAGCTGAATTATAGATCGGGGAGGACTGAACTGATTCCTCTTTGAGTAGACCTCGTCTCTAAGTCGTTGCATGTCAACTATCCTCTTACATTTACTTTATTCAATAACCCGAGGATCTCAGATATGACACAAGAAGGCTTGTTTGAGGTAAGTTTTACAACTTTTTATCTATAGTTCTTCAATGCCGACTTTAGGGTTAGGTCGCCATGAATCCATTTGACATTGTGGTGCCCTCAGCAACGCATATACCTACCACTTTGAGCATGATTCTTCAAGTTCTTGCTCACGTCATTGTACCTTCGTTACTCTGCCAATGGTTCATTGTCGACATGGTTAGAAGAGTCATAGTGACTATGAAGAGCACGCTCGAGCTGTCTCTTTCGCCAACGTGTTCGATATCACTCGCCCAGCGTGCCAAGGTTGCCGGGGACATTCTTGCTTGCTCACGCCATCTCAGGTCACTACCTGGCTGTGAAATTCCCTTGACCTTTTTCCCTAGTTTCCTCGTACGCCATCGCTTGCATGAAGGACCGAAAGAAGCTTGGGAGCAGTTCGATCAAACTGCGACTTTGACATTACAAGAACCCTTGAATGGCGTTTCAAAAATGGACTTACTCGACGTCATGAAGACACTCTGTTCAGAGACCTGGGGTCTTCCTGGAAACAAATTGAGGGTATGGCAATAGTCAATCTTCACCTTCACAACTCTGGTCCTAACTGAAATATAGGATCTAGGCTATGCTTTTCTGCGAAGCGCTCTCGCAAATCGAGACACCAAAGCTACTGATACACTACAAGAAGAGCTTTCACTCTTGAAAGAATTGCCGCAGTATGAGGGAGTTTCCCAAGTAATTCGCCCTACTTTGGTGGAACAACCACGCGCCCGGAATGACCAGGCACCTGTAGATGACCTACGCGAAGTTCTCCAAGCTCTGCTGGGGCACGACCTGCGTGATCGAATGGATGATGATGGCGAATGGAATCAAGAGTACGTCTCGCGGACCCTACGCGAGATCAAGAGCCGGTTTGAAAGGTTTGCCTTGAGCAGTTCCGGGTGGTGTTCAGACTGATTTTTGGACAGGACACTTCAAGATTCCTCGGAAGGGATGAGACTTAAAATTGCCAAGAGCATGGCAAGATTCCCCTGCTTGATCGCCCGTTGTGATGGGCGTGATTGTAGATCGCACGGAGTCAAATTCTCCATGCTGCTCGCCTCAACATACGTCGTAGTTGTTTCTCGGCTACTGGAGGGCACTGAGAACGAAGTGACTCCTGCTGTACGTCGAGAGGCTTTTCGGGCCTTAAAGCGCGGCATTGATCATCACGCGACTGGTATTTCTTCGGATGGCTTGGATCAGGCTGGGAAGCTCTTGATTCAGAACCTCAGGGATCCAGATCGTAGTGTGAGGCTTTCTGCCGGGTGAGTAACTCAACCTCGGGTCAAGATATGTTGTTTAATGTCTTCTTAGTTATGGACTTGCAGCTCTGGTCTTATCTTATAGTGATGCCGTTGCAAATCCGTGGCATTTGACTCAGGCTATTTTCACAAAGTTGTATCTGCATATGAGTACCGCGAAGGAGAGCATGAAAGAGGTGGTCCTCATCGCGGTTGGATCTATGGGGAAGTAAGTTTTTTGATTGACGGGTCGACGATCGCATCTCACCGGGCACAGGACAAAGCATCCAGAGGTATTGGGTCAAGTCTCATGTTTCTTGGTTGCACAGCTGGGCCATCGTAACCCTGTCATGAAAGGGATGGCAAACATGCAGGTTAGAATTCTTTTACCCCCCTCAATTAAGAGACTGACCTGGACCCCTAGCTGGTAGCACTTGCCAAGCATCACAATAAGACACTGTACACCCTCTTACTTCCATATCTCGACCAAATTGCGCCCTTCCTGGTTTCTAAAATCGCTAGTTTGCCGAACTTGCTGCTCGAAACTTGCAAACTCATGTCAATTGCACCCGCAGACTTTATCATGGTCACGGCTCCCCGTACCTTACCTCCTCTGTTCGCTAGCTGCGATGCCAAAGCAATCGATGCTGTTTCACGGGAAGTAGGGCAGAGGCCTTCGACACTCTTTTTGAACCATTCCCACAGCATTTTGGCGCATATATTCATGTTGCCGAAGCCGATCGAGACCAAGGCAATCACGTTTGTATTGAAGATTTTGGCAGATGCATCACAAAGCGAGACCATCGACTTGCAGGTGATTGTTAAAGTTTGCCTCGTGAAGATATTGGGGGAGTTTGTTGTCGCTATGGGAGATGAGAATGGGGACACTGTACAAATGGTGTGTCGCATGACTGACCTTTCAAGTTGGAGCAAATCGTTGACAACGTCCCTAGGCCGTAAACGCCATGAAGAAGGTTGAGCGCATAGTCAACACCACGACGAAGGGTGGAACTCAGCCGCCAGTTCAGCTGAACACATTTTTAAAGGCTCATATGCTCGGCTTGATCTCGCATATCAACGATATGCTGCAGGACGTGCAGGGGAAGAAGAGCGTTGCGTCCAAGCGGAAGATCATCAGGGGCCTTGGAGCGCTGATTCTACAGATCGGCCCCACCATCACTCATGCTGCACCTCAGGTATGTGATCAATGTATTTCGGCGTGTGGTCAGCCTATTAAGAATGAGTTACTTAGATCATGGCCACCTTCCAAACGATGACCAGCGTGCCTGAGCTTTCGGAAGCAACGTTGCGTAGCTGGCATAACTTTTTGACGACACTAGGTCCAGCCGAGGTCGGACCCCATGTTGGGCCGACGAGTGCCGCCATCGTGACTTCCTGGAATTCATTTCCTCCAAAAGCTCGACAAGCCGCTATCGAGTCAATGACATATATTGCAAAAGATATTGGCAAAGATATTGGTCGGCACCTCGATGACATTGTTGATATCTCGTCCATTCCGGAACTTCACCACATACATGATCATCTCCGAGCATTACGTAGTAATTGGGCTCCGAGAGAACGACTACAGCGGCTACTCGAGAGGTCCTCAAATGAGAATCTCAGCGTTGCGGTACAATCGTTGGGCGAGTTGAAGGCCTTCCTTCTGGAAGAGAACCGTGACCTTGTCGCGGATCTCGTATCGGGTGATATGTTTGATCCTGTCGTTGGACAGATTGTTGCTGCCCTACTGGCTGCTGCATGTAGGGACGGGGATGGCACGGAGTCTTTGAGGGCCCTGGCCTACGAGTGCATTGGCATCCTAGGCGCTGTTGATCCCGACCGCTGCGAACTCTCCATGAAGCAACCGAGGATCATTGTCAAGAACAACTTCGCCGACGAGGACGAATCAATGCAATTCGCGCTGCACCTCATTTGTGATCTGCTCGTGGGTGCCTTTAGATCAACCAGTGATATGAAGCACCAGAGCTTTCTGGCATATACAATTCAGGAACTATTGAAGTTCTGTCAGTTCAAGCCTGCCTTGGTCGGAGCGGGGACAAGCACCTCCGTTTCAAACAAAGTTCGGAACCGATGGAAGAGTTTGCCCAAGCATGTCCTCGAAACCGTCACACCGCTCCTCGAGGGCAAATTTACGTTAAATCTGGGGCCTACTCCTAATATTCAGCACCCAATTTATGCGCATCAGGCGACTTATCGCGAGTGGATACAGCTCTGGACGTCCCATCTGATTACCAAAGCCTCTGGACCCACCGCTCAAACCATTTTCAATGTTTTCCGTTCGGCTGTTAGGAACAAGGATGCCGTCGTTGCGCATCACCTTCTTCCGCACCTTGTCCTAAATATCTTAGTCGGCGGAAATGAGGAGGACGCTCAGGCAATCCGAGCCGAGCTGATTCTCGTGTTGGAGGATCAGATCAATAACGAGAGTAGTTCCTCGGCGGACAAGAAGTTGCTGAGTGCACAGGTATGACGCCATTCGGACACTACACATGCGAACTAATGCGCCGGCATAGGCCGTATTCATGATCCTTGACCACCTCAATGCTTGGGTTCGCGTTGTACGTCAGGACCTGAACGCGAAAAAGGCAGAAAGTAAACGTCCCCGAGGAGATAGGAGCCTTCTTAACACTCAACTCGAAGAACAACTCATGCGCATTGACTCAATCCTGTCAAGCATTGATCACCACCTCATGGCTCAAGCCGCTTTCCGATGCAAGGCCTTCGCACGCTCGCTTATGAATTTCGAACGACAGATTGTCTCGCTAAAGGAAAGATCACCACAAAGCAAAGATCTACCAGAGTACTATGAACGGCTGCATGAGATTTACGCACACTTGGATGAACCCGACGGAATGGAGGGAGTCTCAACCTTGATTCTCTCGCCATCACTGGAGCACCAGATTCGACAACACGAAAGCACCGGTCGCTGGACATCTGCTCAAAGTTGCTGGGAGGTTCGTCTCCAGCAGTCGCCGGATAACGTCGAATTCCATTTAGGACTTCTACGGTGTCTCAGAAATCTCGGTCATTATGGTGCGTGTTCTAGTTCCTAAATGAATTTTTCCTATTTACCTTGCTCTGTCAGACACTCTTAGGACTCATGTACGAGGTGTTCTGACGCGCAAACCAGAATGGCAGGACGCTCTCGCAGGTTTCCAAATTGAGAGTGCGTGGATGGTTGGGGCATGGGATGATGTTCGGAACCTTGTTGAGCAATCGACAGCACAAACGGCTCAACTGGTCATTGGCCGAGCTCTATTAGCGATGCGTAATGGTGACCCCAGTTCGATCTCAACGGCTTTGGTCAATGCCAGGATGGTGTTGGGTGCACCGATCACTGCAGCAGGACCTCGAAGTTACCGCCGATCTTATGATGCCGTACTTGATCTACACCTCACACGCGAGCTGGAGATCATTTATCGGGCTGTAAATCGATTACCCGAGTCTTCTCAAGGCAGCTCACAGGAACAAAGACAGATCATAACTGAGCTATCCAGGACTCTGGCTTCTCGTCTCAACTCTACAATGCCAACCTTCAGATTCCGTGAATTGGTGTTAAGCATGAGGAGGACGGCGTTCTCGTTATCGTAAGTGCCACCCCGTTCATCTTGTCTTTATGTTTATAGGTAATCATCCCCAGGAGTGTGCCCCGTCACGACGTAATGACTCAGATTGGACGAACTTGGTTAGCGGGTGCGAAGATCGCGAGAAAGGCTGGCCAATGGCAGACAGCATACAGTGCTATGCTACAAGCTCAACAAAGCAAGACTCGGTTTTCATTCATTGAGAGTGCTAAATTGATCAAAGCAACGGATGAGCCCTTACGAGCATTGAAGGAACTTGAAAATTCGATGAAGTTGGCTGGCTTGCTCGAAACTTCGGAGGTCGTGGACTTGACGATTGATGACGAAGCGGCCCGAATGAAAGCGAAGGTGCTTGCCCTGTTCAGATTCTTCCGAACCGTTACTATATTGATTATGTTAAGGCCCATATCTTGCGTGCACGCTGGATGTATGAGTCACAACGTTACGATGCCTCAGTCATTTATAAACTGTTCCAGCTTGTCACTGAGTTAGATAAGAGGTGGGTTCGGTTTGGTGCAAGTTCGTTTAATACTGATTATGATGGTAGTTCTGAGAGTGCACATTTCTACCTCGGCCAGTTCCATGACGAATGCTTCAAGAATCTGTCAGCGGAAGAACAACGAGGACGGTAAGATGATCCCTGTAGGTTTCAGCCGGCGGACCTAATTTGTTACCAGGGGTCTGAAAATGAATATCGCTACCATAAGAGCGTACGCAAGGGCGATGAAACATGGATCAAAATACGTCTATCAAACTGTTCCCCGATTGCTCACTCTCTGGCTGGACCTTGGGGAAGGCAATCATACAGACAAAGACAGTCGGGACTGTGTTAAGAAATGCAATGACCACGCAATGAAGGCCATTCGCGAAGTGCCAGCATACAAGGTATGTGCGATCAGTAGAAGTAAGCGGATTAAACTGACAATGCTTCCAGTGGTATATAGCTTTTCCGCAAGTGGTTTCTCGCGTTGGCCATCCCAACCAAGAAACGTACAGAATACTGGGTAGACTGATTCTCAAAGTCCTAGAAGAGTATCCAAAGCAAGCGCTGTGGCTCTTCACTTCGGTGGTCAAATCGACAAAAGCCAATCGCGAACAACGCGGGAAAATAATTCTTGAACAACTAAAGGTTAGCCTCATATCTGCGGCGGCTGCGGTCGAGCTGAGATCGTTTTGAAAGAATGACCCTAGGGTTGCTAGGACTGACACGCCCAAGCTCATTCAGCAATGCGTCTCCATGACTAATGAGCTTCTCGCCTTGTGCGACTATCACATCGATGATGACAAGAGAATGTTACATATGCGAAAGGATTTCCCTCGACTGGCACAACTTGGCCGCTGTGACTTGATCATCCCCTTGCAGGAATCACTGACCGCTACCCTTCCACCTGTATCAGCTTCTCAGTCAACCCATCAGCCGTTTCCCGCGAATTTGCCAATGTTTGATGGTGAGTCATCACCTCTAGGACGTGAGGGATAGGACATGACTTGTGGCTTTTTGTTGCCATGAACAGAGTTCTTTGATGAGATTGATATTATGCGATCTCTGGCGAAACCAAGAAAGATATCAATCCGTGGGACGGATGGACAGACATATATGTTCTTGGGAAAGCCGAAAGATGACCTCAGAAAAGATGCCAGATTGATGGAGTTCAACTCTATCATCAACAAGCTGTTGAAGGCTAACTCCGAGTCGCGAAAGCGTCAGCTGCGTAAGTGGTGAACTCCTCAAGAGCCCCTTGTTTTCGTCTGACAGTGAACGATAGATATCCGAACCTACGGTGTCGTGACGCTGAACGAGGAGTGCGGGTTTATCCAATGGGTTCCAAATACCATTCCCATACGTCCCGTTCTGACCAAGAGTTACGAAGGAAGACGAATACGAAGCTGGGTGTGTCTTTTTCCCGTCACATAAACTGTTATGCGAAGTATTGATGCAGAGATGGGCTAGAACTCGGAGATGGGGGAGATCTTCAAAAAGATCAAGGAAGCACCTGACCCTGTTGCAGCAGAACTCTTCGTCAAGGACATCCTACCCAGGTAATTCTTTTCCCTTGATGTTATGACCGACGCGAACTTGACACAGGATCTGAATTAGATTTCCCCCTGTTTTCCATGAATGGTTTTTGGAGACGTTCCCAGAGCCCAGCGCGTGGCTGACAAGCCGTACCACATATGGAAGGACGGCAGCTGTTATGTCTATGGTCGGGTTCATTCTTGGGTATGCATATACTCGACCTCATTTAGTGACACTGACACTGAGTATCTCTACGATAGCCTTGGTGACAGGCATTGCGAGAACATTCTGTTGGACACCAATACTGGAGACGTAGTGCACGTAGACTTCAACTGCTTGTTTGAAAAGGTTCACAACATTTGCCCCATAAATCCAGTACGAATTCAGACAGAAGCTGACGTCGGCTTCCATAGGGCAAAACTCTGGAAACACCTGAACGCGTGCCTTTCAGATTGACGCAGAACATGGTTGATGGTCTGGGAGTAACTGGGGTGGAGGGTATGTTTGGGTCCAGGCTTCGGCGGTATCGGATAAGATATTCACTCCTTATGCAGGCTTTTTCCGTATTGCATGTGAAGTCACACTCCAATTGCTTCGAGACAACAAGGATTCTCTGAGGAGTGTTTTGGACGCATTCATCCATGACCCATTGGTCGAGTGGGAAGACGAGAAACGGCGACTGGTGAGTTGCTAAGACATTCTAAACTACAGCGGCCGACACGCCGAACAGGATCGGCAGAGGAACCAGACCAAGACTTCCATCGACATTCTGGCAAAAACTGCTCTTAAAAGGATAGAGAAAAAGTTGGAGGGGGTGTACACACCCGGTATATCGAAGGATCGCAATTCGAATCAGGAAAAAGAGGTTTCGACAAGTAATCTGGTACAGATCCTAATCCAAGAGGCGACAGATGATGCGAACTTGGTGCGTTGGCAACTTGATATTCTGTAGGTTGATCCTAACGCAGATGACAGGCAAAGATGTACCCTGGATGGGCTTCATGGCACTGACAATAGTATCAATGTATTATTATATCCATCATCATGACAATATCTTGTTACATGTACAGTTATAATACATATTTTACATTAGCACATCAACGCAAACCGTGAAGAGAATCATGACTGATTGGCAAGCATCCTTTGAAGTCGTTCAAGTTCCTTCTCCTTCTCAATTAGGATATTTCGCCACTTGTCCGTCTCAGCAACAACAGCCTTCCTCGCTTCTTCAAGCCGCTCCTGTTCCTCTTTCTCCATAACCTGCGTAAACTCCGGCACACCTCCCCTGGAAGCTTCGAGAGAAGCTGGGTTTGCAAGATGGAACGGAACGGGTTTGCGCTTAACCTTAGGGAGGGGCGTAGGAGGATGTGCCGTAAGGATGTTGAGGAAGTTTTGGAAGGGGTCGTTGAAGACGACTTCGTCGTATTGCCAGGAGTGTACGGGACCAAGTTTGACCGCAACGTCAAGAGGCGGGATCTCTGGTTCGCCAGCTGCCGCCCAAGGGTGGAGTTTGAGGTGATGGTAGAGTGTCATTGCTTTCTCGCCTGACTCGGGGACAAATGTTATACGAATTTGGATTTCGAATTCACCCCAGCTGGAGAGTTCATTGGTGAAGAAAATATAAACAATACAATTGAACGTACCCGGTTTCTGAGACTTCGAACGGCGGTTTATCAACATCTGGGACCAAGTCAGAATCTTGCGTGGTCGTTGAATGTTGAGAAATTACATACTGCGCGAAGGGTTGGGATAGGTATCGTGCAGCTTGAAGGTGACGCGCTTGATGAAATGCGAGATATCGTCTGCGCCGCCTACGATGTCAGAACCAGGAGCAGAGGCAGCAGAGCGGACTGCTACGGTCCATTTGTGAGTGTGATCGGCATGAGGGAGTGCTTGACGCTCTTTGTCTGTGAGGACGGTTGCTGTGTTACCGTAGATTATAGGACGATAGATACTCAGGCCCTGTATTGTTTTTTGAATATAAATGAAATTGGCGGAGGGGAGGAGTACACACTCTGACGCGGACGCGGTCGTTGGACATTGTGTCACGGTGGTCTGTCGAAAAAGTCTCGGCTTTCGGAGGATCAAACTCCGCAACCACCCGTAAACCAACTCCTCTTACTTGACCTCTTTCACCACTCACTCCTTCCAATACTCTTCGCACAGCAATGGGCCTCCTCACTCCCCTCTACGAGAGTACGTCCTTGTTGCTATGCTTCCATCATTTTTCGACCCCGCTGACGCGGTGCAGAACCCAACCATGTCCTTGAGAAGCAGCGCTACTACCAGGTATGCTTTTTTTTTCTCCAACATCGCCTCTGGGCGCGCGTGGCATTGCTCTGACCGGATTTCCCGCAGAACAACCCCAATGCCTTGTTCTTCCGTGGTCCCAGGCAGAGGCTCTACATCGGTGCGTGATGCTCGCTCGCTCTCTCCTTCCTTATTCGCTCTCTTAATACCCGAGTCGCACTGCATTGTTAGGTACCTACTCCGTTCTCTTTGCTGGTGGCATGCTTGCGACACTCTACGCTTGCACCTCGCTGGTTAAGGTGCGCTTCTTGCGTATCCTTCCCTTTGTTGATGATAGATTGGTTAACTGGCCTTTTAGGGCAAATCCTCGGAGTAAATTGCACATCCTGTCATTCTAGATCTCGTATAACAAGGGACCCCATGCATAATGTTTGCAGAACATCTTTCCTTCTTTCTACAATAGCAATGTTCCCAGCAGAATATCTATTCGTGGACATGACCGCCTAAGTTGACCATGCTCATTTCTAGCTGGTGGTTTGTCTGTTGACCTCGCGTTTTTGATTGGTTGGGCTTGTGCGCTTCTTTTCGCAAGGTCATTGTGACAGGCTACTTCAGGCTACTTCTTCAATATCTACCAAATCCGAAGAAGTCAGCGGCCTTGTGTGTTTCAAGGCGAAAAATAACATTTTTTCTCAGCGCAGGCACTAACAGACCGTTGCTCACTTCATTCGCGCCTATCATCATCACCTTGCACCGTAGTGTAGTAGGCCCTCATCACCAGTGCACGATCAACATATAGACTACCGGTCACCGAGCTCTCCGTTGCCGAGATATTGCAGCGGACCGGTAGTTATTAATTGATGTATGACATGAGGCTGAGGCGACGTGGCTTCTGAGAAGCGGTAGTGTACATTGCTAAGATGGTGCTGAAGGCGTCTTCGGAATGCGTGGAGAGGACGCTGCGCAGATTGCTGGGAGGTATGATGATCACGATGTCGTAAAATATGATTGTTTTGCTCATATTCGGGCATACCCCTTCTGGAGATTATGTAGTCGCTTGTTAATATCCCATGATACACCCTGTATAATTATCCCAGGACCCTCACCTCTTTCTCTAGGACCACGATGTCCACCAACATCATGACCCTCGTCAACAGCCACATACACCCGACGTCTATAAGCCAACCCGCGCTCGACGAAGACAAATGTCCAGATTATGAAGCAGCAGTGAGCAGAAGGTAAGCACCCAGCATAACCCATAATTGCTCTTAGCTCTCCCACTCGATCTTCCCGGGCGCTCCCTTCATCACACAATTTCACAGCCTGTTCCACCTTCCCATCTCGCCTTTGTTGTTCCGTATATCATCAACGCTGTGCGTGAACTCATCACTTTTGTTCTTTGATCCCGTCTAGCAACTCGAATGTCACAAGCACCGGCATGAGTATTGTCAGCGGAAACGCCAACGTCCATTGGTCAGATGCCCACGATCCCGTCGCTCCTTTAAAGTGAGTCCATGTGTTCTCTTGAGCTTCTCCGCCCACACGATGTCATCCCGTCCTTTACCCCTTCATGAAATGATCACAAGAATGTCGAGCATTAACTCTGGCTTTGTACACTCTAGTGTCGCGAGACGGCCATCGGGGCCAGAAGCCAACTTCAAACGATATGTCTATACATACAACATGCTTGCTGCGCAGACACCCATGCAATTCTATATCTCGTATGTCCGATTTCAACGCAGGGCAAAGGGGGGATCCATTAACCCCAAAATCGCAGAGTGGAACCGTTCAATGGGAAGCCGACCGCTGGGCAATACCAGTTTCGACTATCCATGCGGGTGAATGGGATTGAACGCCCGTTAGGTGACCCGATAATTCGACACATGTCCGTCGACCCCCGCAAGCTTGACTTCGCAGTTTTGTACGTCCGGAAACCCACTTGACTCCGTGAACAGACGCTCATGTCTGTGCGTTAATTATAGTGTGTTTCCAGGGAAGAATGCGAAACAAGTTTTACCCCTCAACAGTCTGTGGTCGCTGCGGGTGTGGCTAAGAGTGGATGGTGTGGACCACCAATTATTCAGAGTGGAGGATTTGTTGGTGGGGAAGGATCTGGACTTCAACTCCATTGGAGATGCATCGTTCATGAGGCCTGGGGGGGTTGGTTTGGATTACCAGGTGTATAGGGGCTACGTGGGCAAAGCGCTTATTACGTTCACGATCAGGTGCGTGACCCTTGCTGCCTCGCTGCATTGGTGTGTTCTAACTTATTTTACTATTGCTACAGATGGCAAAAAATTAGGGATAGATTGTATAAATATTCATTGGAGTACGAGGGCGGAGGTGTCGGCGATGTACTATTCAGTGACTTTCGTATGAGGGTTGACAACGATCCTCGGTCGGTGGGCTTTTTGATATAGTAAGTAGTTTGTCTTCCCTCATCCGTTCATGATTCATCACCATCATCCCCAATGTCCGGATGACGGTTTGTTGATGGTTCATCAAAGAAATCATTCACTCATGCTCATACTTGTATTGCATTTTATTTTTAGCACGATCCCTGTCCAATCGATGCCACCAGGTGCAACACACCGAATACGGGTGTGGCTGAAGTCGCTGGTGCCATTGACAACCGACCCTGCAATCGCACACCCTCTCCCTTTCGGTGACTCATATATCTACCAACGAATATTTAAACTGGATGAATTCAAGGTCGGCGGCCGACTTGAGTTCAACGCGCTAGGGAACAGACTGGTGATGGCGTTCCCGCACTGTGACGGACCGGAAACGATTAGTATGGCGCGGTCACCTGTCAAGCTGGATAAGGAGAAAGGAAAAGAGACGGAGAAGGAGAGAGACAGGGAAAGGGAAAGGGAGCGGGATAGAGAACGAGAAAAATCGACAACGACAGGCTCTCAGGGAAATCATATCTACATCAACCAAAATCACGGAACGCTTCCCCCAGGTGCACAATATCCCGTGCATATGTTTAGCCCACAGGGGACGTTCGCGAGTTCTACGATGACACAGTATTCGCAGCAGTTGCCGAATCTCTATCCGAATGGACACGCAAATTCCCAGCAGTCTGCGAGGGCTGTGGATGGGCGGGAGCGCGCACGGTCACCGCCACAGGTGCAAAAATCAAGAACGAGAATTGAAATTGTCTGAATCCGGATTGGGTTTATGTTGTATTCTTTCGTCTTTCTTTTGTGACGACTCGTTATGAATCGATCATTCCCATTCCTTATGCTTTCAGCTCACTTTCTCTTCTTCTCACACCCGCATCCCCGTTTCTACGCGTATATCAGAGGTTTTGAGGTAATTGGTAGTAGTCCATTTTTGCCTAGTAACATAGTAGTGCTCGTCATTGTAGTTTTAACGTCGGGCAGGGAGGACCTGGCTGTCTGTTTCACTTCCGGCTTTGTATTTAGCTAAACATAAACGTGACATGATATGGTACATTCTGATCTTTGCATCTTATTTATGTTCAAACCTTGACTCTGGCTGCGAAGAAGTCGGTCCACTCTTTCTCCCCCCAGCTACTCGAGACCTCGTTTGCAACTAGACCGTCCCAAAGTACTGTAGGCGAAACATGAATGCTATTCTGACGAGCGAATTTAACTTGAAGGCATGAGCATACTCATTTATCACTGAGGCAATAGCAACATACTGTTGTACTTCAAGTCGTCCGTAACAGCGACGCCGCCGTTAGGGCTCCCCTTGATGGTCAGGAGATCACGGAACTGTTCGACTGCTTCTGATGGGATGACCTTTGCTGCTAGAGAAGCGAGCTTGTCACGGATTTGACGAGGTGTTAAATCGAGAGTCGGTGCATCGTAGTAGTCTTCTTGATTGTCGAAGAGCTTCAAGTAACAAGATAGGAGTTGAGTTCTCATGTCAGTCATTCCCAAAACAGGTTTAGTCGGGGGTAAGAATAGCACGGGCAGTAGCACATGGCGCGAGAAAATGCCGAATATCAGGACAACTCGGCGAAGTGAGAGCAATCCCAAGACAAGGTTTAATGAAGGAAGGTGTGGAGTGGGTATGGAATGTGAATGATCATACGTACCAGGCGGCTGAAAGTCCAGAAATTTTCGGGAGAGGCGCGAAGGGCGGCGAGACCGGCTTCGTGTGTGAGCGTGGATGCGGCGTGCCAGGGCTGCACTTGGAGGCGAAAGATGACTTTGACTTTGCCGTAGTATTTGCCGCCTTGAGAGATGAGAGGCTCGATGTAGTTGTCTATGGCACGGGAGAATTTCGCGCTGTTTGGGTGTTAAGGTGCTATTGTTAAGGGGGTAGGAGCGGGAGAGACGTCGGTGGGATACCTGAATGGACAGACATAGTCCACTAATGAATCGATTGGTCAGTGTAGGATTTAGACTGATGATCTGAGGGTAGGGTCATACGGAAGGCTTCGAGTGTGTGCGGTGCGTTTGGGTTTCCAACTATGATGAGGGGCTTCAAGGACGGTTGGAGGGCCATTTCGATTGTCAATGGGTTCCTAAGGCAAGGTGTAGATGTGATGGTCTACGTGCCCCTAAGTCAGTGCAACTTATCGCGTCACTAGTGGTGCTTATGACGCTGCTGATTATCTTATCTAGAGACCACACTGGGCGGATTGACTCCACGTGTCGGCCAACACTCTTGCCAAGCAAGGACAAACACAGCTTTGATCGCTCGTTTGTCGAGAAAGGAAATCACTGGAGAAGTTCAGTGCAATTCAATATTGGCCATTTGACTGTTTTGCTTTTGCTTCTGACTGCCCTCTTCTAATCCTCATATTGGACTTGAACAACCGCAAAGATGCCGATGGATTTCTCCACATACCTTGCCCAAATCAATGACGCAATTTTATTAGAGAACGGGAATAACCTCGCGTATTTACTTCGACCAACGAGCCCCCAAGGAAAGGACCTCGTGAAGGAGTTTCGGAATCCCACTGTAGGTTCCGTATTATGTGCATTTGAAGGAAAAATGTAGATTGAATAACAAGAACCTGAATAGAGACAATCCCTTCGCCGATACGAAAACTCCATTGCGAGTCCGTGGGATGACATTGCGATTTCTTATGTCTTGGTGTGCTCGCATGTGGCGAGGAAGAGACCGGGAGAGGCATTCAAAGAACATACACAACTGGTCGCGTACGTGGGACCTTGCCTCTTGCTTTGGTCATTTCGCGTTGGATCTGATGAGGGACGTTCGGATACTGGGTTAGGTCGTTCTTCCGCTTCTTCACTGAGAATAGGGGCTGGACGTTACCTGCGTTGTTCTCCATTCTGAGGGACTTGAGGGACTTGGCTTTTGACGTGCGTTGACCATTCTGATCCCATTCGTGTTTCATGGATCGGTTCTTTAGGCAGACCTTCATGCAAAATACAACGGGGAGAAGAGCGACGCTATGGAAGAAGCGGCACGTACCATCGCCAAGGCATTTAGCAATTGTATCACGGACAGGTACTTACAGCGTCTTTCCTATATTGACTCCTCGTCCTTGGTGACTCTTGAGCCAATGTTGGTACAGGCAATCGCCACCCGACCAGTCCAGGAAATGGGGTATATACTACGTTGTGGGATTGATCCTGAAGTGCTATTTCCGAGTAAGTATAGTTATCTCAACTGGCTCGGCAACCCTAAACCCCACTAGGTGAAAAGAATCTCTTTGGCCAAGAATATCCTTCGCGCCCTACAGGCAAATGATATTCCACCGCTGTCACAATACCCGCGTTCACACCAAGTACGACGCGATCATCTATTGGAGCAGTTATCGACGCTCAAATGTCCATGCTTGACCATTGCCTAGGTTACATATCGATACTACATTGGCATGTTAAGTTTTCTCAATGAGGAATTCGCCAAGGTGAATAGGACGATCCGTGGTGTAGTGTGTTTGCTGATCTATACGTTTGTCTAGGCAGAAGAAGAGCTAACACTTGCATTTTACCATTGCCACATCGGAGCACACAGCAATCAAGAGTAAGCACCCTTGCTACTACCCGGTAGCAACGCTAAAGCATCCTCAGGCGGATTTTGACGTATCTCATACCACTTCGAATCATCAAAGGCCATCTTCCATCAGACGAACTGCTAAATCGCTTCCCAGTGCTAAAAGATCTTTATATTCCCTTCATTTCTGCTATCAAGAAAGGTGATTTAGCGGCCTACGACAGAGCGCTTGACACCGCAGAACACAAGCTCCTCGAACTCAACCTCTGGCTTACCCTGGAGAAAGCCAGGGAGCTATGTATGCGAAGTCTATTCCGTCGAGCGTACGTATTTTCTGTTCCCTGTTTCCGCACTGATTCCACCGGTCCTCGTGCAGGTGGATTGCCTCTGACAAAGGTACCCGGATACCAATCTCGATGTTCTATGTGTCCCTAAAAATATCCGGAATCGATACGACACCGGAAGAAGCTGAATGCTTCGTCGCGAACATGATTTATAGGGGGTATATTAAAGGGTATATCAGTCATGAGCGACAGATGGTGGTATTGTCCCAGACAAATGCGTTCCCTAGAGTGGCGGATAGACCGTCGCCGTTTGCGTCTATGACCATGTAAAATGGTATTGTTGTTTTCTTCGGTATGATTCAATGGCTTTGAATCCCAGTCTCCTTGTGTCGATCCTGAAGAACCGGGCGCGTTGATCATCATATTGAATTACCTCATTCCGGAACAGGCGCCACGCGATACTCATCTTTTCCTCTTCTAAATATATCGCAGAATGTCATGAGCTCCAAGCTGTACGGAGGTTACTAACAACTCGCGTTTGGAAACGACAAACGACAGCTCTTCTCGTGGTGATTTGGAGTACAACGCCTGATCGTGGAACCCCTCCTCCAGCGCTATCGTTGCCGTGGCTGTTATTGCGGCTAGCACCTTCTTGGGCTGTACTGACCTTCAACTTCGCATCGATGACAGAGGACAACATTTCGTTGGACGCTCTTGGCCTCGAGCTTGAGTACCTTTGGCTTTCGTCTTGCTCTTCTATTGGCCAACATCCTTACAAAATAGTCTTGCGAGGCAAATAACGCGACTTACAAGTAAAACAAACGAATGCTCTTGTTCCCAGCATCACCCCACCCGATCTGACATCCATCGACTAGTAACATGACTGTTTATCATAAATAACTTCCATCCCTGTTGGCATTCATCTCGGCGCGTCGGCTGCTTAGGCCCTTACCACACAAGACATCGGCATAAAAGATATAGTCATGACAAGTCCCAGCCAGAGAGGTATAAAAGCATGGTTGCTCCACACGAAGGGTACTCAGACACCACCCAGAAATCAGCTAAACTCCTTTGGCTCAATACTCGATTTCTAGTATTTTACCATGCGCTTCTCTGTTGCATCTTTGGCCGTCATCTACGCCTACTTCCTCGGCGCGGGAACTGTCGCTGGGCTCGCAGAGTCCTCTGAGACTGTAAAGGCCGGCACTGCGTCTCGTATTCAAGGCCGTGACTTGGCCGGACGCCAGGCCTGCCCGGGTGGCTTTGGCTTCTGCTCAAACACTGGCGTTTGCTGCCCTTTGGGCGGTAGCTGCTGTAGTAACGGTGGGTCGTTTGTATCATGATAATCGTTCTTTTGAGCTGAGAGGTTTGATTTGTAGGGAATTGCTGCAATGCCGGGTGAGATCTTGAAGTTCTACGTATATTGAAGAAGACTTAGTGTTGAATATTGAATTTTTCTAGGTGGTACTGTTACATCAGCCCTGCGAATGGCAATACCATTAGGTGTTGCCCCGATGGTGAAGTCTGTGCTTAAGGGGTGGTGGACGTTTACTTCCAGATTTGTTGTTGTAGGAGTGGAATACCTTAGTATGTGATGTTCCTGTAAATGAGGACTCTGTTATATGTGATCGTGTTCTTGACTTTTTTTGGCACGGAGACTGATGATGGCACTACAAAAGACTACACGCCATATGTTCGCGGCGTAAGCTGAGGGCGATGAAAGGCAAACACAATAGGAATAAGACTGAGAAAGGTGTGTGGATTCTAGAGCTTAGCTAGACAGATAGATCTTTCCTCTGTGACGTCATTAATGAGGGTGCCAGTGCCACCACTCAACCAGGCCTCCATTGTTCTCAGTGTAGGGGGGAGGGTTCTTGACGAAACCGACGCCTTGGATGCACCGGTGAGAATGATATAACCGGGTTCCGGGGTTGTGCCCTGAGAAAGGAAAGCGATGGTTTGGCGCGCGTTGAAGATTCGTTCACTGCCACCAGTATAAATAGAGATAGGTAGGAGATATGAGGAAAATCTTACGCGGTCGAGCTGTCCGGGGTAACGCCCCCGTTTAGTATCGATTTGAGTTGGACATTCTGGGGGTTGATTTCTCCTAGCGATATAATCCCTTATAAGGCCTCTCACAATATTACATCAATATTATTGGTCCGATGCAACATTATGAGCATCCGATGGATTTGATATTCCCCGACCAAGAACCCTAAAATTTAGTGGTTCATCCGTCTGCTGGGATGTGTGTAGGCTCTGGGTCATCTAGCGCTTCGCATACTTTTCGATCGTCATTGTGCATCGGCAGGCGATCTGTGGCGTTTTCGACGATGTTGAAGTCATCCACTAGTAACATGACGTCTATATATGGCAGTTTTTTGGTCGACACTTGTTGTCCATCTCTCTCCAGAAGGCTTCACTCTCACGCGGTCCGTTCGGTGCATGCACGGTAAGGATGATCAAGGGCTTCCCGTTATGCCACGAGATATTGCCCATCAGCGCCCGCCCAGGTATAAGTTCTTCGAAGCCTGTTCCATGTGCAGAAGGAGGCATTTGTTTATCACAGTCGCCATTTCGCTGGTCCTCGTATTTTTGGCGTTCTGGCTGTTTGCTATTCTCATGTTCTTTGCAAACAGGCTGTTGAGGTTAGTCTGGGCTTGTAGTGTTAAGTGTGGCTAGCACCTTCTTCGGCTGTGCTAACCATCAGCTTCGCATCGATGACAGAGGTCAACACCTCGTCACTAGAGGCTATTGGCCCCAAACTTGAGTAGTTTTGGCTTTTTTCCTGCTCTGCTATTGGCCAATATCCCTGTTGGCACTCATCTCAGAGCGTCAGCTGCTTAGCCGCTTACCACACAAGACATCGACACAAAAGGTATAGTATGACAAGTCCCAGCTCGAGACGTATAAGAGCACGGTTGCTCAACATAAAGGGTATTCAGTCACTACCCACAAATCAGCTAAACTCCACGGCTCAGCACTCGATTTCTAGTACTTCGCCATGCATTTCTCTGTTGCATCTTTGGTTGCCATCTATGCCTACTTCCTCGGCACTGGGACTGTCGCTGGGCTCGCAGAGTCCTCCGAGGCCGCAGAGCTCCGCGACGCATCCCATGTTCAAGGCCGTGACGTGGTCGGACGCCAGACGGGCTGCCCCATTGGCTGGGCCACCTGCTCACAATACACTTGCTACCCTTTGGACGGTAGTAAATGTTGCGATGATGGTGGGCCGTTTGTATCATGTTGATCATTCTTTTGGGCTTAGAGGTTTGATTTCGTAGGGAATTACTGCGAACCCGGGTGAGATCTTTAAGTTCTACGTATATTGAAGAAGAATTTGTGCCAAGTATTGATATTTTTCTAGTTTCTACTGTGACAAGGATGGGTGCTGTCGCGACGGTGAAATCTGTGCTTAAGGGGCGGTGGGTGTCTGCTCTGAGACTTACTCTTGTAGGAGTGGAATACTTTTGTATGGAATGTTCCCGTAGACGAGGACTCCTATTATGTGATCGTTTATCTTGGCGTTTGTGGCATGGAGACTGACAATGGCGCTACAAAAGACAGCATGCCATATATTCATAACGTAAGCCGAGAGCGATGAAAGACATACGCAGTAGGAATAAGACTGAGAAGAGTGCGGGAATTCTAGAGCTTAGCCAGAGGGACAGATCTTTCCTCTTTAACGTCGTTAATGAGGGTGCCGATGCCACCACTCAGCCAAACCGCCATTTTGTCACCATCCTTGATGTAGAGGGGAGGGTTCTTGACGAAACCGACACCTTTGGGTGTACCAGTGAGAATGATAGAACCGGGTTCAAGGGTTGTGCCCTGGGAAAGGAAAGCGACGGTTTGGCGGACGTTGAAGATTTGTTCACTGCCACAAGTGTAAGTAGGGATAGATAAGAGAAGAGGGGAAAATCTTACGCGGTTGTGCCGTCCTGGACAACGTTCCCGTTTAGCGTCAATTTGAGTCGGATGTTCTGGGGGTCGGGAATCAGGTTGTTGGAGACAAGGCAAGGGCCAAGAGGGTTGGTATTATCTATGGATGGTTGTTAGGCTGTCTTACCCCTCTCAAAAACAGTTCAACGTACCAAAGCCTTTGGAGAAACCCCACTGCGATACGGCCATCTGATGCTTACGGAATGATACATCGTTAGCACCGGTGTAGCCAAGGACGTAGTCTAGTGCATCTGCTTCTGAAACATCCTTGGCTGCTTTTCCAACGACGATGACAAGCTCGACCTCGTAGTCGGGCAGATGTTCCTTTGGTGGTTGGGCGACTTTAGGGATCGTCACAGTCGCCAGGGGACCAATAAGAGAGGCGAGGGGTTTGTAGAAAAGGATAGGGAATCTGTGATTTTTCGAAGGTTATGAAGAGGTTCGTGAGACCAAGTGGGCAAGTGCATACGCAGGTTTTGGAAGTTTGGCTTCGGCCTGATTTGAGGTACATTCTTTCAACAATAGTTCGTGCGAACGAAAATCTACAGAGTACTTACAGCATGGTCGGAGTAATTTAAGCCCAAGCAGCGGACTATCTTGATTTCCTCGTTGGGGAGAGGTGCAAGGAGGGTGTCGACGGTCAAGATTTGCTTGGTCACTTGGGCGCTAGGATCTAACGCAGAGCCGATGATTTCGTAGGCTTTAATAGTCTGGCCGTTAGCCGCCGCGAGACCAACTGCGACAAGGGCTCAGTCTTCTTGCCTCCGACTTGGTTGCGCTCTTACCATCGACGTTGGGATCAACCGGTTGACCGATGTGCACACGTTTTGTTTCGAGGGCAACAAAGCGGATAAGCCTCGTCCATTGCTAAGAGACGCTCTGGGTGAGTCTTCGAGACATCGCTCGCCCAATCTTCGATGCGACGCACTGTTTTGATAGGAGCCATGTTTCGTGACGACTTTCTGCGACCTGTTGGCTTTATGGAGAGAGTTGGATGACGCGATACCCAGCAAAAGGCGGGGTCGTTATGCGTGTAATTGCCTGTGAACTTCAAGCCCACCGACCATCCACCCCACGGGATTCTAAACTTATCTCCGCTTCCGTTCTGCGGCATTAGCGGTGCCTGGGACAGGAACGGCCCGAGGGCGGCCGTAGTGCACGTGGACAAGGGAAGTCACTCACGTGACGGGATGTTTGTGTTCGCGTCGTTCGGGATACGACACACCACGTTTTGATTAAATTCGAACATATTTATATAGGCGCCCACAACTTTTTCGTTTCCTTTTTTCCCAGGTGGAAGTTCAACATTCAAGACCAGAACACTCACGACGAAGCGAACTTACGAACGAACTTAACGAGCAATGGTTAACGGCATGGAGGAGCTTGCGGGCTGCATACAAGATACTTTGGACGAAGTGAGCGAATTTCATGCTCTCCTGTTTCTGAGTTTGATGTGACTGACGCTTTGACTTTCTTCATGACTACAGCTTTGCTCTCCGAGATCTTCTTCCGATACTAAGACAAGAGCCCTGGAACGACTGGAGAAGCAAATAGCAACCTCTTGTCTTACACCGGATAAGAGCGACGGGTCCAAAGCAGGTTGGGATCACTTTCTGGCATTACAGTATACGTTTGAGTGTAACGGTACGTGGACTCGCTGCGACCGCCAAGCTGTAGCACTAACTGCATGGAAGTTCCTTCAAGGCTGATAGCTTGGATATCTGCGTCGACAACAAAGCTTGAACATGTGGCGAACAAAGGCACACCAGACGGTAACAGCTTTCGACACTCATTCGAAACACTGCTTATCTAACGAGACCTCTGCATAGAACGCGCGGTAGCTTCACAGCTAGCAAAGGCGCTTTCTATCATCCAAGGCATTGCTTTGAGTCACGATTCCAGCAAGACATTTCTAGGTCGGAGATACGGCCTGGAGGTGGGTTACTTCCACTCATTTCCGCCCCTCGAGGCTGACGTCAAATAGGTTTTATTAGAACTCTTACTCGCCTCAAGACACTTAACGCCTCCCAATGAGGATGATCGGCTGAGTTCAACTCGTAATAAGCAACCTACAGACCCTCCCCTTACCTCAATCGTACTCGACACGTTGTTGTGCATCCTCGTGGACTCTCCCCAGGCATTGCGAGCTTTCGAAAGTGCCAACGGCGTACAAGGAGTCGTCAAGATACTCAAACGTGCAGGGACACCTCGCGAAGTTCGGTATGTACTGTGATGATTCTTGAACGTTGGCATTTCGGCTGATCTCTAACTTTCAGGATGAAATGCTTGGAATTCCTGTATTTCTATCTCTTGGACGAAACCATACCAACAGAAGTCACCTCTGGTCAACGATCCACTTCAACTTCATCCACCGTCTCGAATAGTATCTCTTACCCAGGAACACCTTCTCTTCAACCTCCTCGCTTACCTAAACCTTCGTTGAACCCAACACCGCTCCGCCCTCTTTCTCGACATGGCTCTGGCTCATCCTCTTCATCATCATCGTCGTCGTCCTCCCGTTCAACTAGTGGCAGCTCAACACATTCATTTACCTCTATTTCATCTACATCCACCCCAACCACATCTGCATCCTCGATACCCTCTTCTCCGGATAAACTAACGAGAACACCCCAACTACAACCTACTTCCAAGATTCTCCATACCCCAACGTCAACTCTTAAATTCCCTACACCGCAGTCTCAACGCAATACGATGATGATGCTCAAGAAGGAAGTGGATTATGAACCGCTCAGCCCAAAGAAGCAGGGCTTCGGAGGCGGAGTTGGTACACCAAATTCACGTCCCCGTGCGCAGACCCATGGGCAATTTTATACCCCCAGCCGAAGCTATACCCACTTTTCTCAGTTGTCCATCAGCATGAACGAATGCGATTTGCGCGCCGGTGGAGATGTCGAGAAGAGAAAGACGACAGAAGAGAAGAAGCAGTTGTTGGGTACGATGCTGGGTAATGTAGATGCGTTGGTCGAAGGCGTTAGGAAGGCCGGTATCTGGGGTTTGGGCTAAGTCTGATCTTTGTAAAGTTTCTTCTAGGTTTTGATGTCTGTTGCTTTGTGTCATTCTTTGTTTTTGCACTTGCTGTCTGTCCTTGGTTTGTATATATCGCACTAATCGAGTGGGCCGTCTTTGTGAAGTACTTCTATATGTTTCAAACGTCGTCGAGTACAGCCTTCAGCTTATGTTACAAGTATCTCATGTAGTCTTCCGCGGTACCGCCAGATTTTGTACGAGAAATCGTCATCATATATCACTCATGAAGTGTCCCTATATACAGGAGAATCGGATGTACAGGTAATAAGTCCCTACGACGATAGATCTGAGGATAGACATCCATCTTCCCTTAAGCGCAGACTTTGCCATCCGGGCAACACCTAATGGCACCGTTGTTTGCGGGGCTACGGTAGCAGTACGAGCTAGAAAACAACATTGAGCAAAGGGTCTCTTGAGGAATGCGAAACTTCAGAGACTCACCCGCCTGGGCAGCAACGTCCGTCTATAATACGATTAACCTCACGTAGACCCAATAAAGTTTTCAGAACGTACCTGCACAGCAGTTGGAACCCTTATTACAGCATCCCTTTCCTGCACACCCATTGGCGTTGTTAGGGCAGCAAACTAGTAGTTGAAAGGGTGAGAAAGGCCTTGCACCTCTGTATGACTGTAAACTTACTGTGAGCAGTGTAGCACCAGGAACCAGAACCACAGCAGCGTCCTGCCAAACCAAACTTTTCAGCTCAGGAGTTCAACTAACACGATGCAGAGAAACCTACCGTCGTTGCAACAGTCACCACCCAAAGGGCAGCAAGAGCCGGTGTTCGAGCACAAGCCGAAGCCATTCTGGCAGCCCTGGCGCCCGACCAGCAATTCTCTCAAGTCGCGGTCTCCAGACTGAGAGACGGTGCCATGCTGGGTGGTCTCAAAAGACTCCGCCTGCTCAGCTGCGGCGCTGAAAAGGTAGGCACTAATAATGACCAGCGAGGCAATGGAGAAACGCATGATAAAATGCCAGAAATTGAAAGTTAGTCCGAGGGGAGTTTAGCTGGTCGCTGAGCGCTGATTTTTGAGTCGGGGCTTGAGTTTGTCCTGTCGTGCAGGTTCACTCTTATACTGTAGCCTCCTTGTTACGGCTTGTTGTATTACATCTTTTGTACTGAGCCCTTCCGAACGTAAACCAAGAACCTGACAGGTCGAGATGAATACCAAAAGAAAGTGAGCGCTATTTTGAGAGGCCAGCACGTTTTTGGTCGATGAATGTCAGATAGACGCGGTGATATTGAAAACAAGAGCACTAGCTTGATGATTTGAGTGTCACTGCCGTCATGAATTGTCCTGGTGCTTTGCAAGGTGTTTATCGCAAGGATATGAGCACACAAAGAAGTGAGACAACGGGAGGACCGTTCAAGTCGAGAATAAGCGTGTCTGAATTATGTGCTGGCTTCCGTCATCAATGCGAACTTGCCGGAAATTGCAGCCGAAAAAGGGTGCTAAAACGACAGCAGTCACGGCAACGACAGCGCTGGGGAAGCTACTAGTCCAGGGTCAAGCATTGGACACTCGCTCCAATCACCATCGGACGAAGTGTCGATTGTCATTCCAAAACACGAGGAAGTTGTTAGCGATCTCGCTTAGTTTGAAGCCCTGGGCGCGTACTTTACGACATTTCTCCAAGAAAGTAAAGGTGAGCACCGCTGCCACCGCAAGCACCTTGTTCCGGGTCGAGGCTATGCAGCACGTTGATCAATACACGTGGTTCTTCGGGCCAGCACAAGAAGATCGGTATTCAAATCCAGTAAACCTTTAACAGAAGAAGAATAGAAGAAAAACTATTTTAGAGAGTCATACATACAATCAGGGAAAAGCCTGCGGATGACCTTGCCGCTTCTAGGGAGCACATTTGTCTGGGACTGTACAGCCGTTGGTTGCCCGTCGATGATATATCATTAAATGTACGCCCTGTATATCGGAATTGCGACTGAGCATTTAACTCCTCGGCGTCGTAGAGGTTTCAGATAGAATACCGAGATTGGTATCCGAGTGCCCTTGTCCAAGGTAATCTAGTTGCACAAACGATCAGTGGAGTCAGCGCGGGGCCAGGGAAGACAAAATGAATGAATGGAAGCATGGCTGTGTAGACTGGTATGCATAGCGCCTTAGCCTTCTCTGGGTTGAGCTCAAGGATCAGCAAAAACGCCACACGAGTTATCTTACTCACCTGATGGATTGTTGGTTGAGAAGCTTGGCATACCAATGCATTGGTGATATGCAACTTCGGCAAAGACCAAGCACAAAGCTTTAAGAGGAACCTGGATGGTGGCAGAATGGCATCTACTTTTAGAGCGCGAAGGACGCTCTTGGACGGAGAAATTCTTTTACCTGGTACGGATTAGGGTGACTGTCTGCGTGAGGAAACCATAGAAAAGGTCCATTGTAAGCGCCTGTCCCGTTACGCAACCCCTGAGAGCCTTGGAAATTATAGGTGCCGCCTCTTCCACAACGCTGCTCTCCTCGTCGATGCATTCTGCATGAAGGTCTGCCCGGAGAACGGACCTATGGCTAGAAAGAGTAACACGCGTCGAAAGTTGTCCCTTAAATCCCTCAGAATCGAGAACGAGAACAACGTGGGTGATGACATATCCTTATCCTCAGTAAAGAGGTGGAGCAACGACGAACCGCACATCCAGGTGTCCTTCTCCAGACCCGGTATGAGCCAAGAATGCAAGAGGGAAAGATGGTGTGCACGGGGCCAGCAGGGACCACACCTTGAGCGCTTCTCCGGTCTAGCCACAAAGTTCCTACTTATCGCGGCTTGTCCATGGGATACTAGTCATAGCACCCACCGAGCTTTTCACTGCCCTGTTTTTCCTCGCCCCCTGCTCAGCCGGAGTAGCAGCGGTTTGGATGTCACATCCAAGCCAGATGTCGATTAGAATCGACGGAACATAGCGGAGCCGTACCAGAGTCTTGGAGTGGCAGACATTCGTAGTACCAGGGCCTTTGTTTCTCCGTCGATATGGTCAAGATACGTCTCGTCTTACAATTATGACATTGACATAATATGGATGGATTCCGAATGCGAAGAGCCCAGGCTCGAGGTCCCTTAGACCTCTCACAAGTACGTTGCGGGTGGGCGGCCGTTAGCTGGAAATGAAAATAGTCTCGTTAATGTTGGTTAAATATGCGGGTTTTCTGGTTCCACTGGGGGAATATAATAAGTACATACCCACTCCGGACCTGGTGAATTTGTTATGCGGCGTCTTCGGTTAGGATATGCAACATTTGAGTATTGGCTTCGGGCTTTGTGAGACCGAAACACTTCATGAAGGGCAATGGGTAAACGAATACCCAATGCCGAGCTACCAATCTTTATCTACCAGCGGTACTTATGGCTGGTTCTCATTCCTCGATCTTTTGTGATTTCACCGACATAAGGAACTTGTATCAACATGATGCTCCCCATCCAGATGCATTTGTCGAAAATCGCGGAGCTCATTTATTCACCGCGGCGGAGGAGATTGGAGATTCTCCGGATCCAAGCTGTGACCAGAGGCGCTTGTGAGGCGGGCGCCTCACAGCGTCTCCCACGTCAACCCTCAAAATAGGCTGTTAATACCCACCTTGACCCAGGTCTCCCCTCTCTCACTCTCATCGGATTCAAGTGATCGCATTTTTCAAGCCTTGAGGCCCCGAGCTCGGGTAGATCAGTCAGCTACGACAAAATCGTCAAGTGCTGACGATGTCTTCAACCAGTGAGGCTCTGCTCACTGACGTTGAACGCTTCAGATTATTTGCTGATCGTATTTCGCATCCAGAAATGTCAGGGTTCCTCAATGGAGCTCACCACCTAGTGATCCAACAGCCGACCATGATTGAAAGGGCAGAGATCGTCAACAACAACAGTAATGGAAACTCGGGTAAGCTACACAACGTACTCGGTATGCATATCGTTGACTTTGCTTCCCAGTTTTCGAGGTATTGGAGAAATACAGCACACCCGATGCAGAATTCGATTCTATGGCAAGACACCCTGCCCCGAAATGCCATCCTGGTACTCGTCGACATCAAAGGGCCCAAATTGAGGCTTGGCTCCTCAATAAAGAGCGCGACCAGAACATTCTCTGGCTTCATGGTTGTGCGGGCGTCGGTAAAACAGCCATCGCACAAACCATCGCGGAGAAGTGTGTTGAGATCGATCGGCTCGGCGCGACTTTCTTCTTTTCAAGACCAAAGCATCGAGACGATCCCGCACGCGTTATTCCCACACTTGCTTCCCAGCTCGCGGCTCGTAATCCCGATTATAAGCAGATCATTGCAAAGCAGTTGGAGAATAACCCTGGAGTACTGCACAAGACGCCGCGTATTCAGTTCAATGTGCTGATGGTCGAGCCCTTCACTATTCTACGGGATCGTATTCAACAGCCGTTGCTGGTCATTTTGGATGGCTTGGACGAGTGTGCTGGAGAGGCTGCTCAAAAAGAGTTCATCGAGTTGATTATTGGGTTCGACAACGTGGCTGCTCCGGGGACATTGCTTTGGATGGTATGTAGCCGTCCGGAGGCTCACCTCAAGCGTATTTTTTCCAGGAAAAATTTCAAATGTTGGAAAGAGGAGATATCCCCTGATGGTATTGAAGCAATGGAAGACGTCACTCTTTTCCTCCGCGACGGCTTTCAAGACATTCGGGAACAGTTTCCAGAATGTATACCGGAGAGCTCGGACGAACCCTGGCCATCTCAGCAACAGCTCGATAGAATTGTTCGGGCAAGTGCTGGCCTCTTCGTCTTCGCGTTCACTGCCCTTAAATTCGTGGGTGACCCGGATCACGCCAATCCTCAGTCCCAGCTACATTTGCTGCTGATATTTATAGGCAAGTTCCCTGTCACTGGAGAAATAAACCCTCTAGAGGCTCTTGACTCGTTTTATGCACAAATCCTTTCGGAAATCCCCAGCACTATCCTCCCAACGACATTGTTGCTCTTGGGTGTAGCTCGGAGGATCCTACCTCCCTGGACTTTCGATGCAACCGCCAAATTCCTTGGACTCGATCAAGGCACCTGCTACAGTGCTTTGCGGAAATTGCACTCCGTTCTCAAGATTCCTCAACCCGACCGCGTAAAAGAGGAGGGCATAGGATTTTATCATGTATCCTTTGAAGACTACCTTGAGGATCAGGCACGTTCTAGAGCATTTTATCCATTCGCGCAAAAATTCTGGAGAACCATGTTCGTGCGGGCCCTTCATTGGTGGATTTACTACTTGGAGCACTTAAGGTCCACCCGTCAGTAGACTCTTCAAACTGCGTTGAATTTTTTGCTCATGATGGCTTTTTTTTACATAAAGAAACACAATTATTGGATTCCGCTGAAAACGCGCATGAAGAACTTGCACTCGAAAAGGACAACTCAGCGCCTGTATCTGTGCTAGCCAACATACCCATGATTAGTGCTGTGTTTCTGTTGGATGTAGCAAGAAAGCGGTGCTTGGAAAGCGAAGACAATCTCGTTGACGAGGAAATGTTGACCTTAATCCGCTCATTCGTTTCTTATGGTCACCCGGTAGATCTCGCAGCAACGATACTCAAATGTCCAGTTCCCGATACAGATGCTCATATTTTCCTGATCAAGTCGTTACTTGTATCGGTATGACCTTCGTCCCGTCCACACGAGGTGATTTTCTTACCGTAATCCAACCTTTAGCATAAAAAGCTTGGCCGCTTGATACGAGCCGACGGACAGGACGATGAGCTTCTTCATGATTACGCGGATTACCTCCGGAGCTCCAATGATGTTGAACAAGATGTGAGCTCGCTTCGATATCATATTGAGAGAGTTAGACTCATTGGCTGGTGTAGACGAAAACCCTTGACAAACTATTACAAGTAGACAATGTGACGGATGAACTGTACCGTCGTCGCTTGCAGTACTTCCAAGACTCTGACAATGCCAAAAGAGACGTAGGTATATTTCTCTCGGTGTATCGGACGCGAAATTCACCACTCGACTAAGACGTTTGACCCTTCTGCGCCTACTAAATGTCAACACGAAGGATCCTGCTTTTGCTGGCTGGGGCATGCAGCAAATCCTTCGTCAGTCAAGCGGATCATTGTCATCATGACAAGATACATGCATGCTCAGAGGTCGAAAAGAAAGCGAGTGTACGGGATAGGGGGAATAGCGACTTGTACTGCTCGGAGCAATTGTCAGGCCTGTGGAGAGTTCACCAGATACCTCCTCCCAGAGTGTCATCCCCGTACCCGCCAAAACATGATAACCGGGATTAAGTCTTGGCTCATTGACAAGCGCCGAGGCGAGAACATTATCTGGCTCCATGGTTTTCCAGGCGTCGGAAAATCGACTATCGCCTGGACCATCGCAGAACATTGTATCGAGACGGGTCAACTCGGTGCAGCTCTCTTCTTTGGGAGACCAAATCATATAGATCCTATCGACTTAATCGTAACAATGCTTGTCCACCAACTGGTGGAATGTCACCACGATTATGCACAAGCCGTCTCCCGGCAAAGAATTGCAGGAGGACAGAATTTCGACCAGTTACGCGCTCAGTTCGAAAAGGAGATCATACGGCCCTTCGCGACGCTGAGGGACAAAATCCAGCAACCACTGTTGATCATCCTAGATGGACTGGACGAGTGCTTTGGGCCAGGTTTTGCGGTGGAGTTTATTGAGTTGATCCATGAATTCGATCGGTCTCCCGCCCGAGGAACGTTGTTGTGGATGCTGTCTACCCATACTGAAGCATATCTTTCTTACACCCACACAAGACACGATATTGCAGCTTGTCATCGGGAGGAGAAGATATTGGAAAATGCCGAGGAAACTCGCGGGGAAATCGCTCTCTTCCTCCGGGATGGATTTCGCAATATTCGGAAACAGTTTCCGGAGAACATACCAGCCAGCGAGGATGAATCTTGGCCATCCGATGAAGAGCTCGGAGAAATCGTCTCCGCGACCTGTGGCCTTTTCGAGGTTGCCTCCACTGCGCTCAGGTTCATCGGCGATGCGAATTATGCAGATCCCAAGGCTCGGTTTGGTTTGCTCATGGGCTTCGTTCGCACCTACCATCATATTGCGGCGGGAAACCCCATATATACACTCGACCGCTTCTACACGTTGATACTTTCGGAAGTTCCCACCAGCCTCCTGCCCACAACACTCGCGCTCCTGGGATTGATCTCCCTAACACCAAAATTCATTTATACTTGTGGCGAGCTCGCGAACCTTCTTGGCCTCGACTCCGATACTTTTTACAGCGCTTTGCGACCATTACATTGCGTTCTAGGAATCCCTGAGCCCAATCGTGCATTCGACGAAAGATTACAGCCCCTCCACAGTTTGTTTTTGGCTTATCTTCAGAACCCCTTGCGGTCTGGTAGATTTTTCCCGTTTACAACAGATTTCTGGAGAAGCATCGTTCACCGTACCGTTCGCTGGACGATCACTTGCCTAGACTTTCAGCGTCACAAGCGTGAGTACGACAGAAGTACATGGTGAAGTATACAACTGATGTAGTTTACATACTTGTGATAGGGTGGGATTGTGTCGTTTCACAATACGACTTCGACAGCAAGGAATTGAAATGGCTGAGCCGAGATCATGTTGGGGTCGGTGCCGGCTTCATGAATATCGTCATGCCTCTCCTCGGGATTGCTTTTCGGGACTACCATGGGAAGAATAAGGATGAGGAATTAATTTCAATAATTCGCGAATTCGATTTTGGAAGTCTAGTATTAATGCCCGGTCGCTTTGACGAGATATTGTCTGTCGTGATATGGGTGGTTAAACTGGTACGCCTGACTATCATTCTTAGATCTTTGTGTTCTATACTGATTAACTAACAGGGCGAACGGTTTGGTAATGTCGTCCGGACGGAGAGCAACTGTAAAGAGGATGAACAACTCCTGGAAAAAGTCCAACCTTTGTTAGACTCACGAGAAGCGAAGCCACTGGTGAGCAGATAAAAAGGTCGGGAGAGATGAAGTATTGATTCGACGGCTTAACTTGTAGACGCTCGAGGCTTTCTCTTCTCCTGAACCTCGTAACTACTTTGTGTTACTTGGAAAGACACCAAACCCTCTTCTCGTATTCATGACTGGCTTGTGCCGAGGGCATCAAGGAGTTGTGACTCGATTTGGACCCTTTAGTTTGCATTCGCCCTTGGGGTGGAAATGCACGGAGAGCGCCACACCCGAGAAGGGTCGATGCGATGTTTGCGGAGCCTATTTTAGACAAACGGCGGCTCTCGAGGATTAGGCTATGTAAACCTGGTATCTTGCGGACAAAATTGCCCGGGTTGCGTGTTAGGAGTACTGTACTTAGATATAAGACGAACATTGTCGTGGCACATAGGTTTTCCAACGGTTGTCAATATTTTTGGGGCGCGTGTCGGGGCCTAATTTTGGCGCTGCTCTTGGGTATTGTTGGACCGAGTTTTTTAGATGCAACATTTACAGCAAATGTAGTGACTGCATAAATAAATAAATAAATAAATTTCTCATATGCATCAAGGAGGAGAGAGTACAGGCTACGAGTGACCAAAGTACCATTCGCGGAGATGAGTGGACAGAATCGGCAAAGGGATCAAGATTTCGATTTTCATGCATGTTCGAGGCATGACTCGTTTGTGGATGTCCAAAAAAGCTACACTTAGATCTTGAGACTACTTCGGCGCGTTGTTCACGGCGGATGATATCCTCTATATCACCATCCGTGATAACTACGTGATCGAAGCATTCCCCTTTCGAGCAACCTGTCTACCACAAGAGACAGGGGTCGAGCTGTCCAAGAACGCAGCAAAAGCACGTAGAGCGTCGTGCTAGAGTCACATCTTTGCTTGACTAACCTGGTTTTGTTTGCCATAATGTCGAGGTGGCTGGACGGCACTAAGCGATATTCGAGGCTACGTGTAATTTGAGTGAGGCCAGTTTAAATGGTGCCACCTGGGGTACCCAAAACATATGATATAATCACAATTAGCACATGTGAATCTCGTAAAAAGATGGACGCGAGTCGGCAATTTCAGGAATATCACCCGCAGCGATGAGAAAATGCACACAACGTACGATAAATGATGGAAAGGAGAGGGAAACTGATGAGAGTCGTTATATTTGGCTGGAATTTACCGTGGTACGATCATCATAAGTTGGAATTCAATGTCCTCGTGGTCCGTTTGGACGGACTGATTGACTGGTGGTATGGAGATCCAATGGATCGTTCCATGATTTTGTTCGTGGGGCTGGGTGGATAGAACCGCCCAGGTACGGGCCCCGTGGCGTTGTTGTGTGAGGCAGCATCTCGCAGCATCTCGCAGCACATGCGGAGGAGAAAAGGGGGAGTTGCTTCGGATAAGAGGACAAGAGTCAGCGGGCCGGGGAGAGGCGGAGTGGACGTGATGTGACGTGAGAGTTGTGACTATTTCTATATGTGTTTTGTTTTCCGAATAGGCGTTGGTTTCCGCTGTCATCTTTCTAGGCTGAGTAATGGGACGTCTTAACGCTGCAAGGTGTGCTTCTTCTTCCTTCCCCTTCTCTGACTTGAAACTTACCTCCATGGCTCGCCACCGTCGCTCCTCATGTAGATCTGCCTCCCTCTGCATCACTCTCTTTGGAACTCTCACCAATACTGCCTTTGCCGTCCAGGTCCTTACAGCATGGCAGCAACTTAGATGGGGAGACGTAGAAAGCGAATGGGCTGGCGACAATTGGCCCCAGGTTATCGATGGCATTAAAGTTATGTGGGCACTGGTCTCCCTCTACTTTGCTTCTGCGGCCTCCGTTTGCGTCGTCGGCTTGGTGGGAGTCATTAGGGTGCGTCATCCACGCGCAGCCTCAAGAGTTTGGTGATGATTAACTCATTTGCTGCATGTACAGAGCAAAGCCTCGTTAGTGAGGTTCTATCGAGACTATTCGATCGCGGATTTCTTCTTCAGTACCCTTGCAACGCTCGGGGCCACTTATGCCGCCTTCCTTTCGTCTGCCCGTGCCGGGATCTGCGAAGAGTTTTCACATCATCCTGAACTCATGCGCGATCTGCTCGAGATTGGTCTCAATTCAGAGAATTGTGAACACTGGCTCGGGAGGGTTATCGTTGTTTTGATGGGTGTTATGTTCATTCTCCTCGTCATTAGGGTATGTCCTCGTGGTCGCATCTTTAGTCTTGGGCAATATTGATGTAACGTCTGAAATAGCTGCAGTTCCTACTCGCTGTATCCAACTTCTACTCTCAGCTCACTCGCCAATACGCTCGTTGCTCTTCAAGTTGTTCCTCGTCAAACCACCTTCCAACCCACTCATGTAGTGCTTCGTCGGGTGCGCAGCAACGCATCCTCCTTGTGCCCTTCAACGCACCTGTGGACCCTGATGTTGAAGTGATATATACCCCTGTGCTGCGGAGTTCGCTTCCCCGTGATGTGCAGACCACTGCCAAGGAGGTCTGGGTGTCGTCTTCGACCTCGGAACACCGCCACCGTCACCACCGACATCGCTCATACGAAACGGGGAGAATCCGCCTACCCATCAGGCCAGACGAAGGTCTGCTACCCCGATACAGTGATGGCGAGTCTGTCAAGGTGTAGAGTCGTTGCCCTACTCCGTATCTCTCTTTTTTTTTTTTCACTGATTTTGTTGTCAATACGTGATTGTATTTTTTGTTGCTGCATCGATGTTTCACTCGTAGTTCTGTCCAGTCTTTTTGTGTACTTGATCTTCACGTCCAATCATTATTGTCTGCCCCAATGGCGCTATTGGAGTGCCATTGCATAGCCGAAAGTCGTGAATGCGTGAATGCAGGGTGGGAAAGTTTGATGTAATGCACGAGGCTCTCCCCACTCCACCAGTACCATTTGCTCCCACACACCAGTTCCTTCTCCGTCGTCGCCGACTTCCCTCCGGCGTCGACGTCTTCTACGTCCTTGACCTCTCTAACTATGCGTTTGCTAACCAGCACGCTCCCCCCGTCGTTGGCCGCTCTCGTGTTTACTCTGCTCCTCCGATGTGCGGCCCCAGTCTACGCCGACCCTGCGACGGTTCCGTTCACGGACTGCTTCGACGATGCAGCGAGCCAAGCCCAGAAACTGAATGTTTCCACCGTGTATGCTCAGGTCCTGGAAAATCATGACTGGGGAAAGTACCTCAATTTGACCGTGCTTGGAGAAAGCCCCCAACCAATTCTCGGACTGAGGGATGGTGGGGAGAGTCTTTGTCAGTTAACATTGTCTCTCGTTTGAGGAAGCCGTCTAACATGTCGTCTTTTAAATAGCCACACTCTTCACAACAGCATCAGTGCTTACTCTAAATGCATGGACCAACAGTTCATTTCTTTGTGATACCCTCCGCCCTCCATCCCCGCTCCCTTCACTCGATAACTCCACCACAACTCCACATACCTACTGCCCCATCGCTGCGGGACCTTTTGCCCTCTCGGCGAGTATACCCTGGGGACATAACCGTGCACTAACAACGTTGATCACTCGTCTCCGTGCTGTCGATCCATCTGGTCAAGAACTCGTCTGCGTAGACGTTTCTACGACGCCGCTTGAGCCCTCAGAGGCGCAAGGACCTTATGGCAACGCCCGAGTGATTCTGTGGGCAAGCGTGGGGTTGGCGGCGGCGTATTGGATCGTAGTGGGCGTTGCACGGGTTGTGTCGGCCTGGGGGAGAGGCGTCAATCGGAGTGGACGTGGCGTATGGGGAAAGCTGCAGAGCGGTGGATTTATTTTGGCGAGTGCGATTAGTGGAGAAAGGCTGGCGGCGTCGCCGGCATTGATGCGGTTTTGTAAGTTATTCTCCCTCTCTGGGCCCCCCTCCCCCCCTTTGCCGTTGCTCTTGGATTTAGTCGGACTTTGTATCTTTGCGGTGCTAACGCCCGAGATTTGTGTGGTTAGGTACGCCCTCGATGAGGGATGTGATTTTTCATACGCAGTGGTGTGCTGCGCTTGCTATGGTCGCCGTTCAATGGCCTCCGTTCATTTGTGAGTTTGGCATCCATCAAGTCACTTAAACTTTCTTGATGGTTGATCCGTCTCTAGACCCCCTTTTGACACAGACCGCCTGGTCCACACTTTCATTCAGTGAGTATATGCGTCGGATTAATGAGGATTCGGTGCTTATTGTGAGTTGTCTAGACATTACCCTTACTGATCTTTCAAGTCCACATCACTGGAACCCACTTTCCACATTGCCATACTCACCATCTTCAAATTTCTCAGACCAACTCGCAGATCCATCATCACCTCTTTATATCGACCCAACAGTTCCCAACATTCTATTTACCCTTCCTCAAAACGCATCGGATGGCATACAATCCTTCGCATACGCCGTTGGAGTCCGCCCACAGGATTTATTCCCTAATTGTCTCATTCTTTTCCTTGCCATCATTGGTGGTACCATAGTTCTCTCTCTTCTTCTGTGGGCACTTGATTACTTCATGGTGGTCGTCGTGTTCAAATCGGCATCCCGACAAAATTATTCTACCAATCTCGCGCGGACGCGCAGTCCTGGATTTGGTGCAAGCGTGTCCACTAGAAGTGCCTTGAACAAGGATCAGGGGGACACAGCGACGACGTCGCCTGTGCCAGGTGAAGAGAGCAAGAGCTTGACTGGGCATAGCATGGGTGGAAACAGCATGTTTGGTGTCAGCAGTCGCGCCATTGGGACGCATAGATCCTGGTGGCGCCTGCGAACGGATATAGGCTCTTTTCACGGGAGCGTCCTTCATGGGAACCTCGTCCGCATTTTGGTCCTTTTCCACCTTCCCATCACCATTTTCTCGGTGTATCAGATGGTCCAGCGTGGTTCGGGCGTTAGTCGAACAAGCGTGGTTTTGGCTGCGTTGTCCTTTGCGATGTTCTCTGTCCTCATTCCATTGCACTTGGTCTTGAGAGTAACGTTCACTACTACCAACAAATTGTACGACGAAACACGGACGTTGCTCTCTCTCGGACCTCTGTACAATCACTATCGACATGGATCACAAATGTTTGCCACGCTACTGTTTGCCAGTAACCTCGCATTCGGAGTCACGATCGGTGCAGGCCAAAAGAGCGGCACAGCTCAGGCTATCATCATTCTTGTTGTTGAAGTGATATGTGCGCTTGGGACAAGTATTTGGCTCCCTTGGGGGAGTGGAGCGAGTATGGGTTTGATCAGTTTCTTGTTTTGTATCGCAAGGATTGTCATTGCTGTTCTTTTGGTTATATTGACGCCAACGGTATGCAGATATCTTTTGGCCTTGCACAAATTGTCCGTTCTGAATCTTGTTTATAGATCTCCATCGGCCCTGGACCTGGCGGGTGGGTCGCCTACGGCATCCTCATCATCCTCGCTCTCGTCTACCTCGCCCTTCTACTCATGCTCTTCGTCAAGTTGATCGAGGCCGTGGTTCGCATCGTTGGTGGGGCCGGATTCGATCGGAGCCGCCATGTGGTTGACTCTGGGCTACTTGGTGCCCTCGGTCTCGCAGGCTGGTGTGGGTTGCGAGCCCGATCAAAGAAACGGAGAAGGAAATCAAGGAGAACCACTAAAGTCATGTCTACTCAGGGGGTGCCTCCGATCAAGAGCGCGGATATGGCCTCATACGCTTCGCCGCATTCCTTGGCTACTCTTGGCGGTCCCCCGCCTGGGTTCGTTGGTCCTGATGGTAGGAAGGGTTCGCCACATTCAGGACCACCACCTAGTGTTTTGCGGCCCGAGCATGCTCTGCCGAGGCCATATAGGGAGGATGACGATGATGAGGGATATATCATGGGCGCTTGGCAATCGTATCCGTTAAGGCATGGATATGTGCCTGTTACGGATCCGGCTGCGACACCTCCCCCGCCAAAGAGTGGATTCACAAGAGTGGGAGGCGGACGATCGCACATTGATACCCCCTACGCCATTATGGACGGGACCGCGAGTGCATTTGCGAACAATGGGTCTACGCAAGCTATCGCTAGTTCGTCTATGCATGCGCTCGGGAACAACTCGACGCATACATTCCCTTCGCTGAAGCAACAGAATCAGAGTCGGACGACCTTGCCTCGACCTGGGAGTACGAGTGCCGCAGCTGGTGCGAGTGTGTTCTATGACGATGACGACCCCCCACCATCCTTGTCTTCCTTGTCCAATGTTGCGAGGCAACCAGAATATGGGCAGTTACCACCAGGAGCGATGCAACCCGCACACGTACGGACCAAGTCACAGACGGCCATCATCGAGGACGCTAGCAAGTTGTATAGTCTCCCCGTTTGGACGGGCGTTGATAGTGGTGCTAGTAATGCCCCTGGTGGGAATGGTGGTTCTGGTCCCCCTAGTGGCATGCCTGGAGGTGGTACAAATGTCACACGGCCTCATATGACAACAGCACAACAAGCACAGTTCTCCGAATCTGTGGACGATAATGATGACGATGACGACGACGACGACGATAGTACCGTCGAGGAACAACCAAAGAAGAAGCCATGGTACCGCATTATCAGACACCGACCTAACAGCAGCGATGGACCGTCGTCAGCGGCAACACCACCCTCGTCATTCCCTGTGGACACGGAATTCGGCGGTCTGCCTGGATCGAGCAGCATCACGAACGGTAGCAATGGCGGATCAAGTAACGATACCTCCGGTAGTAGTAGTACGCAACAACCGACGAGGTCGTTCGTCGTCATTCGGAAACCTCAGCCGCAGAGTATGAGTCGTCTGACCCCTAGCCAAAGTTCGAATCAGCTGCAGAATGCTACATACCCGCCTCCTGGATCTTCGACAAAACCCTCATAATTGAGGGGCCCTGGTTTTTTCTCTGCAATACTATATATGAACGGTAGAAGACACCCCTATCCTTCGGTTTTCTATCACCCAAATTTTGGTTTCGATGTGGCTAGAAGGATTCCTATATCAACTTCTTTTTCGCTTGACTGCTATAGTGCCTGGACATTCGTTCATCGTACCTTTCCCATTGTTATGATCTTGCTCACGACATTTAGCGTTACCTTGTTATGTCCCTTGGCTATCGAACATTTTCGTGTACTACTATTACATTTATCTCATAATTTTGTCGTACATTGCTGAGCATGGAATGCATTCCATAGATTACATATGAACGGGGACTAAGGTTCTATCCACTTCTCAGTGGTTTTTGTAAGAGAAGGTTACATGTGTAGCACGAAAAGAAAGAAAGTACATGCGAGTCCATTTGAACAGAGCGGGGAAAATAAAATAGTAGGGCATGTCTATAACACTCACAAGTCCGTGTTTGATTCTGAAGATCCTCCCACCCAAAACACACGATAATCGCCAGCACCCTTCTTCCACCACCCGTATATGCCCTGCTCGCGCTTCAGTCGTGACATAATCACCGACGTGGCAACACTATCGAACGACGTGCTTGACATGTCACTCGATGTTGAACTGGATCTCGTTAATCCCTCCGGACCCATCAGCCGACTCACTTGATCCCAATGCCCACCCATGGCGAGGAATCCACACTCCCCAATCACATCGTCTTCCGCGTGTACGACCTCCTCATACGTCGCTTTGCCCTTGCCCTTGCCTTTGCCTCGACTCATAAAATTCAGCGACATTTCTTGGACCTCAAGACCATCTTCGCCAAATGCCACGAGCTGGAGGAACGGCGAAAGATCCTGTGTTTCATTTGTGTTGTCCGGCTCGCATACACGTGGTGCAACATGCTTAGGGGGTGACCTCCATGTCACAATCGCCAGTGAAGGGTAAGCTGCGTAGTTTGTCGGTAACGGGGATGGTAGGATATGGGTTTTGCGTCCGCGTGTGAGGAACATGACTTTTCGCGTTGTGTCAGAGGATATGCTATTATTATTGCTCGATCCTGGGATAGGTAGCTCGCAGCGGACGGGTAGAATCCATCTTGGTGGAGAGGCGTGTTCGAAAGATAGACGTGCGCGGACACGGTGTGTTCCCGCGGCGACTGATAGCGTATCTCTTGCGCTGAAAAAGCTGTTGCTACCACCTGGATTCTGGTTCAATGGAGAGACGTAACTGTCGTCTGGGAGTTCCATCTCTCCCACGGCGGCGTCAGCAATTCGTATCCAACTAGCTTTCTTGTCAAAAATAACAAAAAGACTAAGTTGGGAACCATAATCGATGATTGACGGTGTTGCCGCTGAGGGAGGGCTGCGAGAAAAAGTGTCATAACGGATGGTGTTGCTGCTGTCTGCACGCTTATGCCAACTGTTGCCATTGCTACTGCTACCAGTGACATCTGACATGCTGCGAGTTACTTCCTGGACCGTTTGCTGAAAGAATGAGATTTTCCGCGGTTGCATGGGGGTGTAGAATTCCTGATATCATGGTGGTTCGCGTTGATGAGTATAAGACAGTGCTACGGTGAAGGACCTTACCTTGGCAAATCTGAACGCTCTTTCTCCCCTCGGTACTTCGTATAGGATGATGTTCGCCCTGGTTGCAACGGCGAGAAGTTGTCCACCTCTACCTATTCGATTTTCATCGGTCCATATCGCATAAGAGACGATAGATGAGCCCGCCAGGCGCGAACCAGGAGTCGCTAAAGGTACAAAGTCCGTTGCCCACCGCAGGGGGACGTCATCTATGACGTCCCAACTCGAGTCATCCGTATTCCGGCGCGAAGGTGTCAGGGTTGGTAGTTGTTGAAGATTAGCCGGCGGCATGCTGATACGCTTTTCTGACGACCCATTGGATACAGAAGCGTTCAACATGTTGTGATAGGAGACTGGATGTTGTTGTTCAGAGTTAATATGCGGGGTGGGACTCTCGATGAGGGACTTAAGACCGCGAGCAATACTGCTCTGTGGTCGATGTCTTTTACTGGGGGATGTCTGAACTTGCCAATTGGGTGGCCGACGAAGGTCCAAAGGACGGGCACCCTAATAGGGCTCGTCAGAGTATCTGCAGTCATAGAGCTGAGCAAACGAACCTTATGCGCAACCGCCCATTTGGCAAGATTGGTTAAACTGAGAAGATTATACATTCTTAGTGAACGGGCTGAATCACCATCCTTCGAACATGGTGAGCCAGGTTCGGGACCAACGAGAGCAAGTACGACGCCTTGTGTTGTCCCGTTGAGTCCCTCTCCTTGTTCGATGATTGTCATCTGAAATACACTAGACCACAATCAGCTTCATTCGCATCAAAGGAAGGATGCTCTTCACCCTTCTCCCTCCCAGATGAGTCTTGCCTGAGCTTCATCTGGGTTCTTCACATCAATACCCCCAGTCTCTGTCCACTCTTGTGGAAAGAAATCAAGCACCGAGAGTCCTTCATCATGTCCAATAAGTAGCAACCGTTCCGAGTTCAGAGGAAGAACGCATCGTATTTGGGAAGTTGCATGAGGCAAAAACCGGGACCCAAAGTGACTGAGCTTCAAATGTGAAGGTGCAATCCTCTGACTAACAAACGGCAGCGGCGGGGGAGATGTCTCCTTTTGTGGTGATGGTTGTCGGTCTCCGAACGGGTCGTCGTGCAAGCTCAAGCTGCTTGTTTGTATATGCAGATCGGGAGGTCCAGGTGTGGGCGGTTGGTTGGTAATAATTAGCGGGGTATCGTTCCCAGGAGGTACTCGCTGAAATACCGTGCCATATGAGCACCACAATAACACACGTAAGGCGAAAACACGATACCATGTCAGGTTGAAGATCCCAGCCTCGTTCCCGTCTCCGTTGACGCTCCTCCGGGGTTATGTCATTATACCGCTCAGCGGCTCTGGAAAATTATGCTCGTTCAATTTCCGATGAAAGACCTCGCATATATCCTTCAGACGAACCGTTTCTCGATCCAACCCCTCCACCTTCCGAATCTACGGAATTAATCGAGCCATCAGCATCACGCGCACCACGGAGCAAGCGAACACAGGTACATGCCTCGAGTTTGGGCCATTCTGCTGGGCAAGGTCGTCGTACGTTGGGAGCTCGTTCCCTCCTGGAGGCTGCTGCTTGTCCTGCTCGACATGGTGGAATGGATCAGCCATACTGACAAAGTGAATGGAACACCGCCTCGCATGCTTCAATTAATGGACAGGCCGTTCTCCCAGCCAAGTTGCCAAGCCATCACTCAGTCACGTGCCGAATAACGGCGACATCATCACTGTGACTCTTTTGAGTTCTGACCTTAGCCTTTCCAAACAAGGTCCACGGCCGTCTGACCCCTATCGTATTTCACTGCCTTTCAGGATGCTACCTCGTTCTCAAAACCTCTATAGCACCAACCCATTCTGACGAAGGCCGTCGCATGCTCCAGGTTTCATGATCTGTGACTCCGAAGTAACAAATCTGCCACACACGACAAGCACTTTCACTCCAAATATCAGACGTAACATTTGATCACCATCAGATCTATCTTTAGCACGCCATCGAATGATGTGCACGATGGATGCAACATAGGTAGTCTCCTAAACAACGCCTGAGTATAGCGTCTAATTATACCCATATTCCCGGAAACAATGTACGGAATGGAAGCCGATTAATTATTTCAACCCTTCAAATAGATCAAGGCCTCAACCGCAAGTACAGCTTCACTTTTCCAGAAACAAGTGCCAAACCTACCCCACCCTGGCAGAAAGTCTTATAACTGTTTAGCAGAGTTCTCGGTGATATTACACTACCTCAATGATCAAGTAGAACCACAACTAAAACATGATCCCTTTCAGTGTGCCGCAGCAGGATATTGATGAATGAGTCACAATCAAAACGTGAAGATATCAAACAGGGAACAGTACTTGCGGACAGCCCAATGGTTTAATCAATAATTCCAACACCACATACCAGCAGATCCGAGATGTCAAAATCAAGCATCCCAATCCTCCAGTGCAAACGCCAAAACCCCAAACGCAGATGCAGCCTCACCCGTTCCACCCGCAAGACTCTCCACTCCCCTCCTAATGAACCTCACAAGCCCATCCAACTCTGAAGAAATCTTGTCCAGTCGCTCAGCAATTTCCTCCGGAGACCCAGTCATATTCATCGACGAAAAAGTCTCGGTCTCCATCGCTGGGTCCCTAAGCACTTCAGGCTCCTGGTACTCATCTTCATCTGAAGATGATAACTCCTCATCAGTGGAAGGCTGTGAGAATCCAATGATATTGCGCCGTTTCCGGCCGCGGCGTCTACTTCTATGGCGTTTGATCAGCGAGTGATGGGTGATGTCGTGGGTTGCTGCATCGCCTGTAAACGTTGCGAAAAACTCGCTAAATTGGAGCGACATATCGAGGATGGAGAGAATGGCCCGATGGAGGGCTGAAGTCTACGGTGTATCGAAATTTGAGCGCTCTCCAGCTCAAGTAGAACGCGAAAACTTGAAGACCTACATTTTGCTTAAGAAGACAGCGACCCTGGATTTTGTTGAGACTTTCGTAACATCAGTAGCCGAAATCCAGATATGATATTAAGCACTTACTGGTCATCGTGTAACTGAATCATGTCATCAAATGATTGCACCTCTTTCAGCTTTTGGTGAAAGTTGATCACTTGGGCGTGGATGACCTGTCATATTGTTAATACAATGAGTGGCCCAACTGACCTTACCATCAACTCACATAGGTTGTCAAAAAGTTCAAGAGCGTACTAATCATAGCACAGGTCAGCCACAACAAAGACGAAAAGAAAACAAGGACTCGCTTGATAAACCAACTCAATCGACTCCTCGTCGCATAAAACACCTTTAGGCCCTCTCCGACGTTTTTCCTCTCATCGCGTCTCACAAGTATCCTCTCCAGTACACTCTTCGCCCTCCTAATCTGCAACAAAAAACCAAACACCTCACTATACATCCCCACCACGCTTGGTCTGAACATGTATGTCAACGGGAATGGCACAGCATACTCCACAGACAGTCCATCAATAGATTTGACTGTGCGAGATATCGTCCGCTCCTTGTCTTTTCCTCCTCGGTACGAGAACCGGACGAGAGAGGGTTGAATCCACTCCCGTGCACCAGCATTCACGTTAGCTTCAACCACGTCTGTAAATGCGGTATTGAGGAAATGGAAGTCGCTCCAGGATTGTTTGCTGTCCATCTATACAACATATATGTATCGGCTTATCTTGTATGAGGAACCGCATGAGATCACCAACCTTGTTGAAAACAACATCAATGAAATGACTCATCGCATCTCCTCTGCGCATGAGAAACAAATCCTCAATCGACTCCAAATGTTTCCACAAACCACACTCATCCACCAGAATCTTCGTTAACAAACTTCCAACCTCCTGGCAACGAGGCAGCAGCCTTTCATAGATAAGCCTCGAAAGCGTATCAACCGACACGGAAAATAAGCTCCCGGGACCTTTTGTCATCGCACTCCCTTGCCTGCCTTGCTGGGTTACCAAATCACCAAAGCTCTCCCAGTTATTATCCCCAAAAACGTCCACATTCGACCCCAAAGCGCGGACCAACCCCACAGCCTTTCCCGTTCGCAAATTCATCTCCGCAACGTGTTCCAAGAACATGGGCACTGCTTTCTGCTGCTTCTGCGATGAATTACCATCCACTCCATCCTCAGAAGCAACTCCCTCCCTCAGCCCATATGCATCCTGCCAAAACTGGGGATGCAACAGCCCCACAAGCGTTTCCCCGCCAAAACCGACAATCTTGGCCTCAATGAAAAACTCTTCGTCTAACTCATCTGCCTTTCCGCTACCAACTCTCCCATCGCCGTTTACTCCCAGCCCAAACAATCCCAAACCCATTCCATCCCTCAACCACCTCCCACACATCCCCCACACGGGCTCCGCGCTCTTCACGAAAACCCTCATGAGCCTTCCACTAGTTACAACTTCCTCCCTCTCCAGGTGCACCTGTACATTCGCAAACAACACGTCCAACAACCTCGACGCCACCATCGCTGGTGCGCGCGTCCCTGTTGTGACATAGGAAATACAAAACTCCGATGAAGAGGAGAGACTGGAAGCGAGAACGTCGCGGATGATTGTAAGGAGGACTGGGAATGTATGCTCAAAGGTGTCAGAGAGAGATTTAGAGGTGTGTAAAAGACTCGTTATGACGTCCGAGTTGGGAGTGGCGGTAGAGATGGTGGAAGAGGTGTAGATACTACAGATGGCGGCTTCTTGGTCTGCGCACCAGGTATCAAAGGCGCGGATTTCAGCATCGACTGCATCTGCAAAGGCTTCAACTGTGCGGGTAATATTTTTTGATGGTGTCGTGGTTTCTTTAGATTTTGTGGTCCGATTTCGACTGTACAAGAGTGCGAAGACGGAGGATCGGAAATGGCGAAGATGTTCTAGCGTAGTCGCAATTTGTGCAAGAGAAGATAGAATAGCCTCCTGAGAAGCGAGAGTTAGGTGAGCAAGACGCGGCGTTTCTGGTGTCGTCTGCATTTTTTAATCAGCATGTAAGGCACTCTGAAGTTATGAGTGAATTACCGAGTACGCATTATTCTTCCACTCCAGGACAATACTCCTTCTGCCTTGAAGGGCCATATAGATCTCTCTTACCATATCCTCCTCACAGATGTAACGCTACGCAACGGTTAGTTCAAGCTAAGGTAGACAATTGCAAAGTCCATCATACCTCATGCTGGAGTAAAGCTTGTGTAGCAGCAAGTCCGCCCTGTTCATGCGCGAGTACATCAGCCAAAGCAGGCCCTGTTAACAATAAGTCCCTTTCCATCCAGACTCAAGATGGGAGCACTCACCGAGCGTTGAAGGATCGCCAATATCAAAATGTTTACTGGGTCGAACATACCCCTTCCAATCTGTTCGCCAATACTGCATGGCCTGCAACTCTTCAAACTCCTTCCTGTGTGCATATGTATGTGGAGGGACGTTTGACCCTGGGGTGGACTTCTCGAACGTTGGGAATTCCTCGTCTTCTTCGTTACGTTTATGGTCCATCCCGCGATGAATTCGCCGACTCCCATCGTAACTGAGCGAGGATATTGATCCGGCATCTTCAAAATCCGAGCTGAGTGGCGAAAGTGAAGGTGTGTTTTCCCAGTCACTGTCGTCATGAGGTTTATTATCGAGGACACCCTCCCAATGCTCGCCTTCGAATGGTTCCTCTGCGAGAATGTCTTTCCACGTTAGCGTCGGGGTATGGGGCTGCGGGTTCTTGATTTTGTCGAGGAAATGGTCCGCATATGCGATGGTTTGGGCCGATGGCGGTTGCGAGAGGCTGATCTAATGCACCTCCTTCGATTAAAGGTCGAGTTACAGAAGGTCTTCAGAACTCACCAGGAATTGAAGGTGATCTGCAATATGGGTCGTCTGGTGGAACGAATATCAAGAAAGCGATTGAGAACTAGAGGCGTAGATCGTACTTGAATATCATGATCCAAGTCCTTCTCCCTCTCCTCGACGTGAGTCTTTAACCTCTTGAACGCAACTAGAAGCGCTTCAGAGATATTGTCCCTCATCATGATGCGAGCTTTAAATGCATGGCTAACAGATGGATCAGGATCTTAATCGTGTGTCAAGGCGATTGTACGATACCCATTTATCTGTTGCTCTACAACGCTCATGTCAACGCTCGCTGCACCCTTGTTTAACGTGGTAGCTTCCAGGCTCTTAACGACATAATCTACGCTCTTCTTAAAGGCAGCTGCATCGTCTTCCTCCTTGAGTCCAATCACCTGGGTGACCAGCGTTTGCGCGAATGGATTGACGCGTGATTTAGCATGGCGGCTCTGAGTGCGTTGAGAAAAACGGGATTGAGGACGTCCAGAACTGGCAGAGATGGGTCTGGCCGATGATGCACTGGACCGAGGGCGGGTGGTGGAAGCGCTGGATGGTGGTCGTTGAGAGGCGCTGGACGGCGGCCTTGATGCAGGAATTCTAAGAGAAAGACTAGAGGAAGGTCTGGATAGACTGGAGGCAGGTCTTGAGTGTGTCGGGGTAGTAGACATCAATGAGCTTGGCTCATCATTTCGCGGCAATCGTCCTACCTCACGTGCTCTCGCGTATGACGCGCAAGACGCGACAACACTCAAATCTAATGGCATTTTATGTGCGAATAAATTATCAAACTCTCAGTCTCTGTCTCATAGTTGAGATGGGTGGGGTGATATTATTGAGTGGATAGGATGGGTATTCGAGCTCTCTAGAATGCTTTACTCTTGGTAAGGATATTCGAACTTGCCTTGGTCCTTTCGACGCCACAGCTTCTTCCTACAAAGATATCAGTCAGGAATCATCATGAACAGAAAAACTAGCAACAAACTTTTTCTTAGTGGGAATGTGTTCTACGAACACTTCTGTACAGTACTTGGCTTTGAATTCACGAATGAAGCGAGGATCCCTGTGACCAAATTGAATACCCAACATTAAAACGTAGCAGAGGAGTAATAGACACTCACCAGAGCTCACTCGCAATGCCCAAATCCTTACAACATCTCATTAAAGCATTACTTTTACAGGCCTCCGTCGCGGTAGGTATACCAGAAGGATCAAAGTATTCTTGCTCTCCACGGGCAATGCCAACCAACCTATCCAAAGAGTCGGTAATATATAACGTTTAGGGAGAGTGCACGAACCTTCCCAAGCACACAAGCGCATACTCCCGACTCACAATCTTTGGTCCGACATTGGTCTCGCTACGAGGGGCCAGTCCCCATCCACCAGGGCCAAACGCTTTATTGAGAATTCGACGATACTTGATTTCAGGAAGATAAATAAGGCCGTCTGTAACTTTATTAGACACCATAAGAACTCCAAAGGCGGGGAAATGCACCAGGCTTGATTTCAACATCCAAAGGGTCTATAGGTGCCTGCAAAATATCCGCAACTTCCCTTGCGAACGGTTCAACGGACAGTCCGTGGTAGCTCTTTGACCAGTCAGTGGGTCCTCCACCATTGTTATTCTCTATCAAAGTAAGGGGAGGCGACTCTGTTGTGGGCTTGGCCTCTGAGGCATTGGCGCCATTAGGTTGCGCCGTAGTGGAGTTGAGGCGAGACAACACGGAAGGCCGGAATGCCTGAGGACGGATAAGTTGCCTCCTAGTTGTACAAGTCAAACGACGAAGGGCAAAAGAGGAAGACATAATAATGGGATCCCACGCGTTGAACGAATGGAAATTATAAGCTGGACGCGCTAGGCGGAGTTCCAATCGTCAAGTGACCCTGTCGAGTCGGCTTGTCACCTTGACTTTACATCTCCTGTCCCCAAGCCCTATACGATGGCCACGGCCAAGAAACCTGGCGAACCAATGTCCAATACCAACAGCAACCCTACTCGCGAATACAAGTATACCCAGGAAATATCACAGATGGTCACTCAATTTCCCTGTGTATCTAAGACGCATGCTCACGCTCACTCTACAGATGTTCGTCTTCGGTGAAGTTCAAGAGCCTAATATTGACACAGTAAATCTCGTAGAAGACATCGTTCGAAGCCAGCTCATAGAACTGGTGTGTTAGTTCCCTGACCTTAAAACACTCTTTCTCACTTGCCCCGGACTTAGATCGTCCAAGCGCGAGCACTAGCAACCCGGCGCGGAGCACGCTACCTCTCCGCTGAAGACCTGATATTCCTCATTCGCCATGACCGAGGTAAAGTCAACCGACTCCGAACATACCTCTCCTGGAAAGACGTTCGGAAACATGCAAAGGATTCTGGCGGTGACGGTGGAGGCGGTGTTGAAGTCGAGACGCTGGAAGATGGTGCCGACGGTACGTACGTCTTGTAATCTGGGATGGAATTGATCTCAATGCGACATACACTACAGACAAGCTGGCTGCGAAAGCACAGAAAATCACTATCAAACTCCCTTGGGAAATTACGACCATCTACTCCGAAGTCCTACGCCAAAGCGGTCACCAATCCGATGACGAAGAAGACGAGGATGATATTGAAGCTCACGAAGCCTCGATACAACGTCTCAAAGTGCGCTTCCTATTTCTATTCCATATCCTCAAATCCTCAACAATCTCTACAGGAAGCCGACGAAGCAACAAGACAAATGACCCGCGAAGAATACCAACACTACTCAGACTGTCGTCAAGCCTCATTCACCTATCGCAAAGGCAAGTCCTCTCCTCTCTCTTGTCCCCACTCAATGCCAACTCTCACCACCTTCACCCACTTGCAGCCAAACGCTTCCGTGAATTCCTCAACCTCCCTCCACACCTCGACCTCAAAGCCAACGACGACACAATCGACATTGTCGGTTTCCTCGCCTTCGAAATGGTCCGCTCCCTCACCCTCGCCGGCCTCACAGTCAAAAAATCCCTCGAAGAATCCTTCCTCCGTGAAGAATACTCCTCTCCCGTTCTCGGTAAACGCAAACACAACAGCCTAGGTGGCCCAGCAGAAAAGCGTCGACGGGAGGGCTCGCCCGATGATGATGCAGAGTATACCATGCCCGTTAACGCCTTGTTTATGCAACCGCCGGAAGATCGTAAAGCTTTGCAGCGTGAACATATTCAAGATGCCTTTGCTAGGATGCAAGGCGACTGGTCGCATAACCGCTCGGCAGGGATGCATAACTGGCGCGGTGGCCTCGTGAGGACGAGAGTGAGCTTGATCTGATCTCCCTTCTACTTGCCGAGCTTGGGGTCCGAGAGTTTTTATAGTATACTATTTTTCGCCATTTTACTGCGTTTTTTGAATTACATGCATTTGTACAACACCATTGCTTAACGCCGCTTTTTGTAATACCATATCCCTGTCCTTCGTCCTTGGAAGTTCAACATTTCTTCCCCACCCAAAATTCAAGCTACAAAACGTTCAGAACAAAAGCGAAGCAGCGACATCAACATTCCCTCCAGCAGCATCAAGCGAACTGATCGCCACCTCCCTCGTCGCACCTAAATCCATCAACAACCGTATCTTGTCTTCAGGGTGCCGACTCGACGGAGCTGGGGCTCTCTGTCGACTGGGAGAAGATCCACTTCCCGGAGCAGAACCAAGCGTCTGTCCAGAACCAGGGAACGACAAACCACCGCCACTTGCGCCACTCCCACTTGCACCAGAAGTGGACGATGTGGCTTCTATCTCATCGGGGAAGCGGGCTTTATTGGGTAACTCGTGTTCAGAGAGGAATTTGACTTCACGGCCTTGGATACGAAGCACACCCTTCTCGAGGTCGATGCACGCTTGATGTGCCTTTAGCATGTCGAGACCGAAGAGGAGGTCAACGTCACGACCCTATACGCAGTGAGAAACAAGTCAGATAAAGGAAAAGTTTTTGCCCTTGAGATAAGGGTGGTATGGGCGTTGGGTATTTACATACCTCCATGATTGTGAATGAACATGGTAGGTGGAGGTCTGCGAGTTTGAGTTGGGCGCTGTGTACTCGCCCGAGGATTTTAGCTGTTCCGACGCCACGAGCAATACCCGCGAAACGTTTATCAACAAGACGCATGATGCTGAATTATGCCATTTAGTCGAGGATCCATTGGGAGTGGGTTTAGGGACATACCCGCATGCCTCTGCACATTCGGGGCTCACTAGATCGCGACGTGTTAGCACAGAGACAGCTATGGCGAGGGAGATCGACATACTAATAGTCTGCTGAGCGCCACTATCCACGAACGCTTTCACAGGATGCGAATTGACCTCTACAGGAATGCTACAGGGGACCACATCAGCCTCATACCCAAGAATAACTCACATAGCGAAGAGAGAGAGAAAGTACTCACTAAAGCATTGTAACCCTCCCAAAACTCTCGGGCGAATATTCCATCGCATGTTCCATATTTTCCATCACAGCCTGCTGCCTTATAATCTCCTCGATCCTCCTCTGTGCCTCGACATCGAACGGATCAGCGTTCAATCTCTCAACCTCGCGTTGACGCTCGAGTTCCGCTGCGTGTTGACGTTCCCGCGTTTGGCGGAGAAGTTCTGCAAAACGTGCAGGGTTGGATTGCACCGCTGCCGCTAGTTCTGGCTGGGTCTATGGTTTTTCAGTATACATCCAATGTCCAGGGATGAAGCGCGGGGTACAAACCTCTTGGAGTTGACGCATGAGATTCGGATCGCCTAGGATCTGTAGCCGCATCATCTCAGTGTCCTGCTCGATCGACCTACAAGACACTTAATCAATACTCAACCGCGCATAAAACTCGAAAGACCGAGCAAAGGCACCTCTACGACTCACCTCCCTCCGACATTTGCGACTTTCCGACGCAAGAGCAACATTGAATGCGTTCCCACAATCCCATACTCTCTGATCGTCTTTTTGGGATCCGTGAGTTCTCGCCCATCGAAAGAGATACCTTGTTCGGATGCTGGTATTCCAGTCTGAACGTCCCGAGGTTCATGATAAAGGGTGTAATGATAACGCGAGCAGAATCCGGGAGATGCGAAAAGACGGGAGATAGTGATTCGATTAGAATGTTACAGCAGATATCACGATAGGAGGGACATGCCTCGGCCTCGACCAACGCCATAAAGTTCTCAAGTTCCATATCCGAATCGATCTCGAAGGCGAAGGTCTCACCAATGTCATTGACCAGTGTCAACTTCATTTCGTCGGCACAATTTTACGCGCAAGAAAGAAACCGAAAACAATCAAGCAAGGTAGATAGCAAAATGGGAGAAAGAGACAAAGATGGATGCAGACGGAGGCGCCGTGTAAATGCCGTCCTTCTCGAAGATCCGGGGTTTCCAAGTTGCCTGCGCGTCAACCAGTCAGATGTAGTCAACAGAGTCGCGTGCCGCGGTTATCGTGGGGGCAGAAGAGATGGGTGTATGGATGAGAAGGTGGTGGGGAAACCGGGGTTTGATTTCGATTTCGGTGGCTGATTGCATCATGTCATAAAGTGATCTATGGACAGGGGTATCTGATAATATACATCTGGGATCTATGTGCTGTATGTGGTGCTGTGCCGCATTAGAGAGGTCTTGGGATATTGCTGCTGGTGCGGTTGCGAGAAGTAAACTGCATGGGCATTGATCTGAAATCGGTAACGTCAGACACAAGCGTTTTAGGGGCACGGCATGGACTTACAGCCGCGAGGTTCCGGTTGTACTGCGCATATTCACAATATTCGACATGAGTGCACTCTCAAGTGCGGAAGCCGACAAACTGGCATCTGACGAAACACGCTTCACTAACGATCTCGCAGTCAGCCAAGAGTCCACTCACCGCTCAAATCGCTAATACTCGATGCTTCAGAACCATGACTACTCCCATGTTCACTTACCAACTGATTATACCTCCTATTATGTGAATGACTCAACGCGCTCCTCGGGGACACTGCCGCAGGACTAGACGATTTCGCAGGTGACATATTATGCCGACTCAAATGCAATGGCGAATGTGACTGCGAATCCGTCGGTGGAGACGGAATCTCCGGTATCGAACCCTGCGGCGAACCGACACTCGAGAGACTCTGATTATCACTCCGACTCGACAACGAATCACCCCGGAAACTTCCCGTGGCCGAATTCGAATTTGACGGAGACAAACCATTTGTACGACCTCGGTCGATACTGCGTTTCGGTTTATGTGTGCGTACGAGCCCGAGCGTATCACTGGTGATAAGTCGTGTGAGTTCTTCAAGTTTGCGGTCTAGGGCCTCCTGTTCCTCCGCAGTGCGTTCAGCTTCTTCCTCCTTTAGGGCTGTTTCCTCGTCGGAGAGACTACTATCGGAAGAGGAAGGTGACTGAGGACGGAGTGCAACGGGGTTCCGTTTGACACCTTGGACGGTCAGGGTTGATGATGACGTAGCTTTCTTGGGTCTTGGAGAATTGTTACCGAGCGAGTTTAACCGTGCACGAACGTTGCGGGGTGTGCTCAATCTAGAGGACGAGAGCTTTGAGTTGTACACTGCTGTCCGAATGGCGAGTGACGGTCGTTCGGCTTGCGCCATGGCTTCGAACTTCGGGTTGGTAGCCACGATTGGAGAGGGACTGAGTGCGCCTTGGATATCTTTAAGCCCGCGGATCTCCTCCTGGAACCTGGCATTCACGCGGTAGAGGAGGTAGGGCAACGGGACTTCGAGGTGGGCCGCAAGTCCTTTCCCTGTGTCATTCTCTCTCAGAAATGAGATAATGGTGGTATGAAAAGTGAGGCATACAGTCAGCACCACTGCTGTCGCTCGAGCGCGATTTCTCTATGACCTTCCATAGTATGTCGGCTTTCTCTGGTGTCCATTCTATCTGAGAGAGCGCAAACGTTATTGGCTGTCAGGATATGCATAACCAACACACGCACGCGTGGTGGGTCCGGCTCAGCGTTATCTGGTCTGTTCCAAGGGAGCCTGACAACGACACGGACAGAGGGAGCGTTGGGTGGCATGATGGTCCTAGTTAGGGTTACGCGGTAAGTATGTCGCGATCAACTAAGCGCGCATCACTGCAGCTCCGGAATATTCTCGTCCCTGATTAGATAAAATCCAAAACTATGCCTCGCTCATCCTCACCTTCCAGCGACACCGACGACAAAGAACATGCACAAGAGCTCCGGGATTTCATCGCTGACCTTTACCAACGCCCAGACCGCGAGGCAGTTGCTTCTGAGATAGAGGGTGAGGCAAACCCGAGACACTGCTGCTTGTGACGAAGCGTTGAACCCGGATACCCGATAGTCCTCCAATCCATCTATGGCGAGGATGCAATTCGAGTTTGGCATGCACCACCCCCTAACGGCAATGGATCTATCGATCCGAGAACGGTTCGGTATACATTGACGCTCAAGTGAGTCGTTTCTTCGCACACCTTTGCCTCCGACCTGGAGTAACGAATATAGTCTTCCTTCGTATGATGCAGTCTCCGTTAAATTGCTGGTGTCTCTTACTCCGACGTACCCCGTCTCGTCACCACCACAATTTCAGCTTCTCTCGCGATACATCGGCCCATTTGGTGCAGATGCAAATCTCTTTGGCTCAATCCTCCGGACATTCATATCCGTGAATGGCGTGGAATTTACACCAGAAACTGTATGTGTCTTCGATGGAGTGCAAAATGTGTTGGAGAAATGCAATTCGTGGTACGAAGAGCGGCTAAATGAAGATAAAGTGAAAGAGTTAGTTAGGGAGGACGAGAGGGAAGTTCACAAACCAGCTGCGAAGGAGGATGGCGCTGGCACTGGCACCAGGTCGAGAAATTCGCCCGATCATACGGACGTTAAGCATGGACCGTCGAGTGAAATGCCGCCAGGGGTGCACTTCTTCATTGCTGAACCAATCGTAGATCGGAAGAGCTCGTTCATTGGGCGTGCCTGTCGAATATCAGACCCTTCTCAGGTGCGATTGTTATGCCTCCATGAGTCATTGCCCTTACTCACACTTCACCTAGGTCCCGCAGATACTCGCACACCTCATGTCAGACCGGCGAATAGCTCGAGCGGCTCATCCTATCATTAACGCATGGCGCTGCCAAGTAGGTAATATCCTCCACCAGGGTACGCCTTACGTCTTCTCTATTTATGTCTAATCGAGGCTCAAGTATATACCGTCAGATAACGATGATGACGGTGAGACGGCTGCGGGCGGTCGTCTAGCGCATCTCTTGCAGATTCTGGTCAGCTTTACCCTATTTATTGCTCTTCTGTGGGCTAACCCTTGTCTAAAGGAGGTTAACAACGTGTTGGTCGTCGTTACTCGATATTTTGGAGGCATCCATCTGGGGCCAGACCGCTTTAAACATATCAACCAAGCCGCCCGCAATGCTCTCGAGCTGGGGGGTTTCCTAGACTCAGCCGACAAAAAGCCTCAGGCCGGGCGAGGAAAGAGGCACCAATAATATCATTTACTATATTTATCCACACCACACCAGACCACACCACACTACGTCTTTATTCTGAGTTCATACAACCAATAAGGACCGAGATTTCATCCAATAGTCCTATCTGAAACGGTGGGATGATCTCCAGGAGTATCGTAGGCCCAAAGTTGAGCCCTTAGACACCCGTGGAGATCTGTTATCGTTTATTATCGTTGTAGTTGTCAAACGAGCCGATGAGATCTGAAGGCATCTCCGAGGGTTTTCTCTTGACTCTTTAGCGTACACCCTTATAAAGGTTTGTAGACCATATAACAGCCTTTGCGAAAGCTTATAAACCAGATAACAACCCCTGTGAAAGCTTATAAACCAGGTGACGAGCAGGATTGCATCCGCCAAGAAGTGTGACTGTGTGGCAATCTCTGTAGTCGCATGTTGAGAAATAGCCCCTGATAGGGGTGGAGAGCGGGCCGAAGTGATGGTGGTGATTGTGGGAGAGAAATGTTCCGGAGAGGGCAAAGTGAGAAGTCGTTGGAACAAGTAACGACCGGCCTCACCGTGCACCAGCTGACCCGGATGCGTTTGTCCTCTTTCCACAGACTCTCAAAGAGTCTACTATATAGTCACATTCCGTCTCCCCTCCCTCCCCCCATATTCTTCCGCCCTCGTTTCTCCTTCAGAATGGCTAGTTCACAAGCTGCTGCCGTATGTCTTACATCCTCAGGCTGCCTCTACCACAACTAATCCCGGTCTCTGGATGTAGTTTGGTCTCAAGGACCCGTCGCTGATCAAGTTCCAAGGATACATCGGTGGAAAGTGGGTGGACGCGAAGAGTGGAGAGAGGATCGTCGTTACCAGTACGCCAAGCCAACCAGTATCTCATCTCTGTCCTCAGCTAACTATCCACCACAGACCCAGCGACGAATGAAGAGCTGGGAACGGTTCCGGACATGGGTTTAGCCGAAACACAAGAAGCCATCGATGCCGCTGCAGCTGCGTTCCCAACATGGAGTCGAACGACAGCGAAGGTGCCCTTCGACACCTTTTCTTCGCAAGTGCGGACGCTCATACCTTAACCGACTTTGTTGCAGCAACGGCACGATGTTCTCATCAGGTTCTTCCAGCTTATGCAAGAGCACCATGAAGACCTCGGTCGTCTCATCGTGCGTCCAATTTCTGTTGAACCTGCTGACGTCATAGTTATTGAAATGGCTCACATCTGCTTGTGACGCTTAGACACTCGAGAATGGTAAACCTTTAGCCGAAGCAAAGGTATAGTGTAGTTGATGCTTGTATTCTACGATACTGACAGTCACCGTTTGTCTAGGCCGAGAACGCCTACAGTGCTTCTTTCATTGAGGTGGGTCACCTGAAGTTAAGTTTGGCTATGTACGGCTGATCTGTTTTTGACAGTGGTTTGGTGAGTCCAGAAGGCATCCCATGGAAGCATCGATCTCACGTCAGTGTAGCTGAGGAGGCTGTACGCACCTATGGAGGTATGCGTTCCTATAGGTCTTCGGCCACCGCGCCGTACTGACATTCTTGCCAATATAGAACACATTCCCTCACCGATTCCTGGTTCGAGGAACATCGTGATCAAACAACCGGTTGGCGTTGTGTAGGTATCCCGGAAGCTTATAAATGGCGTTAAAGGGTTTACTTTGAGCCCAGGTCTATTCTCACTCCATGGAATTTCCCTTCTGCTATGATCACGCGGAAGCTTGGTGCAGCTCTCGCTGCTGGCTGTACCGCAGTCGTCAAACCTCCTCCGGAGACACCCTTCTCGGCCCTCGCCCTTGCAGAGGTATGCTCTCACCTGGTTGCGCAGGTAGCTGCTTTCGCTAATTCTCTCTCAGCTCAGTCGTAGAGCTGGTATTCCCGACGGAGTCATCAATGTTGTTCCTACCCTCAACCATGTCATCGAGGTCGGCCGGGAAATGTGCCAGAACAAGACTGTCAAGAAAGTCAGCTTCACCGGTTCAACGAATGTTGCGAAGCTGCTCTATGGCCTCGCATCAACGACATTGAAGAAGTAAGGATCTTAAGGTGATTCTATACTTTAACAGGAGGCTGAGTGTGCTTTTAGGGTTTCTCTCGAAGCTGGTGGAAACGCGCCTTTCATTGTCTTTGACGACGCCAACATTGACGAAGCTGTCGAAGGCAAGTGTTGCACGATAGGGATAAAATTCCATCGTATTCTAATTTTTATTTTTCAGCCGCTCTGATCTGCAAGTTCCGTGGAAGCGGCCAGACTTGCATCTGTGCCAACAGGATCTACGTCCAATCCTCTGTCTACGCCGATTTTGCCTCCCGCCTCGCTGACCGTGTCACCAAATTCAAGCTCGGCAACGGCCTGGAAGAGGGAACGTAAGTCCCTTCACCCTCATCTCTTTATAGCACCATAGTCCTAATCACACAATGCTTAATTAGCACCCACGGCCCACTCATTCACGCTCGCGCAATCGAAAAAGTCGTCCGACATGTCGAAGATGCCGTGCAAAAAGGTGCCCAGGTTCTCGTTGGTGGCAAAGCCATCCCCAACACATCCTTCTTCTATCCTACCGTCCTTTCCGACGTCTCCCCCGATGCGCTCCTCAACACGGAAGAGACCTTCGGCCCTCTTGCGGCACTGACCAAATTTGAGACGGAGGAAGAGGTTATCAAGTTGGCTAATAATACGGATGTTGGGCTTGCAGGCTATTTCTTCTCGAGGGACGTTGGAAGAGTATGGAGGGTCGCTGAGAGGTTGGAGGTCGGTATGGTCGGCACGAATACGGGTGTTATTTCGCAGGCCGTCATTCCATTTGGTGGTGTGAAGGAAAGTGGACTTGGAAGGGAGGGTTCGCATGGAATTGAGGAGTACATGAACACGAAGCTGATTGTGTTTGGCGGATTGGGCGCGTAAAGGTGGTGTAAATTGTGTCGGACTCATCTTTTCTTGTCATACTTTGTCGTGCTCCAACACTTTCATCTTGCTTCTTGTATGTACTTGTGCTTGTATAAGTAAACAGGACAGACCATATTCAACATTATTGTACACAGACGAATGAATCAAACGAAACATCGAGTGCCTGCGCGTACATAGCATCGAGTCCTCGAAGATCGTACACTTCACGCTCCCAATTTGTCAATCATCTTCTCCATCAAATCAACCAATCTCTTCGCCTCGCGCTCTGCCGCGTCCTTGTCCTTATTAAAGACAATTGCCTCGGTCAATCCGGGAAGCGTAGTTGCACCATATCCCAGCCATTTGCCAGGTGCGACGCCCAAGTGCCTGAACCATTCGCGATCTTTGATACCCTCCTTTGAAATCAACCCAGGCTCGAAGGAGCGAAGCTTGGCGTTTACGGCAAAGATATGACGGACTGCACGGATAACATCTTTGCGTCGTTTGTCGTGGTGCCCCCTGTGCTTGTGGTGTTTGCGGTCGTCCCCGTCGCGTCCATGTTCTTCATCGTGACCCTCGTCAGCGTAGAACTTGTACTCCGTCCCGAAGAACTCTGTGAGATGATCAAACCACAACGTGGAGTTGTCGTCATCGCGGAGTTCCGTCAACCCTTCATGGTGAACATTTCCATGGCATGGTGGCATTGGGCGAGCAACTACCTCTCTCATAACTCCACTTTGGGGATGTTCCGGCAGTGTCTTTGCGTGTTCATATTGTTCCTGGCTACGAGAGAATTGCATGTTGAACCACAACTTGACTCGGGACCATATCCTCCTCAGGCGACTGAACTTGCCACAACAACAGTAATGCTGGTGGCGACCATGATGGTGGTGAGGATGGTGGCGGCGGTGACGGTGGTGGTGCTTGTGATGTCTCCACCATCTCTTCACCGCCTTCCTAAGGTCACCCCACGCCTTCTCCTTTTTCTTGTCTAATTCCAAACTGGCCTTCTGTAGTTGATGGATAGTTGACCGCAGCTCGCCCAAGTCAAGGTCGAGTGCTTCGGTCTCTGGGAGACTTTCAACACTACGAAAGTTGCAATTAGCCGAGAGAACGACCTAGGCAAAACAAAGTACGCACGTGTCAAGGTAACCTTCGAGTTGCAAGGCATAATGGGTTGTGTTGAACGGAAGCAAGAGGGTATCCGCGAGGCGCATAACCTGAAGTCCAAGGTGTTGCGCGATAGCAATCTTTGATTATTGACACGTTAGCAACGCTGATGATAAAGAACAAGGAGAGCGTACATGTCTCCTGAAACCAGGGTCTCCAAACCTCTCTATCCATGGCTCTGAGTCATATACAGAGTGGTAGTGATAAACGGGATCGCGTGAAGTTTGACTGAATCCTTCGTTGGTACTTGGTACCTGTCCACCCACGTAAACAACTGGCCGGGTTGGAAAGGAGTGTACTTACACCATTCCGCTGCAAAAACACAGTGTAGTCGCTTCCAGAACCCAAAGGACTTACACCAAGGTTATCAGCTACTGAAATGGCTACTTCAAGTTCCGTTTGCGCGACCCTGATCGCATCCTGGGCGCTGCCTCGAGAAGATGGCTGAGAAAGAACGCCCTCGTCATTTCTCGCGTCCCACAGCGTCTTGTTGGCAGCGGCCGGATGAGGAACACGCTCTGCCGTTTCACGAATGAAATGTGCGAGAAGGGGTGAGCCAGAGGTACCAAATCGAGAACCCGACACGGAAGAATCTGCAGAACTGTCTCAATGATGTTTGATTTAGAATTGAGACAGGGGGCTGACCCAAGTTAAAGTAGGCGACAACGTGTTTATCAATCCAATCCGCGAAGTCTTCTCCCCATTCGGTACTTCCAATGAGGCCATACTGGTATGCATCGTGAGCATTGATTCAGGATCGTCCAGATACCATGGATATCACCTCCTCTGCGTCCCAGCTTGCAATAACAATGGTACGGAGGGGTCTCCAACCTATCTTCATCAGGCGCCCGAAGCCGCGAATGACCTCGTGGACCGAAACTGTCCCACTGGAAGGATCTACGGCGCCTAAGACCCAGGCTTGGAAATAAAACGGCATCACTCTATGCTCATAAGATCATTAACAATTAGATAGAATCCCACCATCCCTATGATTACCAGTGATGACTACCTCATTCTTGATCACTCCGGGAATGACGCCAATGACGTTCCAGATCGGGATCACCCTGGTATCAACGTTGTTGGCGAGTCTGACACGCTTTCCTTCGAAGGGACTACCGGTTTGCAAAACCTGTAACAATTGCCTCGCGTTGTCCCAAGAAATAGGCAGGCTTGGAATGGAAGGAATATTCGTGCCTTCTGCACGTGTAGCATTTTCGTATGACGGATACCCGGGTGTTGTTGGGTCACCAGGATAGATGCTCAGGAATTGGACACTGCCACGTTGGACGGAGGTAGGGTTTCTGGCTGGACCATCTGGGTATCTAAATTGCATGGGATTTGTTGGTAACATAGGTTAATTATAGATAGGCACTCACGGAGCATAACCATTTTCGACGGTGACTGTCCCATCGTCACGAGGGTCAGAATATATGAGGACACCGACTGCGCCGTTTTCTTGGCCACCTTTGACCTGAAGGAGAGACTTTCATATGAAGATTGCCGATTGAAGATTACTGGGTACCTTGAGCCCTCGGACGATGGAACCATATCGACAGAGAACAATGGATCCCTTTAACGGTGCTCCTAAAACAGTTGATCAGCAAAAGCCATTTACTACGATCGCGAACGGAACTACCGTTTGCGACGAGCCAGTCGTAGTCCTGCGGCACAATGATGAATTATTGTACAAGATGAAAAACTATAGGCTTACATCCTTGGTACAGTAATTGCCATCAATCAGATGGCCAGTAACGTCACCACTGATACTTAAACCATGGAAGGTAGGCACCGCATCGGAATACCTGACAGCATCTGGGTCCTTGTTGTCTCCTTCGGGTGCGTGTTCCTTAAGGTCAGCGTCCCAAATAACGTTGCCTTCATCGTCAACTATCTGCAAAGCCCTTTCCAACGGCGTGTTCATAACCGGGTAGTATGTGTCAATCCAGGCAGAAGGGGTCTTCCGTTCAATGATTCCTCGAGTAGCCTCCTGAGATTCGTGTGACCCGGCTTTAAAGACTGGTTTTTGCTTCGGCGGTGTAATATTGAATGAGTCCTGAAGAAGTGCCAAGAACCTTTCGGCTGTCTCAAAGTTCCCAACGCTCCCGGCCAAGTGTGGTTTACCAGCATATTCGCGAGACGCCTGAATAGCGCTCCTTGCGTTAGGAGTAGACCTGAAATAGGTGCATCAGGCAACTGCCGCCGTAATACAAAGATATAACTGCGTACAAGAAGATTCTCTCAGCTATAAACCCAGGATGCGGATGTCTCTTCAGATACATGGCTTTGGGAGCAGCGTTCCAACGCAGATGCAGCAAGATGAGGTAGTAAGCAACGCCCAATGTAAGGAATACTCGAATCAGCCGTCGGAAGAGAGGTCGGCGAGACCGGTTTATGACAATCTGAGCTTCATTCTTGCCTTGATCCTCGAAGACGTCCTTGTCAGGTTTTTCTGGTTTGAGCTCGGTCATCGCGAGCAGTGGTGGTGGTCGTTGCGAACCAAGCGTAAGCGTGGAAAGGCGGCCATTATATGTGCAATATCTTCCTGCGCAGCACAAAGAAGCTCACCGGCATGATGACACTCATGATTCGAACAAGGTGCATGATTTCATGATCCCTCATCTCAACTTTCTCACGATCTTTTTGTACGCTAATGGTCTGGAAACTCAGAATGCCTATTATGCCCGTGGCAAATACACCTTGAACAACCCTGAAACAACTTCGAATTTAGGCCTCAAACACCCATCAAGGTAAACCTGAACTGCCAGGCCCTTTCACCACGTTCTACCACCTCGATCCTTGACACCAGTTACCACAACAATCTACCACCCAAGCACTGAACACAGCCCATACTCACGACTTGTGGGAGACCAGTACAAGGAGAAGCTTCTTGTTTCCATCACACGCACTTCGATGATCAGTCTATGATACTCGAAGTTTGGACAGGAGCGCTTGGCAACGCAAGTAAACATATTCGCCCCCCTGATGAGTATCGTGCATTTTGGGCGAAAGTAACGCCCGACGTCCACGGCCTCGATATGTGTATTGGAATCAATTAATATCAATGCTCATAAGTATACTTATTGTGACCCTCTGGTCAGGACCACCATGGAGCTCCTGAAATAACACTTGGCGGACCTTCCTGATCTTCCTCTAGATCCTCCTCTCGTCGATTTGAAGAGAAGATGAACAAGAAGACTACTCTAGCCCCGGCTGCTTTTGTATGCCAGACGCCTGGTAGTCCCTCAGACTGGTTCTCGTTAAAGTAATTTGCTTGGCCAGCGTGAAGCAACCTCTGCGTTCCACCCTATTTATTCCGGAGCCCTGGACATGGGCAGCGCCTTTGGGCTACGGGATACTGCTGGGCTGTCATCACGATATTTATAGCCTATTCCTCCAAATTAAAGGATTCAGTTGACTGATATACATCGCGACATCACATACTTGAGATATGTCTACACCCCCTAGGCACCCTGGACAAATCGTGAACCTGCGACTGGTACCGGCAGCGTATCAGCCAAGTTAAAAGGAACAAAGCATGTGCCGAACTCTCCTCGCGTCCTTCAATTTTGTCGACATTGAAGAAGTAAGGATTTTGAGATGTTTTATATTCTAACATGAGGCTGAGTGTGTTTTCAGGGTTTCTGTCGAAGCTGGTGGAAACGCACCTTTCATCGTCTTTGACGATGCCGACGTTGACGGAGCTGTCGAAGGCAAGCTTTTGTGATAGAGACAAAATCCCAGCGTATCCTAATCTATTTTTCAGCCGCTCTGGTCTGCGAGTTCCGTGGAAGCGGGCAAACCTGGATTTGTGCCAGCAGGATCCACGTCCAATCTCCCGTCTGCGCTAGCTTTGCCTCCCGCCTCGCCAAATTCAAGCTCGGCAACAGCCTGGAAGAGGGAATGTAAGTCGCCTCACCTCCACCTCGCGATAGCACCATAATTCCAAGTACGCAATGCTTCATCAGCGCCCATGGCATACTCATCCACGCCCGCGCAATCGAAAAAGTCGTCCGACATGTTGAAGATGCCGTGAAAAGAGGTACTCAAATGCTCGTCGGTGGCAAAGCCATTCTCGACACATCCGTCTTCTACCATACCGTCCTCTCCGACGTCTCCCCCGATGGGCCCCTCAACACGGAAGAGACCTTCGGCCCTCTTGCAGCATTGACCAAATTTGAGACGGAAGTTTGCTAAAAACGCAGATGTTGGGCTTGCTGGCTATTTCTTCTCGAGGGACATTGGGAGTCTTGAGAGTCGCTGAAAGGTTAGAGTCGGTATGGTTGGTACGAGTGCGGGCGTTATTTCGCAGGCCATCATTCCATTTGGTGGTGTGAAAGAAAGTGGACTTGGAAGGGAGGGTTCGCATGGAATTGAGGAGTACATGAACACGAAGCTGATTGTGTTTGGTGGCTTGGGCGCGTAAAGGTAGTGTAGTTGTGTCGGACTCGTCTTTTCCTGTCATACTTCTGTCGCGCCCCAAGACTTTCATCTTGCTTCTTGTATGTACTTGTGCTTGTATGAGCAAACAGGACAGACCATATTCAACATTATTGTACACAAACGAACGTATCAAACGAAACATCGAGTGCCTGCGCGTACATAGCATCGAGTCCTCGAAGATCGTACACTTCACGCTCCCAATTTGTCAATCATCTTCTCCATCAAATCAACCAATCTCTTCGCCTCGCGCTCTGCCGCGTCCTTGTCCTTATTAAAGACAATTGCCTCGGTCAATCCGGGAAGCGTAGTTGCACCATATCCCAGCCATTTGCCAGGTGCGACGCCCAAGTGCCTGAACCATTCACGATCTTTGATACCCTCCTTGGAAATCAACCCGCGCTCGAAGGAGCGAAGCTTGGCGTTTACGGCAAAGATATGATGGACTGCACGGATAACATCTTTGCGTCGTTCATCGTGGTGCCCCCTGTGCTTCTTGTGGTGTTTGTGACCGTCGTTGTGGCCGTCGTCTTCGTGTCCATGCTCTTCACCGTGATCCTCGTCAGCATAGAGCTTGTACTCCGTCTCGAAGAACTCTGCGAGGAGGTGATCAAGCCACAATGTGGAATTGTTATCATCACGGAGATCCGTCGGCCCTTCATGGTGAACATTTCCATGGCATGGTGACATGGGGTGAGCGAATACCTCTCTCACAACTCCACCCTGAGGATGTTCCAGTAGTGCCTTTGCGTGTTCGTGTTGTTCCTGGCTGCGAGGGAATTGTATGTTGAACCACAACTTGACTCGGGACCACATCTTCCTCAGGCGACCGAACTTGCCACAACGACAGTGGTGGCGGCGACCATGATGATGATGATGGTGGTGGTGGTGGTGGTGGTGACGGTGGTGGTGTTTGTGATGTCTCCACCACCTCTTCACCGCCTTCCTAAGGTCATCCCACGCCTTCTCCTTTTCCTTGTCTAATTCCAAACTGGCCTTCTGTAGTTGATGGATGGTTGACCGCAGCTCGCCCAAGTCAAGGTCGAGTGCTTCGGTCTCTGGGAGACTTTCAACACTACGAAAGTTGCAATTAGCCGAGAGAACGACCTAGGCAAAACAAAGTACGCACGTGTCAAGGTAACCTTCGAGTTGCAAGGCATAATGGGTTGTGTTGAACGGAAGCAAGAGGGTATCCGCGAGGCGCATAACCTGAAGTCCAAGGTGTTGCGCGATAGCAATCTTTGATTATTGACACGTTAGCAACGCTGATGATAAAGAACAAGGAGAGCGTACATGTCTCCTGAAACCAGGGTCTCCAAACCTCTCTATCCATGGCTCTGAGTCATATACAGAGTGGTAGTGATAAACGGGATCGCGTGAAGTTTGACTGAATCCTTCGTTGGTACTTGGTACCTGTCCACCCACGTAAACAACTGGCCGGGTTGGAAAGGAGTGTACTTACACCATTCCGCTGCAAAAACACAGTGTAGTCGCTTCCAGAACCCAAAGGACTTACACCAAGGTTATCAGCTACTGAAATGGCTACTTCAAGTTCCGTTTGCGCGACCCTGATCGCATCCTGGGCACTGCCTCGAGAAGATGGCTGAGAAAGAACGCCCTCGTCATTTCTCGCATCCCATAATGTTTTGTTGGCAGCGGTCGGGTGAGGAACACGCTCCGCCGTTTCACGAATGAAATGAGCGAGAAGGGGTGAGCCAGAGGTACCAAATCGAGAACCCGACACGGAAGAATCTGCAGAACTGTCTCAATGATGTTTGATTTAGAATTGAGACAGGGGGCTGACCCAAGTTAAAGTAGGCGACAACGTGTTTATCAATCCAATCCGCGAAGTCTTCTCCCCATTCGGTACTTCCAATGAGGCCATACTGGTATGCATCGTGAGCATTGATTCAGGATCATCCGGATGTCACGGATATCACCTCCTCTGCATCCCAGCTTGCAATAACAATGGTACGGAGAGGTCTCCAGCCTATCTTCATCAGGCGCCCGAAGCCGCGAATGACCTCGTGGACCGAAACCGTTCCACTGGAAGGATCTACAGCACCCAAGACCCAGGCTTGAAAATAGAACGGTATCAGCCTACGCTCGTTAGAACATTGACAAATTAGATAGAATCCCACCATCTCTATGATTACCAGTGATGACTACCTCATTCTTGATCACTCCGGGAATGACGCCAATGACGTTCCAGATCGGGATCACCCTGGTATCAACGTTGTTGGCGAGTCTGACACGCTTTCCTTCGAAGGGACTACCGGTTTGCAAAACCTGTAACAATTGCCTCGCGTTGTCCCAAGAAATAGGCAGGCTTGGAATGGAAGGAATATTCGTGCCTTCTGCACGTGTAGCATTTTCGTATGACGGATACCCGGGTGTTGTTGGGTCACCAGGATAGATGCTCAGGAATTGGACACTGCCACGTTGGACGGAGGTAGGGTTTCTGGCTGGACCATCTGGGTATCTAAATTGCATGGGATTTGTTGGTAACATAGGTTAATTATAGATAGGCACTCACGGAGCATAACCATTTTCGACGGTGACTGTCCCATCGTCACGAGGGTCAGAATATATGAGGACACCGACTGCGCCGTTTTCTTGGCCACCTTTGACCTGAAAAAGCGTTTTCCATATGAAGATTGCCAATTGAAGATCACTAAGTACCTTAAGCCCCCGAAAGATGGAACCATATCGGCAGAGAACAATGGATCCCTTTAGCGGTGCTCCTAAAACAGTTGATCAGCAAAAGTCATCTACCACGATCGTGAACGGAACTACCGTTTGCGACGAGCCAGTCGTAGTCCTGCGGCACAATGATGAATTATTGTACAAGATGAAAAACTATAGGCTTACATCCTTGGTACAGTAATTGCCATCAATCAGATGGCCAGTAACGTCACCACTGATACTTAAACCATGGAAGGTAGGCACCGCATCGGAATACCTGACAGCATCTGGGTCCTTGTTGTCTCCTTCGGGTGCGTGTTCCTTAAGGTCAGCGTCCCAAATAACGTTGCCTTCATCGTCAACTATCTGCAAAGCCCTTTCCAACGGCGTGTTCATAACCGGGTAGTATGTGTCAATCCAGGCAGAAGGGGTCTTCCGTTCAATGATTCCTCGAGTAGCCTCCTGAGATTCGTGTGACCCGGCTTTAAAGACTGGTTTTTGCTTCGGCGGTGCAATATTGAATGAGTCCTGAAGAAGTGCCAAGAACCTTTCGGCCGTCTCGAAGTCCCCGACGCTTCCGGCCAAGTGTGGTTTACCAGCATATTCGCGAGACGCCTGAATAGCACTCCTTGCGTTAGGAGTAGACCTGAAATAGGTGCATCAGGTGTCGCCGTAATACAAAGATATAACTGCGTACAAGAAGATCCTCTCAGCTATAAGCCCAGGATGCGGATGTCCCTTCAGATATATGGCTTTGGGAGCAGCGTTCCAACGCAGATGCAACAAGAGGAGGTAGTAAGCAGCGCCCAATGTAAGGAACACCCGAATCAGCCGTCGGAAGAGAGGTCGGCGAGACCGGTATGCGACAACCTGAGCTTCATTCTTGCCTTGATCCTCGAAGACGTCCTTGTCAGGTTTTTCTGGTTTGAGCTCGGCCATCGCGAGCAGTGGTGGTGGTCGTTGCAAACCAGCGTGACCGTGGAAAGGCGGACATCATTTGTGCAATATCTTCCTGCGCAGCATAGAGAAGCTCGCCGGCATGATGACACTGGTGATTCAAACAAGGCGCATGATTTCATAGAATTCCTCATCATCCCAACTCTCTCACGATCTTTTTGTACACTGACGGTTTGGAGACTCAGGAGTCAGAATGTCTACGCCCATGGCAAACGTACCTGGACAACCCTGCAACAACTTCAAACTTAGGCCCCAAACACCCGTCAAGGTGAACCTGGACTGCCAGACCCCTTCACCGCGTTCTATCACCTCTATCCTTGGCACCAGTTACCACAACAATCCGCCACCAAGTGCCGAACACAGCCCATACTTACGACTTGTGGGAGAGCAGTACAAGGACTTAGGAGAAGCTTCCTGTTTCCATCATATCCACTTCGATGATCAGTCTACTGAAAGTTTGGACGAAGGCGCTTGGTAACATATTCGTCCCCCCTGATGAATATCATGCGTTTTGGGCGAAAGTAACGTCCGACAACCCCGGTGTAACTCTTCGACGTGTGTACTGGAGTCAATTATATCAATGCTCATAAGTATACTTATTGTGATCCTCTGCCAAGGCCATCATGGAGCTTCTGAAATAACACTTGGCGGACCTTCCTGATCTTTCTCTCGTTGACTTAAAAAAGAAGGTGAACAAGAAGTCCACTCTAGCCTCGGCTGCTTTTGTGTGCCAGATGCCTGGTAGTCCCTCAGACTGGTTCTCGTTCAAGTAACTTGCTTGGCTGGTATGAGGCGACTTCTGTGTTCTAACCTATTCACCCCGGAACTCTAGTTATGGGCAGCGTCCTTGGCCTACACGGAATACTGCAGGGCTGTCGTCTGCGATATTTATAACCTACAATATCCCTTCAAATTGGAGGGTCCAGTTGACTGATGATATGCATCGCGACGTCACACACTTGATAGATATGTCTACATCCTGGACACCCTGAAAAAACCGTGAACTTGCAACTAGTGCCGGCGCATATCAGTCAAGTTAAAAGGAACAGAGTATGCGCAGAACTCTCCCCGCGTCCTTCAATTTCGTCACAGAAACGGGTCACCCCAATCGCTCACAGGTAAAGGACACCATGCGTTTTTCTCTCTCCGCTGCAATATTACTTGCGTGCTACGCCATCCTTCCGACATCTCTTGCCCTAGACGATGACATCGAAGGAGGCGTACTTCGCGTGGACACTGACAAGAGTGCTGTTCCGAATACCTTGTTGGAGCCGATGGTCTCAAATAGCCAGCCTGCCAAAGACTCTGGACATGAGCTTCAAAAGCACCAACCTACGATCATCGGAGGTCTTCTTCAAATCAGACAGTCGTGCCCTACCGGTTACGGCTTGTGCAGTGGTGGGGGGTGTTGTCCCCTGGGTGGCAGATGTTGCTCAGGTAGGGAATAATTTCCGCACTCTCTCTTCTTCGCAGAGACTAAATCCTCACTCAGGGGCCCGATGCTGCGACGCTGGCTTTTGGTGCTATTCTACATGTCTGGTCTGCTTCGATTTGATGTTTTTCAGCGATACTAACAAACGTATTCTAGTTTGCTGCCCCAACTCAGATAATGGTTGCGAGGGTAATTCGTGCTGTCCAAAGGGTTGGAACTGCTGCAAAGGCGAGTGTCCACGCGCTTTGCTTCCAAAACCAGCAATTGATAACGATTGTCTCGATAGGTGGTGGGTGCTGCAATCCATCCCAATACTGCACCATCGTCAACGGTGTGCGAGGATGTTGCCCCAATGGAAAAGTTTGCACTGGTAATAGCGGGAGGTGCACCGATTCCGGCTACATTCCGTGTCGTAACGACGACTTCTGTTGTCGTAAGTTACCTCAGTACTTACAATGGTGAACATGAAGGTCAAGCTCCTTTTTTTTTCTCAGCTGCGGGATACACGTGCTACCGCGACAGTAACAACGCACGCAGATGTCGCACTGGCAGTGGTGGCGGGGGTGGAGGTAATACAACGCCTCACACAACGCCTCACACGACTCGTGCGGCCACGACCACCCCGAGACCTGCTCCCACTACTCCCACCACTACTATCAAGCCTCCCAAGCCTCCCAAGCCCCCTAAAACAACCTCGCTCCCCAGTAAGAACACTGCAAACCTAACCTAATACCCAGCAACCGGCAACTAAAATCGTGTTCAGGCAACTCTAGTTCCGCGTCCTCGTCTGCGACCCCTACTCAGCCTCTCCCAACCTCACGTCCAACTGTCGGAGTCAATCAGGTCTCCATTACCTACCAAGCTAACGATAACAGAATCACCTGGAGTGGCACCGGTTGGGACACTGGCAGTTCGAGCTGCACGAGTAACTCGAGGCGGACGAATACTCCCGGAGAGTCGTTCACTCTCATCGTCCCTTCTGGTACGTGCGCCCAGGCATTGAATCCATATTATTTGGCTCTGAAAAGCTTTTTGCATTAGCTTCCAAGATTTACCTCAACCTTGATTGCCTGAACGTCGTGTATGATGTCTACATCAATGGACAACGGACAACGCTCACAACCGATACGTTTGGCAATCCTGAAGTCTGCGTCTATAAAGAGACACCGTTGAGCGTCAACACTAAGAATGTCAATGTTACGGTTGTGGTCATTGGCATGCCTATGAATGGAGTCGCAAAGAGACAGGACACACAATGGCAATTCCAGTTGAACGAAATTATGTGAGCGATTAATCTTAGCAGGCTTCGGACAGCCATTGATCTCATGGCTTCGTTGTATTAGGGTCGTGGATGCTACCAATTCCACATCCTCCTCAAGCTCTGCCACCACACCTCCTCAGACCGGGGGCGTGAACGGCGCAGCTGGTAAGTTGGAAGCCACCTGGTTTAATGGCTTCACCGTTGTACTCTTGGCTGGCTTTGGCCTTGTCTTGTGACCTCCCTGTTTTCACGATACCTTCATCGTGAAGTGTTGAGATATTAGGCTATGCCCATTGTCTATTGGCTTTCGTGAACTTTGTTTCGGTATTATCTAGTATATCAACGATATTCAGTTTGCATCCTATTTGACGTGAAAGGTCATCGCAGTTTGCACTTGATAGGAATTGCCAACAAGCGCAGTGACACGCCGCGGCGGAGTGGACATCGAATTTGAAATCGAGGTAAGGGAGGGTGAGGACTTGTGGCTCCCAAATCCGGTGAACGACGATCATGTCCTATTCGGCGAGACCCCCATGGCCTTTGCACACCAACATCTCGGCTGCTTGTTCGTGGCCGGGACACCGAGACATCGCGTGTCCATGTTTCCAATCGATGCCTGCGCCCAGTGACTTCAGCATAGTTTTGTCTTCAATTCATTTAACATCGATACCCATAGCGTGACTATATGGTTGGGAACTGTCCTCCTCAGCTGTGTGTGAAGCTCATTGGAATGAAAGATAGCGACCTTCTAGACCTTCTGCTAGACTCCAAAAGATGGGCTTCTCTCCAGTCTTGGCTGCCTCTGGGCGTCGGTTGCCTGGCTGTACCGCTATACTAATGCCCGTGTTTTTGTCCAACACTCAAGTGTTTCAACATTCGGAACACTAGAAAACATGATTTTCGGGCGATACAAACTTGCTTTCTGGTGATATTATCTAATATACGGAGGATCGGATCTGGCGACGGATAACACTCGGATAACCATAGTGACATCGCGTGTCAGTAGGAAAATTAATGCCCTTTCTCCTTTCGGGCGAACTATGACCTTGCAACTTTCTCGGGCAACATGCGTCCCTTATATTAGCTTGGTTAAAAGGAACAGGGCAAGGGCAGAGTTTCTCCCCACGTTCTTCGAGCTGATCACCGAACGACGCGTCTCAGTTGGAGGGTACCATGCGTTCCTCCCTCTCTATTGCAGTATTCTTCGCGTTGCACACAGTCCTTCCAACTTCTCTGGCGCTAGGCAATGACATCGAAGGTGGTGTACTCCGGGTGAGCACTGACAGGGATGCTGTTCCATACACCTTGTTGGAACCGATGACCGGTAATTCAATCATCGACACCTTTGGGGAGGAGCTCCAAAGACGCGACCCATCCATTATCGGGGGCCTTCTGCAGATTAGACAGTCTTGTCCTACCGGTTATGGTCTGTGTGACAATGGGAGGTGTTGTCCCCTTGGTGGCAGATGTTGTACAGGTAAGGGATCGTGTCAGCATCCTCTCCTTTACAAACACTGAACTACTTTTATCTAGCGGGGTGCTGCAATGCTGGTTATTGGTGCTATTCTACAGGTCAGATTCACTCTGCTCGATACTCCTGGTGAAAGCAATCGAACGTGCCCTAGGTTGCTGCCGTACTACAGAAATGGGTTGCGAAGGCGTTTCATGTTGTCCAGTCGGTTCCAATTGCTGCAAGGGTAAGTGCTCATGCGCTTCGTTCGGAAATTACCCTGTTAACGATTCTTTCTTTGTCTCGAAAAGGGGGCGGGTGCTGCAAGTCAAACCAATATTGTACTGTCGTCAACGGTGTCCGGGGATGCTGTGCCAATGGAAAGATCTGCACGGGGGGAGTCAGAGAATGCAATGATCCCAGCTATGAAGTGTGTCCTAATGATAATTTCTGCTGTCGTAAGTCATCCCAGTACCTAAGGTGGTCGTCGGGACCAAGTTCACGTCCTATTTCCAGCCCCCGGATACACGTGTTACAGAGATAGCAGCAACACAGCTAGATGCCGCGAAGGCAGCGGTGGTGGTGGGGGCGGGGGCGGAGGCGGAGGTAACACGACCCCTAGCACGACTTCCAAGTCAACTCCTACAACTTCGACCACGCCGAGGTCAACTACCATTTCTTCCAGTCCTACCACTTCATCCAATCCTACCACTTCACCCAATCCTCCCGATCTTCCCCAGACTACTACCCCTCCCAGTAAGAAGCCATGCAAATCTGATCCTATCCTTAGCAGCTAACATGATTTCCAGGCGGCCCTAGTTCTACATTATCATCTACGACACCTACCCCACCTCGTCCGACTGTTGGGCCCAACATGATCTCCTACAGTATCCAGGCTAATGATAACAGAATTATTTGGCGCAGTAATGGTTGGAGTGCTGGCAAGCCAAGCTGCACGAATAATTCGAGGCGCACGAACAGTCCTGGACAATCGTTCATTCTCATGGTCCCTTCTGGTACGTTGTTTACGAATCTATTTTTTCCCCTTTCTTATGAACATTTCCCACCTAGCTTCCAAGATATACCTGAACATTGACCACCTAAACGTCGTGTACGACGTCTACACCAACGGGCAGATCAAGAGATTCACATCTGACACGTCTGACAACGCGCAAACCTGCGTTTATCACGAGACACCACTGAACGTCAACACCGATAATGTGAACCTTACGGTCGCGGTCATCGGCACGTCCAAGGGTGGGGAAACCACAGATTGGGAATTCCAGTTAAACGAGATTATGTGAGTCATTCATCTTAACGATTTCCAAATGGGCGCTGATCTTATGGCCTTGTTACATTAGGGTTGTGGACGCTGCTTCTAATTCCATACCCTCGAGTTCGGTCATTGCACCCGCCCAGACAGCGGCCGGAAGCGTGAGCGGCGCAACTGGTAACTTGGATACCACCTGCTTCCGTGGCCTTGTCGCTGTATTCTTGGCTGGCTTTGGGCTCGCCTTATGGTAATCATGCTCTATAATACCCTCGTCACAAAATTGAAATGTTGGACTAGTAATAGTTGCCTGTAGTATCCTGTGGACCTTGTTTCGATACAATCTTGCTTAGTCTGTACTACTCCATTTGATATGGTACATCATGTTGTTAGCACTTGATAGCAATAGGCGGTGTGGAATGCTAGGGCGAGATTATTTTCTAAACAAGGCTGAAATGGAGGCGTCACTTCATGCGTGAAATATATACAACTCTCGAACGAAGGGCGATCATCCTAAAACGAGTGATAGCAGTAAACGCGAATACTGAGCCCATCGAGCTGAGATGCTACCTGACCTGGCGAAAGGAGTCGGTCGCGCTGTATTGGCACCAATGTGATGGTAGGGATTCAGAGGGAGGACACAAACAACAGAAGGTTCCACAACCTGAATCACATTACCTATAACAGAGCAACCTCCAAGTTCGCAATACATAGAAAGTTCTAAAACCAAATCATCGAATTTCATTCTTTTCGCACCACCCGTTCACCGTCTTAAAAAAGCTGGAGCATAAATATATAGTTTGGCATAGTATCCGAATCTTGGGCTACATACATAAGGCACCATCCATGGTAGCGGGTATTTTACATCGTGGTATAAATATCAATGTTCCAAAGATAACAGATATTGCAAAGGGAAAGATGAATATCTTATAGGGGCACATAACGGTTCTGGTAGAAGCGTCTTCGGGAGATATATCTCTCAATGCTGCTTCTTTCCCTTTCCCTTCTTCCCATTACGTCGTGGGGTGGTGGGAGGGGAAGCAGTAGCGGTAGTGGTTGCGGTGGCGTTGTCGCTAGGTTCCGATTTTACTTGACTTGCTGGCGCAGACGCCGCCGGTTTGCTGGGGGCAGCTTGTGCGCTGGGTGCGGTTGCAACTTCGCGTTTAGCAGGGGCATTACGGACGGGCCGTTTCTTCGAGGGGCGGTGGAGGAAGTTGATGATGATAGAGCCGATAGCGCCAGTCAAAATGAACAAAACCCAGCGGGGAATGACGACCACGAAATTGTAAATCTTGGCTAGGTAGGTGGCGAAGAAGTCCAGGATCCATTCACTGGATGGCATATCAATTGTGTGAAAGAGTGTTGGGGGATGTTGAATGCTCACCGGTCGCCACCTGGCGCGTAGCGTGATGCCCATACGGGTGTCTTCTTCCAGCCTTCGTTGAGGAGGAATTCACGCAGAGCAGAGTCCCTTAGGCGTAGCTGGTACGGCCTGTAGAAGCGCAGGCTTTGGCCTCGGTCTGTTATCACCATAAGATAGGGTGCTCTGGAAAAAAACAACGTGTCGTGAGACCAAGATTTGTTGCGGCGCTGATCAAGACATACTGCCAGACGTTCCATTTGGTGGTGAGATAGGTTACGTTGAGATAGTCGATGCGGCCCCAGCGCACGTTGGGTAGGTCGTTCCGGTGGAGTGTCTCATTGTAGGCCGAGTCGAACACTTGATCAAGGTATTTAGAAATACCGTCTTGCTTCGCCGCGGTCACGGATCTGCACGCGAAGATTCGGTAAGATAGGCGGTTGGAATAAAATGGGAGAGGATTTTACATGACGGCAATCCACACACGGTCCTTTTCCTCCTCTTCGGCAAGCGGTTCGTTAACAATGAGGTCCTGGTAATTTTCATCCGTGATAAGTGGTATCCGCTCGTCCCAAAGGTTAGCCTTGGCCAATGCAACGCGTTCAGTGATGTTGATTCCAAAGCGTTCGAAAATAGAAGCAACAGGCGGCAGGGTGAGGAGGGTGTTGATGCTGAAAAGCTCTGATAGGCTCTTTGGCTGAGCGGGCGGAGAAGAGGATTGTGGCTGCTCAGCTCCGGGTGTGTAGGAAGGGGTAGGTGCATCCTGGGTGTGGTGGGCCGGTTGACCTGGCTGCCAGCCAGCGGAGAAGTATTGTGCAGAGACGAGGGGAGCGAGGGCGAGGAGGGGAAGGAAGCGCATGATGGAGTGTGTCAAGAGAAGACTGATCGTGTATGTATGTTGATATATTTATATTTTATTTGCTCTATCTATCCCCTACTCTGCCACCTGGCCTTCTGCCAGTCTAATGCTGCCCCTCCTCGCCCTCCTCCTTCTCCCCTTCCTACACCATGCTCTTGCTGCACCCAAAGACAGTCAGTAGTCTACATCTCCCCCATGCACATCTCATTTACCCTTCATTCCAGCACCCGCCGCAGCTTCCTTCTACGTGCCTTCGATACCGGGCATTCAACAAGACCCAGACCATCCATTAACAATATACGCCGGTCACCTCTCGTCAGAGTACAATCTCACTCGGTTGCAAACGAACGAGGTCACCCCGCACCTCTTCTTCGTCCTCGTCAAGAATAGGCGCACTGCCGACCGAGAGCGGGTAATCTTCTGGTTCAATGTGAGTTTGCCTAAGGTCTCTATACCTTACCAGAGACTCTCATTCATGCTCACCACCATCTAGGGAGGACCTGGATGTTCGTCCTTTGATGGCCTCATGATGGAAGTTGGTCCGTGGCGGACGGACGGCAAAGGCGGATTCCGCGTTCAAGAGGGTGGATGGGAGGAATATACCACTATGGTCTTCGGTGCGTCCCTTCTCTGACATCCACATTTCCCCGAAACACTGAATCCAATTCCGGGATAGTTGACCAGCCTGCAGGCACGGGCTTCTCATACACGAGCACAGACCGCTATGTCCACCTCATGGACGAAGTAAACCACCCATCCACCTTCCACGTCCTCATGACGCTCACGTTACCGTGCTCCCCAGGCCCAAAAACAATTCCTAGAGTTCCTTCAGCAATTCTATGGCGTGTTTCCTGAATACAAACGGATGGATGTAAGCATCAGCTTCGCCAACTGCGGTTTCAATATCCTGATCCCCGTTTCTCTGTAGACCTATCTTGCTGGCGAAAGTTTTGCAGGACAATGGATACCCTATTTCGGTGCGTGCACATCGTTTTAACCTATCACTCGTCTCGCCTCATCATTCTTCATATCCCCAGCCGATGCCCTTCTCAGCTCCAACCTTAACATCCCTCTCAAAGGCATCGCAATCGGCAATGGCTGGATAGAACCTAAAACACATTATCAATCCTACCTCGACTACTCAGTCAAAGTAGGCATTCTAGAAGAGAATTCTGCTGTACGTGGTCTTACGCGGTTGGCTAGGGCACTGCCCTGGACAAAGTAGTAATCTGACATTTGGATTTGGACTAAACTATAAATAGGCCTGGAAGGAAGCCAAGAAGGCGACAGACGTTTGCACGACGGCGATCGAGAAGGCTGGAGATGTCATGACCGTTGAAGAATGCCAGGGCTTGCTGTTGGACGTTACAAAAGTAAGGCAGAAGAAGTGAGTTGTCAAAGGTTTTTCATTGTTGGGTGCATCGTAACATGTTTGCGACAGAGTTGATGGGAAGGATATGTGCATCAACATCTACGACGTACGATATGACGACGAGAATCCGGCGTGCGGTATGAACTGGCCTCCAGAAATCCATAATATCACGAGCTTCCTTGGAGTATGTTGCTTCGTTGCCATACCTTGAATCTACTCACATATCAGTTCAGCGACAAGACGTCGTAAGCGCATTTCATGCAACAGCACATCCAGGGGGCTGGGTTGAATGTCGAGGAGACGTCCACCGCGCGTTCCAAGAAGCCAAGATGAAGTCTTCTTTCACAATTCTTCCTCGAGTTCTGGAGAAGATACCCGTCTTGATCTTCGCCGGAGACCGGGATCTGATATGTAATTATGTCGGCCTGGAGGCTATGATTAAGGACTTGACGTGGAATGGCGGCACGGGCCTTGGTGTAAGTCTACTACCTTCTTGGAGGTGGATTGACCCTGTCGCTCAACTTGGCTTTTAGACTGTGAAAACCCAATCATGGAGTGTCAACGCCACGCCTGCAGGCACATGGGTAGAATCTCGAAATCTCACCTATGTCAAGGTGCGCCTAGTGCTCCTTTTCCCTCTAAAAACCCTCTAACTTCTCTCGCATAAACTTAGATTTTCAACGCATCGCATATGGCCCCTTACGACGTCCCACATGTAACCCATGATATGATGCTCCGATTCATGAACGTCAACTTTTCCGCTATCATCGATGGATCCGCTAGGATACCCAGTAGCATCGGAGAGCAAGCGAAACCAGTACTGGTGGAAGAAGCGCAAGCGCAGCCTACACCCGTTGTTCCACCTGCGAAGACGCCCGAACAAGACAAGGCCATGTGGGAAGGTAATGTGTTGCTATTATTCGTTTCTGATTGTATTCGAAGACGTTGGAAACTGATGTAATTCGTATCTAGCGTACTACAATGCTGGTTCGGCGGCTCTTGTTTTGCTCCTCATGTTGCTTGCTATTGGGACGTTCGTCTGGTGTCGTATGCGCCGGAGACGCGTGCAATTACCGTCCAATGGCCCGAGTGGCGATGACGAGGAGAGTATACCGCTGAACACGTCTATCGGAAATGGGATGAATGGACATGGGAGGGGAGGAAGTCATGAGGAGGACGGTGAAGTCATGAGATCGAGGAAAGGTAAGGAGAGAGCAGTCGTGTTTGATGTTGGGAGTGATGAGGAGGATGAAGAGAGTTACAAGCAGAGGTCATAGAGATGGTTCTCAAGTGCTACTTATGGTTCTGCGCCTTTCTTTTTAGGTGGATGTGTGTAATTTATGATTTAGTCGCTAATCGGATATCTGCCCTTCATATCTTCTTTGCAATGCCGCGCAGTACCGTCAAAAAAACCATGTATTGAGCTTATGGAATCATAACAAGAGGTAGCTAGAAAAATGTATTCGTCATGGTTTCACCCAACCGTCAAGGCCACATAGTAGCTTGTACGGAAGGTACAGGAATATGACGACGCGATCCACGAACCTCACTCGCACCCAGCCAATCTACATACAAGCCCCTCGATGAGAGACGATGCCGAAAGACCTTAAACGGGTACGAAGTAAAATCCGCAATCGCTCATTCTCGTGAGCGTCGTAGCACCCCGAAAGGCACCACAACACCTCGCTCCGTCAACCTGAAAGCTTAACGCCATCTCGGTGGTCCTCTCTCGAGGTCCTCCAAACGTCCTCAGAATACTGGGGAGCTAACGCTTCGGTGGGTTGATGTTCGGACACTGGAGAAAAAGAGAATTTTTTCGGTGTGGTTTTTATACGGGAGGCGTTGCGGAGTTTGAAAGTTTTGGGATCATCGTTGATCGGATTGATGGGGTTTTCGGAACTCTAGGCGTCAGGTGATGTGAAGAGTCATGAGGTGATGCCCTCAACTTGATATATATTAGCCTATTAATTACGCATATCTTCGAGGTGTACATCCCCTTTCGTATCCAACATGGTGAGTGTGACTACGCGAGTTTTGCATGCAGCATTCACATATTCACCATAAATCCCTCACAGCCTCCACGTACTCAACCAAAAATTTACTTCCTCCAAGTCAAAACCCACAAACTCAGCATTCATTTAACTCTCCTCCCGACCAATACACTCGCAGAACTCAAGCAGGAAGTCTTTGATGCATTTACATCGGATGTCGCAGAGCCTTTGACGCGCTTACCCGGAGCTCCGAAAGAGAAAGATGCGGATGGTATGGAGGAAGATTTTGATGAGTTTAATATCAATCACGATACTGGGCTGCCACCGACTCCTGATGATGTCGTGCCCCGTGTAACGAGTCTGGAGGATTTCGAGCTATGTCGGGCGACGAAGGATAAGGGGAAAATGACGGGCGAGTTTCAGGTAGTTGATGCGAATGACGTGGAGCTGAAGATGAGTGGACTATCGGGTTGGGAGGTGTTGTTTGTGCAATTTAGGGATAAAAAGTCTGGTGAGTTCCTTCATTTCAGCTTGGGTCTGCCTTTACGGATTTTGTTGAATTTCGTTGACCCTTCTCTTGTATTTCTATCATTCTGCAATAAACTGGCTGTTCTCAATCCTGTTTTGGCGATTCTTTTGAGGACATTTAGGCCTCCTCATGCCTGCGAAGTTTACTCTACCGCCCATCGACGACGACGAGGAAGAAGCTGCACCTCCAATTGAACCGGAACCCTCAAGCGCAGGTTTAGGCAAACGGAAAGCTCGTGCTGAAGATTGAGTGGAGTGGATACAACTCGGGATAGATAGCATAGAAATACATTTTAAACGGTGTGTCTATGAGGACTGGGTATTCCTCGGAGTTAGGGGTATTTTGACTTTGTGCCAAGGGTGGGGTGTTAGAGGCATAAGTGCGGCTGCTACGTGACGACCCTCTTCTGCTAGGAGATTATACGTCGAACAAGCATTCCGCTGTATTCCGTGTTAACATAGGTGCGGTAATAAATATAATCAATCACTTACGGTGTTCATGACGTCAAGCTGGATACCCAACTTGGTGAAGTAGGACCGGACGAAGGGCGGTGGCTGCACTAGTGTCCTCCCAGTTCCAAGCACCAGAATATCTGCAGTAGTTTGCGTGAGTGTCGGCGAGAGTGGTATATACATAACACACACCTGGTCGAGGAAGGGTAGCCTCAAAGAATTCGAACCGTTCCGGTCCCCATCCTTCCCATAGCTTCTGAGGAACATCCCACAAGAAAACGTGACCATCAAGGAATATGCATGAGGAAGGCAAGAGTAGTCCGTCCGCTAGTAGAATTCCTTCGTCTGTGATAGAGTTGACCTGGACCGGCGGGGGGACCTCGTCTGCAAGGAGGTTTGTGAAGGATCGGTCGCGCCAGACAGGAGTCGTGGTGATCCCTCTTGCGAGAACATTCCGAGTGCGAAGTTCAGGTAGTATCCTCGGACATGCTGCACGCGTTGCAAGGCCACGCAACGGTTGGACAAAGGTTCGAGGCAGAATGCGCAACGACATGACTGGCGGTTGAGACAAAATAGGCTACTCGAAATGGAAATTCGACATTGCATCTGCTGCCACGTGACTGATTTCGAAAATTCTTGTGTGCTTGAGGCACCAAGCCTTGCGTTCTCGACAACACCATGGCTCCTGCCGCTGCGATAAATGAGCCATTTCTGTTATCCAGCTACTCCTTAACACAGCGCACCTCAAAGTCTGGCTTGAAGACAAAAAACCAACGGAAACAAGCGGGAGTGTATGCGAGTTATCAGAAGCCTTCGAGCAATTCGGATGGGTTTGTTAGTGTTGCTGCCCAGTCGGACGGAGTGCACGTTTTGGACGTATGTTGACTCTCTTTGGGTCTATTATATGCTGTTGATTTGTTATTATCTCAGGTCTCTACACTCCACCCAATAATTTCACATACACTCGGACCTGCTACCACATTCGCTTGTGCACCCTTGACCCAACACCGGCCCTCAAAAAATACTCACACCACATACGTAGTCATCGCATCCTCCTCTGATGTAGAGGCAGAACATCTGGGCAAGACGATATGGAAATGGACCGAAAACCTATCGTCAAGTCCATCAGCAGACCGTTCTTCATCTTCGAAAAGCCCACACGAAACTACAGTGGTAAGTTACCCTATCCATGTGCTACATCCGGGAGGATACTCAGTGACCACAAGAGAATAGGTTCCACATCTCGCTTTCGGCCTGTATGACTGCGACGGACTACCTGAACGGATTCTCGCTATTTCACCCAGAGGAGACATCTCCTTGTTAACGGCGGCTCTGGAGTTGAAAACCACTCACGCTGCGTCTGCTGAAGACAATGAAATCCTTTCTGCACATGTTTTCTCGCGAAATTCATGTTCCTTCCTCGGATCCCAGTCAGAAGGCGCGGTGGTGACCCTCATCATCAGGCGTGGAGATTCAATCCAAGTTGAAGTGTACTTCATTGACAAAGAGGATTCAGTCAACTCGGTAGTTGTTCATGAGGCCCCGATACCCTTCCAGGCACGTCCTACCCCACTTTTTTTTTGTGATCCTCGCCTAAACTTGAACTTTAGGAAATCGCAACAACCTCATGTAGTTCATCGGGCATTCTGAACCTCATCTGTATGCCCTTCCTTCCCCTATACCTGACCGAAAACTCACCACCACACAGCCCATTCCGGCCTTTGGCATACATTTTCCATCACAACTTCCTGCCTGTCCCCCGTATCCTCACCAATCCAACTTAGCGGGCTCTCTTTCATCACCTCTTCCACCCCAGCCTCCCCCTCCAAAAAGCCCCAATCCCAGAAAAAGGCAGATAAATCTTCCCCATCTTCAACTCCATCCCTCCTCGCGTTAACCTCCTCGCACGTCCTTCTCGCCTCACAAACACCTCAAAATGAAATCGCCCTCCTCCTGTGGGATACACAATACTCTGTCCTCCTCGCTTCTTACCTCTTTCCCCTTCCTTCTTCACTAACTGCCCACTCCTCATCGCTCACCTTCACCCTTCTACCACCAAGCGCATCAGGAGTCAAGGCAGGTGTTCAACAAGCCGTTCTCGTCATCTCACAGTTGGCATCCGAGGCGGATGGCAAAACGCCGGTCAAGTCGAGCGTTTACGTTGTGCCGTACAACGTACCTGCTAGATCAACGCTTGCAAATGCTATAGGGCGTGCGGGCGCAAGCGCGAAGTGGTTGGCGGGTGGGTCTAGTACGACGGGTGGGCAAGGGAAGGAGTCGCCAGAGGAGGCGGCTAGGTCGAAGCTTGTTGCGGATATGCGGACTGCTGTTGAGCAGAATCGGCCGCAGGCTGCTAATGCTCTTTTTACGGAGTGGGAGAAGCAGGAACAGGAGAAAGTGAGGGATGGTTCGTTGAAATCGGTATGTGGATGTATCTTGATGAATGAGAGAATTGACTAAAGATTGTTTTAGGTGGAGCTGGGTTATACATTTGTCAAAGATGTCTTAGAGGCCGTCATTCAACCCTCGAAGCCTCCTAGTCCCCTTTACTCCTCAGAGATAGTCAAGCATTTGATCGAGAGGGGCGTAATTAGGAGTGCAATGCTTGAAGGAGGTCTGCTGGCTTCCCTGCGTATAAGAAATGACTGGGTATGTTTCGCTCATCAGACTCTCTCACTTCACCGATTCATTCTGCATCCAGCAATCAATCGGCCTCGCCCTCCGCCACGTTCCTGACCTCTCCGAAAACGAGCTCATCGAGACTCTCAGCGTCCTCGCGAACAACTCCTCGTCCACCTCGACAGACCCTAACGCAATGCAAATTGATTCAACACCCTCCGAACCAGCACTGAATCAGTCACTTTCCCTCCCGGACTTCCTTACAACCCTCCTCAAATATAGACAATTCATAACTCCACAACTCATCCTCGCTTTCCGGCATCATCTGCGTACTGCAGAGGCCGTAACTGCTATTGCACGTATCCTAGATGAGTGGATAAAGAAGGTGCAAGCGCAAGAAGTGAAGTTGTTGCCGGGTAAGAAGGACGTGGTAAAGAACGAGCATGGGGTATTTGTAGTCAAGGAGGATATCGTGAAGCCAAAAGCAGCGTATGATCTACCCTCGATGGATCAGGTAACCTTTCCCCTTCATCAGAAAAAGATGAAGAAAAGTTAATGGATTGGTTCTTTCGACAGATTCTGAACTTCCTTCAATCACTCCTTGACGCATCCTTCCTCACGCTCCTACAACACCCACCCGCACACAAGATCCTCAAAAGCCTCAAAGCACGCATAGAACCCGAAATCGCCGCACTTTCACAAACTGAGAAACTGCGTGGCCTGGTAGAAGGTTTTGCTCGTGCACACGCAAAAGCTATCAAAGACGCCGAAGAAGGCAAGACCAAAGGTGGGAAAAGTGCAGGTGCTGCTCAAGAGGCCTCGAAGAAAGACTGGAGGCAGCGCAGAAAGGAGGCGCATGAACAGGTTGGGATGGCTGTCGGTATGTACCAATTAGAGGAGCTTGTTTTGTAGTCTTGGTTATTTTGTGACTGGGGGCGATAGTCCAAACAATGTATATACGTTCATATCTCTGGCGGATGATTTACAAAGTGATGTGAAACGCTTCTTGGATGATGTCATACCTTTGCAAGCGCATTAGTCGGGGCGATTGTATCAATCATATCATATCACGTACCCTCCGCCATGTCAGTCTTCCGTGTGGCCGTTCTTACAGGTCGGTGCGCATGTTGAGCGGGACGTTTCGCAAAACTGAACTTGAGAAACAATAGTCAGCGACACCGCTTCCAAAGATTCCTCAGCCGATAAATCTGGGCCAACGATAATCGACATCCTCAAGGGACGCGAGAGCCTTCAACTCGCTACTGGCGCTACAGGATCCCGTGATGAATTCTACAAGATCGTATCGGACGATGTTGACCAGATCCAGAGTGCTGTGAAAGGATGGACCGATCGTGAAGATGCTGTTGATTGGATTATTACGACTGGAGGTACTGGGTTCGGCGTACGAGATGTAACACCTGAAGTGAGTGTTTGCTCTCTTTATTCAATATGCTAACATCATAACTGTATCCAGGCAATCAAACCTCTCCTCGATAGAGAAGCCTCTGGCCTCGTTCATCTCTTACTCTCAACATCGCTTCAATACACTCCACTCGCAGCACTCTCCCGCCCTATCGCGGGGACGCGAAAGAAGACACTCATAGTAACGCTCCCGGGAAGCGTGAAAGCAGTCAAAGAGAATCTCGAAGCATTACTGAACAGAGGTGTTGTTAACCATGCATTAGATCTAACCGGGGGAGGGACCGGAAAAGAGGTGCATGCTGCACTCGCAAACTCTCCGGGACAACAGGTCCAACAAGTCCAGCAACACCATCACCACCACCATCATCATCACGGTCACCAGATTCCCCAACCTCGGACTACTCTATCCCATGATCCATCTGCCCCTGGTCCGCCATGTTCTAAACCATTCTCCGATTGCCTGCTAACTCGTTCTACAGTCTCCACAAGGCACCGTCATTCCCCCTATCAACTAATCTCCTTCGAAGCTGCCATCCAGTTGATCGAACAGAACATTCAAACACTCCCGACTCAAACACTTCCCGTACGTGCACCCGAGTTCCTTCCTACCCCCGACAGTAAACTCAATAACACAGGTCAACCCTGAACTTCGCAACCACGTCCTAGCTGAAGACGTCTTTGCTCCTCAAGACGCACCTCCGAGAGCAACCACAAGTGTAGATGGCTATGCGTTACGCTGTACGTCGTCTGTTGTCATGCCCGGACACTTAGCCAACATTGTCACCAGCGACGGACACCCCGGCAGTGTACAAGGTCGTGACTTCAAGAGACCACCCTATCAACAAGCGATTGCCACCTGGTTTCATTTATCGTATCAATACTGGTGGCCCGTTGCCTAGCGGTACCGACGCAGTAATCATGGTTGAAGACACGAAACTGGTATCCACATTCGAGGCAACGGACGGTGACCTGGCGGGTGAAGAAAAGGAAGTAGAGACGCTAGCACAAGTACCACCTGGAGAAAATGTGCGGGCACCGGGTTCTGACGTGCACAAGGGTGATCTTGTCTTGCAAAAGGGAGAGCGGATTCTCAGCAATGGTGGTGAGATTGGTACACTTACGTTCGTGGGTAGGAAGGAGGTATCGGTTTATAAGAAACCGATCGTGGCTGTCTTGAGCACTGGCAACGAGATCATGGATCTTCATGGACAGGAGTCGGTAGAACAGAGCGAGTGGGGTGGAATCTTTGATACGAATAGACCTTCGCTAACTGCTGCGCTGGAGGGTCTGGGGTATTCGGTGGTGGACTTGGGTATTGTACCAGACAGGTGGGCCGCAGGAACGACAGTATACAGTTGGAGCTAATGGTTGTTACAGCATCGATGCTCATGTTACTGCGATACAGAGAGGAATCGAGGCCGCGGATATCCTAATAACAACAGGTGGAACTTCCATGGGACCGACGGATTTGCTGAAGCCCGTTATCGAAAGGCACTTCAACGGCACGATCCACTTTGGACGAGTGACCATCAAGCCAGGAAAGCCGACAACATTTGCAACTATCCCGGCGGGCGGAGGGGTAGCAAAGCCTTTGTTTGCTCTGCCTGGGAACCCTGCTTCTGCCCTCGTCACGTTCCACATCTTCGTGATACCAGCGCTCCGTAAGCTGGCAGGTTGGCCTTCGAATCTGCTGCAACTTCCCAGAGTTACTGCCGAGGTGAGTGCATAGCACTCCCAGCCGTGCAACTGAGCTAACAACGATCGCAGCTGAAATCGCCCATGCCCTTGGACCCCCGTGTGGAGTTCCATCGTGTAGTTCTTCGAGCCGAGAAGGACGGGCTGAAGGCGTACAGTACTGGAGGTCAACGGTCTAGTCGTGTAGCAAGTTTGAGTGGTGCAAATGGTTTCGTGGTCCTACCACCTATAGGAAACAGTGGGGTCTTGCGATTTGAAGTTGGAACCAAAGTCGATGTTGTCGTGATTGGAGAGATCCAGCAGCACATTGTATAATCGCTCGCGTCCAATTTCAGAATTTCTTCCTCCTCGTGGATTTTGCTTCCTGTCATGATGTCAGCGCCTTATATGAGGTCAAAAGAAATCAATATACCAGGAGTATGACCTCCTCCTCTAATACCCTGACTTCCTCTTCCAGGCGTTCCCTTTGCTTGGTTAGCAATTGCAAGCGACGAGCTTCCATTTTTTGCGTAGCTGTTGCGCCCGCTAACGTCCGGTTTGGTCGTGCTTGAGCAGCCTCCAGCTGGGGACGATAGGCAATCAGTCACTAAGCACATCAGCCGACTCAAAATTCTCACTTTAGTTTTAAGTAAAGCTTCTTTTTTCTCCAAGGCTGCAAGTCCTTGTTCGGCGCGCTCAATGAGTTCGGTGATCGTTGGTTCAACTTCATCTGCTAGATCTGATTTGTACCTCTTGATGGTTTCTTCGTTCACAAGCAAGAACACCTGCGATTCAAGGTGAGCAGGGCACGATTAGGGAGAGGTGATTAGCATACTCTCTCGTTGCCGAGAATCTTGGTCATCCGTGGGAGGTCACGCGTACCATTTCTAAGGAGCTGTTGTGCTTCATATGCCTAAAGCACCTGGTTAGGCATGTACGATGAAGGATAGCAAGGTTGGAACGCACCTCTTCGCAACAGTCCTCCATGGCTGCTACACATTCTTCGAGGTCGGGTGGGCATACTGTTAGAGCCTCTGTGCGATAGAGGTTGGGTCCTGTCGTAAATATCGATTCCCTGGCTTTGAGGTTAGCTCTCGATAGGCGGGACATGGTGGTCAAGTGCAGATCAATGCAGTTATAGATCCATGTTGATCCTGAATTACCACGTGACCGCGAGATATCAAGTCTATGCTTTTGGCTTAAGAGATACCCACTGTCTGAAAATTAGATCCCCAAAATAGGGCCATTGTTTTTGAATTGGGGAGTTGTAGATATTTTTCTGAGTTGTGGGCGATGCTCAGGTAAGTAGTACTGGCTTAAATTCCAAAGACTGTGATTGGCTGGGGCAAATTCCGGTGAGGAAATTCCCACTGTTTCCTGAAATGGACGACGTGATCCCGACTTGTGCAAGTTGGCAGTCGGGAAGACTTGCAACCGTCCTCCCTCCCTTTCCTCATAGTATATCCCTCTGTGCAAGCTATGAGCACATTCCAGTCTGGAACACGGCCCACGAAGGGCTATGTAGACCCGACCCCTATGCCCGAAGATGTCCCAAAGGTTGCTGAACTCGGTGTCACAAGTGCTCCCCTCAAGAGTGCCGCGTTCTTCATTGGTGCTTATTGCAAGGAGTTTAATGGTGTGTGGACTTTTGCTTCTACTGGGGTGCTGTCTTGCACCAACCGCGTATGATGGTACATTGAGCTGACATCTGAGTTACATGGTGCTCATGTAGAGGACTTCATGCTCTGCAAGAATGAGAATCGGGACCCGGCCCACTGTCTGAAGGAGGGGCGACGGGTGACGAGGTGTGCAACGGACTTGTAAGTGTTCCGGGACTCGGACAGGAGGATACAAGTTAATTGGCCACAACTAGGATCAACAAGATGCGGGAAAACTGCCTACAAGAATTTGAAGCCCACTGGAATTGCTTAGATCGCAACAACCAGGCAAGTCGACAGCTCTCACGTCCTCCGATGTGTATTGAAGTTTTTGACCAGGAATATTATCTTTGCCGGAAGCCAGAGCGGGCTCTGAACCGTTGTATGTTTGAAAAGCTTGTGCGTCACTCCGAACATTTGTTTCCGTCGTTCAACGGCTTACAATCTGATCCTGTTAACTAGGGTCTGACAAAGACTATTCCTGGAACACCGCCTGGCCAGAAACCCATCCACGAAGTGGAGAACCCTATTTTCAAGGCCGTGCAGAAGTAGATTTTAGATGATTGAAGGAATAGATTCCTAATTCACTCGACCAAAGCTCGACTGTGTACTCACAATCGCTCATGGGATAAGGCGCACTTCCCTTCCTGTTATAACATCGAATAATTGCTTCTCAGTGATACATGGCGACCTTCAAATCCAAGAACAACGGAGGTTTCCCATGATGGGAGAATCTAAGAGCATAGAAAAGTCCAGGATACCTTTGCTACTTTTTGCGTTTAAATGCAATACGACTTTGAAATGGCGCTCATCTTGAGAAACCAAGTTATGCGTTTAAGTATGAGAACAGGGGTAAACAAAGTCATCCAAATGATCTTTCTCCAGGAATTCCGACTTCCTCACCGTATTTATCCACTCCACAATCTCTGCCGTCGTTATGCTTCATCTGCATCTCCAAGTCCGCAACATTCGATATATATTTCCAAATCTACCAACCCATATTTCAACTTGACATTTGAAGATTGGTGAGTTGCGTCAAGAATCAAACGATGCGTCTTGCTGACACAGGCACATTTCCCCAAGGCTATTCAGACACAAAAATCCGAGTGAACCGTTATTGCTCATATACCGCGATGAGCCATGCGTAGTCATTGGAAGAAATCAGAATCCGTGGAAGGAGGTTAACTTTAACGCCCTCAAAGCGCGTCCTGGTGTGCCCTTCATTCGGAGACGGAGCGGAGGTGGGACCGTCTATCATGTAAGTCCTCCCCTCGCGCCGGAAGGAAAGGCAAGCCGATACTAGCGCTATCTAGGACCTAGGAAATACCAATTTCTCAATACACCTGCCTCGACAGTCGTTTGATAGACACGTCACCGCGCAAGTCGTCCTACGCGCCGTACGCGCTTTGGGTATTGACGCACGAGTGAACGACCGAAACGACATCTGCGTAGGAAACGACAAGATATGTTCCCTCCCTTCTTCCACAACTACGTGTAGCCTGACCTTGTATCTTCGTTTACGTTTCTGGATCCGCCTACAAGATCGTTAACAAACGGGCATACCACCATGGTACGATGCTCATCTCCACGCGTCTCACCGATCTAGGCGACATTCTCCGTACGAACAAGGTGCATCTGCTTTTCACCTTTCTTGGTGAAATCGGTTTGGTTAACCGCGAAACCGAGGCAACAGGAAACGATGATAACCAAGGGTGTCGCGTCCGTCCGTTCGCCGGTGTGCAACATCCAACAGTTCAATGCCAACGTGGATCACGCGTCCTTCACTACATCCGTGGTCAACGAATTTCGGAAAGAATACGGCATTGATGAGGACGTGCGTGTTATCTCTTTATTACGGGACACTACATCTTATGGCTATTGATAGGTCATAGAAGTTGAGGCGTCAGAGGATCTTTTGTCGGTGGAATATATCAAGAAAGGCATGGCCGAACTTCCCGTAAGTAAAGCGTAACACAAGCGAAAATTTTGTACTCTTCGAGGAGAAGCTTACCTATCATTCGTCATTCAGAGCTGGGAATGGGCATATGGCCAAACCCCAGAATTTACATATACCGTCGACAACGTGTTTTCGTGGGGCCAGGTGGTGAGTCATTACTGCTACCGCACTCATCCTTCACCGGTCAAAAGCTCACCCTTGCTATCATTCTCTTTCTTTACCGACGACAGTCTGCGAAGATTGTATCAAAGCACGGCCTCATACTGTCATGCGCCCTCAACGTAACCGAATCTCGCCTCACTTCCGAAGATGCGGAAAACGTGTTTCGACTTGTGAAGTCCATCGAAGGGCAGCGGTACGGTTTCGTAGATGATGTTCTCGCCAGAGCGTCTCTCTCCACTGAGGCTGCGCTCAACGTGTTGTCGTGGCTAAAATCTGTCATGTCGTAGAACATAGGCTGGGCATTACATTCCATTACTACATGACCCTTCACCGCAATCCCGCGGGAAAGATCATGAAACTTCCAAAATGTGCACAATTGGCTTGTCGCACGGCCCGATTAGACGACGCGAGGTTCTCAAGGTGGGACATCGCATCAAAGTCGAATTCTGTCGCACCGCCACAGAGTACACAAGGGGTGTGACGTTAGGGGTTACTCACTAACTGAGCGCCCAATCTTGTACAACCCCTAGAACTACAACTGCACAGGTACAAACTGTCGTCCGGCAACTTATTGGCCTCATGGCACGGTCGCCAATTTGTTCACCGGTAGAAGCGACATGAGATGGACGAGGACAAACTATGAAGGTCTGGGTTATGGGCAGGTTACAGGTACCCGGATTCTCAACGTACTCCCGAGTCCAGAGCACCAAACCAAATGACGTTTGTCCTCTTCTCCAGAGGAGCTTGGCGAGATTACGTGAGGGAACGTTCAACAGATGTCGAAATTTTCTTCTATTAGGACGGTGGAAAGCAAAGAGCGTTTGGGTGGATAGACGAAGCCGATAGATGTATTTCTACGTAGCACGTTCAGTGTACCATACGCTATTCGTAGCGAATTCTGCGGGCGCGATAGGATTGTCCTAACACGTCGCAGAGTTGCATAAGCAGGTTAAGATGTGTAAGGAGGAAATGAACGCACCGTCTGCCCCCGTCTGTGCCCGGTCAATCGCTCGTCCCGCTTCATCATCATCTCGTCCCACCTGTCAATATGATACCGAGGAGGCTGCAATTTGAACGCACTCCTAAGTTCATCCTACGTACGCTAGGGCCGCAAGAGACGCACCTTGCCCTGGTTTTGGAACCGCGTCGAAACGTTCAGCAGCGTTCCGGCAGCTCCGAACATGGCGGTCAAAAGGCCTGGGGGACATCCATCAGAAATCCAGCAAGACGCGAAAATACAGTCCTACACACCAAAAGGAATAAGTGCCTCCCAAGGAACCGGCATAATAGTACTCTTAATGGACTGGACGAAATCCTGAGTCGTTGAAGGAGTGTCAGAGCCTGTCGGCGTTGTTTGTTGTTGTTTTGCAAATGCCCCGGTTACTTAACAATACTGAGAAATAGTTCAAGGCGACAGTCATTACGGACTGTATTCTAATACAGATACACAAATGTGGCTGGAGAAACCATGTCATAGAGATACCGCGAGATAATATTTTATGGAAACCCATCCGGCAGCGAACAATGACCTGATACAAGCTACACCAGGAAAAGAAAGAATCAAGGAACATCAATAGGATAGAAATAGAAAGTGAATGCTACAATATCTGGAGAATCGTTGAAAACATAGTTGAAAACATCGTTCGCGCCACCTCTACTTCAATAGGGAGGGTCGTGATAGTGCCCATCGTGCCTCGGAGCAGAGCCGGGATAATTATTAATAGGCTGATAATCGAGTAGTGGCATTCCAGACGCCTCCGAGAAAGTGCGATTGGTGTATCCGCTTTGTTGAAACAATGCGTTGTCTTCGAGCTCCAGGCCCATCTCCTGCAACGTGGGTGTATAGTCTATCGGTTGAGGGTGATATTGTGTGTAATAGGTAGGATTTCCAGTGGCCGAGTAATTCCTAACTGGTGGAACCTGAGGAGCGGGCGGTGCCAGTGCCTCAAATTCTGGGAAGGGTGAATGATTCGGGGCCGCAAAATGAGGATTGAATCGCGTATGGAATCCGGACTCTGACCACTGGTTGGAAACACCTGAGAAGGACCCTTGTCCATGGCCATGTGTTGCATCATATCCAGGCTCGTTAGGAGACGACATGATCATTTGGATCATCTGTGACCTCGGACTTGGAGGATGCAAGCCAAGAGCCGTAAATGAAGCTGGAGCTCCAACGCTGGAAGACATAGAGCCAGAGGACGTGGTGGACCATTGAGACGCAGCTGATTCGAGTGCATTGAGGGACAACGAGTGATCTGAGTAAATTCCCATCCTTGGACTAAAGCAAGTTATGCTCGCAGAAGAGGAATTCGATGTGCTCCTTGATAGAGACGGACGATTGTGAACACCAAGAGAGCTATTCGGGACTGAGACTGGGGTTGCACCAACGGCGGTAGTACTCGAACTTTGGCGGTGCGACGATCTTGGCGCAGGAGGTTGAGATGGAGATTTCCTGGGCGCACGTCGTCGGGACCGTTGAGTCTGATCCGCAGCCTGACAATCGCGAAGTTGCATATCGAGGGAATGAACCATACAACACGGACGGGAAGTATGTTCTGTCGCTCGGACAGGTCGAACCCTCTCTTCCTATAAAGATATAGCCATGAGACCATGAAGACTAAAAGTAAATGTATGACGAACTAGTTTCTCGACGTAAGGCTGGGGCCGTCGGGTCCTACGTTTCTTCTCACCATATTCTTTCATCCGGAAGGGCTGCAGAACGGGGAATCGTGAGGTCTTTGAGGTTTCCATACGGGGGACTAGATATACGACTCACAATAAGGCTCGGTAAATAGGGTTCCGGTGTTGGTCCCTCGGCGGTAATGAACCAGAGGTAGAGGGTTGTGACATCGCCGCCCCGACGATATATACGCCCAAAAGTAGCGAGGCGTGGATGCAGCGTGTATCAGTCAAGACGTTTTCTCTTGAGAAGACATTCCGTTCTCTTCGACGTACGCCCACACAAATCCAGATCCCAATTGTGGCGCCAGACGGCAGTGAGTGGGCTGGAAACGAAAATCAGAACGAGTTAGCTGTGCTGCAACGAGTAGGCATGTCGTCTATCATATCATACCCCAGATGCGGTGCGATCACGAAGATCTGTGTGACCGCCTGGTAGTAGTACAGAAGAGGGAGTGATAGTCGCTGGGCACTTGCACACCTTCCGTTTTTGGAAAGGTAGAGTTCGTTAAACTGAGCCTTTTGATTTGACGTTTGATGAGAATGGGTGGCAGTGCTGTGATGGGCTTCTCGAGACAAGCCGCTAACACGAGGCGCATGTACGGCAACGCATACCAATGTGACCAGTTAATACCTCGTCTTAAGGTGTAGACCGACTTCGACAACTCACGGCGACTTCGCACATAACACTAATGTACTCACCCTCTGGCTGTCCACGTGCTCAGAGACTAGAGTGGTAGAATCCGCTTCTTGTTGTGCAAGTCAACTACAATAAAGTAAGGGTTCACCAAAAATGCGGCTGTGCATTTACCTAAATGGTGCGGTGTGAGTAGGGTTACGGTTGGAGTTAGAATAGCCATTCTTCGTCCAAATTTCTTGGGCTCGCTTCACTTGGAGCGTCCAGAACTGATCTAGCACCCGAGCACGGGGCTCGCACTGCCAATGTCGTCGTTGGGAACGGACTGCAAATTTTTCTAACAATTGGGGTGCTCACTTGGGAGGAGACAAACCCGTTCTGGAGGTTGCGATGAATGGTGGAGAGTACCATAGCGTGGATCACCGCAAGTATAGCGAAAAGGGTAATCCGGCTCGGGAACTCTACGAGAGTTGAGGAGCGGTGGACCAAGAATACCGATTCGTAGAACGCGGAGAGGAGTCGGGAGGATGGCACTATAATGTTACTGGTAGGCCGACTACATACCAACTTTCTCTGGACGAGACAAGGTGGGATAAAACTCTGCCCTAAGCCTGCTTCCGGAGTTTGATATCTACCTTGATATTCGCCGCACCCACAAGCCTCAATAATTGCAAATATTCCCTTACAACGGTGATCAGATGCTTGGTGCTGGATCGTTATCAATTCATCCATCAAGTGGGGTTGATTGGGTAGGGATGCCCGGTATTAAAGTTCAGACGAAAATGTTGAACTTGCTATTGCGGTCGTATAGCCGGAGTGGTATCTTCTCCGTGATAATTAATGACCACAAGCAGTACGACCTGGTGGCAAACAGATAAATAGACACAACGTATGATATGGCGGATAATGTTCTCGAACTCTATAATCATGTAGACCATGCAGCAACCAAGTAAAAAAAGAAAACAAACAAGAGACGGCGATCGCAAATGCATTAATTACCCTTGCCGTAGCTCACGCATCAGAGACACCGGTAACTGCAGACCCCTCCCGAGATGACAGAGTCGCCAACTTCACATTTGATTTTGTTCGTAAACGTGTAGTGGAGCGAAGAGTCGAAGGTCGTTGAGCCGCCGGAACCCTGGCTACTTTCGTCGCGGGCGATGTGGCGCGCGCGACACGGCGCCTAACAGGCAGGGTCACTTGCACGGCCTTTGGTGGTGACAGTGCTACGCGACGACGTTTCGATGTCAGTTCGTCATCACCATGAGAAGCAGTGGTAGTGGTAATGGAGGATGCCTCGTTCTCTGGCTCTGGAGACCCGAGTTCTTCCAGTTTCCGGGATGCAACGTTTTGGTGTGATTGCGGTTTACGCTTCTGAGTTACGACACGCTTTGCTGGTGACCGAGGGGACCGGGCTACTCTCATCGAAGTGCCACGCAACGTCGTGCGAGAAGTTCGGGCGCGGGCACTGATGGCTGAGGATTGTAGTGTACGTTTGTGACCGGTCATTATTGGAGGCAAGTCCCGGGCGTCTGAAGATGTCGATAATTCCGTTGATGGTGTGCGCAAAGAAGATCGGTCATCGGCCGTTGTCAAAGCACTAGACCTGCTAGGCAAGCTCAACGGAGAAACGTCGTTCGACAACGAGCTTGGAGGTTCCAACGATGTGAGAATGCGGAGGGGCGGATCAGGAGTTCGGAGTGTGATATTGAACTCGTCTTCTGACTCATATTCGTCCGCCCTGTCCATCGGCACATCCAAATCATCGACATCCATGACCGAGATCGTGATCTGCTCATTTTCCTCTAGTTGAACCCCGTGGATGTTGGTATCGTCGCTTAAGTCGCCAGCATAACTGGGGTTCAAGTCATTATGCGGCGGCAGAAGCGACTGATGAAAACCCTGCTGGGTAGACTCTTCAGGGATGGGAGGGTGCAAAACAGCCGAAGCAGACACAACAGTGGCAGCGACAATTTGAGTCTGCTTCGCGAGGGGAGTTGGTGGATATGCTGATGGAAAAGCGGGATATTGCCGCCATTCGTCCACTTGCGGCAGTCCGTCAATCGGCGCATTGTCACTCGTGGGCAGGTCTTGGAGGACAGAGGTGTCATCGATCGTCTGGACCGCTGATGGAGGATGGGATGCCTTGGACTACGATGGATGAGATAAGACTCGAGAAATGACATCGATCGAATGACCTACCTGACCAATGGTCTTCCGATTCGCGGTATTAATGGAGGAGCGCTTAGCCGCAGTGTGTCGAGGCTTCGATTCTGAGTTGTTCGCGGTCTTCACTGACTTGGATGTATTAACACGACTGATTTGTAGTTGAGGTTTGTCGTCGGTAATCGGAGACAGTGGACTCGAAGAGGTTTCTGTTTCTGTATCCAAACTTTCGGGCTCCGCGCCAAATCGTCTTTGCCACCATTCAACCAGATAAATAAATGGTAGGGCAGCCAGACCCAGAGCAACATCTCCGACGACGTGGGCGAAGTCTAGTAGTTGATCAATTGTTGATGTATACGGTTTGAGGAATGGGCGGATGATATGAAGATAAATTGGCTCTGCGCCCTTTTCAACAAATCAGGGTTTATGTTGATTTAAGAGGTTGCAAAACTCACTCGAGCACGGGTCATAATCAGGAATAGCATTACCAGTGATTTGAATTCATCGTAGAAAGGCACGAAGAGGCTGACAATAGCCTCCGCGAAACGCTCGTAAGTGATAAAGCAAGACTAAGGAGCCGAATAAGCGCGTAGAATAGCATTCTTGAAAAGCAACTTACCCAAACGATCCAAACGGCCAGGCAACCTTTCATGTCGCGCTTTCGTTGCGACATCGCGCGCAGACTAGGCTTCCCCTTATTCTGAGCCGAAGGCGGAGGAAGTTTGAGTACTTTGTACGAGTCATAGATGTTGAAGAAAAGCATAGCCAAGCGAAAAAAACGAACGAAGACAGCCATTTTACAGACGTGAATAGGGACGTTTCTGAGGGGTGGAGGAAGTTTGCCAACTCGCTGGAGTTGGGGCTTGTGTCGTAGGTAGGGCCTCTAAGAGCCGGCTTCTGCACACGCGTATAAAGCACCACCAGGACTACGGACTTTGCAAGGATAGATTAAGGATAAAGGTGGTGAGCCATGAGGAACACAGTCAAACGACACGGACAACCCTTTAAACGCCCGATTATGTAATCAAAGCAGTCAGTCGTTGCAACGACGCTTGGTTTACACAGCCTACAACTCTTCAGCCTACCACTACTATTTGCCATGCCGAGGATACGGACCACGCGGACCAAAAAGCCTCCTGAGGGCTTTGAGGACATCGAGAATGTGTGTAAACAGTGTGCAGCACGCGTCAAACTGCTTACTTGGACCCAACCCAGATCCTCGACGACTACGCAAAGAAAATGAGAGACGCAGAGAATGAATCCCATGAGGGCAAGCGCAAAGCCGAATCTCTATGGCCAATCATGCGTATTTCACATGCCCGGTCACGCTATATATACGAGCTTTACTACAAACGTGAAGCAATTTCCAGAGAGCTCTATGACTGGCTGCTAAAGGAGGGGTATGCTGACGCCAAGTAGGTATTCTGTCTCAATATCTAGTCGCTATCCACTAATTCTCTGTTGCTATAGCCTTATTGCCAAGTGGAAAAAGGCTGGCTATGAAAAACTTTGTTGCCTTCGATGCATTCAGACCAGGGTATGCCTCTTCCTCGCTCCAGAACTTACTGAGATCAAGAGCGATTTTCAGGACATGAACTACCAAGGCTCTACCTGCATTTGCAGGGTCCCAAAAGCGCAGGTGAGAGCGGGAACCGTTGTGGAATGTGTGCATTGCGGTATGTTCCCGTCGCGTGCTTCAGGCCCGAACCCAAACTAAGTCGCTACATCTCCTAGGCTGCCGTGGTTGTAGTTCTGATTCCTGAGTTCATTGGTCACGTAAGTCATCCCAGGATACTTTCCATGTTTCAGCCGTTATGGTTATGGCTAGCTTGCACTGTCGCATCACTCGCCGACAAGCCTGTGTTCCTTAATGACATGAAAGAGCCTGAACACCAACCTCCCATAGCTGCACTTCCTCAAGTTACCACAGAGAAAATGTATTTAGTAGTGCTGACACACCTGTCCGAAGCGGTACCTAAGTGGAGCGAATATATATATGCATGCCCCTGTGCAACAGTTGTTCACCGCCCGGTTTTGGGTTTGAGCCATCTCAAACCATCCAGCCTCACCTTCCCCTGACCCTGAGCGCAACGCTCTCCACAAAACTCAAATGGTCGAAGGATATCAGAAGGTGGAATGCCAAGGAACAGTTATGAACTCACGTAAAAGCAGCCCTCAGGCTCCATGCTCCGCACATGAGACTGTTTGTTCACTCAGTTATGGAATGCCTTTTCTGGCTCTGACTGGCCAGCATCTTGAGGCTCCAGGACATATGTAATGCATTCAGATTGCTGCCACAAACCCTGTGATGTTATCCACTGCCAAGACACCGAGTTCAATCACCCGAGCGTTGGTCACGCTCAACCGCCTTAGGCACTTACATTAAACAGCAAGAAAGTCTACTATGTTCCGACAGGTGTTACATGAGCAGGACGAAGCTCGCGAAGGAAATTAGAACATATTTGCAACTCTGTGTTCAGTGAGTTTCCAGCGAAAACTGTATTTAACTCGTAATGTCGCTGGAAACGGTTTGCGAATGGGGTAACAAGGGCCCGGGCACGTAAGTATGCGATCAGGTCTGACCGTAACGCCGACAATCAGTCACGACCCTCAAACTCTTCCAAGATACATAAATGCGTAGCTCATGGGTGAGCCAAGATCGCACCCTGCCTCTCCATTCCCCATTTCCCCCCTTTCTTCATCATGGGCCAATTTTCACGAGAGGTCCTTGAAGCTGCCCGTATATTTTCACGAGCAGCCGCAGAGCAGGTTAGTCCTTCTTTAAATCGCCAGAACTTGATTCTGAGCGTGTTATTATGCACCACAGGGCGGCGTCATCTCCGGAGACAACCCCGTACACTACAACGCATCGAATCCCTTTCGGCTATGGGTCATCCAAGTTGGTGCGCGAAATAAAATGTCACGAAATCTTCTTCGCTCACTCCATCACCATTCTTGCAGTCATCATTATCTGTGTGACCCAGATTCTGTCGCTCGTTTTAGGTCGGATTCGCCAACCGCGTGTTATCGCCGAAGTCATCGGCGGTGTTATACTAGGACCTACCGTCATGGGGCGTATCCCGAATTTCAGAAGCACCATATTCCCCGAAGACGCGATGCCGTTGCTGAACATAACCAGCACCATTGGTCTTATTCTCTTCCTCTTCCTCGTTGGTCTTGAAATCGATACCCGCATTCTCAGACGGAATATCGCCTCGTCCACTGCTGTTTCGGTGGCCGGACTTATCTTTCCCCTCGGTTTGGGTGCCGCCCTTGGCGTTGGAATTTACAAGGAGTTTATTAACCCGTCCGTCAACTTTGGCCACTTCCTCCTATTTGTGGCTGTGGCTGTTGGCATTACTGCATTCCCTGTCCTCTGTCGCATTTTGACGGAGCTGAAACTCCTCGACACGACTGTCGGCATTGTCACTTTGTCTGCTGGAATCGGCAACGATGTCATTGGATGGATCCTCTTGGCACTCACGGTCGCACTCGTGAATGCTTCCTCAGGTCTCACTGCGCTCTGGGTACTGCTTACTTGTGTGGGCTTCGTCATTTTTCTTTTGTACCCAGGCCGGTGGGCCTTTGTATGGCTTGCACGCCGCACTGGGAGTCTGGAACAAGGATCTCCAACTTCATCCATGATGACAGTCACCTTACTCGTAGTTATGGTTTCAGCTTTCTTCACTGACATCATCGGGGTCCATGCGATTTTTGGTGCGTCTCGCCAACTAAATCCAAATGTCAAAGACCGGCGGTCTAACAATAATCTTCAGGCGGTTTCTTGGCTGGGCTTATCGTACCCCACGAGAACGGCTTCGCGATCTCTCTCGTTGAAAAGCTGGAAGACCTCGTTTCAATCCTCTTCCTGCCTGTTGTGGGTGTGATCTCCATTTCTTGCAATGTTCCACACTGAGATCTTGCACAGTACTTCACGCTCTCCGGCCTTCGAACGGATCTTGGGCTCCTCGACAACGGAGTCACATGGGGGTATACGATCCTCATTTGCGTTGTTGCCTTCACGTCGAAGTTTTGTGCTTGTGCTGCGGCCGCTTTCTGGGCCAAGTTCAACTGGCGAGAGGCGGGTGCCATCGGCTCTCTTATGAGTTGCAAAGGGTGGGGTTACTCGCGCTGTCCCGCCCTGCAGAATATTCGCTGACCAAAACCAACACAGTTTAGTCGAGCTGATCGTGCTCAACATTGGGTTGCAAGCTGGCATCCTGGACACAAGAACATTTTCGATGTTTGTTGTCCACGCCCTCATTTTAACTTTCATGACCACACCCCTGGTACTCTTGTTCTACCCGGAATGGGCTCGCAAGCACGAGGGTGAGGTTCTTGGGAGAATGCATGGCTCCGGTCCAGAGGAACCGCGTTCTCGTCCCACGACTCTAGAAGGCGGTTTCAAAACCAGGATCTCCGTTGTTCTCGATAAGATCGATCAGATACCTGCAGCCATGATGCTCTCACAACTCATCAAAACCGACCTTCCAGCCACCGCATCATCCACCATGGGGTCTTCAGACGAAAAGCTAGACAATGCAGACTTAGCTGATGACGCCGTGCCCCAACTCTCCAGCGCCCAAACCTCCAACGCGGTATCTGGCATCAGTATTGATGCGCTGCGCTTAATCGAGTTGACCAACCGTACCTCCGCAGTACTTAAATCACAAGAGGCCGACTCCCTCATTCATAATGATCCTGTGGTTTCCATCTTCCGCACGTTTGGTGCTCTCAACAAACTTCCGATCTCAGCCAGCCTTTCGGTTGTCAATTACGACGAGTTTCCAGACGCGATCGCGAGACATGCCCTTGAAGCTGACTCAGAATTGGTTATTCTACCATGGTCCAGGGGATCTGCTTCCGTGCATGAGGGTGACACGCAAAACGTAACTCAAAATCCATTCGATGTTGTTTTCCACAAGTCCAATTTACACATCCAAGATCAAACGAGTTCGGTTGTCTATTCCGAGTTCATTCGCGGAGTCTTCTTGAAGTCCCCTAGCGATGTTGCGCTCTTCGTGGATCGCGGTCTTACCAGCCAGGTGGGCCCCGCCGCACATCACATTTTCCTTCCATTCTTCGGAGGCCCTGATGATCGCCTCGCTCTCTCTTTCCTCGTCCAACTTTGTCACAATCCCCTAGTCACCGCTACAGTGGTCCGCATCATTAAGACCGAGGAACTGAGCCCTGTGAGTACCATTGTGGAAGGCAAAGTTGCCCCTCTGCCAACAGGGACCAATCATGTGAGTGTCTAGTACATTCCGTGTCTTCGTATTCAATCCTGATCAGTGACATCCGCAATAGAACCTGACACTGGCAGCTCCCGATACCATCTACGGACACCAGACAACCCAAACACGGCTGGCTTCGAGCACCGCAGATAGCCTTATCTGGGACAAATACACCACGGGGACTTCACAGCTCCGTAGTGCCGCCCTAACAGCCGCCCTCTCACGCATCGCCTTCAGCATGGAAGCCTCTTCGACACCTCTCCGGACCGTCGTCAGCCTGGCGAATGATAATCTGACCAAGAACATAGGAAAGACGTTGACCATTTTCCTTGGGCGCTCTCGCCGGATGGCAGTTGAATCTCATCAGGCTGAGCTTCGTCAGATTATGGCAGAAGCTGGAGGCCATATGAGCTCGTCAGTCCCTAAAACTCTAGGTGATGTTGGGGCTGCGTTGATTGCGAAAGGCATTCACACGGGTTTACTCGTGATGCAGGCTGCTGTCGAGCGTTCTTGATAGGAATGTCATAGTTGACCCCGTGCATAGTCTTTTGTGGGCACAAACACCATATGTTTGGTGCATCATCGTAGACCTGCTTGACGTTTTGTGATTGAGTTGATTTCGTTCTTTGGTTTCTTGTGTAATTGTACTGGGCTGTATTTTTCTTAACGACCGTTGACATGCCGTTTCATTACATCCACTCCCTGTTAGTGTACGCTGTCTTGGCAATCGGAAAGAGCATACACTTTGTGGAACGTCGGCTTGTATCTAACGGCGTTCTTGGAAGCCAAAGATAGAGAAAACAAGATTGGACAGGCGGTTAATGATGGAATCATGGCATAAGAATATCGTAAGCATTAACATACGAGCGTCATTGCCTTTGTTACTTTTGGACAAAACAAGTGCTGATTCCGTAAGACTAATGTATCAGGTTTTGTTGGGATCAAAACCCACTCGAGTATATTCGGAAGCACGGAAGGCATAGGAAGTCGTACAGTCGGAATACTGAAGTCGTTAAATAAGAATCAGGATATCGTCATGACAGATACTAGAGCGAATGAACGCGGAGATCAACAGGAATTACAGAAGTGATTACAATGGGTATAATGCATGGACAAAGGGTAGTACAGTCCACTCCATCAAAGCGGAAAGGAAATGGACAAGGTGAAATACAAATCAAATAATTAAGGGAGAAGAGGTGAAATTACACCGCCTCATACGGGGAACGATTGGGGCGTGCAATTGCGAATTTACACTTCAGAGACACTGTTGAGGAGTCCTGCGCGGCTGGCGGCTCCCATGCCACTGCCCTCACCGACTTCGCTCTGTGCGACTTCTTTGACTCCGGAACCCGAGCTCGGGCCAGCCAACTGACCGACCAAATCATTCTGGAGCTGCATCGGCACAAAGACAACCTTGCTGTTCGAGGACTTGGCCATCTGCTGCAAAGCCTCGAGTTGACGAATTTGCATAGCAGCCGGTGAGGCTAAGATATCTGCGGCTTGCCTCATCAAGCGAGCGGCGTCGACTTCAGCACGGGCGGCAATAACCTTGGATTCACCAATCCTCTTTTGTTGTGCAGCGGAGGAAAGAGAGGCGGAAACTTCAGGACTGAAGATGATATCCTTGATGAGGATACCCTCGATGGAAACGCCCCACTTGTCGGCGACATCACCAACAATTTCGGCAATTTCGTAGGCGATGGCTTCGCGCTCGGTGACAACGCTTTGAACGGCGCGGGCGCCGACGACGTGTCGGAGGGTAGTTTGTGCTCTTTCGATGAGCGCCTGGCGGAGATCGGTGATGCCGAAAGCTGCGCGGTATGGGTTGGTGATTTGGAAGTAGATGACGGAGTCACTGTCATTGGATGGTTAAAATAAACAGATCTCTAAGGACTGCAAAGGGATATCACTTACATCTCGACATTGACGTTGTCCCGCGTACTGTAGAGGAGTTAGCAATCGAAGGTGGGTGTATTTCGCGAGATTTACGTACATGACCATTTGTCTTCCAATGGGACTGATTTGGATCTTCACATCGACAATCTTGAGTGATTCGGTGCAAACGTTGACTTGGACCAAACCCGGATCGACGGATTTGTAGAACTGGCCGAAACGAGAGACCAAGCCGACGGAACCTGCCAAACTGTGTGAGAAGCGCCAACAGCTGGGGTGGGAAACCCTAAACATACCCTGATGAACTTCGCGGAAGGGGTTGGGGCAGGGAAGGCATGGGATAGCCCCACAAAAGCCAATGATGGATCCCAGGCCTTGCAAGAGGGAACCATAGACACCATGAACAACCTCGCCGGTACCCAGATCTTGGGCATAGGAAGGCTGAGTCGTAGTTAGATGAATGCTATCTATGCTCTAGAGCCACGGAAGTGACATACTTGCATCTCACTACGTTTCAATGGTTGCACCGTAATCATATGTTCCCCTTTACCAGGGGCCTGAACGTGCCTCCTTGGTCCTACAGGCTGAGGCTCATCGGTAACTGCAATCCAACAATGAGTAGGAGGATGACTTGAAGCAGCGTAATAGTAAGTACCTCCTGGAGAGTCATGGTCGACGACGTTACCATGGTCAGAGATGGAGTTGGTAGGAGAAACTCGAGCCTTGCCGTTGTGGTTAGCAGTGGACATGGTTGGGAGGACGGTGAGGATAAATGATCGAACAAGGTGTTGATTTATAAGTGTGAATCAGAAGGTGTTAAATATGGCGACTTAACATCTAGGGACCCCGTGGCTCCGCAGCTACCAACACAGCCTCGGCCTCGTCCCTATGATATACTTGCCAAGTCCCCGCCGTCTTCGGCATGGACCTGAATATGGGCCGGGCGATGCTTCCTACCGCTCCGAATATCTGTCGTGAAACATTTAGAATCACCAAAAATCCACTCTCCTCGCCGGGCTGCTGGACCAGGAGTATGCAAACTAATTCATGAATCTGGTCACCACACCTAGAGTAGCCGCGCCGCCGTTGAACACTCAAGTTAGTGACATGTTATTCCTGAAATTTCCGCCGTTAGGGAGGTGTACCTGTGCTAACTTCCGATTCTACGCGAGGACCTAAAGTGCCTGCTTTTCAGCTTCTATGGACGGTTACCAAATGGGGAAGGAGAGCAGCCACCTCGACCTTGTCGTGTCCAACCGCGTTAATCGCGACCCCTGTCTCCCCATCACTTCTCCAGTGCGCAGCACCGCCCAACAATGGCTGCAAAGTATTGGTTGCTCAAAGCAGAGCCCGACTCGCGCATTGTCAAGGGAAAGGACGTGAAAGTAACGGAAATTCCCTCTATTCTGTGACATCCTCTCTTACCCCAAGGCAGTTCAGCGTGGACGACTTTGAACGCGTCAAAATATCACCTTGGGAAGGTGTGCGCAATTACGAGGCAAGAAATCTGATGAAAGAAATGCAAGTCGGGGAAAAGGTGAACAAAACCATACATTCCATCAAATTTTTTTCTCATTTGGAAGTTGTAGGCTGTGTTTTACCATTCTAATTGCAAGACTCCAGGTATGTGCCGTCCGACGAGGAAGCAAGTAGAAGCTCGCTTCAATTGTACTTGTCCTAGGAATCGCAGCTTTTGCCGAGGTATGTGATTCGTACCAATCCTCCAATGCGCTGCGCATCATGCACTCCCTAGGTCGCCAGACCTGCCTATCCCGATTGTGAGTGCCGTGGAGTTCCGCTAGCCCCCGTGACATATATTAATCCGCAGCAATATAGACACAGCTTGGGACGAGTATGTGAAGGGATATGGAATGCATAAGTCATACTAATGTACGCCCAGGTCGCACCCATATTACGATAGCGTAAGATCGTCCCTCGAGTCCACCCCGGCGCAAGTTAATAGTAGCCATCTCTTCATCAGAAATCAGAGAAGGACAAGCCAAAATGGTATATGGTGGACTTGACGTTCACTGCCCGCGCAAAACATTTCATTCCTCTGGCCCTCCTCCGTTATATTGCCGATCTAGCAAAGGATGATCCTCCTGAAGAAATAAAATATATTGGAGAAAACGGTGTCAAAGCTATCAAAGGTAAATACATCAGCCTGAAATTGACGTTATCCTAGTTGACGTCCTTTCGCATAGCCATGGACTTAGTAACACGAGGGCGCCTCAGCGTCCAGAGAGTGGGTGAAAACGCATGGGAAACCATCCAACTCCTGGCTGAGAACGGCGGCTGGGAGGAAATGGATCTTAGGCCTCGAAGGAAACCTACAACAGCGTCGGCCAAAGCCAAGCCTTCCAAAGCCGCGACAAAAGTAATCAGCAAGAAAAAGAAAACGAAGACTGTCGAGGAGGAAGGCGAATCTTCTTTGAGCTCGCTCGAGGACGATAGCGACAAGGAAGGATCAGTCAGCCCCAAGGCAGTGAAGCCTGGAACCACCTCGCGAAAGAGAAAGGCGTCTGTGGACAATGATACCAATGATACCAACCCACCGCGCCGTTCTAGCCGGCGCAAAGTGAAAGGCTGAAGTTAGCGGTGCACCTAACTACCTATTTGTTTTGCATGGTTATACCTATCGACCTCTGACAATCTCTCCTGACGGTTTGTGGAGACCCGGACTCGGCACGGCGGTGAAACTCATAATCGTTAGAGACGTATCTTGGAGAGAGTCGAGGGTGTGTAATACAGGATATCCACATTTCCCCTTGCTGTGCAGACATCCCTCGGCTATTTCGACGTGTTCGATTCGGACACGTAGAGAATTTCGGCGAAATATCCTTCGCTTGTGGAGAGCAACTCGCCGCAACAAAAATTTGAAAATCGCTGCTACCTCGCAATTTCTTCAGGACTGTTAGGAAAATAGTCATTGATAAAATCCTTACTGAAAGTTGGTGCATAGTTAAGAAAGATTGAAGCTTTAAGTTTGAGCGATAGACTCGTGATGGATCAATTGATCACGAGCGGCAGCGGAAATATGACGTGACGGAGAAATTGGCTCGCGTCGAAGTTCAGCATGATGGCACCGGGAGGTGTTCGCTGGCGATCGTTGGTCATCTACGACCCCTCCTCTTCACTTTCCTCTCAACCATTGCCTGCTCGCTGACTGAGTATAGAGAGCAAGCTTGTGTAAAATGGCCACTCCGGCGATTCCGGCACTCATTCTTAACACTCTCCGTGTTGGTGTTACAGCCCTCGTACCAATCTCACTTATCTTGTTTACGCACCAACGTGCACTTAATCCATTATATGGTTCCTATCCGACTTCGTATTCCCTTGACACTGTTGTTTCTGTGGCCATAGTTGCTTCGATGTTCAAACCTTTCAAGGTGAAGGAGAACTGGAATTGGTTGGCCGCTGCGTTAGTATTGTCAACCGCACCTAATGCTTCGTATTGGATTGCGGTGTGGACTGCGAGGCAGAAATGGCCTGTGTTGGGTCCTGCGCTTGCGCATGCTGCTGTCGTGGCTCCTTTGGTATTTATATTCACGAACTTCGTGACCCAGGTATGTGGGGCTGCTTTCTGTAGCTATCATGATACTGGAAGAATTATAGGCTGGGCCGACCAACGTAGAACCAGCTGCACAGCATCGACTGCTCAGGGCGGGGGCCGCCTACTTCGTTACGAAGTATTTGACTCAAAAGGTCTGGCCCAGAGTCTTATATCTGAGCCAGGTATCCGAAAGTCAGATAGTGAGTCTCGTCCTCTGTTTAGAGTTGCAGCATACCCATTACAATCCATCTAGTATCTTGCACTTGCGGGGGTTGCCTTCAGTGCTTTCATTCTAAGCCTCGACCTTTCTTCTGGTCCCACAAAGTCCAAGAAGAAAGCTAAAGAGCCATCCTCGAAATCCCCCCTGTCTCCAGTACAGATCAAAGCTACCTTGTTCATTGCATTCGCTGCCTTCTGGTACACCATCAGCCCGCAACTATGGAACCCTGTTCTTCCCCATCCTTTGAAAGAGACCTTCACCCACCCAACTGGCAGGTTACAAATTCACTCTGCAGTTCAATCCGTCACAGGTCTCATTGTTGTTGGCGAAACACTTCCTCCTCTTCATGGTGAGGAAGACCCTATGCACTCCGCGAGATACCTCCGTGCGGACCATTCCCTTCTTGGAGGGGTCTGGATGAGGGATAAAGCTGTGGCGTTGGACGATGAGCTCTTGGTTGTGGATTCGTTTGGGACGAAATTGGGGGATACAGTTTATAGTACGTTTGTGCTTCAAGAAGCTACGAGGCTGGTGAATAGTACGGAGGTTGGGAAGGCGGGGAAGTGGAAGAACGCGTTGACTATGTATGTTCAAGCTCCTGAATCTATTTCAAATCGCCCGCTGACTTTGTTAACAAACTATTAGTGGGTTGGGGACAGGTCTTTCGGCCACCGCCCTCATCCGGCACGGTCTCAACACAACCATCGTCGAGATTGATCCTGCAGTGTATGACGCTGCTCGCACTTGGTTCGGGCTCCCAGACCCTGGACCCGATAACGTCTTCCTTGAGGATGCACGCGCATGGGTCGAAAGGAGGAGCCAGGAAGTTCGGGCTGGAGATCAGAGGAATCTGTATGATATTGTTATACACGACTGTTTCTCTGGTGGGGGCGTTCCAGAACACGTCTTCACCACGGAATTCTGGAGCAGTTTGAAACAGATTATGGAAGCGGAGGGTATTCTCGTCGTGGTGAGTGGGGTCCAGGGTGGTATTCTCGACGGATCACTGAGTCTATGGTATTCCAGAATTTCGCAGGAATTGTTAATTCAAAATCTTCGAAGATGGTCTTGCACACCCTTGATCGAGGCTTCAAGCAGTGCCGGGCCTTCCATGACTGGATGAACGCTTTGGAGGAAAGTGCATACGATACTGAGTTCATCAACGTTGTAAGTCCATCGAACCTCTTACACCACACAGGCGCTTATATTATTGAAAAGGTTTTCTTCTGCACGAACTCTGAAGCACCCTTGACGTTCCGCAAACCCAAGCGCTCGGATTACCTAGGTTCACACCTTCGAAAATACATTTTCCAGAGTTTAGCAACGCGCGAGATCCACCTGGATGCTGTGCGAGTTCAAGATCCGGAAGAAATCGAGAAATATATCCTAACAGACAAGGAAAATCCTCTTGGGGAGCTGCAAAGAAGACAAGGTCTTCATCATTGGGAGGGTACGCGTTTTGCCTCGTTTGCCCATGGGACTCGTGCTGATAACCTACGCAGTGATGCGAACCGTGTTGCCAGACGTTCACTGGGAAACCTACTAAGAAATCGGATGCGTATTTATCTGGAGCCTGTTGGATACCCATGTACCAATATCCTTAAATCCTGTGCTTCCAACTTCTTTAGAATTCCGTTTGTACCAAAATATTCCCGCGTTTTCGGGGCGATTAGGTTTGCGTTTAACGGCAACCGTGACAATATAATGAGACAGTCCCTAACTCGCACCATTCCTCCAACTTTTTCTACTTAACCCAGTTGACTCTTGGTAATGCACCATGTCCGACCAACAACGCCAACCTTCATCACCCTTCTCACCATCCCCGGCGCGTCTACCTATCGCTCGACCCGAATGGCCCTGGTCGCGTTCATACTCGCACAGGGCATCACAATCCTCTATGCATTCTCAGACTTCTAGTGTAGCCGGATCGAGCCACTTGCAAACGAGTTGGGAGCCCTCGAGATCCGTGAGTTCAGCAGCCAGTTCGACTGGAACGCCGTTGCCTTGGAGGTCTCCTGCAGCGGGTTCTGGGACAAGATATGCGGCTTCGGCGCTTGGGCTAACACATTCGGAGCCAACACCTCGACAGTGGTCCTTTACGGTGAGCTGCATGGGATCCCTGCGTTTGCACCGACTCAGGGGGTTCTCCTGGACAGGGCTTGGAATGGACGATTCGAGATGTTCAGAAACTTCGAGATTTCGTCGAAGGAGATGGGCAGAATACGACTACCAGCCAGAGCATTGAGGAGTTCGAGGTTCTGAAGCAATCGCCGATAATGGGAGACAAGTACAAGCTTGAAATTGGTATGTATGGGCACAGGTTCGTAGTAGATCAGAACGGAATTAACATGCTCGATAGCTAGTACCCCGCACAGCGAAGAGACATTGACCCCACCTCGGCAAACGCTTTCGCTTTACGTGACGTCGCTTATGATGGATTTCGCGCAGGGAGACTACGAAATGCCCGCTTCTATGATGGCGGCTATTCGATACCAGGACACCAAAGTTGGTGAGCGTGGAGTCCGAGCTGACTGGGTCTGGCAATTCTGGCAGCACGATTGGATTTTCCGACAGGAGAGCGAAGTATGGGGTGTGTTTTTTCTTAGCATATACATTTCGTTCGTTGCTGATATATTCGAGTAGAGTGTCCTCTTCCGCTTCTGTCTGAGCTCTTGCAGAACCCGAGAATTCAGGAGACAGATTCATTCGTTATATGCGTGCAAATTCATTCCCCTGCTGGTCCTTCTATACCCGAGCAACCTTCGGTTGCATACGTGCCAAGAGATTTGTTGGATGGTCTCGAGGCTTTGCTGGATAACCCTAGTGAGTGCAGACGTCCTCGTGCACTCGTAATATTATATTCATGCTTTTGGCAGACACTGGAGATGTTCGTTTCGTTTGCTTGGAAAAGCACAATCCTGAAATACACTCTAATATGGCACGAGAAAGTCCTGTACTTGATCCTGAACCACACCGACGGCCGTCTTCCTCGAATTCCTCGCACTCAGCCTTCTCTCAGACCACCACAGCACGAAAGAGGGTCATATATGCGCATTCCGCCATCCTCACCAAGAGGTCAGAATATTTCGCAACGATGTTGTCCTCAGCCTTCTCCGAAGGTGCGGAACCCGCAACCGGAGAAAGGAAGATCTATACCGTGGTTGTGGAGGAGGCAGACTTTGAAACCATGTACTGGCTCCTGAAATTCTGTTATGCAAACTGGCTTCAATTCAAGGATCACGATGACCCGAGGGTTGCAGTTGAAGGCGTTGGCGCGGGCTGGAGCGCTAAGTGGTTGGCATCGAGGGATGGCGAGTGGGACTGGAAAACCTTCCATAAATCCGGGCCCGGAGATGAGACCCTTACTGATGCAAAAAGTGCAACGAGCGTCGAAAGCCTCGCAGCCGCAAGTGCCGCCGTCAGCAGGTCGACAAGTGGGACATCAGAGGCCTTCCAGCCATCCACCATGGCTCCTGTCGTCCCCGCAACAACCTCTAGCACCTCTATGACCAAAGCACCACCCAACCCTTCGACACGTCAGAACAATCGTCGATCCGCCGCAAGTACTAGCACTCTTCCCGTGCCCGTTGGCAGTACGTCTAACACAGCGAGGCCCAAGCCTGAACCAGCGGCACTCTCCACAAGTCGTTATACAGCAGCACCTAAACATTATCCTATTTCCCCTCGCGCGCCAAGACAACAGCAGCCAACTATCATTTCTACCCCAGATCCCCATCCGCATCCAACACCTGCACCTGCACCTGCTTCCGCGTTGTCGATGTATCAGGTCGCTCACCGATACATCATGCCTGGGCTCGCCAACTTGGCATTGGAGCATATGATGACCACAATAACACCACAATCTAGTTTCGCGCTATTACTGGCAACTACAACATGGGAGGAGCTTCATACATTGGTGCAGGTGCGCGGTTAAATTCAACATTGTGATGCGGGATGACATATATAAGTGCCATCTAGGACTACGTCATTGAGAAATGGGAGGAAGTCTCTGCATCAGAGGAATTCGAGCATTGTTGCCAGGAGATTGCTGCGGGAGAGTATGTAACTCATTGTTCTGTATACGAGCAATCAAGCTGATCATAATTTAGGTGGGGACCCAATGGTGGAAAGACCTTGACGGCAGTATTCCGTCGCCTCCGTTCCCCAGCCACTGTTGGGTAAACCCATGACGTCTTCTGCGTATACCAAGTCTTCATCGATTTGTATGACCAGCACATGTAATATATCTTGATGGTTCGTCGTCATCGACGGTTTGCGTCATTAACACTTTACGTCTTCAACCACCCAGAAACCGCAAGTGCCCCATATGCCCTTTTGCGCGTGTTAATGGCGATTTCGAGGGATGACGCGAAGGAGTTTACCTGATCTTCACAGGAATCTGGCTTTGGACGGTACGTACCTGCCACATGGGCAGGTGCAGTTTCACAAAGCATAATCCCATCCTCGCCCTTCTTGACATTCCAGAGTCTTGCGCGGAAAAGCTGCGGCGCAGTTTGAGTTCGTCCACTCAAGTATGAATGAATATACGTTAGCGCACCCTTTTATGAGAACCTTTGTCTACGCAGCCCTAATATGCATAACTTTTAGCTCGTCATTCTGTACGACTTATACATGGTTTCACCTTATCTGCGAATTTCCCCCAGACCGGGCTACAATCGTTTTCCTTGAAATTGACATTCCAATAGCCTCTGACGCCGCCAAATGGCCACTACAGGATTCAAGTGAGCTATAACCCTGCTGCCTACGATACAAAGGAACTCACGTTGACCTCACATTCATCAGGTGATGAAAGAATTACGTCGTTGATTTGGATTGGGGTCTCCATGCAGGCTTGAGTACGGTTTACCCAGAAGGACACGTTCCGCAGACGCGCAGTATACCTTCGTGTTCCATACGCAGTGCAATGGGGACTGCCCCGTAGCTCGTCCCAATATAAACCCGAACCTGTCGTGGCTCCATCGGAAAACCCTGCCCCAAGGCCTAGGACTAGCTCATCGTTCACATTTCCTCTCCAATGGTCGTCAAAGCCGGCGTTTTCTACAGAGACATCCGCTGGTATACGAACTTCGCCTCCAAACTGCGTGGTTGGCTCGACCGTGACCGCTTCCTGTTGTTCGACGGCACTCGGCGTCCGGAAAGCGAGGAGACCCTTCTCACAACCCCGGGTGAGAAGGTAAGCAGAGGAACCTAGGAACAAGAGGAACATAAAGACGACCACTATAACTGTTTTCTTCCCGTCTCTATCCTCGTCGAAGGTCACGGAGATAAGATGGGACCTTTCATTCGCGTAACTAGGGTTCCTGCCGTTGCGTGAATCGCGAAGCGGGAGATGTGAAGTTGGACAGACCTTGTGGCGTAATTAGGAACATGATAGGTGCGTCCTCCTTGCCTAGACGCCTCGTTGAACACGATGGGAAGTAGGGTGCCACTAGCTCTTCACATACCCGCTATCTTTGGAATGGCTTGAGTTGGAACCGTGGAACGAATAGGAGGGGGTAGCACTACTCAGAAATGTTAGGATATGAGCTTGGATGATGAGGTTCGTGAAGGGATATTGCCTATTCATCTTGGGCATCCTGGAGCTGTGAGTGAGATGTTTGGAGTGAAGTTGGTACTACTGGAGAAGGATACTTTCAGGCCATGAAATATTTTATATAACTGTGGAGGAACAGTGTTTGGGAGGTTATACAGCTAGGAAACAGACGGCGCGATTGTTGGTGCGTATATTATGCGTGACAAACGCACAAAACACACAAAACGCACAACGTGGATGTATGCTGGGTATTTTCTGACCTGATATCCCACGTCCGTTGATCCGACCGTCCTGTCAGGGCTATTCCTGTTTGGCACTTATGAGGTGCACATGGGCCAAGAAGCCTTATCAACTGTCAACACACAGTCATGGACTCTTTACGCCTTTTACTCAATACTACCCCATCCCCTAATTCCCAGCGATGATGTTGACTTGTAGGTCTCTCACCTCTGCCGGCGGTGTTGTAAAGCGTGGTTTCGCGGCTCTTGTTCCTAACAGCTCCTTCAAGATACCAGTCATCGACTTCTCCAAGTTCCAGTCCGAAGCTAGGCCGAAGGAGAAACAGCAGACAGCAGAAGAAATCGTTACGGCTTTCAGAGAAAGTGGTTTCATTTATCTCAAAAATCACGGAATTCCCCCTGGTACGTCGGCATCGTATTTTTGTCTTGCACTCGGTGACATATAAAAAAACTGCACAGATACGATCCAGAACGCTTTTCAGAAGGCGAGTATCTCTACCAATGGATATCTTAGGCGCGTCATATTGAATAATGCGTCCCCTTAGAGTGCAGAATTCTTCCGACTGCCAGTTGATGTCAAAGTACGTCTGTGGCTTTTGTCTTATTCTGTCGTGTGATCACCTAACACGAAGCGGTGGTCGTTATCTTTCTCCTCTAGTCAACCCTCGCTTGGGAAGACCCACGTTCCAATCGCGGTTACGTCAAGGTTGGTCGCGAACGAGTGACACAGTCAAAAGACCCCAATGAGATTGCTGCTCTCCGAGCCAAGGCCCCTGATTTCAAGGAGTCCATGGAGATTGGGAGAGACTGGGACAGTGAATGGAAGAATATGTGGCCACATGAGGCTGATGCTCCGGGTTTCAAGCAGACCATGCTGGATTTTTACCAGGTATGCAATGTTTCGCTACGAGGCAGAAACGCCTCTATGCCTTTCTAGACTCCGACATGACCTCGGGTGTACCATGATGACTGATGTCTGCCTGACAGACATGCCACAACCTCCATGTCGACGTCATGCGGTCGATCGCTTTAGGGCTGAACCTCGGTGAACGGTTTTTCGACGACGAAATTAACGAACAGTGTCATAACTTGCGACTCCTGTCTTATCCCCCTGTGAAGAGATCAGTGTTGGAGGGTGAAGGACAAGCTCGCGCCGGGGCTCATAGCGGTCAGTGAACCATGAAACTCTTATTCCCTAGTTCATTGACGATAACCGGGCTTCCTAGACTATGGAACGTTGACGCTGTTGTTCCAAGATTCTGTATGTTATTAACTAAACGTCTGTAACGTTCATTTTGACCGCCATTTAACCATTCCCGTCAGGTTGGTGGTTTGGAGGTTCAGAATCCTCACACAGGGCAATTTATTCCAGCTACGCCTATTGTACGTTCCCTCTTTCCTTTGTTTCCAATGTGTTTCACTGAACCCTTTTCTAACTTACAGGATGGCACTATTGTCGTGAACGTAGGGGATCTTCTGGCCCGCTGGAGTAACGATGTTCTCCGTTCAACTCTCCACCGTGTCGTGGCTCCACCTGCGAAACCGATCGGTCCTAACGAAACGCTGACTCCAGCCCGTCAATCCATCGCTTTCTTCTGCAACCCTAACTTCAGTGCCAACATTGCGTGTCTGCCAAACTGTGGAGATAAACCCAAATACCCTCCCGTTAATGCTGGCGACTATATTGTTGGTCGTTTGGCCGTTACTTATACTTGATTTCTCAAAATTTCATGAGAAGTCAACACATTGGATTAGTTCCGAATATATCCTATCTTATCCACACAGATTACGACTACAGATCGTGGTTTCAAGAAAATCGAAAAACGCAAGCAGTATTACATCCAGACATCATCCTAAAACTCGTCATCCATGTTATCAAACGAAAAGACCCTCTTGTCCTTCTCCGCCCACTTGGTCAAATCCCACTCTGGCGGACCTTTCATAGGCGCAGCAGGCGCCCGGCCCTTATACTCATTCCAAGCCTTCGCCAATCCTGTATTCTTTATTTCATTGCTCCCAACTTTGCCCTTCATATACCAGACAGTCTCTTCCTCCTTCATCTCCTCCAGATACTCCTCAGCCTCTTCAAGCATCTCCTTCTTCTCCTCAGGATCCTGGATATTTTCCATGTGTTCACGGAGCCGCGCCTCATACAATGCCTGATCAGCTGCCGCGGTGTCTTTGAACAATTTGTTTGCAATAGCTTTGCAAGCTGTCGTATAGTTGGATTTACAGGCTATGCCGTCCATTAGTTCGCCAAAGGTATGGGCTGTGCGGAGGACAGTCTCAAGATTGGGGAAGATCTTTGGGGTGAGCTGATTTGTGTTTTGGAGGCCTTTGAGGATTGTGAGGAGAAGAGCGCCATAGAGGTTGTTCGTGCTTCTTGCGAGGTCACCGTCGTCGCAGGCTGTGAAAAGCAAACGGGTCATTATCACTTCGGGGGCCTGTGGAAGAGGAAAGGACTTGCTTGCCCAGACAGATTCAAACTCGAAGAAGATCGTCAAAGCTTCAATCGCGTAAAATGCCTCCACCCAATTCTTCTTGTCAACTTTAGACTTGATGACAGCAAATGTCGATTCAATGAGGTTATGTATGGCGTAGGGGTAGTAGTCTCTCGTGGCAAAAAAGTCAAGGTTATTTTGGCACGTCCTCGTGTTTTCATCACCGACTTACCGTTATAGATATACATCCCAAACGCGTCTGGGTTTCTATTTTCCGCTTTTTTGAGGAGGTCGTTGGCTATCTCTTTTGCTTTTACGGAAACGAAGAGTTCGGGGCTCATGAACGTGTACCCTTGTGGAATGACCTAACATCAATGTGAGTGCACATTGTCCCTTGCGATTGGTACGTGCTACGCTGACCTTGCTGGATGATGCTTTAGACATGGTGGTGAATGAAAGGACGAGCAGAATCGAAATTTTTTGCGTTAAGAGTTATGTACTCCAAAGTTCCAACGTTCGGTGTCTTTTAATGCAAGGCAAACTCTTCTAGCTCCACCCATAGATAGAAAACGGCGACCATGAATCGTTTCGAATTCTTTCGGACTGAATGAAAAGCACCATGTCGGGGATAGCTTTGAGTTTAAAAATTTCTCCCCTTAGCACAAAAAGGTAACTAGGCACGTCGTATGACCGTTGCCAGCTCTTTAAGAATTTGGAGATTGCAAATTGTACGTTAAACGTCCTGATAGGTATTGAAAGGGGACGGCAACCAACAACTAGAAATAGATACATGAACTACGGAGGAAAGAGATAACTGGGGAAAGTAAGATCCACGAGGGAATCATCAACGGAACAGCCGCAATGAAGTGAATGAGGATCAACGTTAACCAAGCTGACATGTTACAAACGCCGACTTAAAATGATGCGACAAATCCAACAACGTTATGAAGCAAGCAACAATGCTAATGATGTTATGGTCATGTATGTAAAGGAAGTGAATAAAATAGAGTCTATGAGCGGGGCGGATAGATGTATACGTGTATCCTCGAGTCATTTTCGAATGATTATGTAGTTGCATGTGCAATCTCCGCCTATTGCTTCTTTCTCAGGAGCCCGAGCGTATGTTGACCACCGCAAGAAACAGCTGCAGCGAACCACGAGCCACCATCCTTCCGCACGATGACCCGTGGCGTCCGGACCTCCTCATCGGGGCAGCCAAGTTCGCCTTGAGTACCCTGTCCCCACGTGTACAATGCTCCGCCCTGAGTTACCACTGCATTATTATGCAAGCCGCAGGATATTTGCACAACGGGATCATCCGCATCCGGGAATGTGACTAGTGTTGGTGTCGGAAGGAACTGAGGCGTCTGGTCCGTCTTCTCTTCATACTCTACTTTCCACTCTGTAATGGCGGGATGATCATCGGGTAGACCAAGCTGACCGCTTTCCATACGTCCACAGGCGTAGACTTTGCCAGCCGCAGTTAAGAAGAGGGAGTGGTGTTCACCTCCGGCAACCTGGACCACTTTGTCGCCGTTGAGATTCTCCTTGCTGAGGGCTTCTACTTTCCGAGGAAGCAGGACTACGTCATCGTCTTTTGATGACCAACCAGTGCCAGTTTGACCCATAGCGTTCAAACCCCAGCCCCAGACATCGCCGTTGTCATCAATGGCAAAAGAGTGGTACGAGCCAGCACCAACATCAACAGCTTTCCGAGAACGTGTACCCAGGCTAATTTTTTCAGGGTTGGTTCCGTGGATTTTCCGACGCTCCAGAATTTTTCGTCCCAGCTGTCCTTGCTCGCCAGCACCAAAAGTATAAAGATTGCCATGCGTTGTGACGACGAGGACGTGGTTGTTGCCTGCGGCTACTGAAGTAACTTTTTCGTAGTCCCCGGGCCTATGGCTGAGTTTAAGGATCGAGGTCGGAAGGTCTTGCTTGTCCGTTCCTTCTGAGAAACCAAGAGCCCCCTCCGCACCCTAGGTCATTGTTAAATTAGAATAGTGGGGCGAGAGAAAAACTGGAAACTGACCCTATATGTACCCCATACGCGGAACTCGCCCTGATCGCTGACTGCAGCGCCGATGTTATCGCCCGCAGCGATGCGCACTGCGCGGAAGTTCTCGTCAAGTAACGCTTGGATAGGCCGGGGCCAGCTTGTGAGTTCATCGATATCAAGGAACGAACCAGGGTTATTTGGGTCGGGAACATTGGTAGTGATTCGTCCAAGAGCAGCGTTATCATTGACACCGCAGGACCACACCTAAGACGAGAATAAGCAACAGACAACGAGGCAAAACAACAGCAACATACCGTTCCCTTTTCATCCGTGAAAAGTGTGTGGAGACCACCAGCGGCAATCGACTCGAGGCCAGCGCCGTCTTCGCCGAAGGTAGCTTTCTCCATCTGTTCCTCGACCCACTGGTTTCGCTTTGGCTTTGTCAACTCGTTGAGAACGTCAGGACCCATGCCAAACTGGCCAAAGTTCCCGGCGCCCCATGCCCACAAAGTAAGACCAGGTCTTTGCTTCTGTGGTGGAGTAGGAAGAGGGTTGAAATAAGGTTTCGACTGGGGAATTGGAGCAGGCTTCTCCTTTGGCTCTTTGTGCTCCCTCTTTTCCTTTGGAAGTTTCTCGTCTTTTGTCTCCGCAGCCTCCGGGATGGCATCAAGTTTGGCTCGACCTCTCCTAGCAGGCGGTTGTATAGCCTTTGCGACGCTGGGAGCCCTTGATCTTGGATTTTTCGCTGGGGCTGGAGGAACGTTTTCAGATTTTTTACTTGAAGGAGCGGTGCGGGTACGCTTGGGTGCTGGGGCCTCAGCACCATCTGGAGAAGCCGCACGTTTTCGGGCAGGTTGGCTACGGGGTTTGGCCGCAGGCTTTACTGGAACCTTTTCTGGGGCTTTTGTAGAGGTTGGTTTCACGGACGCTGCGCGGGATGACCGCCGAGGAGGCATTGTGTGTGTGAGGGGAAGTTATTGGAGGAATAGAGGGAAAGGTTGCGCAAGCGGAATGCAGTGGGGAGGAGAGGTGGATAGGATGATAAACCAGAGATCACCAACACGAAAAACAGTCACGTGATACACGCGTTGTTGCTCGTTGTTTGACTCAAATGGTGCTCTTGTGGTACCGAAGCTGGTACCGATAAGCGGGGACCTCGAGTCAGAGTGCATGCTGAGCGGTCCTTTGAGTCAAAAAATGACCTTCACATGGGGCATTTGGTGTTTCAAGTGGATGGAAAGCAGTTCGTGACTCATGAGACTTGGCCAAATCGCGATAGATTATAATATAACGAATTTTTTGGAACCTAGGCTGCGCATTGACTTCGTCTGGCACATTCGTTTGATATCCCATGCTTAGTACTTGATATGGACCTGCAGTCCCATTGTAAATAGCACTCCCGATTTGGCGGACCCGATGACGTAACAACAGGTAGTGTCTGTGCAAGGCATATCAAGCCAAGTCAGTCCTGTGTACACCTCATGCTGCTCAGAACCGTCAGGCTGAGAACACTTCCATTCATGCAAACTGTGGGTTTTTTCGCCCTGATATAACAAAAAATGTTGAAATTTTGGAATTAACGTCTAGGACGGACGTGCTATAGCGGCGTTTCCACCGGGAGAGATATGGTCCTTACCCTTCTGTAGACCTCGGAAAAGGAGACCGACAGCAGTAAGTAGTTGCTTATACTGGAGATCGTGTTCTTTTGCTGAACCATGGAAGATTTCCAGTAATAAATCCTGCAAACGGGGAGGAACTATGCCAGTATGTTCTTCTAGACAAACCTCGAGTTTTCAACTGAAAACCCGTTCCAGGATCGTATCTCCAACTAGCGAAGATGTTAAAACAGCAATCCATAATGCACAAGCTGTATTCGAATCTGGTGTCTGGTCAAAGGCTCCAATTCTTCACCGCTCCCAGGTCCTTTCTAATTTGGCCCGAGCCCTCGAGCGAAAGATACCAGAGTTCGCCATGATAGAGACTATGCAAACTGGAAGGACAATACGCGAGATGAACACACAACTGGGACGGTTACCTGAATGGCTGTGAGTCTTGTTCAATCCCTGGTCTCATGCTTTCAGTAACAATTGTAGTGATTATTACGCTGCACTTCTGCGCACAACAAACTCCTATGTCACTCCAACTCAAGGGAAACTCTTGAATTATGTGCAACGAGTACCACTAGGAGGTTGTTGCACAGATTACTGTGTGTCCCCTCGATTATCACTATTATCCTATCTTGCTGACGTTAAGCAGCCTTTCAACCATCCTCTCCTCATCATTATCAAAAGGATTGTGCCCGCACTTGCTGCTGGCAATAGTATGATAGTGAAACCATCAGAAGTGAGGTTTTAAAAGTGTTTTTGCTTGACTTATGCTGAACCAAGTCTTATAGTTGGCACCAATAACCATCCTAGAGTCCGCAGAACTGGCTGCAGACGCAGGCAGTGAGAATGCCCCAAACTTTTGACTGTGAGGGACGCTCACCTGTTAAACCACCCCCCAGTACCCGAAGGCGTGTTGACTGTCCTTCCTGGCCTGGGTCCTACAATGGGGAAAGAGATCGTCCAGAATCTGCTTGTCTACAAGGTTGATATCACTGTAAGCGAGTAACATTCCAGTCGCTATTGTTTTTCCTTATACTTTATGATAGGCTGGAACCCAAACGGGATGTAGCATCGGAAGCATTGTTTGATCCCTTGAAATCGGGGCCCCACACACGCAGGAAGGGAGCACATAAATACATTTCCCCAGGGGCGGAGGAAAAGATCACTATACTGTGCGAAAATCGTGCCCGCAAACCAACTGAAGAGGCTCACATCCCCCCAAAGCAGGTCTTCAATGTCAACGGGAGCTGGTAGTCTGCTCTCGAAAGTCACAAAAACTCCACCAAAAGAAAGTTGATGTGGACGGGCATTAGGAGCCAGTTGCTCACATGGACATGTCACTTAAGTGATGGGTCCACACTGTGCTTACGTTGATACAAAATGGCTGTGTAGCTGCTGCTTCCCTTGCACCATATCCTTGTAGAACATAGCACTTGGAATTCATGGGTGGCATCACATCGAGACCCCTGGATATTGAGAGCATCAATCAAGACGATTTGATCATCATGTACGCTATTACCTATTCTTCCTGACCACGCCACTCACTCGGAGGTTGGATCACAGCGTCGTAGGACCCGCGGGGGCTGGCAAGAGCATTGTGAGTATCCGTCACTAGTCATCATTCACAATACTAGAAAGCAAATAGTTCATTAACACAGCCGCGGGAATGAATGCCATAAATCCAGGCATAGATGACATCCAACTCGCGATATGTCCGATTCCAGCTGGCTTGGGGGACCAAAGGGTCGTCTTCGTGAATACTCTACCTTTTGGTTCTGGAGGAGAGGAGGATATTGCCAGGTGGAAGCTGAGCAACTGGCTCAAAGACGTGTAAGTGGATTCCACTACCAACATGCCTCAATATCAAGTATTGACTGTCTGCAAGTTCTTCACGGAGACTCAGAGTTTTCGGCATTCTGTATCTGGATTCTCTCGCAGATGTGTGGCTCGTAGACAGTCTAACCCAATACCTGGAGATCCTCAGAAACATATTCCAGGAGTCCTGCCAGGAGTTTCCGGGTCGTGTGCTCTTAGCGACCACACAGTGGAAATCGTTCCGAAGGACTATCGCTGCGAAACGAGAACAAGACCTGATTAGGCATCTGGCTATGCTCCCCCAAATGACTGCATTATCACGAATTTGCCAGTTCGAAGATACCTTCGAGAGCGCATGGTCCGTTGTGTATTCCTTACTGAAAGACTCAGATGATCCAGGTACGTAGTCACGTTTAGCACGCGCATAGCTATTGTCATACCATCAATTAATAGGTTCAACAGTTTCAGTGACATCCTCTCGTCGAACGTCTGTTGACCAGTCTTCTGAGGATCAAACTCAATTGGGCGAAATTTTCTATGATCGTTCCCGCGCCTTGATATCGAAAATCAGCGGGCACGCTAAACAGAGGGCGCTAATCGCCGACCTGAGGGGTGAAGACGCCCAGCATATGATCGATTTCTTCAACAGAGTATGTTCAAAGGCGGCTTCGTCCTCATTTCTTCGGCTGCTCATCCCTTTGTTAGATCCTTCACGAAAAGGACATTTTCGCTACAAATGAAGGAAGATCCATCTTATCCTTACTCTGTCTCCTCGTCAAGTCAGCACAGGTCTTTCCACGGTGTTATGAACTACAAGGCATCCAGAGCAACTTTGAGCCGGTGGCAGGTGGAGGTTTCGCTGACATCTGTAGGGCGGAATACTGCAACCAGCCTTTGTGCCTTAAAATTGTTCGTTTATACCAGGTGAAAGATAGTACTCAACTATTAAAGGTGAGGTACAGATTGTATCAACACTTTGCCAATATCCAGTCTTACCTGTTGGCATAGGCACACGTCAAAGAGTTGACACTATGGGCACATCTTTCGCATCCTAACATTCTGCCCTTTTACGGTGTATTCATTCATGTTAGTGGAACCACACGACGAGTTTGCCTCGTTTCTCCCTGGATGAATAACGGAAATGTTCGTGACTATTTGGCCAATTTCCCAGAAAGCCCCAGGACAACACTAGTAAGAGTGTCATATTGCTGATGACGGGGAACTAATTGTTGGGTAGGTTTCTGATATCATTGATGGTCTTCTGTATCTGCATGAGCGGAATATAGTACACGGTGACTTGAAAGCAGTATGTCATCCCATGTTCCCAAACCATTGATTTGTGGGTCTGAAATGCCTTGTAGCAAAACGTCCTAGTTTCGGATGACGGACATGCGTTGATTGCGGACTTTGGACTCTCACGTGTCGCAATGACAACTAAAATGACATTGACTCAATCGCCAAACGGTACAACACGTTGGAAGGCGCCTGAGTTGTTTGAGTCCAATGAGGATGAGGATGACAATGCATCACCAACACGGAAGAGTGACATCTGGTCATTTAGCTGTGTATGCTATGAGGCGAGATCATTCCGCCATGTTACATTGCATAGTAACTGATGGTGCACTAGATATTTACGTGCAAAGTTCCGTTCTATCAGTACAGCCAAGATTATAGAGTAATGGCTGTTCTCCTCAAAGGTGAAGAAATCCCACTTCGGCCAGCACCAGAGGACGAGGGTGGTAACATTGACGATCGGATGTGGGATTTGATGAAGGCATGCTGGAACTATGACCCTTTGAAGCGACCTACCTGTAAGGAAATCCGATGCTCCATCACAGAGCTGGGTTTTCCAGGTAATCATGAGCAGGTATCAGGGCCACCCGAGGATAACTCCGCCTTTTGGGAAGCAATGAGGTCCAAGTCAGATATCAAGGTTGACTACGAGCGAGTGCATAGTATCCTGCTCCAGGTAAGGGCTTATGATTTAGTTGACCGCACAATGAGTTTTTCATCAGTACTGGCCACTCCCTCAGGGAAATCCGGACCTTGAGGAATCCGGACCAGCTCCTGCATGCCATGGGTCAGGAGAGACTAGTCAGGACTAGTGGTTTCAAGCGGATGGAGAGCAGTTTGTGACTCCCAGAGACTCAACTAGACGTGATAGATTAGAACTACAATGGTTTTTTTGGAACATAGGCTGTGCATTGACTTTGTCTGGCACACTCCTTTGACATCCCATGCTCAGTACTTGACATGGAACTCTACGGTCCCATTGTAAACAGCGCTCCCGGTTTGACAATTTTGATCAAAGCGGACCCAATGACGTACAAGAAGCCCGACGCGTCTGTGCAAGGCATATCAGCCGTGTGAATTTGAAACGCGCGACGATAGAGGGTTTATAGCCAAGCCAGTCCTGCGTACACCTCATGCTGCTCAGAACCGTCAGGCTGAGAACACCTCCATTCATGCAAACTGTGAGTTTTGTTGCCCTGATATAACAAAAAAAATGTAGAAGTTTCGGGATTAACGTCTAGGACGGACGTGTTATAGCGGCGTTTCCACCGGGAGAGATATGGTCCCTACCCTTATGTAGACCTCGGCGAAGGAGACCGACAGCAGTAAGTAGTTGTTTATACTGGAGATCGTGTTCTTTCACTGAACCATGAAAGGTTTCCGGTAATAAATCCCGCAAACGGGGAGGAACTATGCCAGTACGTCCCCAAGAACAAACCTCAAGTCCTCAACTGAAAATTCGTTCCAGGATCGTGTCTCCAACTAGCGAAGACGTTAAAACAGCCATAGACAACGCACAAGCCATATTCGAATCTGGTGTCTGGTCAAAGGCTCCAATTCTTCACCGCTCCCAGGTCCTTTCTAATTTGGCCCGAGCCCTCGAGCGAAAGATACCAGAGTTCGCCATGATAGAGACTATGCAAACTGGAAGGACAATACGCGAGATGAACACACAACTGGGACGGTTACCTGAATGGCTGTGAGTCTTGTTCAATCCCTGGTCTCATGCTTTCAGTAACAATTGTAGTGATTATTACGCTGCACTTCTGCGCACAACAAACTCCTACGTCGCTCCGACTCGAGGGAAACTCTTGAATTATGTGCAACGAGTACCACTAGGCGTTGTTGCACAGATTACTGTGCGTCCCCTCGATTATCACTATTATCCTATCTTGCTGACGTCGAGCAGCCTTTCAACCATCCCCTCCTCATCGCCATCAAAAAGATTGCGCCCGCGCTTGCTGCTGGCAATAGTGTGATAGTGAAACCATCAGAAGTGGGGTTTTAAAAGTGTTTATGCCCGACTTATACTGAGCCAAGTACCCATAGTTGGCACCAATAACGGTCCTGGAATTCGCAGAACTGGCCGCAGAAGCAGGCGGTGGGAATACACCAAACTTTTGACCGGTGAAGGGTGCTCACATGTTAAATCATCCCCCAGTCCCCGAAGGCGTGTTGACTGTCCTCCCCGGCTTGGGTCCTACAACCGGAAAAGAGATCGTCCAGAACCCACTTATTCGCAAGGTTGATATCACTGTAAGTGAGCAACGTTTCGGTCACTATCGCCTTTTCTTATACTTTATGGTAGGCCGGGACCCAAACGGGACGTAGCATCGGAAGCATCGTCGGAGAAAACCTCGCGTCTTTCACAGCTGAGCTAGGTGGAAAGGCACGTCTCGCTCTGCATTGACGTCTTTGACGTCTCCCTCTTCTAATTCTCATTTCATTCAAAGGCACCTATTGTCGTGTTCAATGATGCAGATATCATTTCCTCCGTCAACGGAGCTGCGTTCGCCGCATTCGTAGCTTCTGGACAAACATGCGTGTCAGGAACTCGTCTTCTTGTCCAAAGCGACATCTATGACACCTTCATGGCCCTGTTCAACGAAAAAGTCGAATCTATTAGGCGTAGGATGGGCAATCGTACGTACTCTTGCATGTTTTCTTGCATTTCTTGCCCTGATATTGTGCTAGCTCTAAATCCAAGATCAACGATGGGTACCATAATCTCAATGAATCATCTTAAGAGGATAGAAGAGATGGTCATGCGCACTTCGGGAAAGATCATCCTTGGTGGCGGACGTATGACAGGAACATCAGACCTCGACGGTTTCGACTTCTCCGCCGGTAGTTTTTACTCACCGACTGTGGTTGTCGATATTGAACCTGAAGACGAGCTTTGGCAAGAGGAGATCTTTGGTCCCGTGGTGGTTGTGCGCAAGTTCCAGGTACGCTGCACTCCACCTTGTCGATTAATTCGGGATTTTAATGGAGTTGTGGGCTAGGATGAGGCTGAAGGCGTCGCATTGGCAAACTCGTGTAAGTATGGCTTGGGAGCAGGTATCTGGACCTCAGACTTGTCGAGGGCACATCGCGTAGCTGCAGAGATACAAGCTGGGTTGTGCTGGGTGAATACTCATCACCGTAATGATCCCAGTTCACCATGGTATGATTTAGCCCTCCAAAGAGAATTAACAAATGCTAACCTTTCATAGGGGCGGAATGAAAGAAAGTGGCATTGGTAGAGAGAATGGCCTTGAGGCTTTCCATTCATGTAGGTCTCCAAAATGCCTTATTGGCAAGAGATATCTTATCCGGTTCCTAGATTCACAAACCAAGTCGACCATCGTGAACATTGCACCTCCAGAAGAAACCAGGTCTTTGGACGACTGGTTCTCGGACTCTCCTGAGGGCAAGCGATATGGTTGATTGAACAAGACAGTGTCGCCAGGATCATAATCATGGACGTGCATATCTACCGTACATTAGGTTGTAGGGATGTATACATGTTCGGACGTAGACTATCGTGAAGGGACGCTTTAGCTTGTTGTCTTGACTGCCTCCTTTTCCGGACCCTGGACAGACGACCATCAACTTTATGACGCCACAAACCGGATGATGGGTGGACACTTACTTCATGAGCTTCTACCGGTGGTTCATCTACAAAGTCGGGTACTTTGTTAAGATCCGAGAGGTATGACGTGCCCTCTTCTTCCTCTTCCAGTGCCAACGCGTCCAATTCTGTGTCATCTTTGTTCAGCGCATGCCCGGCTGAGAATTCAACCTTGTACGTACCAGCTTCGAGGTCAGCTTCATCGAGCTCGTCTGGTACAGCATATGATCGTCCTAGCATCTCCTGCACCTCATTTGCCTGCTCGATCAGGTCCTCCATGTCATAATGAATATTCTATAGTAACCAATTCCAATCAACCATCCCTGAAGCGGCGCAGACATCACAGAATACATACCTCAATCTTGTCAATATCAATCTTACCGTACTGTTTCTTTAGCTCTTTGTTCGCCGTCTGCATGGCGTCTATCGTCGCCATCGTGTTCCGTAAGTTCTCAGTTGTGAGTGCGGCGGATTCCATGTTGAATGTCTGTTGAGTGAGTTGTGCGAGTTGGCCTTCATACATTTTCTTTTGTTTCAATGTCCTGAGTGCTCGTTGTTGAATTGCGTCCTGTTACAGTTTATGGCATAGTTCCAAGGTGCGAAGATATGAGGAAGAAAAGGAAGGGGGAGGGAGAAAATAAATGAGTACATCGTCATCCTTTATGTCATAGGGAGGGTTGGACACGAGATACCTTGCCAGGTCCATTCCGCAGTTTACTCAGCTGTTCTTTGTACCGCACGAGCTCACCATCCAGTTTTCGGATTTTCACCTCAATGGATGCTATACGTGAGTCTGTCTAGAAGCGTGATACATTAAGCACTTCACAATCGTCTGCTGTCGTGTAGTAGTAGGGAGACGAACCGAGGCGATAGCGTCTTGAAGCGTTGGTTTAGGCTTCTTGGTTGCTGAGCTACCAAAAAGGCGGTTCATTGGGGCAGGCTTTGGGGCGTGTAGAGGCTAGTAAAGGACTCAAGTGAAAGAAGTGAGTGAGGGGATTGATTATGCACTTGGCCGCAGCACCCGCAGAGGCGATGATCAAATTCAGTCACAGTTATCGGCTTGCGATTACATCACTCCCTATTTTTGGTTCGTCCAGGCAAAGGGGCGAGTTCCCCGGCGCCTCGCGGTCTAATAGTATAGGTACAGATAATACAGGAGTCGGTATAGTATTCAAATTATGGTTTATCATCCGGGTCGACCTCGATCTGTTGCATGCTACTCCATATCGTTACTAGTCATCGAGAGGAAGCCACGTATGGCACTTCCGACGTTCAGGACGTCGATCCTAAGGACAGCCTTAGTGGCGTCGCAAGGAAGCTAGAAGAGGGGACTTACAAGAATGTATCATGACCCCAAACCCCGCCCAGCTCATAATAGCTGACATTGTGATTACCAGCCATCCTCAGCGCATCAGCAACCTCCCTTTGTTGTTCGACCGTGAACAAAATATCGCTCTGCACACCCAGGACGAGTGTAGGGATATGGGCAAGAGGTGTCATGCCTGCAGCGAGCTCCGGAAGGTGAGGCGGAGGGTTGACGGGTGGAGGGTGTGACTTGGAATGTGATGTTTTGTGAAGCTGTTGGGTCGACTGTGGGGCTTGCGAGGGGTCTGACATAGGTTTGATATTGAGAGCTTTGAGCGATGAGTATGTCATGTCGAATAGATCCATGGCCTTTGAGATGTAGATGAGAGAGTTGGCATCATATTTCAAGCAGAATTGTTCTCCCTGGCAACGATCATTGGTATGGGGGCTTTTCTACTAGCAAGGAACGTACTTGGTGGTCCAGATACGTTTCAATCAAAAAATCTGGACATAGGGCGGGTGTCCGATCGGGACCTAGTTCTTGTATATCTGATTCTGGATTTGGACGAAGTTGTCGACCGAAACGTTGGTCCCATTCTGGGCCAGACCGGTACGTGATGGTCGCGATTTCTATAGAATGGCAGTTGAATGGATGAGATTAGTTCATTAGGATAAACGCGCTCACGTCGTGCAAGCTTCATGCCAGCGTGAGGAGGTAGTCTGTCGTAGTAAAACCCATTATTCCAGTTCGGGTCTGCCATAAGTACTGTATAATTTGCCTAGTTGAGATACTAGCAGGAAGGCCAAGTCAAGAATAAACTTACCACTTCTCTGTGCAAACCTCATTGCAATACTAGAAGGCGTACTTCTAGCAGTCCCGCTAATACTGACAATTTTGCCAACTCGCTCCGGGAACAGCCATCCAGCTGCGAGACTCTGCATGGCACCCATCGAACACCCGACACTGGCATACAAATTCTTGATGCCTAAGTGGTCTAACAGGTGGAATTGCGCCCGCACCATATCGAAGATTGAGATAACAGGGAATCGAGTCGCCCAAGGCTTTCCGGTTTCGGGCTCGATTGAAGAAGGGCCGGTGGAACCATAGCATCCTCCGAGGACATTCGTACATATAACAAAGAATCGATTCGTATCTAAAGCCTTTCCAGGGCCGATGAATCTCTCCCACCAGCCTGGAGCTGGATTTAAAGGTGTCGATGCAGCATGTGATGAAGCGGAAAGACCTGTGTGGAGTAGAATTACATTGTCTTTTGCCGGCGAAAGAGTTCCCCATGTCTCATAGGCAATATCAAATGAAGGTAGCGGATTAATGGAATATGAAAGGGGGAGGGGATGAGGGTGGTGATATTTGTGGTATGAGGCCGGATTTGGTCGGGCGTAGGGAGGTTCGGGTCCAGTGTCTGCTTCCTCGTTGTCTGCGGTGGCACGTTGTTGAGAGAAGGACGCCATTATACGCGAAGCACGAGCCGCATGAGCATCAACACAAGGGAAGCGGGGTTGTCCATCTCGAAGATTAGTTTGAGACGAAGGAGGACATGATGAAAGTGGGCTTTGCAGAGACGATGACGAGGACAATCGAGCAGAAACTATGCGAGGAGCGCGTCGACTTGCCTTCGACAGTGATCTAGCGAGACTGTTGAGAGCCATAGCGACTTGGTGTGCTGAGTAAGGAGTGTAAAGTCAATTAATCATGACATTGTAAAGTCTTGCAAGGTACAATGAGAAAAGATGACGTGCTGTAACACCTAACCCTATATTCGTTCTACAACACTCATCGGGTCTTGTAATCGTAATATGTACCACGGTCTAAGGGGGTCCGGATGCCCGAGAATAATCAAATTACTGATTACCATGAGGCAGCAAGACGGCATACTAGTGGACAGGATTCGAAGCAGCGGTAACCTCGGTATAACTGAGTAAAAAGTCCGCTAGCTGGCTAGCTATTGATGGACCGAGGCAAGCACGCTTTCACTCGATGATTACAAATGACCCTTCTTACAGCCTACGAACACGGGGATCATCGATCATCAGGTGCTCGCTAGAGCGCGAGATCAGACTAGAATTTCAAAAGTCAAGGTGATATCCGGTTCTGGCAGCCATACGTTATCGACTTCAGAAAACCCACAGATAAATGTACCTGCCATGAATTAGTGGGAAGCGATGAAAGCTTTCGCACCTGGGGGTTGTAACTCGCAATATAGGCTCAAGTGGAAAATTTTTTTGATTTCTGAAACTCGTCTGGGCATGTCAGTGACAGCCCTACGCGGTATTATCCGCCCGCGATGCCATAAACGCATAGGTTCATGATGATTGCTTCTCACTAACCCCAACCCTAGTGGCAATCAGAATTTCCGGCTGCATTGATTTCATTTGTGGCAGATTTGTGGGTTGCACCTCTGATACACTCCTTGAACACAGACCTGATGCACCGACGACGTCCTGGATGGCAGCACCACAAAATCCCATCCCACCAGTGGAAAACATCCCTATCAATCCAGCTCTCCCACCGTGTTCCACATCACCGGACCCTGCACGCAATCCCGTATTCAGCAACAACACCCTTCCTCGTTCCTTCCTATCGTGCAGAAGTCGCAAGAGTGGTCAGCCTCCTCTCCGTAGTCTAGGTATTCTTGGGAAGATTCCAAAAGACGTGCGTGTCATGATGCCTCGAGTAATCGTTCATCGTGCCTAACACGTGTACGCCCGCATCTCCAGCTCTCGTCTTTTCTTCGCACAGGCAGCTTATCTCGTCATAACGGCCAATTATTCCAAGTGAAGCCCAGTCCCTCGCTCTTCAGCTTGCTGTAATGCTGACGCTCAGCCGCACTTCCAAGGAGGCGACTGCTAAACTAGGCCGCTCGGGCTATGCCGATTCACCAGAACCTTCATCCAGACCAGGAAGTGCTAACTCGCGTAATATGTTTTCAACCACGACAAACGCTGCAGAGGAGAGGCCGACAAGAAAGCTAAAGAAGGATAACAGAGTGCGTATCCCACTCAGGGGTTTCTTTACGTTTAAAGTAGGCCTGACAAAGCGCCCTCCTGACCTTTTACAATTCACCAGTTCTATAACTTCCTCACCCGCTCGCGATCACGCTCACGATCAAAACTCGACCGTTCACCACCCCGTAACAGCGACACCGTCCCCCAAGTACCGCAAAATGGCCAGACTCGAGAACAACCAGATTCAAAACCACCATATAGAATACCATCACGTCCCCTATCCTCAACAACCACAGCCACCAACACCACGATCACCCCCGGTACACCTAAAGCTCCAAAAAAACCGCAGTCCGCAATCCCAGTTCCCTCCGCTACACGACCAGAAAACTCTACAAACAGCGCCAATAGATCACGTCCAGATACTCCACCCCAGTCAACAAGTAACCGCCGAAAAATCAACATATTTGGAATCTCAATCCCTCGACCCCGACGGCCGTCGTTTAGCTCTTCAAAATCTCGATCGAGGTCCCGGTCACGACATGGAACACCCCGAGTTTCGTTAGATATTCCACCACTGCCCACATTCGGATTTGAGGAAGAATCTCGGGGTCCGCAACATGCCCAATCTGCGCAGTCTTCTTCGCGGCCTGCCAGTCCCTCCCCACCAGGCGTGAAGCAGGAGCCTTCAAACCCCCTTTCTCTTGGTCCCGTCACCGACCACGATCCACCCGTTCAGGCGAAAGATGTCAATGGTGATGCTTACGCAGGCTCGTCAAAGCTCCGAGAATTCTTCTCAGGTTTGTCCTTTTCTCTCCTGTATAAAGCGGTTGTTTAATATCACTTCAGGGAGAGACTTCAGCCAATCTCGGCATCGGAGCTCCTCGGCGATATCAGCGCCTGTTAAACGGACATCCTCAACTCAACGACATAGTATCAGGGCTGCCACAAACCGTGCCACATCACCCACTGATCCTCGTCCATCTTCCCAAACTTCCAATATCTCTCGAATCGTGCAAACTCCTGCTACTCCCGTTCGTGCTGCGACTGTCTCCGGAGGAACAGTCAAGTCACCAGCGGCTTCTAAGAGTAGGTCAGGCCATCCTGTGAAAAATCGCTCGCTTGACATTGGCCATCGATATCGCGGCACGATGGATGTTGTCGATGAGGAAGGAAGACTATCCAGAGAGATAGTAGCAGGTTCAAAGGGCAAGGAGAAGGCAGTCGAGAATCCTACAGCTCGGACTGGATTATCCAGGATGAGCACCAGCGTGAGAACCACGAAGCACGGGAGCTTTGATTTCGAGCGGCCTGGTCTCGGAGCTATTGCGATGCGGAGAACAGGGAGTGGTGGAACATCGAGCACTGTCATGAGCGGCTGGAGTCGAGATGGGGGTAGCAATCTGAGGGAGAGCGCGTTGGGGCCCGGGCTGGCAGGTGTAGGGACAGTCCAGAGGGAGGCGTCGCTAAAGAGAGGGAAGGAAAGAGAGGAGAAGGCGAAGGAGATGGAGAAGCAGTCAAAGGAAGTAGTGAAGAAGGTAGTGGTGGTGGAAAAGCCTGAGCCATCCCCGAAGTCCAATCCCTCTCCGGCTCACTCGAGCAATGGTCATCAAACACCACCCTCTGGTACGACGTCCGGGAAGTCGTCGAGTTTGAGCAAAGCGTCTGGCAAGCGATTATTTGGGAAGAGTCTGTCAGGGGTGACACACCATGGTTTGTTCTCGTTCGAGCCACCTGTTCCTTCACCAACGTGGAGCACTGCTAGTGCAGGCACGCCTAAGGAAGTCTCGGCTTCTCGGGGCGGAAGGAGCGAGAAGGAGAAGGACAAAGTGCGGCCGCAGAAAGAGAAGGAACGGCCAGCGGAGAGAAAACCGGCCCAACAACGAGATCGGTTGCCGGTACCTGTTCCATTATCCAACGCTAGCCATCGTTCCGGTGTCAAGGGTCGTTCGTTGGATCTCAACCTAGGACTTGCTTGGGCGCCTTCCAAAGTCAGAGAGGATGCTCTTTTGCCATCCTCGACTTTGTTTTATCGATCGATAAGCAATACCTCAAGTTCTAGGTCTGCTTCGGGTGCGCGGCCTGCGAATTCATCCGCCCATGGACACGATCCCATATCGCAGCGAGCTGAAACAACGACAACGGACGAAAGATCGAAGATTGGACGAGAAACAGCAGAGCTGTTCAGAAAAGCGCTTGGGGAAGCTCGTTATATGAGATTCAAGACGTGTAAGTCTTCTTCCTTTGGTTTGCTTATTTGATAAGCCGGTATTTGAATGGTCCGCTCATAACCCCCGTCTTCGCCGGTTATAGATATTTATCAATTCGACGCTCAGGAAATTCCGTTTGACGGTCCCACTGGCATTATTTCGAGAGTGGATGGCTTGCTTGCAACGGTGCCGACGCTGGGGCTCGATGAGAAGCGTCGACTCATGGACAAGCTCGTCCGGATCATCTTGCAGAACGCATAACGACTTTTGGCTTCACTTCGTTCTTGGCTTGTCAATCCCGATCTGAATGGCACTCTCAGCATTCTTCTACTTCTTTCCCCACCCCCACCTTAAAACCCCCTTCATTCGACTTTACGTCTTTTGTTTCATGTAGATCTCTTTGCATTCATGCTCATTATTTTATTCCACTTTCTATTGGAAATCGTTGATGAGCGGGCGGATGCCGTCCGTTGTGCATTTACTCGTCATGATTCTTTGTTCTTATGTTACTACGCCCATACTTGTATTGTTCTATGATTTATGATCTTGTCATGGTTTTTCGAGGCAGTAATTTCTTCACGGTCATACCCTCCCACAAAGCCTACACCTTACATTTCTGTACGGTTTCAACTCTCCTTTGGTTACTGCTAGTTCGCTTCTTGATGCTATGCCAGCCATGTAATAGTTATACGTACGGATGTCACCAATAGTCATAAAACATTTATTACGACAGAGATCATTAGTAGAGAATCATCCCTGATATAACACAAAACACAAGAGCACATTCAACAAAATACATCGGCGTCGAAGAGGGGAGGGAGAGTGTTTATGTGGCTGGTCGTAAGGCACGTAGGCGTTCTGCTAATTTGTCGTCTTCTTCCAGCACTCGCTCACGAGGGTTTGGTTCGACAAGTGCGTTAACGTCCTTGGCAGCAAGATCGTGTTGCAGCTCAATGTCGGCTTCCTCCGCTGTTTGACGCAGTAGTTGGTCGATCTGGTCTTGCGGTGTTGAAATGGCGGTGGTAGATCCCATCGCATCCTCCATGTACCCGGTCTGAACATCCAGATCGGCGAACTGCGACTCGAATTTGTCCATGACCATTGATATCTGATGGTAAATGAGCTTCAAATCCTGATGCGGAGATCATGGGTGGCATACCCTCTCGAGATTCATACTCTCCATGGCTTTATCCATTCCTTTTACGACTGATGTCATGTTGCCAGTAACCTGGCGCATGGTCACAGCGGTCTCCACACGGCTCGCTACTGCGTCGATGCGGCTGGATAGTCTGAGTAGGTTGAGTGCTTCGCTCTTCTTGCGGATGGCATTAGAAGCATATATGCGGGCTCCTTCATTGTTGCCCTGTTGTAAAGCCTACCCGGAGAATATAAGAAACGATGAAAGGGGCGATGTGGGAGTGTATACCTACTTTCTTGACTCGTGCTTTCTCTAGGTTCTCATCTTTCTGTGCTTTCTTTGCTTGACGACTCAAGGTCTTCGCCGTGAACTAGGAGGGTGTCATTATAATGACGACATGGTGGGATGGTGCTTAGGAGCTCGCCTTGAGTTGAAAGAGTGTCTCTAGTCCATGTCAGTATAGTGTACCATAAGTTGTGGACATACATACTCTCGAGGTTGCTCATGCGGTGGGTAGTTGGTGGTGTAAGCTGTGACTCCTCCCCAATCCTCTTCCAATGAGTTGCCCAACGCACAACACAGCCACTGATAACGAAGGGACTAATTCACGTGAGGAGATCCCACGCGTCCGACGCGCCTACTTTTTATGAAATTCCCCATCGGCACTACCAGAACCAGACACTGTCTCCCTTTCCGCCCTCGGTCTTTGCATATTCTGTTTCTTGCCAAGACACCAAGAGTTTAGAAAGTGGGCTCTTCGATGGGACTGCTTTACTATGTCAGGTACGCTGTGATGGGTATACGTTGGAATAGGAATACTGATCCATGATCGGCAAGCAGTTACTTTGCAGTATTAGCAGCTTTTGCTTTTGTCACACTTTCGCTGGGTGCGCCAAAGTTCTCTTGGGAAAATAGTCAGAAACTGACTGCCATACTATGATCAGCGAGTGGGTTGCTTTATGTGTCAGAACTGATAGAAGAGCATAGCAGACTTGCCAAGCAAGTTGGCCAGAGAGGAATATACGTGTGTCTCTGTTTTCATTCATACAGCATTTGTCCTAACACAGCATACCGAACAGGCCATAATACTTCTACATGTTATATTCTATTTCACGGACTCTCTTCCTCTCCTGCAAACTGTGTTCTCGATAACGTGTCACGTTGTCTACCTACAGAACTTCTCCCATACGTGGCCTTTGATCTCGCTTTCTTCACCAACTTTCCTGGGTTCCTGCGCGCTAGTAATCGCAGACCACTTCATCTGGTTTTTCTATTTCTCGCGCATCACACATGAAGCGAGATATGCTAGGGCATATCGTGGAGAAGGTCCTAGAGCCCCTGGATTCACCGAAATTGCATCCTTTTTCGGTATCTGCGTTTGGTTGGCGCCGTTGTTCCTATTCCTCAGTTTGAGTGCCAACGACAATGCACTCCCAACTTCTGCAGGTATGTAAAAACCCTTGTCAAGAACCTTCCCATTTTCTAATACCTTCCCCAAGCCGAGCCAGGATCACCCTCCATGTCGACGACCCCAGCCACGAAAACTTCACCTCGGATATCATTGATCCGTTCAATTTTTTCCTTCTTGTCATTTGGTAAAATACCAGGAGCTAAATCTCGTCAAGACGCCAATGAGGGAATCATCGCGCCTCGCTCTCCTAATATCACACGAGTGCCGCTTCCCGCCCAGTACCCTCCCCCTCCGGTATCGCCCTCTTTGCCTCTCCCACCTCGTTCTCCTGGCCCCCCTCACTCTCCTGTGCCTACCCGCTCCCCGAACATGGGCACTCAGGAGCTAGACATACAGGTGTCTCCCTCGACTAATGTTCGACTCCATGCTCCACCAGTAACTCGGCGTTCCGCCCAAACCGTGCGTTCACCCAGAAACGCACTTGGGTTAGGCGTTCGAAAATCCACGCACTCTAACCAGGATGATGACATATTCCGGTAGTTCTTCACCCTTTTCCCTGGACTTCACGCTTGCTCTTTTCACGTACGGGTGTATTGTCTGTTTCGCTTTTAGGCCAAACCTCGTAATCGTAATGACTCACGTTCTATGTTATTCCCGCACCCACTTCTTCCATGAAACGGCACGCAGAGGGTGCCACTTCTTGCTACCAAGAACTGAAACTACGGGCGTATCCCACGAGTCCACCGTGACAACAGTTGGCAGTTAGCCTCCTTCGCCCGTCCCCAGTACGATAATCGAGGTAATGTTATCCACAAGGCCTCTCGACGTACGTATATCTGATATACACTTGTCTCTCGTTTCCTGCTTGTTTGCCGCGAGCTGGGGCGCAAGGCAGTATGAATACCATCTTCGTTTCCCTCGGCCGCCAAAATATACTTTTCGTTGGCCTTGTGATCTCACGTCAAGGATGCAGCATGAAAGTATACCAGAATACACAAATGTTTGCTTGCCCTCAGGCCTAAACATGAGGAATCCCCTTCTCAATCATTCACGCTGTGTTCGATGCCCTGCTTCTTCCACTGACCCACTCGAATTGTCCTTCGGATTGCCATTGTATTGTATGCCCCATTACCGATATACTGCCGCCTCTCACGACTGACACATGGTGATTCCACCTTACAGACAATCTCACCTGCAGCTCCCCCTGGCCAATAATATGCAGTACTTCTTAGAAGGTTGATTAACCCCTTCAAGCCCCCGCCCTTTCTCTCTCCTGCGAGACCTAGCACAGAGAGCGTCTCTCAGTGGCTTCAACAGACGAAATAAACAATGATGATCAGAACTTCAGATTTTTCAATGCGAGATTATTTTCTTATACTTTGTCTGACGAGGAGTCTGTTTTAAGATCGTCTGGAGCTTCCAACAGGGTGAAGTTTTCACTGTCAGGGAACTGTCATCATCCACCGGTACCTAAGAAGATCCATGTTTGACGACCTATATAAAAATTCGTGGTGAAGATTTAGTCGTGTTTACACCCGGAACTGGTCAAGACTGAAGGCAGTTCCCAGGATGTGGGAACTATTTTGTTGCGCGGAGGGTCGCTCTGGATTGTTCCAAACATATCCCAGATTCGATCTGACTAGATCTCGCTTGCTTTCAGGATAGTGCTTCCCCATGATTACAAGACGGTTTCCGCGAGGTGAACCAGTTTGCTAACCCGAGATGGAACCGTTAATGGGTGTGCCGGTGGAACTGCCATTTTCTTTGTGTTGTAGGTCCAAGGGGGCCCTGATACGAGAGCCACGGCAAAGTATTTTCAGCTAAGTATGTAACAGTTTCTGGCACGATCCTTGTTCCCTCTTTGCTGATGCTCTGCACAAGAAGCAGACTCAAGTCCAACCACTTCTCTTTCTCTGATGGGGCTCTGCTGCTGTGGGATCTCATTCTGTTTTGTGATGGGATGACGTCATGACAATGGCTAGTATTGATTCGTCAGCCAGTCATTCTTCGAGGTTCAACGTTCCCAATACTGCCCCACTGACGAAGTCCGAAGAGCCACTTGCCACCTTCGTGGGAGCGAGACTCTTGGATGTTATATGTCACTTGTTCAAAGGCCTGTCGCGAACACGAACTCCATCATGCTTAGACCGTTTCCTCATGGTTCCCTTCACTTACTAGGAATGCAAGGCCAACAGCTGAACCAGTTGGACGCGGGGCTTCACTCCGTTCAAGGTGGGAGCCATTTGTCATAACTGTATGAACATATCATTAAGTCCGATTTCTTTAGGCGCAGAAGTCATTATTTCTATGATTAAGAGCCGACGGTTCGTTCATAGACTAATTATTGGGCATAACGAACTCGGAGATGAGGGTTGCCGGTGTCTGTTTCAATTTCTGTGCTCGGAAGAAGGACGACGATACGATATCCAGGAGATTAGTATTAACTCAAACGGCATTGGAGATGAGGGTCTCCTTGCCATGGCCGAGTACCTGAAAAACAACAAGCAAATCCGGGAACTTTTCCTTCAGAACGTGAGGCAGCAAAACGCTATATTTGGCTTTGACTTCTGAAAACATGTGACATAGAATTTATTCAAGGGAACACCCGGGGTCACTGCTGTCTTTGTTGCGGCTATCAACTCCTCGCGGCTAGAGCTTCTCTCTCTGAACACAAACAGGTATCTTTCGGACGCCTTCCTCGCCGACTTTCTGTCCGCACTGGATGCCCCTCACCTCCGCGAACTCCAGATCTCTGCTATCGGATTAACATCATTGTCGGGAACCACCATCGCGAACTACCTCTCATCCCCACGCTGCAATTTGCATTTACTTAAATGCAACGGCAATTCCTTAGGACTTCGCGCCATCAGATCCATAGTTCGAGCCATTGGCAGAAATAACTATAGGCTTCGAAGCATAGAACTTTATGCAAATCAACTCCAGGACGACAGGACTGAGTCTCCCAGCAGCAGTGGCGCATCCGGTGATGAGGACGAAGATCAGAGGACAGACAGGACACACCCCCTGCGGAGCTGGAAAGACTGCGAACCCGTTCTCAGAAACCTTCTTTTTCGCAATACGCATCTTAAACGCGAGGTCGGCAAACAATCCATAGCCCTTCTCCGTCATGCTCGACCACTATTGTTGCAAAGCAAGCTTCGTCGAGCAACAGCGGAAGGCGACGTACCACTACGAACTCACTCACCGCCATCTTTCACCCCCGGACAGGAGGCCAGCGACTATGTCTCGTCCTTTCCTTTTAGGTGTTTACCTCTGGAACTACAACATTATACGCTATCTTTTTTTGCTCCTTCGTTATCCTCATCCCAACGCATCCGCATACTCAATTATGCCTCGTCTGTGGACACGCTCCCACAACTTCTTCCACCACTCTCAACACTCACACGTAGCGTTGGCTTTGGTCCTGCAGGCGGCATGGGTTGTATACCTGACCCATCGAGCATTGAGTATACTCTCGGAGGGACTGTGTGGCCGATACAAAGAAGCCTAGATCCATTCCATCCCACGTGCACAATGGACCGTTGCATGGGCAGCTCTAATTCTCTGCTCTGTAGGCGAGAAAAAGAACAGCTTCGGTTCCTCGAAGCTGTTGGATGTGATACTTACGAGTTGGAACCAGGGGAGAAGGCTCGGGCGGCTCGGGAGCTTTATACCCTATCATTGATTTGATTTTCAAAGTCTGCGATTTCGCTTCTACTTTCACTCCATTACATATGCTTGCATTCTTCCGTGCTTCGTCCCGCTTCGTAGTACGCGCTGTCTGTACTGTAATCCATGGATTACTTGTGCTTATATTTACTAGAAGTGATGTTAGTGGCCAAACAGGTGCATGCAATGAATATACCATTATCAGGGACTTATTACACCACCTTCACCGCGTACTACTACATTCTCCTGTGTGGCAATCCATGCACCTATACCTCGAAAGTAACCCTCGAACCCTATACCTCATAACCGATGAAAAGGATGAACTTTTGGACCGACCTCGGCGGGCACTTGTATTTCGTGCCGGTCAGAGCAGATCTCAAGCAGTGGTTGAGTTTCTCCCTGCTAAGGAAGTCAATCGAACTCGCCTAGTCAAGCTTACTAGTAGGATGGTGAAAGGATGCTTGGGTCTAATATCTGTTGAAAATGGTCCGTTCCCTCAATCTACGCCATTTGGATTGACATTAAACTTCAACAGATATCTTCCTTGCCGTTGTGACCAGCGCTATGGAAGTCGGGAACACACGACCATCAGCCCATGAACCAGAATCAGTTGCACGGATACACGACGTAGGATTCTATAGCTTGACTTCCTCGACATGGGACGACCCTCCCCTCAGTGAGCCCACATTCATGCCTGAGGTTGTGGACTCTGCATTCCGGGAGTCCTATACAAATACCTCGGTTTTCGAGCACCCTTGTTTGCCATTGACTAAAATCCTGTCGTCTGGAACCTTTTACTACGCGACGGAACCAACCTGGGACCTGTCCTCAAGGCTCGCGGTGCGGCTCGCACGGGACGCCGCGTCATCAAGAGACATCGGCACGTTTGACGAGCGTTTTATTTGGAACGAGTACATTCTCCGCAGTCTGTTAGACTTCCGAGAACGATTGGACTTTCATGAACGGGAAGACTTGGATCGATGTCAGTTCCTGGTGCGTACCGTGTGATGTGTACGCTTTCGAGATGACGTCTTACCTTCTGCCCTAGATTCTTGCAATACAGGGTTATGTCGGGGTCTTTACGATACCTCTCCGTGCACCACCTACGGATGGCGCGCCTACAATCGCCACGCTAGCATTAATATCTCGGTTGGGCTGGAAACGAGCAGGAACGAGGTTCAACACACGTGGGGTCGATGACGACGGCAACTGCGCAAATTTTGTTGAGGTAGGCACCTTCCTTTCCCTGAAAGGTCGGTATCTGAGACATTGTCAGACCGAGACAGTGTTCAGCACCGACCAACACTGCGTTAGTTATGTACAAGTCCGGGGAAGTGTCCCATGTATGTATTCCAGCTACTCAATATATTCATTCCGAGTTTTGAATGAGCGTCTATTTCAGTGTTTTGGGAACAACAAGGACTACAAACGTTTGGACAGCGCATACAAATCACCCGCCCTCATGCATCGCAGCCAGCGTTCGAGAGACATCTCGTGCAGCTGATGGAGGAATATGGATCCGTACATGCAATTAACTTATTGGGGACGAAGGAGAACGAAGCTCTATTGACAAATTCGTACGCAAAGCATTTACAGATGGCTCGAAGTGTCTTGGGTGATAGCCTGGGCATTACTCACTTCGACTTTCATAATGCCGTGCGAGTAGGCGGCCACGAGAGCGTAATACGAAATCTACCGTGAGTACTATGCAACTAGCTGGAATTCAAACTTGGAACTGATCACTTTGGCAGGAGAATCGAGAGTGTGAACGACCACGTCGACAAATTTGGCTTCTCGATGTGCGATGCCTCCACAGATGAAGTTATCACCGACCAGAAGGGTGTATTCCGGACAAACTGCCTTGATTGGTGAGCCGACTTTGCTTTCCGAATGCAACCCTAGTCACCTCCTTCCTTTAGCCTGGACAGGACGAACTTTGTCCAGGACATCTTATCAAAAACAACGCTCGAACAATACCTCTCTTTGGTCCGACGCGAGTGGGTAACCTCAGTCCAACTCTGGTCAAAACATCGGGAACTGTGGGCGGAGAATGGAGACGCCTTGTCGAGGATTTATGCTGGCACTGGCGCACTCAATACAAGCTTTACTCGAAGTGGAAAACGTACACTGGCTGGTAAGCAAAATTGTGTTCCCAACCCGAAACACGCTGATGCTGTTCAGGCGTGTTGTCTGACGCGACCAAGAGCGTATCTCGCGCATATATCAACAATTTTCAGGATAAGGGAAAGCAGATTGCTATTGACATGTTTCTAGTGAGTTGGTAATGGCGAGGGTGCGAATGGTTGTTAACCCCCTTACCTTTCGTGCAGGGTAACCTGAGCGACCAGAAACAAGTCACCATTTTCGATCCTATACATGACACAGTCCGTGAGGCACTCAACAAAAGGCAAGTATCAAGAGGGCTCTGGGCACCAGCAACTCATCAGGCCTGGTATTAGGTGGGCGGAGTACTCTACGACCAAAAAAGCCACGATTATGGTGGGCACGTGGAATCTCAATGGTCGGGTAAGTGATAAGAGTCACCGAGCTGGGATCATGCTCACGGTTTTCAGATGACGGTAGAATCATTAATCCCTTGGCTGTTCCCTCGGGAAGGAGTGGAGTACATATTTTCCTAGCTCTTCCAAAGGTAGATGCTTATTAACGTTAGACCGGACATCCTCGTTCTTGGATTCCAGGAGATCGTGCCGTTGACTGCACAACAGATCGTCCAAACGGATCCGGAGAAACGGTTGGTCCTTTCCTCTCACCTTAAATCCATTTCCGTTAATCATGTGTGTAGGCGGCTTTGGGAGAAAAAAGTTATGGATAACATTGAACGCAAACCTGGAAGAAAATCTTGCTATGTGCTTCTGAGAAGTGAACAGGTACGTTGGCATTGGTAGCTATCCATAACCGCCAAACTGGACTTTCTCTAGTTAGTCGGGACAGCCCTGTTTGTGATTGTCAAGGAGGAGCTTACATCGGTTATTCGTAATGTCGAAGGTACTTCCCGAAAGGTATAATCAAAACTTATTATGTCCATTCAATAATGCGACCTAACTGTTGATTAGACTGGCCTTCGAGGGATGTCAGGAAACAAGGGCGCAGTCGGCATTCGCCTTGACTACCATGATACTAATTTCTGCTTCTTGACGGCGCATCTTGCTGCTGGGCACTCAAACATTGATGAACGGAATGCTGATTACAGAACGATTGTAGACAACTTGCATTTCCAGAAGGGAAAAACGATAGCGAGCCACGAGTGAGCGGACATTCCCCTCTTCCCCGAGGTTCCGTGCTCAGACTGGATATTCACAGCAACGTCATCTGGCTCGCAGATACGAACTATAGAATTGATTTAGACAATGCCGCGGTACGGGCGTACGCGGAAGCAGACAACTTCGACCCTCTTATCGTTGCTGACCAGGTGTGTGTTTCTTTACCCTCAACCACAGCCGAAGAATGATCGCCATCGAACCTTCCTCAATCAGCTTCACTACGCTATGGACACCGGGGCAGCCTTCGTCGGCTATGAAGAAGGACCGCTCTTGTTCCGACCAACATACCGTTATGATGTGGGGACAGACAACTATGATACAAGCGAGAAGATGCGCATTCCTGCATGGACAGGTAATGTTCCTACCCCCTCCCTGAAGAGATTTTTGGATTCTGATCTTTGTGCTGAGAAGACCGTATCTTGTACCGTGGTCCGGCTCTTGATCTTAGTGTCTATTCCAGAGCAGAATTGAGAGGGTCTGATCACAAACCAGGTGGGTTCCGTTCCTGCCCGCCACTTTCACCTGAGTTCTTGTTGACCACTCTGCTCCAACCAGTATTTGGGATCTTCAAAGCTGATATCCGCATCGTTGATACCGTAAAGAAAGCCGCCCTGTCACAGTTAATCCTCGAGAATATCGTGAGCACTCAGCCCGGCGAAAACTTGGATGAAAAATTGGCAAGCATAGCTCTTCCCGACACTGTTGGTGAATGTGAGTCCCTTCGATGCTCCTTCCGAATACAATTCGCTTACTGGACGTCCGTGTACTAGTGCCCCCTCCTAGCACGGACGAAAAGGCATGGTGGGATACTCCGGGTAAGTCCTTTCTCCTGTTCAATTAAAAAAGGCCATGGATATATCAGAGCCCTCAACTTCGCGTAGATGGCCCTGGCGGCCTCATCTCAATTGAAGAAATCCAACAGGCAAATCTTTACGGCCGGGGCAACCCCTTCGAATCGCCACTTGATTCACCATTATCAGTTTCACCTACTACCTCCGACGAAGAACTCTATACTTCGGCATTGGGGTTGCAGACGCCGCTAACACCGGTCCCCGTTAGCACACGACGACCTCCCCCTCCACCGCCCCCTCGGCCGGGAAAAGACTAGGATGCATTAGAACACGTCGGTAATATTACTATAGCATGCACACAAAAAATGTAGATCTACGAATACAGGGTTTTAAATCAGTCCTTGTTTCTTCAAATCTTCGTAGGTCTTGCGGTTATACACATTACCCTCGTCATCCTCAAGCTCCTCCATTGTCTCTTGCTCGAAGATCTCGTGGCGACCTTCTTGCTTGAGCTTTTCAGCAACTAAGAATAGGGGTCAATAGTGCTTCGATCTCACAAATGCCGAGACTTACGGGCAAGAGCATCTTCAATTCGGGTGATCTCGTGGAAATGTTTGGTGTTGGGAAGACCAAGAGCGCGCATTCCAAATGCATGACGAGATTCCTGCAAGAAGAATGAGCCGAGGAATCAACTTGAGTTAGATGGAGACAGACCTGGAAGTGACGATCAAAGTTTTTCCTGAACCAGATCCATCAGAACGAAGGATGCGACGAAAACGCAAGCGAAAGACTCGCACCTTCCCATATATACATGATCTGAGCAGATCTCGCACTTGTACTCCACTCCAAGACCATGCAGCTTGTACAGCCAATAAGGAATAGGTTTTCCGTCCCATCCTAACGGTAACTTGAGGGGATTATAAATCCTTTCTTCTTCTTCCTCTTCCTCCGCGGCACCTTCTTTTGTAGCGACAGGAGGGGGAGGAGGGTTTGACTGCTCTAGAAGCTCTTGTTCACGTTCCCGAGCAGTGAGCGAGAACCTTCGCTCGACGTTGGACTTGGTTTCATTAATGACAGGTGCCAAAGTCACCAATAGAGCCGTAGCCAAGTGCGTGTAGTACGCAGCATTTTGTATTCGGAGTTGGGCAGCTGATTGGTGTTGAGTTTGGGTTGCTGTGGGTGGGGGTACGGGCGATCCGTTGGGATTTTTGGGTGGTTCTCCTGAAGTCGCTTGCTTATTTACAGCCTTGATGTGTTTCTTGGATGAAAGGTGTGCGTCATAGACAGTTTGTTTGGCATAGTGCTTCTGGCCTAGCCTATGGTGAGCGAAACGAACGAAAAGTGATCAGAGGGGAAAACGCATACAAGCTGTACACCAAATCCCTTCGCCCTCCCCGTTCGCGGCAGCTTTGGGGCCTGTTTCGTTCTCCCATTGGGGGAGTTCCTTCGCTTCCCATTTTTTCTCAAATTCCGAAATTGCTTCCTGTTGCTGGGCATCGATGTTCGTGAGTGGCTGTGTCCGTTTCACGAACGAGAAGAGGTAAGTGTATAGGTCCTTGATGTAACTGTCGAGGAGTATGCAATTAGTTGGTTCCGAAACTTAAGAGTTTGGGTGGGTGCACAGAGAACTCACGACTCGTATTCCTTCGAAAATCGCGTTTCCTTGGGCAAATCCGCATGAACGGGCGCATCCTGTGCCGTCAACAGGAGGTCAAGGTATTGAAGGTATCCCGGTCGCTTGCCAATGCTTTTGAGGTTCGTATATGCGGCATGGTTCGCGTATAAATCACAGTATTTGCCGTAAGCCTCTTCCCCCGAGAACATAAGAGATATTGCTGCCAGCCCATGTCAACAACGAGAACTTTAGCAACACAAGGGTGGACGCACGATCTTCCTCCTCAAAGTCTTCCTCTTCCTGGTTAGGCTCATCCAGAAATGACGCAAGCTCCAGGTCAATTCCTGGTGCAGAATCAGGATACTTGTTGTGGTGCTCCTGGATTTTCACCAACCGCGAGTAGAATTCCGAGAGATCATCGGCTTTTGCAGGAGCAGAGAGCACGTTTATTTCTGCCTTTCTCGTGTCTTCATCGGCATAGAGGTTATTGAGAGCGGTTATTCGAGTTGTTATACGGTCGAGAACCTGGGACGCCTTGTGCTCGTTCTGGAGGTTGCGTTCATGAGTAGTAGGAGGCCTGGACAAGAGCTCGTAGAGGGCGCGCTCGAAACGTTCTACCTCCTCGTGCGTCTGGCGCTGAATTTCGATGACGGAGTCCATGGATGGCAGTTGGGGGGAGCGTGACTGTGCGACTTGAAGTCAACTCATCGCCTCCTCCATTTCGAACTCCGCTCTTCTACCAACCACCACTCAAAAATGTCTGGAATCAACCCTGGAGACGATGTATGCCCTTTTTCCTCCTCCAAATCATGCCAGTAATAATCTTTAATGCCAGAAACTCGTGTTCGAGTCTTCCGAAGCCGTCTCCGTTGTCTCGACTTTCGATGACCTCGGCCTCAAGGAGGATCTTCTTCGTGGTATATATGCATACAGTGAGTCAATCAATTTTCTTGGTCGTTTGGCGACATTCAAGGGGATTATACCCAGACTTTGAAAAGCCCTCCGCGATTCAGCAGCGAGCTATCCTTCCCATCATCCAAGGTCGCGATGTCATTGCCCAAGCCCAGTCCGGTACCGGTAAAACTGCAACCTTCTCCATTTCTATTCTGCAATCCATCGATGTCACCGTGCGTGAAACGCAGGCGCTCGTCCTTTCCCCGACCCGTGAACTTGCCACGCAAATCCAGTCTGTTGTGCTGGCACTGGGCGATTATATGAACGTGCAGTGCCACGCTTGCATTGGTGGAACTTCCATTGGCGAGGACATCAGAAAATTGGAGTATGGACAGCATGTTGTTTCGGGAACACCTGGACGTGTGTTTGACATGATCAGGCGGCGAAGCTTACGGACACGGAATATCAAAATGCTTGTACTGGATGAAGCCGATGAGTTGCTTAACAAAGGCTTCAAGGATCAAATCTACGACGTATACCGATACCTCCCTCCCGCAACACAGGTCGTCCTGCTCAGTGCCACGCTACCATACGATGTCTTGGAGATGACGACCAAATTTATGACGGACCCCATCCGAATCCTCGTCAAGCGTGATGAGTTGACGCTCGAGGGTATTAAACAATTCTTCGTGGCTGTGGAGAAAGAGGATTGGAAGTTCGACACTCTTTGTGATCTCTACGACACCTTAACCATCACTCAAGCCGTCATCTTTTGCAATACCCGTCGCAAGGTACGTATGTCCTCCCTACATACACTATTAGGTCGCTGAGTGACATATCTAGGTGGACTGGTTGACAGAGAAGATGCGCGCTTCCAACTTCACCGTATCTTCGATGCACGGAGACATGGTCCAAAAAGAACGTGATGCTATCATGGCGGAATTCCGCAACGGTACATCGTACGTCGGAGACAAGCCTCTGAATCTTATGCTCAGTTAACATTTCCACCAGACGTGTCCTGATCACTACTGACGTGTGGGCGCGAGGTATTGACGTCCAACAAGTTTCTCTGGTCATTAACTACGATCTCCCCGCGTATGTTTATTCGCCTTCTCTGTAGAACTAACTCTGAAGTTCCTTGGCATAGGAACCGTGAGAACTACATCCATAGAATTGGTCGGTCGGGACGATTTGGTCGAAAGGGTGTGGCAATCAACGTGAGTTGGCTGTACTAATACCTGGTTAGAATGCTGAACTTTCTTCTAGTTCGTGACGGTCGATGACGTTCGTATTCTTCGGGATATCGGTATGTACATGCAGCAGTCCGCGCGGCCTTAAAACTAATTAGTTGCTCCATCGTAACTAGAACAATTCTACAGCACGCAAATCGTACGTCTTCCACTCAAGATATCAGCTCCCTTTTCAGGATCTCATATTTCGATCATAGGATGAAATGCCCGTCAACGCTGCGGAATTAATCTAAATGTATTGTCTGCCTGTTATGCGCTTGTTTTCTTGTCCTTCTGGTGTAGACATCCCGTCGCACGCCCCATTTCCATATTTACCGTGTTATTTGTAATGTATAGTCTATTTGGTTTCTACCAATTAACCCTTGAGAGTCCTCGGCCGGGCTCATTTGTGGACCATCTTTTTCCAAATACTTGGGGTAGCGAAAGAGAAGATCCTGGGCTTTGTTGCGCCAGATTATCACGGAAGGGTCATACCTACCACGAGGTTTGCGTCCAAAAATATTTCTGTCCCAAGCCCTGACCCTGTCTTCGCGGAAGTTTGTGGCTGCAAGTTCTTTTGTTCGACCGTCGGTATTCAAAATTGTTGATAGTTGATGGGGTCGTTAAGGTGAAACCGTTTATGGATCCTAAAAGAACGGTCTATGTTTAGGGCGAAAAACAAAGACAGTAGATAACAGCTTACTTATAACTTCGGATAATCTGTTTCAGCTAATGCTGGCGCGGGCGCACACAGTGGCATATCAAGCCTAAACTTGCAGGCTCACCAATAATAGCAGTACAATGGGTATTGCCCCAAACCACATCGAAATTTTCTGACGCGGAGCCGGAACTTTTTCGTTTGGCAAAATTCTCGTTAGGTTGTGATATGTAGCAAAAACCAGTATACTGCCTCTCCCACGTTTGAGCCGAGAACATAACGAGTGGGCACGCGACAGTACTCGGCGAGTCGTCACTAACAAAGGTCAGTCAATATCATCGAGAAACCTTGAGCCTGAATCTGCTCACACGAAACCGATGTCCTTCATTGACTAACAATGCACAACCTCATTACTGGATACACCGCATAGCGCATTTTCCCGGTCGAGCCATGCGCCGACACTTAGATATAGGACGTTGCTTGAAGACCTGGTTCATTCCTCGGTTCGAAACCTGATCCAGACGATCCGATGCCCGTAACGTCACCGCCCAAATTGTTGTGTCAATTTCAGGGCTGCCAAATACACTTCACCGCGGATTGACCTCATGAACTTACAATGATCTACGGCTTTATGGGCCACAGATACTGAAACATAAGCATCGGAGGTTCATCGTGCAGGGATGGACTCAGGAGATTCCCCTCCTGCAGCCCGACAAGGGCTCCGATAACGTGGCTTCTCTCCTACAAGCCCTTGTTCAATCACACATGGCTGACTTCCCAAAAGTATGACCATGCAACACGGACCAGTTCCCCGGAGAATCATTGCACCCAACCTGACCTGCGAAACGGGCAATGGCTATCATAACACGAGGGATGTCATCTAGCTGTTTTGATACTTGATCGGTGTAAGACGTCAACAGATGCGTGCCAGATGTATTTCTCGACATACTAATAATGGGTAATAGACCCCGCACGAAATAATCACGGAGCAGTCCCGGTAGAGTTCCTGATATGGCGAAGATATAGTTCCTGTTGCTTTGTCCATAGGCGTGGATAATGCAGAGTATTAATAGAAGCACTTATACTCACCTGCGCTAATTGATTGCAGGAGGGAATGTAGCACACGTGGAGATCCTTTCCAAAACCTTGAACGACAGGTAGAACTTCTGTACCGGGCGTGATGTTGCGGCGGAGCGTAATATTACCTCGGCATGCTGGCTGTAAACAGGGAAGTTAGCACAAGGGCGGACGATGTGAAGGGTGAGATTTACATCAACCAAGAACACGCATTCCCTTACCTCACTCGTGGGAGGAGCAACAACGTCATCTGCAATGTCCCTTCCTTCTGACTAGCAATCAGGAGAAGTACAGGAGTTTCAGCCCGTGTGTGCTGTTGATTGTTGTTCGCGTTGATTATTGGCCACAGCTGTTGGGGTTCAAGCAGTCAAGCAATGTGATGCTCATGCCCTCATGGCGAGAACTCACAAAAGGCTTCCAGAAGTAGCTTTACATCTTCAATCTAGCTCTGTTTCACATTTTAGAACATCTCTCCACTGGACGTTCGGGAGCCCTGGCACCGCTCTCACGAACCGGACAAACGATGAATTTCCTACTGGGTAGTATGAGATCTAGCTGCCCGTTTTTCCGATCAGCCGTCTTAGGAGTTTATCGTTAGATTTGTGGACCGCTTACTTATCCTAGAATGATATTTGTAGAACCTCATCGAATTTGCGGCGCTAAGGGACCTGGAATGTGATATCAGATTGCCAGCCGGAGGTCGTTAATACCCAGGAATTTGGCTTAGAACCATGGAAACCAGCACTGGGCGTGAAGTCCCTATAAAAAGTCGAAGGAAGCTCGAAATCAGCACGACTTCTCTAAGCTGCAAGGACGATGTGTTATTGGCGAAGGTGAGTTAGCCAATTGGCTCGTCCCAAGTCACGTTGATACAGATGGCAGTCCTGGTTGGTTATGATAGAGTTCGGAATGTGTATAAAAAGTAGGTCTCACGAAGCTTGGCCCCAGATTTGTATTGACAGTGTTGAAGGTGTGGCCACGCACTAAACTTGGTTGGTTCTCCATGAATTGTGGAAACCTTCGGCTGATCAATCGTGTTGCACGCTGAAACAGGAGGACGAAGAGGTAATGTTAGTTTCTCAAACCGGGTGACCTGTTACTGAAGCTGGTGGAGATTAAATGCGACCTGGCCCAGTGCAAATTCAGTCCTGCGCATCCGCAGGAATGCCAGCCACCGCAATGCAAACAGACTTGTTGGCAGTAGTAAATGTTCAAGTGGTAATTGCTTTGCGATGCACGTACTAATTCGCAATACCAGTCGACAGTACCCCCAACAATATTCGCCGCACGTCGACCGATTCTGTCCCTCGTGCGAGGCAGCCTTGGCACGCCGTTCCTCAGCGTGATGCGATAAGCAAATTCTAATGTTACCTATTGCACATGTATACATTACAAAATGAGAAGGCCCAATGCATATAGACGATAGTAAGTCTAGACGGCACTATAGTATGCATCAGGCATGCAGGGTAAGAATTACTTGCAACGCACGATCCATGGATATCAGTCATCTCCAATGTTATGCTTCTTCTTGAGCTGAGCTAATTCCTCCTCCCTTCTCGCCAAGTCAGCCTTTGCTGCCGCAGCGTCTTGCTTGGCAGGCATATGGTATAGCACGACAATGTAACGCTCTTGCAAATGGAAGCCGTTCAGATGATCGAGGGCATTTTTGGCCTATCCAAAAAGTGAATAGGTATAAAGAACACAGTAATAGTCACCCACATCCATAACATCGTCGAAGACGACGAATGCCGTTCCCTTCGTCTTTTGCTCATTTCCTATACGTATTTGGCGAATGCTTCCATAGCGGCCGAACAGATCGTAAAGGTCCTCCCCTGTAATGTTATAGTTCAAATTCTTGACAAAAAGGATGCGGTTCGCGCCAGGCGGTAGCTTAGCCTGTATAAAATAAGTCGAGTTAAACCGTTTGCACACATCCGAATACCAAGATACGCACGGTCGGTCGAGCAATGGACATGGTTCTCGGGAAAGTGCTAAGGAATTACTGTTCATGGGTATTTGTCATCGATGGCCAAGTCAAACACATAACGTCATGGATACTTGATTGGACTTCTCGATGCTGAACACTTCGATAGTGAAACTTGAACGAGGAGTTTCAGGTAAACTTGAAGCAATATGAGCTCCACCCAGAGCACCTATCTATCCTCTGATCAGGGGAACCTGTATGAACTTCGAGTTAGACATTTAATATTGTATTTTGTATTCAGCCAGGGATCATGTGACCTCCATTGACACGTCGATGAGTGATCGAGCGACATGCGCAACCGTGAAGACGTGAATTGTACAACCCCAACCCAGAAGGGAATCTTCGACATACCCCCCACATCATAAATCTCACTTGTATTCTCTCTTTACCATCCATTATGCGCCAATATAACTTCCGCTCATCCTGTTCAACGCTGCTCCTGGCATTCGTAGTCTGCCTGCAACTTCACGTTGCCACTGCTCAATTCGAGGGATTCTTCAATATGTTTGGTGGTCATCAGCACCAGCAGCATCAGCAGCAGCAGCAGAAAAGTGCTGCTTCTCAATTTTCCGCATTCATTGATAGTGGTGAGTTGATAGTCTAAGCTTTCACTGTAACTCGTTTCACTTATGAAACTCTCGCTCTCCAAATATACAAACAGTTTCTTGTGCACATTACCTCTGCCCATTGACACTAGACTGTGTAGAACGACCTTCGGAGTGCCCATGCCCCAACGCCGAAGACATTAAATGTCTAATCCCGGATATGGATGGAGATGTGGACGACGCAACCGTTGTGTGTGTGCGGGGGAAGCAGGAGTGCGCGGAGGTGGAGAGGCTGATGAAAAAGTACTCGGACAAGAAGCGCAAGTGAAATTATGTTATTGTGACCAGTACCGTATTTCATCCTTGTCACATATTGTCTATAATATTAACTACTTCCTCTACAAGTGCCCGTAAACATATTATCACTTTTTTGAAGATCCCAGACTTATCTAGTCCCGGTATTATGAGCCGCGTCAACAATCCGCTAAAGATGACCTCACCTGTTGCATAGCACCATTTTCCTGATGTCCACCTTCGCCCGAATCAAACATCACAGTTGAAAGCCCAACAATTGTCTTATCCTCTTCCGGGACCGGTGGCCGCCAAGATTCCGGCTCGCCGTTGTTGATGATACGTCGATGCGCCTTGACCGCAAACGTCGCCAACAACCCAACTTCCAGACAGGACAACACAATCTGCGCAATCTGAGTTCCCATCGTCGCTGCACCGCCACTATCCTCAACCACTTTTAAATTCCATCTCCAACGATCCTTTATTGCCGCTATGACGAGTACGGCAACGAACGCGATGAACCACGCAGTTGCGAGAATATAAACGCAAACGATTATCGTCGAGAAATAGGATGGGGCGGCTTGGGTTCGAGGTGCACGTGCGAGGAATGGGAAAGCAGCGTGAGAGAGCAGCGTGAAGAGTGAGAGTGGAGGTATGAGCCAGAACGAGAGATATCCCAAATCGAGGAGGGAGAGTAAGAGTAATACCAACGACGTGAAGCTGGAGAAGATATAGGGAATGAACAAGGCGAGGGGAAGGCCCAGAGGTGCAATTCCTGCCTTCCTCTTGACGCAAGGAAACGAGAATGTTTTGACTGAAGACCTTACAAGGCCGGAGAAAGACGCAGGAAGGGATGGGAGTCGCACTTTTTTCAGATATTCCATGAACTGGGGGATTGATGACGCGGAGGGTGACCAGCACCTGAGAGCGACCAGCACTGCGGAACCTTCGCTTGCAAGATCTGCAGCATATATAGGGGGCGGGGTGCTCGTAACCATAGTGTTTGTCGCCTCGATTTCACCGGAAACACTCCCCTGCATAGCCATCCTGAACAATTGATGCTTTCCGCTCCTTTTCCTCTGAGCATCTTTCCTTGTTCGCTCCCTCAATTTCACTTAAATCAGGTACTGGGTACCACGAAAGGTACCACCTCAAGCACGGCGCACCCTATTCCCATGAAAGACTATTTTTAGAACATCTTCACCACATCCCGCACTTCTTTACCCTCTTCTGTACCTTATATTGCCCATGGTCCAAAATCGATTTCCTGGTTTATCACGGCAGCGGGAACATTGGTACCTTTAAAGCCATAATTGGCTTTTCTCCAATCCTGGTGCTATTTTTTGCTCATCCAGTGAATTCACATTACGGTCTCATCATTCCTACGCTCCCAATCTACTCCGCCCTTAAAGAAGGACGCTCTCACCGGTGGAATTGCTGCCCGCTTACCAGAGCCCGCAGCGCTTACAAGCGCATTACATCACTGCAGAGGCCGCTTTCCCAGAAGCTACCACTTATATAAAGGACACCCCCCCCCTTCGATGGGGCATGGCTATAGACATGTTCTCTTTAACCACTACACTCTTTACTTTGTACGCTGTCGGTAAGGCGCAAGTCCTGCCCCCAGGAACGGGAACCAACTCATCGGACCCGTTGACCAATGTCACCATGGCCTTTACTGAGGCTCAGGTCGTTCCCGACGTCATTCCTAGTTTCAATCCCCGCGTTGGGGTCGATCTGCTTTTCATGGACCCGTCTACGACCCAACCCGTCCAGGTGGTTCCGGATATTCTCCTCACGATGCAGCGTAAGCCCCTCGAAGTTTCTACCTGTCCGGAAAGCTGACTGGTCCAATACAGAGACCCAGGACCCACCACAGTTCTCCCTCTCATCCAACAACACCGACTTGTCCATGTCCAATGTATCTTGGGTGATCGCTATCGTTGACCCAGATGCCCCCACACCCCAGAATCCCAATGTCTCCCAGTTCCTGCATTTCATCGGCCAAGACTTCGTGGTTGATCCTACGATGTCTGGAACGGGTGTTGATGTGGGTAATTCGACGGCTTTGATGAACACGAGCCAGGCATTGGTCGAATTTTTCCCTCCTACTCCACCTGCTGGGTCTGATCCCCATCGGTAAGCAAATCCACAATGTCTCTCCAGATGATAGGGTCACTCACCGATGTTGCCCAATGGTCTCTGTAGTTACGTCGTTTTAGTTTACGTCCAGCCAGACGACTTCAACACAACAGCACCTTCCTTCCTCAACGGCACGAGCGGCACAGACGAGTCTTTCAGAATGAACTTCAACATTACCGCGTTCGCTGCTAACACATCCTTGGGAGATCCAGTTGCAGGGAACTTCTTCCTCGTCGGTCCTGGCCCCGGGAATACGACGACTCCTTCTTCGTCTATCATACCTTCTGGTACCCTACCTTTCCCGTCACCATCAGCTACATCAGTCTTGCCTTTGACTACCGCTTCCTTGTCTTTGCCTCCCGCAGCTAGCTCGCCTGCTGCTACCGATGGATCTGCCATTACATCCGGGGTAGAAAAGACAATCAGTCAGGCCCATTTAGTAGGGCTTGGAGTGTTGAGCGTAGCTCTTGGACTTCTCGTCTAGGTGGATTTCCGATAGGACTTCATGGCAAACTTTCTCTGCAGACGATGTATCTGTGCCTCGGAACAGACTAATGTACAATAGACCTTGAAACTTTATGATCAGTACATTGGTTGAGCTGTTTTGCAGAACCAATGGAGAACACGCACTTCAGTAAACAAAAGTGCGTATACTCGGGATCACTCCCCACTCTTCTTTTTCTTCTCCTCGACGATCTCGATGTTATCCGCCGGTACCCCCTTGAGCACGCCAACTCCTTCCTCAATCAGTTCCCTCACTTCTTCTGCAACGTCGCCCTGCACCACGATCTCCTCCCCACCAGTCGGCGTCTTCGTCACCGAGGCGCCAGTAGCAAACTTCGACGCCAGCTGCTTTGCAGCTTTCTTGAGATCGATACCAAAAGCCTCAAGACCTTGAATAGCAGTGACATGCTTGCGTTTTGTGCGCTCGATGCGCCGGATCGTGACATGGGATGCAAGTTTCTTTTTGAGTGCAGCGTCTGCTCTTGCCTCTGCTTTTGCTTCTTTCTTTGCGGTATCTTGTTCGAGCTTGGCTTGGGCCTCCAGGCTTAAGGTGCCTACTTTAGCCTGTAGGGCCTCTGTGTAAACGGGGGGTGTCATATTACAATTCAGCTGAAGTCAGTTGGGCAACGAAGGGACTTGCCGTCAGAGTAGTACTTGTCGAATAGATCCACGTTGGTCTCCTTCAGCCATTCTTTGCACCGAGTTAGACTGCTCCCGAACTCGCAGTATTCTATCGGGAAGCTGCATACTATCCTTTGATTCAGTTGCGGAACCCGCGAACCGAGCCGTTACGCACCAGAGCAGTAGAGGACTTCAACTGGAGGCCTGGCTTGGGGTGTAGGTTCACTTTCTGCCGCAGCGGTCTCTGGTTCTGGAGCCGGAGGAGGTGACTGTGCGCGGTTCTTTCTGCCCATACTCGTCAACGGGATAAGAGTGAGAGTCCGGGTCTCGAGGTGGAAGTGATGATGAAGGTATTGCAAAGTTGTACAGTGTTTATCGTTGCTTTATCTTATCTCGCAGTCGACATACCCCACAACCATTCCCACATATAACCAGAGGCTGCCGAGAGCATCATATACTTATACATTTGTCAAGTAATAGGTACAACAGAGTCCGTTTGAATGCAAGTACGTTGAAAGGAGTAAAAGCGGGACATCACCTCCTTTCAGGCTTCCTCCCGCCAGCATCAGTCCCAGTCGGCCCCTCTCCAGGATGGCTAGTCTCCGGTCCTTTATCGTCCGCCCAGTTCTTCTTCCCTCCATACCTCTGCCTCTGCCCTTCAGGCTCCTTTGGTGCATATGGCTGATTAGTTTTGTTCGCATTCGTATACTCCGAAGTCTTCACCCCCGCACGACTCCATTCTCCTGATGGTGCCTCGTACGGCTTCTGCACATTCTCGCTGGATGCATCAACCCGATAGATCTGATGGTCCAGTGCAGGGGACGTGTCTACGTCCTTGGCGTAAGTATCGGTGGTGTGTAAGACCCCACTGGAGTTAGAGTTGGAGCTGTTCTCTCCGGGCGGTGTCGTGAACAAGGGTACAGTCGTGCGAAGGTAACGACGGCTGGCACTGGTTACAGTGTTTGTGCCGCGTCGTACTAGATTAAATGACAGCATCTGGTCTCTTCGGTAAACACTCAACTTCCCAGAAAGGGGGGGGGGGGGCGGTTCACTCACTCCGTATGTCGCTGCTTCAAAGTAGGAGGAACTGAACTACCAAGTCCTGTGAACTACTTGACAACGGGGGTAATGCGCTTTCTTCGCGGATGGCTGGCACTGGACCTCAATCTTCGCACGCAAGGACCATGACGTCAATCGACATACCAAGCTTCAGAACTTAGTGTCGTGTTTTCTTCACGCACTGGAAGTGTTAACTTTCAGCAAAGTTGTTTTACATGGAGTACTGAGAATAGACCAGGGCTGGGATTTGATATCGAATTCTAAACGCAGAAACAGACGCCTGATATGACTTGTGGAGAGCTCAAACACAGAAGGCACCTTGTCCAAGCTCAGCACTCAGAACAGGCACCTCTGGCGAGGAAAGCATTCTGCATTGCACTTCACCCCGCCCGTTCTTTATCCGCATATAATCTTTCCCTGTACCATTGTTTGCCCTCTCTGTATATCATTCATTTGCATGCATGAAATCCCAACAGCTTAATTGCCGCACTCGTGATTTAGTTAGAGAACCCAATGACCGGTGTTGATTCACTCCAATGTAGGGAGAGCATTCACGCTTGTTAAATTAGTTTAAATAAGACTGTATAGACAGACGAGGTATTGTACGTTTAAATAACCCGGAACAACAAACTACACACGGCGAAGAAAGGGGGCTTCGGAGATCAACTGCAAGAACCGCCACGCTTTCAACAAAAATGCGAGAGAAAAGAATGGTATCTGTTTTTCATGAGTTTCGTAAAAGAGACAACAAAGGAAAAGCAAGTATTTTGCGGAAACAAAGGAACGTCGATATTTCGCGTAAACAATAAGATGAAAACGAGGCTTTTATACAATACACAGGAAGAAAAGGAGGATGATACACCTAGTGAAGATGGAACGGACAAAATAAGGAGAAATAAAAAAAAGATCTGGCCAGGGAACTCGCAGAGTGTTGATCGCGGGGAGGTCCAATATGTATGTGTATGTCAAGTGGTGATGATGGAAAAGATGGTGGTAATGCGTTGAGATAGATAGAATGAATGCGATCACCTTGTTAAATATTGTGGTGGGGAGACACGTCTAGCCGTCCTGCTCGCCGTCAACCTCTTCCTCGAGAATTTTCCTCATCGCATGTCGATCCTCCTTGGAAGGGGTGTGCCTTGCCTTGCCCAACCCAGAACCAATACCAACGCCAAATATTGACAACCGTCTAGGTGTTAGTATTTCCCTTTCCCTGAGAGAAGTTTCTCGAGGTGGTGTCGCGGGAACCGATGAAGACTTGGCACTGGGAGGTGAAAAGAGTTGGGTCTTGTCAGGACCAGGCGCTGTCGCTGTTTTGCGACCCTTCCGCCGGGGTGCAAGGTTCTCTTTCACCAGCTCCCTTGGATCAATTGACTCTACATCAGAATCATCGTCGAGACTGTCATCTAGCGGTGTCTGCATGGAAATTGGTGTCAGTGGAGGTGCAGGCGAGGTGAGTCGGATAGTGGGAACATGAACATGGGGATCTTGATACACGACGAATCCAGGATAATGCTCTGATTGGGGATCGATAGGAGAGGGAAGTTCGCGTGGAGCCGATAGGAATTCAATATAGCGTTGGGGTTGCGACGATGGACCCGATGACGATGATGAAGGAATGTTATGAGTTTGAGATTGGGATCGAGACTGAGACTGAGGTTCTTGGTGTTCTGACGACGTCGAGAAACAATCCTCGTCCACCTCGAGGCTTCTCAGCCGCGAACGCGACGGAACTTTAATCTCAGAGGAAGGTGCTAGTTTTCGATCCTCTTCTTCTGACCTTCGTATAGGGGTCCTACTCTCAGCAGCGTTCTTCGGTGTGCCAAAGTCCAACTTGCGCGCAGGGCTATCTGGGCCAACCAACGCATCCGAGAACCTCGCTGTGCTGTGTTGGTATTGTTGGTAGTAGTTCTGCGGGACTTTGGCGGGTCGTTTGCTGGAGGATGCCATGGCTGAAGTGCCCGAAACAGAGGCGGAGAGTGGACTTTTCGCGGCGAATAGTCCCTCCTCGTTGAGGATTCTGCGCTTTGCCGGACTGTAAAGTACTGGGGTGCCAGGTGAAATTGGCCGCTTAGTACTTGAGCCGAGCTTGGGTGTGGGAGTGGAGGTAGTTGGTGGAGGAAGAAAGAGCTCGAGGGGGAGTTCCTGGAGAGGACCGCGGGTGCGGCGAGACGAGGATCGAGTTTGTCTTGATGATGAGGATGAAGGGAGGGTGGCCATGGGGAGTTCAAAAAAAGAGGATCGTCGTGGGTTATCAACTTGAACAATGACAGAGTCTTCCGCCCGTCCGCGTGTTCCCCAGGCACCCCTACTTTCCCACCCTGTCACTGTCGCGTGACGTAACGCGTTTTGTCCGTCGAAAATATGTCACACACCCCTGAGAACGCGTCCACAAGATTGGTGCAAGCACTGCTAGTTATCTATCTACAACTATATCCACAAGATATTAGTTTACTTTTCGCCGGCCCCTCAAAAACATCTCGCTTTCATACCGGCATGACAACATCAAACACTCCCGTACCCGTCGCGTTGGGCCGCCCAAGCACAATGTTGCCGGAAGGCGTCGAGAGATCGTCGAAATCTCCATACAGCGTCGCATCCGAAAGGAACGCAGCTGTCGTTTCGTAAGAGGCCTTAAGGAGGGGTGATGGATTTGTCGAGATACCCTTCCGATTAAACGGCTTATAACCCCCTTCAAACGTCTGCTCCCTATCAGTCCTGGACACAGCGGAGATCATTTCGGGATGACGTACCATGTAGTCCGCGATTAGCTCTAGATGCCGTCTGTCCACCTGGATGTTGTAGGCGCCAAACACACCACTCATCTCCCGTAAGATAGCTGCGCGGGCCGTTTCCACCCCGTATGTCTTTAGAATCGCGTAGATGTCATTCGAGTAGATCTCATCATCTTCTAGAATACTTTCCCCTGATCCTGCCGCAAACTCCCACATTCCACGGAGATTAGACCCATTCGTAGTAAGCTGTGTTCGGAGAACAGTCAAGAAGAGATGAGAGGGGAAACCAAGGTCAACAAGGAGCACAATAGAAGAACATTTGATGGTGACTAACCTTGATCTCGGGGTCTTGCCCCTTTTTGCTGTCGTCTTTGACCTGGAAACAATCTGTGATTCCAGGGATCTCGCGGATGACGGTCGCGCGGCATGTGCGCTCCACAATGCCAACAAACAGGAGCTTCGGCATATCAGTTGTGAACTGAAGATTTTCGTTAGCCTATCAATCCGGGGCGGTCCACAGGAGGCCTACCTCAAGTTTGAACGCACACCTAGATGGTGTAAATTCAAACGAAGTCGCATGGTGTAGATGCGAGATAAACGATTCCGCTACTCGATCCGCTTCCTCTTCTAGCGAGGATGGCTTCTTCCTTTTCTTCTTCCCCTCACCAGAGTCAACATCCACGCCCTCATCATCTTCGGCGTATGCAGCCTCGATTTCCGCGTCATCAAACTCGCCCTCACCCTCACCTTCATCCTCATCTTCGTCGCTCTCGTATGTCGCCTGCTGTTTTTTCTGCCTTGCCCGCTTCTCGTCGTCCGCGTCACCATCGCCGACCTCACTTTCTTCATCATCTCCTTTCTTCCTTCTTGGCGCCTCCTCTCCATCTTCCTCTGCGTCCGCGTTCCCACCTTCCCTTGTGCTAGCTTTCTTCCCTTTACCTAGCTCTGCAATCTGGCTCCTGAGGTCAGCATCCAATCTCTTCATCTCATTGGCAATTTCCTTCTTGAGCGTCAGAGGGAACCGAACCGAAAACGCGTTCAGAATTTCGGGTGGTTCGACGTCGTATTCTGAGACATATTCTTCTTGGGGGAAGAAGTTAATGTCGATACTGAACACGGTACGGCGGGCTTGGCCTTCAACTTTGGAGGTTTCACGCACGATGACGTTTTCGACGAGCTGGGAAAGGGCGACGCGGCTTGCGCGTTTGCAGAAGAGGTCGATCTCGGCTTGAGGGATGCCTTGGCGGACCTTCATGGTCATGGAAGGTGTTTTGGGTTTCTGCGAAGCAGTCATGACGATTTCACGCAGACGGGGAATACCAAGGGTGACGTTGGCAGCACCATGTCCTACGGTCATTCAGTCAGACAGATAGCAAATCAGTATGGATGACCGAAATATACCAGCGAAGTGGAATGTATTTAGTGTCATCTGCGTTGATGGCTCACCGATACTGGAGAACGGATGTGAGGACATCACGAGCATGAAGCGACGAAACATGAGTTCGAACGTACCCTTGAGAGGCCAGCAGTCCGACCGCTTCACCAGGGTCCACTAAGCTGCGCATATACTTCACGTTCATCAGTAGCTTGAAGTTGTACGCCAGCATCTTCTCGTGTCTCCTCTTCAACACTTCTTTGTCCTCTCCCTTCTTCGTCAACAACCCACTTGGGTTCGCCTTCGTATAATGCTCCACCGCCAATGCGAACTGCTCCGATGTCGCACCCAAAAACCTACTGGGGCTATATAGCGCCAAGGCGGGGTCGTACTTGTCTCTCTTTGACCGCTCACCCCTTCGTGGCCGCTCCGCAGATCTCTTGAGCACTTTCTTCATATACGATATTGCCCTTGAGTCGTCCACTGCATCAGCCACACGACTAGGCTGCAACCGCATAACCAACGACTCCTCATTCTGGGCGATAAAGTCAAACTGGTACAAGTGTTTCTGCTTCGTCACGTCCAATGCGTCACCACCATACGCGAACTGGTACACGGAGTTATCGCTTCCTCGAACCGTGTGATCATAGTGTACGCGGATGCCTTCCAGGTGTTTGATGAGACAACGCTGGAGGTAACCTGATCGAGAAGTCTTGACTGCAGTATCGATTAGACCTTCACGTCCAGCCATGCAATGGAAGTAGAATTCCTGAGGTTTGATACCTGTCAGGAAACGACTCGCGACGTAACCACCAGCGATGGCTTTCGTCTCGAAAGGTCGGAATGAGGGGAGAGTCTTTCCGCTAACCATGACAGGTACACGACGACCTTCAAGTTCCTGTTGGCCCAAACCACAAGAGATCTGACGAGCGTTAACAGCGGAACCTTTAGCACCAGATTGGGTCATCGTCTGCATGTTGTTATGGGGGAACTTGCGCAACAGCCCATGCGGTAGACATTCGTCGGATATTGAAGAAGTGAGTTTGGAAAGCTTTTTCTTTACGGTCATATCGAGGCCTGCCATCTTGTTGTCGTCGCGCAAGACGTCCTGAAGTAGAGCCTCTAGCGCAGCAGGAATTTCGTCGGGTGGGGTATCCTTGAGGGACGGGAAGTTCTCGATAGCTGCCTCTGTGCCCCAGTTCTTTCCCTTTTCCAAGAGCTCGTTGCGTTTGCGGTCTCCTTCTGGCGTGAGGATCAGATCATCCATCCTACATGTGAATGCTCGGTGTTGCAGGAACTTGGTGAAGAGGCGACTCAGGATACCGAGTAGTTTTCCAGCAATGTCTGCCCCGTAGAGCTCATAGACGGAGTGCACGAGACCATAGTCACTGGCACCAAAAGCAGCCTTGTCGAGAACACCACATAGGAGCTCGCCATCCATGAATACGACCTTGTCTTCCTTAGATTCCTTGCCCCAAAGGAAGCCCGGTACCTTGGTCTTTGCGTTAAGGTTGAGACCCTTGAATTGAGGCGGGGTGATGTTCTTGAGGATGGTTGAAATCTGAACATAGCCTTTGAGTTTTAGGCTCATGAATAAATGGATGTACCTACGATCTGCTTGCCTGTCCACAGAGGCTCTGGTTTCCAGATTGTCGGAGGTAACGTCTCCAGCCGACCGGTAGCACAGTATTCATCGTCTTCAGGCCGGAGAGCTCCATAAAGCAGTTGAAAGTACTCTTCACGTGTGAAGAAGGTATCTTGGTTGGTCATCCACACACCGGCTACGACGTGATCCTGGATCAACCCGCGTAATGGGTTACCGGATGTTGGCACAAGGTATTGATTGTCAGTGTTAGCAATCATCATGGCCTCCGCGCGGGCGACATGGTTTTCTATGATGGAAAAGGTCAACGAGTTCAGCGCCTCGAATCCCCTTTACAGACGTACGAGGGAAGTGGATATTCATCTCTAGAAAAGAAGGTTGTTACTTGTGCATTCAAGGCTTGGATACCAGCGAGCCGAACTCACCGTCACCATCGAAATCAGCTATGTGGTCAAATATGTCAGCCTGCAATAACTATGTCAAAGAACATCAAAAACTTGCCATTATAAGAATTACTAGGAAAAACATAATCAGAACTAGATTGCTTCCAAGCCAGCGAGGACGTACCAGTTGGCATAATGCATACGAATCGTTTTCTCTCCCTTTAACACCTTTGCTTTGTGCGTCATCATACTTGGCTTGTGCAAGGTCGGTTGACGATTGAGAATCAAGATGTCACCATCCTTCAAGTGCCGATACACCTTCTTGTTGATAGCAGGTGTACGAGTATGAAGGCCTTTTCTGCCTACTGCTACGCGTTCTCCTTCCTGAGGAGTCAGGAGTTGATTTGCAATGGCTGTCCGTTGCTCGACGGTGAGTTTGTCCTGTCCACGAGTTTAGACCTAAACCTCGTCCGGAGAGGGAAGGACACGCACCAGAGACTGTTGGTGACCATCTTCATATTCGACCATGCTAGCACCAGGGTATCCATGTGGTCCAGCAATGACTCGTTGCCGCATCTCATGGAAATTTGCGGGAGTCACAGGCTCCGGGAATGTGAGCTTTCGAGCAAACACTGGAGGAATACCAATTTCGTTTGGTTCAATATTGACATCGGGCGAAATAACAGAACGGGCGGCATAGTTGACACGTTTACCCTGGCAGAAGAAAGTCCATGAACTCTGCAAAAGGTGAAAGGGTCGAGGCCACTCACCATCATATGCTTGCGGAAAAGACCCTCCTTTTTCTCTAATCCTTGCTTGACACCAGGTGGTGGCAACTTGCCTTGTCGCACAGGCTGGGGGTTCTTGCTGCTATCAATGAAACTGTTGACATCCACCTGCAACTGGACTAATCGTTCGAGTAGAGAAGCCAGCAGCGTTCTTCGCAGATTCTCATCAACAGGTTCATCCTTCTTCTGTTGCAACGCCCGTAATTCGACATTAATATCCCTCATACGATACGAGGTAGTCAAAACCCTGGCCAAGAGCTCGTTCTGCGGGTGCTCGAACAGAGTATCACCCATCTTGGCAGGGGGCCGGAACCGAGTCGGTGAGACGGGGATGACCTCCATGAAGAACATATCAGCAGAGGCGTAACTAAGTTCTTCGCGAGAGACTGGCGCAAAAGGACCATGCCGGCCAAAAATAAGCGAACAGATGACAGCTTCGTTACGGAAAAGTCGCCGCAGGTGTGCACGGCATTCTTCGGGTGCAACAACTCGCTCGTTACGACCTCTTGCAGTTTTCACCTTGCCGTTGGCCGCTCTTGGTAGTTGACCCTCCCGAGCATCAGTGTCAAACATGCCCTTTCCGAGATCGACTGTCTCCACATTTTCCTCCTCCTCTTCCTCTTCTGACTCATCGATTTCTCCAGCTTGGGACCCATCCATGTCAACGTCAGAACCTACGACCGCCTTTGGTTGTTGTAGGAGGGAGAAATTTCCCGTTTTCTCGGCCAATAGTACGTCCGGGCGTTTTCTTGTTAGGGAACCCTTTTGCTTGGCTGAAAGGTCGTATTCGATGATTTTGGTATGACCTTCCTTGCGATAAGTATATGCTATACTGCAAGTCTCGTCAGTCAGGGTCACACATATTACAACCGATACTCACGAATTGCAGTCTCCATTTTGGCATTTTTTGAGAATGGTGCTTTTAAGAAACTCGTTGATGAGTTCTTTTCGCGCTTGATACACGAGTCCATCCTTATAGTTGTCGCGTGTGTTGCCCCTAGCTCGGGATAAGTGGATGGCAACGTAGAGGTTTATACGGGTCATAAATTCTTGAGGTGTCTCGTCGGGCAGGTCGACGTCAACTGCTGCTTCGGTTTCCTCTTCCTCGCCCTCCCCCTTCTTCGGTTTCGACCTCCGTTTCCGTACCCGGATGTGGATATCATCAACGCCCTGCGCTGCTTCCAGCAAACCCCGTTCCAATAGCCGGAATTTAGCAATGTATTTGCACAACTAAATGTTGATGAGGTTGAAAATGGATTATGTAGAGTGTATTGATAACATACCTGTGTCCGGCTCATCTTGAATCGGTGACAGAACATACAACATCCTCGGAGGAGATTATACATGTTTCCCATGAACAGCGGGTGAAATACAGGTGCTGGAAGCTCGATGTGCCCATAGTGTCCGGGACAGGTGAAATAGGTGAGCCGGCAGGTTGCACAACTAGTTCAACGGAAGTTTAATCATGCTCGCGGTATAATTCAACAAGTACCCACATATCCGAGCGATCACTTGGTCCAAGAGCGGGGTCATATAGACCCCCAATATTTGGTCTGTTCAGATCATCAAGTAGTACGGGGTTGACAATTTGTTTCACGGAAATGCGGCGGATATCTTGGGCTGTGAGAAACGAGAAACCAATACTGGCGACGGTCGAAGGTAGTGAGTGCGCAATGTTCATCTTGGGTTATATACGCGCTGGTGAAATAATGGAACCAGACAACTATGAGAATACGAGCAAGATGGACATTGAAAGATATAATGTTTGAAGCCAGTAATCGAATTCATAACTCGGCCTCCATCTTTTTTCCTCCGTCACGTGGCGCAAACTCATTTTGATCGGACCGACGTGCCGTGAGATCCGGAGACAAGTAGTCCAGCGGAGTGCTAAGTGTGGATAATGTACAACCTGCGCAATGCCTCTAAACCACTCCACTACGCCTATTGCCTACTGTCCGTGGTTTTCTTGACTTCATCTTTTGCGCCTCACCCACTAACTCCGCAATTAACCCATTGTATGTCTCCGAGTCCTGCTGCAGAGCGTCCTTGGTTTGTAGGAGATATGTCAAGAGATTTGACGTATTCGCAGTTTGTGCTTTCAAGTCTGCCAGATGTCGTTCCAGCGTCGCAAGTGGTTGGATACTTAGGGTTTCTACCAAGGCGGTCAGCTCCGCGACAGTGGTATTTTGATCAGACCATAACGTACCCATATCCAACTGTAGGAGCGCGTTGGTTTTATCCATGTCGAGTTCTGGCTTGGGTCCGAACTGTGTTGGCGTAGCACTCTGTCGTGAAGGTTGCGGTGTACTCGACCGAGATGGATAGCCAGACATTGAGCTTCGCCCGGTGGCAGAAGGCGGTGTCGAGCTTGGACGTGTGCTGATCTCCAGCGGCGGTAATGGCTTGCCATTTGCCCGTGGCAACATCTCGTCAAGGTTGACCGGAATCCCTAATGCAATGAGATGTTGTCTGCGTATGCGTGACCTTGTCCAATTTGGCGGTTTAATCGGCGGGGGCGTTTGTAGGAGCACTTTATACATTTCCCGACTGTCATTATGTAGCATCCATAACCCCAATAGACCAAATACTATCCTCACCTCTCGGGGGTAATCAGTATCTGTGCAATTCCTTCCACCTCGCGTATCGGCTCGTCCGTCGTCACTTGTGAGATATCCTCGTCCGCCCAGATAGGCTGCAAAATTTCCTGAATTTCTGCCTCCAACTCTGATCTCTCCGGCAATGGGTCTAATCTAAGTGCATGCCAGTCTTGCGAGGGCGGTCCATCTAGAAAAACCTGGGTTTCGAACCCCGTTGTCACAGTCGCATCATCCCCAAACTCCTCAAAGTCTCCAAAATCATCATTTCCTTCGACCGCTGAGGTAGGGGCTGTGTTAAAGTCTTCAAAATCATCGAACCCAGAATCGTCAAAATCCGACTCAGGCGCTGACGGCGGCATGGTCGTAGACAGAGAGATAGAAGGTTTAATGGGGGAGAGAGTATCCGGGGTGACGCTGCTTCCCCATACCGAGGCGCCGAAGGTCAAGTCGTCCTCCATAGAGACGAAAGTGTTGGAGAGTCAATATGAGTGGAGGTGAGCGAAGTGCGAACGCCTTTGGCGTTGTTTGTGACCCTAATGTAATTAGCCTTCATGTCGTCAAACCACACCTTCCTCTTTGCATCTCTTGATTCGAAACCACCCCCAACCACCCGGAAGACTCACATCAAGCGGTTATATGACATCCTAGAGCTATGCATCCAGCGTAATGATTTTGCCAGAGCAAAACGAGCTTGGGCTATCCTAATTCGGTGCAAGGAATTTCGTTGGGAAGAACACTGGGCTACTGGCTTGTACATCCTCAACGAGGGCAGTGTCTCGACCGAAAATATTCTACAGCGGATTGAATATCTTCGAACGATGATGTTAAGAGACATTGACAAGGTATGTAACTTCTTGACGCAGCTGTTCTAGATTTACACTAGTCTAGGAAACAATGCTCAAGGAACTGATCCTTCTCCTCATTCTGTCCGGTCAATATCAGCAAGCCCTGGACGAACTTGGATTGTAAGTTGTTGTATCCACTTTAATCCTTTGGCGTTCTTACACCGTCTAATAGATACCTTCCTTCATTCCCATACCAAGACAATCCAGTTCTTCACCTATATGCCGGCCTTCTATCTCTTCAGCTTGCACAAGGACAAGACGGTATGTCCTATACGCTTTCTTATTGTCTCATTGTTGGCATGAATTCCTGTGGCCCAGGCTCTGAAGTGCTGGATAGCTCCCTCATCAGAGATGCTCAGTCTCACCTCAATCAAGCAAAATCCATTGACCCATCCAACACAGTCGCAGAAGCTTTTCTCCAGAAAGTACGCATACACCCACTACTTGACATTTACCGTAACCTAATACAATATCAAGATAAACGCTCTACAGAAACAAACATGTAACAATGAAATTATCGACTCCGAAGACGAGACTATGCGAATTGATAACACTACCCCAAAACGCAAGCGTATCAAAACATGACGCCCCAACCATTCATTCGATGTCCGAATCCGAGTCCATGTCGATTGCAGGCATTTCCTCGTCTTCATCCTCTACCACGGGGTTGGACATGGTATATAGGGGTGGATTTGGGGTTGAGGTTGAGGTCTTTGCTTGGGAAAGTTTTTGAGCTTGTTCTTGTTGGGAGGGTTGCGGCTTTGGAGGCTCGATGACAGTTGAACGGAGTGTATTGGGCTCCAGGTCTTCCACGATCTCTTGAGTATGCATCAGCGTAGGTTCAGAAGGCACTACGACCTCCCTCATTTGCCCAGAATGATCATCGGTGGGTTTTGGAGGTGCCGTGGATACTGGTTGCACCGTAATAGGAGCGCTTTTCGGAACGGCTGCGGCTGATATTGCCAAAGGCGTTGTTTGATGTAGTGTCGGGTCAACCATCTCAATGTCAGTGTTCCGCTGTGTCTCGTCGTGCTCTGTATATAATCCTAGAGACCTTCGCAACTCCCTTTCTTCTTGAGACTCTTCACTGAAAGTGATAGCGAGACTTTCCGCGACGGGCATGGACTTTACAAGGGGCGGGAGACGTGGGTGTAGGAGCAAATCAAGCTGCCGTTGAGAGTCCTGAGTAGACCTTAGTTTTAGACCTGCGGTACGATTTGAATGATACGCACCAGAGCATCACCTTTACGAATCAGGACATCAACAATCAATGGCAGGCTCTTAGATAGAGTACCGGAGGTTCCCGTAGCGACCTCTGTACTGATATCGTGAAGTTTGGATAACAAGCCTTGATATAAGACAGGGTCGGGCGAAAGCGTCGCTGGCGGGATACGAGCGATGACGAAGAGAACAGAAATCAAGACCCGGATGGACAATGATTGCACAGCATTGGAGAGGTGAAGGTCTCGTAGAAGGAGTCGCATCACTGGGAACCCGGAGTCAGATCATACTACTGAAACCCCTTGGTCCGGGCATACCTTCCAGTGCCCCGAGAAGTATTTTCCCGTCAGTGTCTGTCGGATAGACGACGGGACGAGCGGCAGAGAATAATTCATCTCCCTCATACGATTGTGCTTTCTTCTTGCCTCTTTTGCTTTTGGATTGGGAGGAACCATTAACCCCAAAATCAGATGCACCGTCTGAGCCGACGAGGATCTTTGAGATCGAAGGGAGGACGGCTTTCATCAGGCGAGTTGCGATCAGGGGTGAGTGAGATGAAGGATAATGCCGCAGAAGAGTTTCCAAGGTATGAAGCAGAATATAGTGATGTCCACTGTTAATGAGGTGAGCATGTTGCATTTAGAAGGCTACGATTAGCATACGCTGTAGGCTGCTGTTCTAGGTGTATAGCGAGAACAGTCAGGATTTGAGTGAGATACGGTTGAAGGTGGCGACCGACTCTGGTAAACGTCAGACTATGCTAAGTCCTAAGAACATGCGACAGACCTCTCCGCGAGGGAAATGACCAAGGAGCACCCAAGCTCTTGGATTCTTGGAACCGCAGATACTTCGAGTGTATGAATAGTTGCATCGACGAACCCGTCCCTCTAACGAAACCGTTGGTGGGGAAAAAATAACCGGATGATAGGTAGGACACTTACCTTAGTGCTGTCTATCGTCCTCAAGAGCTGGAGTGCGAATCTAACTACTGCCCCAAGAGGCAGTTGGACTGACCGGTAAACCGTCGCGCTAGAATCTCGCATTAGTATAGGAGACATCAGCTATCAATGACACACAGACCCTAAAAGATCATCAAAAATGGTCACCGCACACTTGAGTCGGTCAAGGTACAGCGGAATGAAAGTGACCGGATCTTTGTTTGGAGGAACAGAGACGCCAGCAGGGACTGAGAAAGTTCAGTAATATCTTTTGGGGGAACTCAGCAACAAAAGTACCTGCTGCACTGAATGTTGTGCGAAGGGACCAGAACGCATTTGTTCCGAATGCCAGGGTCTCGTCGAGAGTTTTCCTCCAGAGATTGGATGCGCCTACCTTGCCTCCAGTGACATGGATAACAGAGTACAGACGGGAGGCAGCGCTAAGCACCTCATAAGGAACTGGTACATGGGGGTGTCCATCAAGAAAACGCAGAGCGAGGTTGGAGAGTGCAGTATAAGAGGGCTTATGTAGCGTCGGGTAGAGCGGAATAAGGTTGACAAGGGTTGTTATTGCGGTGACCTGGAGTCTGGGGTCGAGCAGGGTTGAACTATCCAAACGGCGGCACCACACACCTTCAGTTCCGTGTCACCTGTTTGCTCGGCCAAGGCAATCAGCGCAACCAGTAGTTTAGGAATGTTCGGCGTTGCAATTTGTCGGCGGAATTCCGAGATGTCATGCGAGCGAGAAAATATCGTTCTCAGGAGTCGGATTGCAGCCTTCAGCACCACAGGAGGTTCACTTTTCTTATATAGAATAAATGAGGGCGACTGTACAGAAATCCTAACCAGGCAGACCAACTGATAGTAAAGGGAGAACAACCCCAACCCAGCTTTGACCATTTTCGAGTAGCAATGTTTGCGACATTACGGCTGTCTTTTGCGCGAGAACTAGGCCTACCCAGCGTCCTCCGGGTTCTTTTGAGTGTAATAGAGCTTGTATACGAGCCGTCCATTTCGATAAATGGGGAGAGGGTTCGAGATATCCTGGTGTGATTGTGTTCAGAATGAAAGGGAGGTGTAGAACAGCAGAAGCATCTGAGGCGAGGTGGATGTTCAGCAGAATTTTCAGAGGATGGTGTTCACTCATCTCTCTTAGATTTGAATGTGTTCATTGATGCCATTGATTTTTTGGTGGGACGCTATTGCCATCCGATCCTAATACGAACAAGCAGAGTCGGGCAGAGATCGTCTTGGCGATCAACGGTTATGTTACCAATTCAAGGCAGTGCCAGGAACGCATTACACCACTCCCATTCCTACACTCTAGTTGCCTCTGACTTGTCTTACAAGGTTTATGTGAATATACTAAGATATGGCTGCTTCTTCATCCTCTGCCCAGGACATCGAGGAACATCTGCAACTTTCTGCCTTTCAGGTACATGCGACCCCCTGACCCACTCGGATGCGCAACTCATGAGGTCCATCAGGGCAAATTCGACGTCACAGAATTCGTCTCCGCAATATCTGAGAAGCTCATCGCACAATCCAAAGCGGATAATGGACGTGGGTTATACTTTCAGTTCCGAAATACCCTGAACCGCCAATGAAGAATATGTTACAGCATTTGACCCCAAGCCTTTCCTTCAGACGTTCGAGGTTGCTGTTGACAAGCTCATTGAACTTCGCAAGGAGGTACAAACGAAAACAGAACAGATGGAGAAGAGCGTCCGGGTGGCGGAGCGAGAGTATTCCAAGAAGATGGCAGACTTGAATCGCAGCTTCGACGTACGTTGTGAGCCTGCCATATTAATTTACCTGACATTTCGACAAATGCATATTCAGGCTGTTGGAAATACGTTCTCTGGTATGGAGAGTAGGATGAACGATGTCAGCAGTACTGCCGTTCGAATAGGTCGGCCTTTCTTTCTCTCATCGTTCGCCCACTGAACAAACTGTGTCTAGGTGACCAGCTCGAGACTGTCCATGTCGAGCGGCAAAGAGCTCAAGCTGCGTACGACCTGATAGACTACTACAATCAGTTCAGTAAAGGAGATACAAATCGATTGGATGCTCTGAGAAAGGAGGGACGCGCCGGTCGACGACAAGTAGCGATTATCCTCCGACGACTCAATACAGTGGCCAAAGAAGTGGATCTACCTTCTGCAGAAAAAGTGAGCATGCCATACCGCCATCCTCCGCTTCATGGATTGATCGACCCGCCCTCCCAGACTAGGGAGAACATTGAAAAGTACTGCGAGAAGCTTGAGAAGGAAATGCTCAATCTTTTCGACCGCTGCTATCGTAAAGGAGATCCTAAGATGATGCACGTATGTCGCTTATGCTGGTCCTTGATGCACCTATCTGAGCCACGCTTCTCAGCACTGCGCTCAAACACTATTAGAATTCAATGGAGGGGCTTCATGCGTTCAGGTCTACGTTAACCAACATGACTTCTTCATTAACTCGGGACAGAAAGCAAAACCCTCCGAGGACGCCGTGCTGTAAGCGACACTTAAATTGCTCTTCAGCTATGACCGAATTATTCCCAGATGGAGATCGATACCTGACCCAGATATCGGCCCTCCAAAGAGCGAGCTCGGACTTGCAGAGTTGTTTGAGGAAATCCGGGTAACCGTCGACCAGGAGGCTCAAATTGTGAAGGCAGTCTTTCCGAATCCTCCGATCGTGATGCAAGTATTCCTTCAACGCGTGTTTGCCCAGTCAGTGAGTGTACTTCGAGTGTCCTCGCAATGTATATTCGCTAAGCTCTCTGAGTTAGATACAGCAATATATGGAGCAATTGCTGCATAGGGGAGCTGAAATATCTGAGCTCGCTTATCTGCGGGTGTTGCAAATGGTGCATATACAGACTTCGTCGCTGGTAGACGACCTCAAGAGCCACGAACTTCCTTACACATCCCCTCGAACTCCTTACGAGGCGACGGAATTCCGAAGATCATTGACTGGATCAGCCCCCATCACTGGTCAGACCACAACCACAACCATCAGCACCATGTTGGAAACTGCGATGGAGGAGCTGTTCATACCATACACGGAAGGCCAACGGTATTTGGAGCGCGAAATAAAAAGTCTAGGGGCGCTATACGCGAATTTGCTGGCCCCTTTCACTCGTTATCACGTATGTTCTATCAGCTTCCGACCGGCGAGTCCACTCAAATCTCACACAGAAAGCATCGAAAGCCAAATCCTCAATGTTTGACCGTGTCGTCAACCAGATCAATGCATCAAGTGTTGGCACGACAACCTCTGCTCAGGCGGCCGCTGCGTTGATGAGATTTGGTGGTATGGCTTCGGATCGTAAATCAGATCAACTCACCGAAGACCCTGTGCGAGAGGAAGATGGAGTATTATCAGTTGACACAGCGGAGAAGATATTGAAGTGGCATGCTGAGGCTATTGGGAGATGCGTAGAACTCAGTCCGCCCAGTGATGTGTGAGTGAACTTTTCAGTCAATTTCTTGCTATGCCTAACAAGCCCAGCCCCAAGCATACGTTTTCGCTGCTACGTGTTTTGGCCGATGCGATTGCAACATCGTACGTGGACGAAGCCATCGAAACGTAAGGTCAATTTACCTGCACAAAGATTGCATCTCACATTGAGCAGGGCTCAGGCGCGACTGGATGCCGCTGATTCCAAAGCTGAACCATCCTTCCACGCTCTGACGATAGTCCGGTCTACTGACCTCATATGTCATCTCTGGCAGCAGTATATCAACACCGCAATTCTACCCCTTGCTAGCTCTTCGGTGACACTGAGAAGAGAGATGGTCGTCTTTAACAATCAGACCGTTAACAGAATGGAGAGCGGGGCCAACGGCCTCCTGCAACGCGTCACAGACTGTAAGTTTATATACCTTCACGCTACTGCCCTTTTTCCTTACTCCTTTCCGTAGCGGTTGTTGCTTGGTTGTCGCTACAGTTGACAAAGCAGAAGAAGAACGACTTCAAACCTCGCAATGATGATCTCTCATTTGCTCGCGTGAACACCGAACCTTGCGTCACCTGCTGTGATATGTTAGAAAAAGTGCGGGATGCCACGAAGCAGAACCTGAGCGGGAAAAACCTGGACGTATTTCTGACAGAGATTGGTGTGGCGTTCCATAGCCTTCTGCTGGACCACTTGCGCAAATTCCCTGTCAGTGCCACTGGTGGTCTCATGCTCGCCAAGTCAGTATGCCACCTGTCTCTCTCCGAAATGCGTCTAACCTATTCACAACAGAGACATTAAGTCATACCAGGACACAATTAGCACGTTCGGTATTGTTGCTCTTGATGAACGTTTCGAGTTCATCCGCCAACTCGGCAATGTCTTCCTCGTCCGTCCCGAAATACTCAAATCTTACATCACCGAAAATTATCTTGGCCGCATCGACGTATCACTCTTGAAACCTTACCTCGCGTTACGCAGTGACTGGGGTCAGTTTGAAAAAGGGTTCAATGACGCAACAGACGAGACGCCAGATAGCACTGGTAGTGGTGGTCTGAAGGATCGGTTCGGAAGGTTGAGTGTGATGATGAAAGATTTGGAAGGACTCAAGGTCGTGGACGGGCTTGGGTCCATGACTATGCCGACGATACCTACAAGTTTCACTGGCGCTTTCTCAATACCCGCAAGGCCGTTTGGTAACTAGATACAGCCAAATGTCCTGTAATTCTACGATACTTATGTTTGTTGTATTCACTCGCCCTGGAAAAGTGGCTTGCGTTTTTCCCTAAAAGCTTGGAGAGCTTCCATACGATCCTTCGTTGGTAGGAGAGTCTCATACGAAGCGCGCTCGAAGTCCAGACCAGTTTCAAGAGCAAGATCTTCTGAGCGGCCGACAGCTTGCTTAGCTGCTCTCAGTGCTAGAGGAGCTGCAGGAAACCGGCATCAGTTCTCAGTTTCGTGGTATGGGCAGACAGAGCACACACCATTCTTCGCAATGCTTTCTGCAAGAACAAGAGCCCTATCAAAAGCACTTGTTCCGGGATCGGATACATAGTTGACAAGTCCTGAGGAGAGACACGATGAGTTTATGAGGTTATGAAATTGCACTTGGTCACTCACCCCAGTCCAGTGCTTCTCGAGCCGTTAAAGAACGCGCAGTGAATATCAGATCTTTCGCTCTCGAAATCCCAAGTACGCGTGTTGCTCGTTGGGTTCCACCAGCACCAGGAATGATACCAAGTGATGTTTCTGGTAGACCAATCTTGGTAACTTCAGAACCTGGGCGGAGGTGAGTTTAGGGGGCATTATCGGCCAAGTGGACGACGCACCAGCGACTCGAAGGTCACAGGCAAGACTCAACTCCAAACCACCGCCTAGAGCCGGCCCATCTATCGCTGCTATTGTCGGCATTGGAAGAGCCTCGAGCTTGCCGAGCGCGTCGCGGAGATCCGTGAGGAATTTGTTCACTTGGAGTTGGGTCATATTCCTTCTCTCTGCAAGGTCGGCGCCTGCGCAGAAAGACCCTATAGTGGTAGATTTGAGAATGAGCACGCGTACACTGAATAGACGGGGTTAGAACATTAATATTCATAACTTTTGCAAATACCTTTTATCGAAGTGGGCCTCCTCGAGGCATTCTCTCAATTGCTGTTGCAAATGGTTGGGCATCTGCACAGTTTGGTGCATGTGATCATAGACATACCCGAAGAAGAGCAACAGAGATAGCGTTCTTAGCTTGTGGACGATTAAGGGCGAGAGAGACAATGCCAGGATGCGTCTTGACCGGTTCTAGGAATGCTTCCTTCTGGACGGGGGTTGATATAAACCGGCGAGAGCATCTAGACAGCTCGACTGAGATTCGGCCGAAGCGAAGAACGTTCATTCGAAGCATACTGTTCATGATGGTGGTCGTGGAAGGAGCGGGGTTTCGGGGATAATGGGCACAAGAAGCCGGATAAGACCCGCAGACACGGCTACACTGAATATGTGGGGAAGGTAATGATGGCGCAACAAGCTTGATTCTTGACTTCAATGATGCACAGTGTTGTTGCTGCGGCAGTTACTTTATCGGAATGTTGAATGCTGTCGTGTTCCACAAGAGTGATAAATGCTTCGGATCCGACTTCAAACAGAAGAAGGGCCAACTGTCGCTGTCATTCAAATCCTCCATTTCACAAACCTCGTGGACCGTCTTGGCTAAAGTTGCAAGCTTCTTATCCTAAAACATACAAGGTTACGCTCGAGGACAGACAATATGGCCATCGGACCGTGTCGGACGGGTTATAGAGACCCTTCATTTGATTGCAGCTGGCCGTGACCCCTCAGCACCGTGCCCGTTGCTCGTGAGAACAGCATCTTTTCTCCAGCCTTAACCTCGAGCATGATGTCGCAGTGGCCGCTCGCGATGGAAAAGGATGAGATAGTGAGTTGTTATACTTCCTCTTATGTATATACTGGGCTTCGTCCAACACATGATCCTCAGCTAGATTGGAGCAAGAAAATTCTAAACATCTTGAGCGTCGTTGCGCCGGTTTCCATCATTGCTATTTCGATAATTGGTGATGTGATTGCAGCTCTACCCATTCCCAAGTCTCTGCGAGACTTCTATAGGTGGCTGACGGCCCCCTTTCGAAACTTTCTCACCCTTCGAGACTTGGAAGAAACCCCAGGAGGAATAGTTAACGTGTCAGTGTTGAAGGGGCAGATCCTCATGGCATCCGCATGTCTTGCATCGCTTTCCTCTTTGGCTTCTATGGCTTCGCAGCTTTCTCTCGAAGGCCAGGACCCAACCTTAAGAGCTGGAGTACTTTCTATTACATGGGTGGGTTTTGGATGATGGCATATTTTCATTCTGGCATGATTGACCATCATCGAAGCTTTATATTTCCTTCAGGGCTGGAATTAGACCCTTCAAAACTCCGCCATATCTTTTCGCTATTTTTGCGTCCTTCTATGCTCTACAATTGGTCATCAAAATTGGTTTCGCCTTGCTCGTAGTCAAAGTCAACTGGATTGGTGTTGCATGGTCAACCATGAGTCTAGCATTCGCCGGGACCTTCGTCTATATTGCTGGCACTTATCCCCTTAAAACGTCCTTGCCATGCGAAAACGTAGCGAAACCCTACGATGTGAGTTGGTCTTTCATCGCTAATAATTCATTGAAGTTCGAACTTCATGTTCCCAGGTCCCATCCAGTACGCTTTCTTGTCCTGAGGACAATGTTACACTATGGTCTTGGAGTGCTTTCAAATTCGTGGAACCACTTCTTCAACTAGCTACTAAAAGAACCCTTGGGGGGACAGATGTCTGGTCTCTGTCTCCCTACTTCCGGCACCGCAATCTATTCAACAAGCGATTGGAATACCGGTCTCAGTGAGAAAGTTCTTCAGGAACTCCTTGATATTGATTCACACGCCCCCAACAGACATCCGACTCACTCGCTTTTACGATTTTTAATCGTGTCCAACTCGCTTGATCTATTCCTGGATCTAGTATTGGAACTGTGGAGTGCATTTGTTGGTATGTATCTTTGCCGCCGTCACATCCTAGATCTGTGACCTGATCCCTTACAGGGTTTATACCACCATATGCATTAAAGGAGATACTTGCTGTCCTGGTATCGAAGACGCCTGAAGCAAAACGAACGGCATACCTTTGGGCGATAGCTGCTTTCCTTGCCAACTTATCATTCGCTCAAGTTGATCTCTTTCAAGCATGGCACACCAGGAGATGTTATGAGCGTACTCGAGGACAGCTGTTCTGCGCCATCCATTACAAGGCCCTCAGGAGGCGGGATGTTAGTGGAAAGCCTTCCAGCGGCAACAACGGGGAGAAATCTGACCTCGGGAAAATTGTCAACATTATGCGGTATTAATGTTTCCTCAACCACTAGAACAAGGAAACTTATTACACTTGTACCAGGGGTGATTCGTATGCCGTCGCACAACGATTTTGGGAATTCTCAGGAGTGTGTACTGCTCCTGTTCGCCTGGTGATCGCGCTTGTCTTCCTCTATAAGTGTGCCCCCTTCCGCCTGCTCGTGCTGTATTGATATTGATGACAACCAGAATTCTCGGGTGGAGCTCGCTTGTCAGCGTGGCAGTTGTGATGGTTGCATGGCTGTTGAACTACCCGTTGATACAGCGGAACATTTCAGTATGTCTCCTCGGACGACCGACCTAGACGAGCCGGTATTCAACTTTAACTCGTAGATCGCAAGGTCGATGCTAACGGCGATGGACAAACGTATGAACACCGTCAATGAACTGCTACAAAATATCCGATTCTTAAAGTTCTACGGGTGGGGTGAGAAGATTACTCAAACGCGAACAAGTTTTATACTGACCCGCTTGCAGAGAACCACTGGTCATCAAGGGCGCAGGCTGCCCGTGATGATGAACTCCGTTGGAGAGTCCGATCTTACGTTCTGGAAACGATCATAGGTTTCATATGGTATGAGAGTTTTGGCATTACGTCGAGGATTAGCTCAAGAGCTTGCCTTGAAGGATATGGACGCCATCTGCCACAGCACTTGTGGCATTCCTCTGCTACACGCTCGTTGAGGGACAGAAGTTGACTGTGTCAAAAGCCTTCACCGCGATCTCACTCTTTTCTTACCTTCAAGGGCCGATGGCTGCTCTTCCCGGCCAAGTAGAGGCATTATTGAAGGGTAGGTTCCCTGTTACCTGATCCTGCCATATGTTTTGCTGACTGATTCGATAGCTTATGTTTCGATGCAGAGAATCGAAGCCTTCCTCTCAGAAGGGGAAGTGCCAGATTGGGCATCTACCCTCTGCCATGATTTGTCCAACAGCCCCCAACCTACAGAAGCCATTGGGTTCTCCGAAGCTACCTTCGAGTGGGAGGAGCCTCAAGAAGATTCATCACCTTCGCGCTTCCGGCTTGGCCCTCTTGACTTCATATTTCCTGCTGGGAAACTGACACTCGTTAGTGGACCCACGGGATCAGGAAAGACAGCTCTGCTTTCCGCGTTAATGGGAGGTAATGGTGATGTCTTCTTGTCAGCATTACATTGCTTATGTGGGTTTCTTCAGAGATGCACTGTCTCTCTGGCTCCGTCCATATCAATAAATCCCAACACCGAGTTGCTTACTGTGGCCAGAATCCATGTGAGACTCATTGACTTCTTTTGCGTTGTCCGACCCTGATGAGCCTGGTAGGGCTTGAACATGCCACTATCAGAGACAATATTGTCTTTGGTTCCAACTATGGGTACGACAAGACACGATATGAGAGGGTTATAGAAGCATGTGCCCTCCTTCCTGACCTGAAAATACTGCCTGCCGGGGACCTCACTGGTATGTTGCATACCTAACTTGCTGATTTAAGACCTGCATACGCACCAAATCAACAGAGATCGGTGAGAAGGGTATCACTCTGTCCGGCGGGCAACGTGCTAGGATCGCCTTGGCGCGAGCTATGTATTCTCAAGCTCAAGTAAGACGCTTCCAGACCTTTCCTAGATCGTTGATATTGATGAGAACTCAAAGTGCATACTACTTGATGACCCGTGAGTTGCCTCGCTTGAAGTTTGGTATATTTTTGAATTTACCCACCCTCTTTAATGTGAAGTCTTGCGGCGGTCGACATGCACACTGCACAACACATCGTAAAAGCTTGCTTTACGGGCAGCCTCGCCGAGAATCGAACCATTGTTTTAGTCACCCACCATATCAGCCTTTGTCTGCCTATCGCTTCCTACGTCGTGGAACTGGAAGCTGGACGAGTGCTCCACCATGGTGCTAAAGCCGAACTTGCTCAACAGGACATTCTCGAAGATATCGTCCAGGCTGAAGATCACCCAAGTACCGATGACGACGACAGTCCTACACTCCACATGCCCGACTTGAGCGTGGTTGATGTAGGCGATAGCGGGTCCGTGACTCCAGCATATCCTCCTGAATCAGATTCAGATTCGGTGGACGGCAAACTGATTGAAGCAGAAGCACGTGCTGAAGGGCGCGTTTCAATACGAACATACTTGACTTACATCTACGCCGCTGGGATCATCTGCTGGATACTGACTGTCTTTATAATGTTGCTCATACGGTTTATTAATATTGGAAACCAGGTCGGTATCAATCCTCTTGGCTTCTCTTTCTGTAACTCAAGTCTCTTGCGCATCCAGGTATTCCTCGCTAAATGGGGTGAAGCTTATGAAAGGGATAGCAAGTTAATCCATTCCTTCCTTCATCCCATTTATCGACCTGGCTTCCTGTCGTATCCCTGGGATGACTTTCCTTCCCCCGCCGTTGACGTAACACCGTGGTTAATGATCTATCTCTGGATTTCGACGGCTGGTGCAGTTTCGTTGTTGCTGAATATCTCCCTTGGCTACTACGCCAGCCTCAAAGCCTCTCGCTCGCTCTTCTCATCATTGCTTTCACGGATTACTCGTGCGCCCTCCCGCTTTTTTGACACAACTCCAATTGGACGGATTCTTAACCGGTTTACTTCCGACATCGGGACAATTGATGGTGCTCTTCAGAACTCGGCCAAAGCTTGCATCTCCGGACTCATGGACTTTACGGCATCTTTCATCGCAATTCTTGTGGTTGTGCCACGTTTTTCGCCATTCGCCCTTTTCATCGCTTGGCTATATATTCGACTTGCTCCCCCGTATATCTGTGCGTCGAGAGATTTGAGACGATTAGAGTCTGTTGCCCTGTCACCGGCGTTCTCTGGTTTTGACGAATTGCTACAAGGAATAACGCATATCCGTGCATTTGGAATGGAGCAAAAATACCAGGATAGGTTCTACGAGAGGGTAGGTAATTCTCTCCTGAGAATGAAACAGTACTGATGGGAAAATGCAGGTGGACCATTTCCAGACTTTCGATCACGCCTACGTATGTAGTCCTACAAGCATGTACTGAATAGTTCTCTCAGATTTGAACCTTTCTAGTGGCTGGTTAATGGCTGGTTGCGCTGGCGATATGACTGTAGGTGTTCCGTACTGTATCACTGCCCGTTTTCATACTAGACAGGTCTGGGCTCGGTTGTTGTGTTTGTGGCCACTCTGTTCGCACTTGGTGCTGGCCTCACCAACGGATTTACTGCCATCGTCATCAGCCAAGCTGCTCAGTTTGCTGAGGCCAACAGACAGCTAGTCAAGTAGGCCCGAGCTTATTCCTAGTTGTCTCTGAATGACCTGAGCAATGGTTACTAGGGTCGCCGCACAGCTTGAACTCGATTTCAACAGCGTGGAACGAGTGATGGAATACCTTGACGTTCCTCAAGAGGCCCCAGCGATCATTGAGAGCTCTCGTCCTCCCGCTTACTGGCCCTCTTCTACTGGGGAGCTCGTTGTGGAAGACCTGATGGTCCAATATGCACCTCACCTCCCTCCTGCACTCAAGAGCATCAGCTTCACGGTTAGGCCTGCTGAAAAAATTGGAGTGGTGAGTTATCCCCCCGCTTTAATTGTCCTAACGCGGACTAACACACCGACGTGACAGATCGGAAGAACTGGCTCAGGTAAGCTTTGTTTTGGGCGGCACTTTATCCTTCAGCTGACGCCTCTTAGGGAAATCAACCCTAGCACTGTCACTTTTAAGGATGATAGAACCTAGTGGGGGAAGAATAATGTACACCAATCTGTCCATGTTTCGACCAATACTCATGATATCACTAGGATCGACGGAATTGACATCTCAAAGCTGGGTTTGGAGGACCTTCGTACGCGCGTGGTAAGCGCCGAAACAAGCTCTTCCATGGTTTTTGCTGACCCAAATTAGACTATTATCAGCCAAGACGTGTCTCTCTTTTCCGGAACCATTAAGAGTAACCTCGATCCTTTGGACCAGTGCACTCCCCAAGAATGCCTGGAAGTCTTGGAACGATGCCACCTGAACTCTGCTCTCCACTTTGCTCCAACTGTCGAAGAACCAACTATTCTCGACATGCATATCAATCCAGGTTCACTAAGTGCAGGTGAAAAGCAGCTAGTCGCGCTCGCGAGAGCGATCCTGCGGAGGACCAATATTATTATCATGGATGAGGCCACCTCGCAAATCGATATCCACCTTGATGACCGGGTGAGCCCTCATTAAGCTCAGCCCATAATTGGGGATCTCACGCCCTATCGACAGATTCAGCATACCATGCGAGATGAGCTAGTGGGCTCGATCGTCATCACGATCGCCCATCGTCTGAGAACCATTATCGACTACGATCGCATTCTCGTTTTGGATGACGGAAAAGTTGCTGAATTTGACTCTCCCAAGAGTCTCCTGCGAGACACCAACAGCAAGTTTAGACAATTATGTCAAAAAAGCACAGACTGGCCGTTTTTTTCGTCACTTCTACGTGGCTGGGATTCCGATGATTCTTAGTTTAGTCTGTTGGATTTCTTTTGCTTTTGTTTAGCGGATAGGTTCATTATATATACACGGATGTTATGGCAGTGCGAGTATATGTGTGATTTGACATACCGTCATATCCTGTCAGAATATTTGACCAACGTTGTTGAGGAATGGTAGCCCTCCAGGTTTGGGTCATGTGATTGGCGATTTTCCAGGCCCACCTCGTTTCCCCTCACCTACTTCGGCGTGAACCTTTGAGCGATCGTGCTTCGTGAAGGCACCCAAACAATGGCGACCTCAACAGCCTTTGCAGGGTCTTGGACATCACTCCCAACTGCTTTGACGCCTTGGATGTACGGATATCATGCATCCGGAATTTGACTCAAGTGCTAATGGACTTCGCAGCTCAGATGTAATACAATCTATGGGATACGAACAAATGACACCAGTACAAGCCTCCACAATACCCCTGTTCATGAAGAATAAGGATGTCGTTGTGGAGGCCGTGACAGGATCGGGAAAAACTCTAGCATTTGTTATCCCTATACTAGAGCGCCTCATTCGCAGGGAGACTCACCTACGGAAGAACGAAGTGGGAGCATTGGTTATTAGTCCAACGAGGTACATTTTAGGTCTATCTTTTTTCAGAACATTCCTCATCAACAGCCAGAGAATTGGCATCACAGATTCATTCAGTGTTTTCGCTCTTTCTCAACTCTCAACCACAACCCGAAAATTCCGACGACGAAATAGCACAAGATGACCAAGCGCCCAAGGAATATCCTCCACCATTACTTCTAGTTTCCTCAAACCAGTCGTCGCCGACGCAAGATCTTGAGAGGTTTCTCTCTACTGGAGCAGACATTGTCATTGGTACCCCCGGTCGCCTTGAAGAGTTTTTGCTAGGGAAGGGGAGAGACTCTGTCAGTGTGAAAGAGCTTGAAGTCTTGGTACTGGATGAGGCAGACCGGTATAAATTTGTGCATATATGCACTATCCATAGTACTGACTTGACCCAAGTCTTTTAGATTTGGGATTTCAAGACGCATTGAAACGGATTATTACTCATCTTCCAAAACAGCGAAGGACGGGTCTCTTCAGCGCAACGATGACAGACGCAGATGCCATGACAGAACTAGTCCGGGTTGGCCTGCGTAACCCTGCGCGAGTAGTGGTGAAAGTGCAGGCGAAGAGGGCAAAAGGAAATGCTATAGTTGAAGAAAGACGAATACCAGCCAAGTGAGTTCCTCTGTATCCTCTGATATCTTCCCGCCGATCTCCAGTCCAGTCTACAGAACTACTATATATCATGTCGTGCCTCGGAGAAACTACTTCAGTTATCACGCATAATCGCCTTCGAAACCGCCCAAGGTCGATCTTCTAATTTTATTGTATATTTTGCTACTTGCGCATGTGTCGATTATTTCTATAAGGTTAGTGAACCTCTTGGTTTACCGGCCTTTGATTCAACCACATTCGCCTACAGATCCTACCCTATGTCTCATCGCCATCCGTCACCTTTTACTCCCTTCACGGTCATTTACCCCCCTCAGCGCGAACACGTACCCTGAACAACTTTGCCTCTGCCACTTCAACTCCAACACATCCATCAGTTCTCCTCGCGACAGATGTTGCTGCTCGGGGTCTCGACCTTCCTAACGTTGATGTTGTCATTCAATTTGATCCTCCATCCGATCCTAAAGCCTTTTCCCATCGCTGTGGACGAACTGCCCGAGCCGGACGGAACGGAAGGGCATATGTTTTGCTTGTTGGTCGGGAAACCGAGTTCGTAGGCACGCCCTCTTCCTCCCGATTACCAAAAATCTTCTCCTAATGGCCCTTTTCGCAGAATTTATGAACATACGCAAGATCCCATTAAAACAGCACGCCTACGTATCCAAGAGCCTTTCCCTTGTGAGCACAGACAATAGTGAGCGACAGCCAGATGACGAAGTCAATGATTGTCTCTCTCGCATCCGCACAAGAATCTTAGCAGACCGTGCCTTTAATGACCAGGTAAGTCTACTGTTTTTTGTCGATCCTCCCAGAAATCAAGTTTTTTCCCAGGCTGCTAAAGCTTTCGTCTCCTTTGTTCGTGCATACTCCAAACACGAAGCGTCCTACATATTCCGAATAAAAGACTTGGATCTCATCGGGGTTGCTAAAAGCTTTGGTTTACTTCGATTGCCGAAAATGCCTGAGCTACAAAATGTGGATAAGAGCGGATGGACAGACGCCGTAGTCGATGTAAGTCCACGAAAATCCGATTCTATCGTTCGATGAAAAGCTTACATTCGCGCAGTGGGATAATTATGCATATGCCGATAAAGCTCAGGAAGCCAAACGGCTGGCTGCTAAAGCCGTGGACCAGGCCGCTCTTGAGAAAGAGCGTGAACAGCGGCGGCTTGACAGGGCTAAAAAGAAAAAAACCAACACTGCATGGAGCGAACAAACCATGAAAAAGGAGGAACGGGTGAAACGCAGAGAAAAGAGGGCAAAGAAAAAAAAATGGCTCAAAGAGCAACAGTCCGCCAACATGAAAATCTCTGAAAGTTCATCGAATAAACGGCCCCATTCGGATATCGTCAGCAGTGGAAGCGACAACGATGAAGACGATTGGGATGAGCTTGCGAAAGAGGAGAGGATGGCAAAAAAGCTTCGGAAAGGAGAGATATCGCAACGGGAGTTTGATGCTGCATTTTCAGATCTGTAGTTCCATGGTTCGTTTCGAACGAATCAAGTCGAGGCCAACGCTCATTAAAGTGATTGTACAAGTATGAAAGTACAGGCAATACAGTAGTTGATACAACAAGAGAGGTCCAATGATACAACACACGAAAATATCTGAACGAAGAAAAATATAGTTCATTTCTGACCCATCTTCCTGATTTGCAAAGCAGGGCGCATCTGGAGTGAACACGTCAATAAGCGTCGTTGCTCTGCAGAGACAAGTGGAGAACATACCAGCTCGACGAAGACCGGCAACAATTGTGGAATATGGACCAACTCCGGGGGCTTGACCAAATTCTCCTTTTTCTTCTTGTCCACCTTACTGTTCGACTTCGGTGGTGATGACTGGCGTTGCTGCGACTGCTGACTAGAACTAGGCGAGGATCGGTTTGTTCTTGTTGGCCTTCTCGGTGGAGGGGGTAGTTCCTTTCCGGTATTGGAGTCAAGAGACTTTGGAGGTTTTGGTGGCAAGGGCTTCGATGAGGAAGACGCTGAAACAACGGGTACAGCAGTCTGTGGCGTTTTGGGGAGTGGCGGCACAGGGGGTACGGTCTCGTCGTTTGGCTTTCGAGAACCAAGTGATGTTAGTGATCGCATCCTCACGAGTGATAACGAGCGTTTGCGACGTGGAAGAGGTGGCGTCGAAGCTACTGAGGCCGTTGAGGCTGCCGCTGCTGGATTTCTCGGTGTCATTGGCGATCTTGTTACAGAGGCTTTTTTTGCGTGGAGACGAGGTTGCGGATGGGCATGGGGGTGAGATGCGGGTTCAGAATGTGGCGAAGGTGAGCTGCTCGAGGATTTACTATCCTCCGTACTTCCTTCAGAACCAGTACTGCCGGCACTATCTGCCTCGCTGCTACTCGTTTCCTCGCTGGTCAAGTACTCATCGTCGGAGTACTCGTCACTCGAGTCACCCGTTTCCTCTGCAGCAATGTCTTGCGCATCACCTCCAGCCAACTCTCCGAAGTCAATTTCCCCGAGGACTCCATTGACCAGAGCCTGAGTCGCCTCATCTTCCGCATCTGCGTCACGGTAGCCCTGTGCACTACCAAATCTTCGACGAAGCTTATCCTCATAAAGCACCTTCAACTTGTAATGGTATGTTGCGACTTTGTCCACCTCTTCAAGAATTTCTGTTCGTTCTTTGCCTGTATGCGGTAGGAGGAATTCCAGACTGAGAGGCTCGCCAAGTCCTTCACGCACGACGGTCAAGAACATTTCGATCCATCGCATGAGGCTGTCGAAGAGACCTTCGCCTTTGGAATGAACCTTGTGAACGAAATAGTAGAAAGATTGTTCGTGTCGTTGAATGAGATCAATGAAAGCTTGGACGGTGCGGTGAGGGTCCTCCTGAATCACTGTCAAGACGAATGTCACCACATTATATCACGGTATACAGAGATTGGAGACATACTATCTTCCACCTGCTCTACGGTCCTGATGAGGTCAACGATGAAGTTCTGCAAGTCGCTTAAAGAGTCCGCAATACTGGCCGCACGATATACCTGTGCCAGGGGAGAGTAGAATATAGTGATGATGTCCTTCAATAACTCGGCAGTGAAACCCTGCGTAACGCTCAGCACAATGCCCATCAGAACATGAAAGAGCGTCACCTCGAAAATAAGGTCGATGAGCATCTCTCTATCCCGTAACCTCGTGTAAAGATAGGCCAAAACCTTCAGATCCTCCAACAACCAGGCATCTTCGTCCTGGGGACCGTCGTCGTCGTCTGAATCCGCTAGTGACTCTTGGTACTTCATGTATTGTGCATGAGCCTTATGCGCTCTTGCGAGCCTGTGCATTTGCGGCCTCGAAAGCGCAGGCTGTTCACTGGATCGGAGGATAACAACAAAAATATTCATTTTCTCCGAAACTGATTGGAATTGCTTAGTCACGGAAGACGGGTATGTGAAGTAGTCAAGAAACATACTTGAATCGGCCTTGAACATTTCCTGGATTTCTCGGGGCGCATACACGAACTGTCGAACTTTCTCACACATAAGTGGGTCATCGACCTTGTCTTTAACGGCCTCAATATCTTCTTGAATTTGCTTTACCTCCTCGGTCAAGGAACTCGTAAACATCCTGTGCACTACATATCAGGACACCTAATTGCGCATTGCGCATTCCTCACTCACCGCTGGAGCAAGCTTTTCCCACCAAATGGCTGAGCCAAGAAAAGATCCAAAATAGCTATCCTCTGAAATAAATCACAGTTGGTGAAACGATCAGCAAGCGGAACTTACTCCTAATCATTCCGATTGGGTTACTAATTTTCAGAGCGGCCTTGAGCATGAAATAGGGCATAAGCCCGTGAATTCTCTTGAGTCCAGTAAAGGTTTCTGAGGCATTGTCCGAGGCCACGAATTGGTGGAACACGGTCGACGCAAGCCTAGGCCTCTCCTTAGATGACAGTTCGCAATCCTGTCAGCTGTAACCAAATCACTCACGAGATCCGTGCCCACTCCGTGACAGCCTGGTAATTGGCTGGTAGGTCTCTGATATCAGGCGTAACTTTGATGGTCCCAAAGATGTGTGTGAGTCCGTCTGACGAGGGAGATTGGTGAAAGGTTGGTGCATTCATTTAGTGATAGGCATTGTATCGAATCCAATGCTGGGCTCACCTTTTCCCATAATATCGCCTTTGACGCTCTTCACCGCATCCCGAAGCCCATCGACACGGCTCGCGATCTCCTTCGCAAACTTCTTTCGGCCATCCTCCCGCATCCGATCTGCTTCCTCTCGTCTTCTAGCATCCTCTCGCTCCTCCGAGGTCAATGTAGTCGGACCGCTCAATAAAAATGACTTGAAAACAGGCGATGAAGCGATCGTAGGCGAGGCCATCAGCGTATGGAGATAGGAACGAAGGGTCAGACGGTTCTTCTCCCGGGCGAGGCGGGAGGGAGCCTCCGGAGTTGGTTGCGAGTCGTACGAGGCACTACTTTCTACACTAGAGAAGGATGGGCGGGGCGGGGTTGCCGTCGTGGGGGAAGAAACCGTCACATATGTACGATCCTTTTGGGGTGGTGGTCGGATGGATTCCTCCGGATGTGCTTTTCCTAACTGGGGAGAGATAACAGCGGGATTTTAACACAAGTAACTCGGCCTTGCGAAAAGAAACTGACTTCGTTCGCCAACGTTCTGAAATCGCCGTAGCGTCTGGAAACGTAGACATCCTCATAACGTGCCCGTCTTGTTCTAATTATGAATTCCTGCGCGGAGTTGAATCGCAACCTTGACGGAGATAGGGAAACTCACATCATGAGCACGACTCCTGACCCTTCCCTTGTCAACCACCGTGCGCACAGAGACAATATTGACCTCAAACCAGTCTCGATTCTTCTTCAGCTTTGCCATTCTCTTCTTTGACAAAGTTTCCAGCCGATCCAAATCCGCCTGAGTCAACCTAACCACTTCCTCCTTCTCCACCAACCTCGTTGCAGCACCCAAAAAGAGACTGAGATTCCTCTCTACCTTCAATAAGAGCTTCTTCCTTGTTGCCTTCTCTCCTTTACTCTCGGCGTCGTCATCGTCCAACACCGAGGATGAAGACAAACTCCGTGAGATCATGCTCGCCACAAATGGCTGCAGCTTTTGAGAATAGAAATCCTTCGGGGCGGAAGCCATAAACGGGAAGGTCAGGACAAACTGCCGAAACATGTATTGCAAAAACGGCATATCGACATCGGGTGCATTTTTAGGCGGTGGCTGGAACGGGGGTCCAAGGTAAGACAGAGTCGATACATTCGGCCAATGTGGATTCGGGGTTGTGATGGCCTCCAATTCGCGTTCAAATTGTAGCTGGATGAGAGACTTTTTAAGATAATGGGCGCGTAATGGGGTGAGTTCTTCAGGGTTATTCGCATGTAGGGCTTCTATTGGATTAGCCGCAACCACTTTCATGGGTTGTGGCGGCGTGTCTGTTGCTGCTTCATTTCCTTTCTCTCCATCCTGTTTCTGTGATTGCGCAGATACATCTGGCAACGGCACACCTTGTTCGTGCTCAATAGGAGAGTCAAAAAGGCTCCGCGACTGTTGGGCGGGCACCATACCCGTGCTGCGGGCCTGCGGGACAGCGGTGTCTATGAAGTCTGGTGTAGGTGGTACACTGCGAGTTGGTCTAGGAGGATGCATTGAGCTCGAGCGTGGGCGATACAGGGCATACTGAGGAGAAGGTTGGGAAACCACAGCGTCGACCGACAGCCTAGGTGGTGAAGCCACGCCCTGAGATTCTGTAGACATGGACCTTGCTATGGAGGTGGCAGCCATGGGGAGACGCTGGGATGATGGAAGTTGTGGAGAGAGAGAGTCTGGTAGGGGATGGGTAAAGCTGTGTTGAGGCATGGATCATCAAAGACAGAGAGGCTCCTCTCAATCAAACATACTACATACTCTTCTGCTCATCTCCCCAAGTACTAGACGTCAGCTTACGTAACTATCGTTTAATCTATTTCGATCCCGACTCCCCGGACCCTGCCGCCGCGGTGACTTTGTCCGCAGCTCCGTCCTGTCCCTTTCCATTCCCCTGAGCCCCAGTCTGTGCCCCGCCGACCTTTAATGTGTTCCATCTTGCACCCCAGCTTGTGAAGAACCGTAATAGCCACATCGGCTTAATACTAGGATGTTCGACAACATCCTCTTCTTCATCTTCAGGCGGAGGTAGAGACATCGCCACTCCCGGAATGTCAACTCGGTTCTCCTCTTCTGCCTCACTTTCCGTCCGACCCAGGTAATCCACTAGTCTTCTTTCACCATCCAACCTCCATTGTATTCGGTTGAAACGTCCATGCGCGCCGTGCTTTCCGGGAGGCAGTCGCCGGCCGCCTGCTCCGAAGACCTTTTCGCGCAGCTCGAACACTTTCTTCCGTGAAAGCGATGCCGTATGCCATAACTCCGGTATTAGGAATTGCTCAGATTCATATTGAAGTGTGTTCTTCGCCTGTGCAATCTGGTCCGCTTTATATACTTGTCCGTCTATTTCCGGAATGACTTTGGCTCGACGTTCGACTTCAACGATTGCGTCCTTGTGGTGTTCAAAGTCGTCTTGGAGCAACGAGTTTGTTGTACAGAGCGTCGACGTTAGAGTCTATAACATTGTTAATATTCGGGACCATATATGCCGAGTGTGATGCTTACCTCAAGGCAGGCGACGACGTTCCGCAGGTGTTCTTCTCGCCGCACCATGATAAGTACTTGGGCGCAGAGTTCAACGTCAATTTTCATCCTATCGGGGCTCAACACTTTCATCGACCGTAAAGAGTCGAGGTCGTGGTAACTTCTCCTGTTCCATGTTGGCATCCACTCTAACTCAGGGAAGCATTAACATACCTTCGAACGCCAAGTGTCTTTATCCTCCTCCATCCATCAATATCAGTCTCGACCTCCCTCCCATCAAGCGCTTCGCTCTCTTCTTCCTCTTCTTCCTCCTCTTCCTCCTCCCTCGTCCCATCCAGCGTTCCCTTGGCTAATCTCCGTCTCTTCCTCCTCTCTCTCAAATACTTTCTAGCATCACCACCCCACGCACTCCTCGTGTCCGACCAACTCGCAAGCCTCTGCTGAAATACAGGTCTCTCTCCCCACCGCTTCGCACCTAACCCGGCAGATGGTTTTGCTTTGTTTCTATCAAACTCAAATGCAGGTCCCAGAGGAGGAATGTTCGCGAACACATCGGTTGAGTGTGGTTGACTCTTCGAGTTACTAGCTCCGCTCCCTGCGTTGGACGATCCCGATCGCCCGAGTTCGGCTGTTGAAACACCTCTCGAGATGTCATAGAATGGTGATCGCTTGCCGTTGTGCGGATTATTCGAATCTTCCAAAGTGAAAGCGTTAGACTTGTAATCACCTAGAACGACGATCAATAACTACATCATGAAGAAATCGTCGAAACATACTACTCGGGGAGACCTGTCCGCTATCTAACATCATTTCGTCTTGCTCCAAGTCACTTTTTGAAATAACGATCAGAACGGGGTTGAAGTGGTAGACACTAAAACTCACCCAGCCAAAGGAATAGGATGAAGCGTGGGCGATTGAACCCTCTCTTTCCCCTTCCCGTCCATCCTCGAATTCGGCGATTTCGAAACCAAGGAGAATCGATGTGACCCTTTCCCCTGCCTTCCGATCGACCCAGCGGGCGATGCGTTCCCAGGATCCATACTGACCTGTCCTTTCTTTTTCGACAAGCTGCGGAAGTGTCATACGTTCAGAACAGCTCTCAAATTCCACGATCGAGGCGGAAGGGAAAATAACGGAACAAGATGCTTACCCAGTCCAGCTCCCCAATTTCCTCTGCACCCTCTCACTCCACACACCTCCGAAACTACCTACGAGCCTTCCCTCCATCTGCAGATCACTTTCTTCACCCTCCGTACTTCTCCCTCCGACACCTTCGCTCCTCGCCTCCTCACCATCACTCACCACACCCGCAGCGGAACTAAGGCCACCGTAAATTTCGATTTTCTCGCGTTCCTTCTCCCATTCCCTCAACGCGACCACATCCGCCACCCTTCCCGACCACAGCATCGATACAATCGCGCCATGGTCTCCGTTCACCATGGACAGTGGTAATGCGGTGGTCGAACGGGTGTTATAGTTACCGCTCAGCCCCAGCGGCAAATTCCCCCTCCCCAAATCCACACTCTCGCTCCCCTTCCCTCCCTTCTTCCTCCTAGCCCTGACACCATGTTTCTTGCCCTCCTTCTCCATAACCGAAATGGCAAACCTCTCCAAGTCAACATTCACATCCCAAACACACGCGGTACCATTCCCAGCACCCGCTGTCCCAGCAATGCCACTCGCACCGCTCAACAATAAATTCCCCACACCTCTAAACAACTGCCCTCCACTACTCCCAACACTCAAGTTCCCATCCGCTTCACCACCACTCAACGTGCCTCCACCTCGTTCATCACGCCCACCATCTCCAGCCCCGTCATCATAATCCCTATCCGTCGCATTCGTCACAGCGCTCGTCAAATCCTCGAGTTTTTCCTTCAACACCCTCTTGACCTTGCGTCTCGTCTGACCTCCTGAGACTCCAAATCCTGAGCCCGAAGCACCACCAAGGGCACTGCCCCCATCTCGGAGCCCAAGCGTAGATGTGCTCCCGCCAGCTCCTACACCTGTAATCCCAGCTCCTGGACCTCCAGAAAGACTCAGGTTGTCACCTTCATTCATACTCGCCACACGTTTCGCATATGCAGCTTCAATCGACTCGACCAGCTCTTTTGTCAACACCACAGGAACGGTCGCGAGATGCGTCTGAGTCGCATTTGCACTATTGCTGCCATTCTGTGGGTTTGGTTGCGGAAGTGACGATACAGAGGGGATGGAAGTTCCTGGGTTGAGGAAGGCAACAGCGGCGAAAGGGGCGGTGGTGACCGCTGTCGAGAGTGGCGAGATAGGGAAGTGGTGGCTTGCTAGGTGTATTGTTGACGCTGGAGGAGGGCTAGGGACGCTCGAGGGAGAAGTAGATTGGGGTGAAAAGCAGGTAAACGTCGTTGTCGATGAAATGTAGGATGAGAGTGCTGATATAAAGGCGTGAGGATGGAGGAAAGGGTCTTTGGGAACAACCTAACGACGAGATAAGCGAGGATGTTGGAATGAAAGAGCTAGACTCACATTTGAGTAGCCTAAGGCGGACAGTTTGTTACGGATAGACAATACAAGACTAAGAAGCGCAGAGACGAAGGTTGGCTCAGCTATTCGTTCTGCAGGCTGAATGGATTTAGAGGACACCGGATATCCCGGTCGCAATTCAGCTCACCTCTAGTCCAGCGCGAGGTTCACCAATTTCAGCTATCCATTGCTCAATGCCTCGGACTGTAACGTCGCATAATAAGCCATCTATCAACGGCATACCACCACCGCAAGCCAGGCCTGCCTTTACGTCGTACATTCCAAACAACATGAGCCCAGCCTGGACGAGCTTGACCAATTCTAATACCGTGGCATTGAAGAACGGGAGGTCCTTCGTCCTTCCCTTCGTGTGGGTTCCCAAAAGTGTGACCGTTGACGGACCTAACGATCCAATACCCTCGATTCCGGCCTGACCAATGTCTCTTCGTACACTGGAAGTTGGGGTCGGCCCGACAATGTGGATACTCGGTCTGCTGCTGCCGGCTTTCGATAAACTCCCCTTCGGCGAAGAATGCGACTGACTTCGGCGATGTGTGGGTTTCCAAGTGGGTGAACCAATATGGGGATCTTTGGACGCCAGGCTGGAAGAGGCAGAGACAGGTTGCGAAGGCGGTAATGGGAGGTGGTCGGAAGAGGTTGGATATGGGTGGTGGTGCAGAGGCAGAGGAAGGCTGCTCGGTAGAGTTATTTCGGGAATGTGATAAGTAGAGATGAATCGTTCCTTGTTTGAATCGCTAATTACAAGATTGATCATTACCATGGGATTATGAAATGTAGGGTGCAATGACAGACCTTGGCTCTTCAAGCGTCAAAGCGGACCGTCCGCTACAACCCATGCGTAGAAGGTTGATGTTAACGTACAGCTGGTCCTTGGCGAGAAGAAAGTTGCCGTGGGGAATATGCACGATGGTGTAGTCCGAGCGGAAATAGGCTAGAGATGTGGCCATGAGTACGCCGTAGGAAGTCTAGATCTCGGTTATTTGGAACGCAAAGCTCAAACAGAGAGAGAGACAAACCTGTTTCGGACGAGCACTAGCATCACGACGGAGATGGAAGAGGGCTTGTTCCCACTGAGCGGCGGCTTCCTTTTCCGAAAGAGACGAGGAGGGCGCGAGGGCAGTCATGGTGATCTAGCGAAGGGTGTCAATCTTTGGACAAAGTTGCGCCGAGTTGGACGTACTTTGTGGGACGGATCACCCGTGTATACAGTAAGAACGGTGATGGGACGATTACGCTCCACGATCCTATGCCAAGAGTAAGGAAATTACAGGTGCTGAGAAGAGGGGAAGACCGACCACTTCTCGACAGCATACATCTGGTAGCCTTCGATCTCGAGCTGGTCTTGGACAACATCAAAGTTGAGGGGTAGGCCGAGCCATTCTAGGGCAGTGTCATGTGAAGAGGCAGGCTGCGAGTCCGACAGCTGGGAGACGGAGGGCGAACGGGCACGGGGGGAGCGAACAGAGGAGCGTGGTGAGCGCAAGGCGCCGTCATTCGGCCGGACACGTGGAAGAAGGAGGCGGGAGGGAGGCGGGAGGGATGAAATAGTGGAAAGTGCGGAATGAGCGCGGACCGGGTGGGCGGGGAGCTTCTGAGCCATGGTGGTAGAGGAGGACGACTCGAGATTGAGAGAAGGAATTGTGACTGATGATGTAATGCTTTGATCATTCATATTCACGTGGGATTTTGGCAACAGATCGGAATAATGGAGGATCTGGACCTCGTCCACGAAATGCGCTGCCGGGAACATTCCCTCCCTGTCCTTTTGGCCAATGGCCCACCTCAAGCGCAAGGAGGCGCCCTCAGAAATATCCTCAGAAGCTCACTCAAGCTCTCCGCGAAGGCGGCGTTCTGACGAAAGTAGACAGAGGTCGGACACACACTCATCCGTTCGCAGGAGTCCATCTGGGAGGACATCGAGACAAGAAGATGAAGATCGTGGGGGTCTATCGGAAGGGAGCAGCAGTCATATATCTGACAAGAAACAACCTCCTCCCACCGACGACTCTTCTTCGTACATGCCCTCTCCAGCTGCTCTCCGCCGCCTCCTTCTCTGTCCTTTCTGCCGAAATAACCTTCGCCAACCTACCACTCTCCACTGTGGACACTCTGTCTGCGCTCACCATGTGACTTCTTCCTCTGAGCCCAGACACGCTTCCGTTGCCTCCGTCCCTCCCGTCTCATCACTTATCCTCCCCCTCTGTCCTCTTCCAGAGTGCTCCGCCAAGTCTGGTCCATCTTCCGTGCTCCCCCCCATTCATACCTCTTCGCACGTTCGTTACCGGCCTGCTCCTGCAGCCCCAGGAGTCCCCCCTCCCGTTCAACCAAAGACCGTTCTAGACCCTCGGTTAGATGTCACCCTGAATAAGGTCATCGCTTTGGTTAGTCGCACAAACCAATCCCTCGACACCCTGGCTGCACCACCAGAATATTCGGATGCCAAATCAGATGCTGACACGTCCTCATATTCCTCCGCATACGTATACGACCACCCAGATAACCGCCTCCAAAAGCGCCGTCGTTGCCATCCAAGCCCATCTCGCAACGACCGAGAGGACCAACATATACTCTCCCGCCTGCGGAAACAAGCTGTCCGCCAACGCTCATTGCGTCACGACGAGTCAAATCTCCCACCGTTACCGTCTCCCCGTCATGTGCCCTTGGCCCATTCGAGGGGAGCCACCCTGGCGCGCTTCGAGAAAGATTTGCTCACTGAACTCACTTGCGAGATATGCTTCGTCCTTCTTTATCAACCGATAACCACCCCATGTCAGCATGTAAGAACCAATCCCTTGGTTATACTCCCGATCTAATCCTCTCCAAGACCTTTTGTGCCAAATGTCTTCAGCGATCTCTTGACCACAGCGCTGCCTGTCCACTCTGTAGACAGGACCTCCCAGGCTTCTCATATTTCCAGGACCATCCCACAAATGAAATCCTGCTATCCATTAGTGAGTTCTTAAAATAACCCACCCACCTCGCTCGCTAACTCATCATTTGTTCCTAGTTCTTGAGAGTTTCCCTATGGTGTACAAGGAACGCGGTGAGGCTCTTGCGGCGGAGGAACGTGACGCCCGTCTGGATACTCCAATTTTCGTCTGCCAGCTTAGTTTCCCCGGAATGCCCACCCTATTGCATTTTTTCGAGCCTAGGTACGCATCACCAAACGCGTGATCCTGAGTTCCGACATGAATGGCCTCCTTAGATATCGCCTAATGCTCCGCCGTTGCCTTGAGTCGCCAAACCCCCGGTTTGGTATGATCATGGCGCCAAAACCAGGCATCGGGGCTGCCCAAATCGAGTATGGTACTATGCTTGAAATCCGCAGCGTCCAGATGCTTTCTGATGGCCGCAGCATGGTCGAGACCTGGGGCACCTTCCGTTTCCGTATCCTCGAACGCGGCACTCTAGATGGGTACATGGTCGGTCGCATAGAAAGGTAAGTCAAAATAGATTCCCGCAGGAGAAGATAAAGGGTCATAATCACGTAACCTGGAATTAGAATCGACGACTATCCTGAAGATTTCTCGGCTTCCTCCCTGCTATTCCCCCCGAGCCCAGATGTACCGATAATCTCCGCGACCAATCTCCCAGATACACCTTCGTTCTCGTCCTCCCAAACGGAATCCACATCCTCTGCAGGCCGCTCACATACTCCCCCACCTCCACCCCTCCCTATCCCGATCCACCCAAACTCACCTACCAACGAAGACCTCATGTCGACCTGCCGTTCCTTCTTAGACCGCCTCCAACGCGGCACCGCACCTTGGGTTGTCCAACGGCTCTCAAGCGCATACGGTACCATGCCCACTGATCCTTCCGCCTTCTCCTTCTGGGTCGCACTCGTTCTCCCCATCGACGAATACGAGAAAGCCAAGTTGCTACCGTTGCGAAGCGTGAGGCTGCGTCTGCTCCTGCTGGTCCATTGGATTGAACAATTGAACAGTCAATGGTACGCATTTGTGTGGAAGGTGGTGGCGTGCTTGGTATGGACGGCATTTGTGCTCACGGTTTCGCGTTTCGTTGGTTTCATCTAGGTGGTTCTCGAGTGGGTGTATTGTGCTTTGAGACCTCCAGTGGGCCATCGTGAATGACGGCAGCAGAATGGTTTTCCCCTTTCCTTTATTTCCAATCGTTTCTTTGGGCTCTTATACATTCCATCTTTCTCTAGGATAGACAACGCTGAATACCCGTGGCTTTTGCTTTAGAGTTCTTTGTTCAGTTGCTAGGCGAGTGACGGGTTGTGTTTGTTGTGCGAGGAGAGGAGATGATGAGGAAGGAGACAGGAGAAGAGCGCTACTAGCAACGTATTTGGGTTGATCCATTGAACAGGTCCACGTGCAAGTGATCCTAGATGACATCACTTCTGCTTAGCACCCAGCAATCCGTTCCTAACCGTTCCTCGGAGTTCCTCATCTTTCTTCCTTTGCATCCCTCCACGTTCCGGTTCCTGCTCCCTTCACATGTGTTTCAGTTTTGGGCTCTGGTGGAAAGGTGTCTGTTTTTCATAAATTGTGGGACCATTTTATCATTCGCAACGCATTCATCCCCTTTCAACGTTCAACCTTCACTTACTTACATGCACATCATTCCTGTGGTAATCAAGCCTTTCATGTATAGATCTTCTCTTATATGCTCTTGTGCATCATATCCGCGGATCATAAATTAGGATACCATTACACCACCAGGTACATAAATGGTCAACGTGGTATACGAAAATAACGAAATCAAAACAGAAGAGGATGCGAAGAACTGAACTAAAGAACATAAAGAGATGCCGAAACAGCTCCGCTCAACTTTATACAGAACGCATGGTCGCACAGTGATTAAATGAGTGCCGATGGCGACGCAACGGATGAGTGTATTGCTCAGCCAAACAAAGTGGTGCACCGCACAGGGCACTATTGCGTCCTTTTGCGATAAACTCCTGCTTTATTTCTGGACGATCCGGCCCTGGGTCTTTCGCATCGCCTTTTTCTTCTCCTTTTCCAAGTACTAGAGATGAAGACAATCGTTGAGTGTGCAGAGGGACCGGTATGGGGGAGACGACTCACCTTGCGTTGTTCAGTCGCGCTCAGCTTGGAAATCCTCTCTTCTTCAGCTTTCTTCTTAGCAGCCTTACGATCTTGTACAGCTTGCTCTATCTAGAACTCAACTATGAGCACGCCAAATACGCTGAACACATCAAACAGCTCACCTCTTCCTTTTTACCCTTTTCCGCGTCCGCCTTCAGTTCCTTGTCCAACTCTTCCCTGACTTTTCTCAGCTTGGCCTTGGTTTCTGGACGCAACTGAACCTTGGACAGGGAATCAATGAACGGGAAGAGTCCAGCGACAAATGCGACGGAATCGCCCAAGTGGCCTGAAGAAGGTACTTGGAGGTTCAAGATGACATGTTTCTCGCGTCCATCTGCAGGAATTGGACCGCTGGGACGGTCTCTTGGTTGGTCAGTGATCTGACAGAGCGTGAGCGATCAGGAGCAACGAGAGCGCAGGAACAAATCCTTACAGAAAGAGAGCGGAAGTAAGGACGGATCTTTTCGTCGTTGATGAGAGAACCAAGGATCTTGAGGACGCTTTCTGTGACGTCGGCAAATTCTGTATGATGACATGTCAGACCAATGTTGGTGATCACACGACTGTTCACGGACCAGACATAGCGGAGAACGTGGCAGGGATGTTGGGATTTTCCGTAGTTTTGGTCAGAGTCTGCCAGGAGTTGACAAACGAATGGTATAAACCATGGAATAGAGCTCACCAAATCCCATCGACTATCCTTGATGGTGACCAACTCGTCCTTCGAGACAACAGCAAACACAAAGTCATGCGGCAGAACGCCAGACGCCAAAGTGAAGTCAAGCTCTAGATCATCTTTGGGGCGATACTGCAAGTCTATCAACTGACGCCCAAACTGGAATATGTACTGGAAGAAGTCATGACGAGGGCGGAACGTGAAGACCGTATGCAACGACGTAATGTTACGTCTGCCGGTGCAGAAGCTGAAGAAGTCAGAGTAACCATCTGCTGTAAGTCGCCCGTATTTCGTTTCGGTCTTGCTGAATTGCTGCCCGTAGACGGGGAAGTGGATATCGAGCCTACACATCCATGTCAGATACGATGACGCAACGCGTTGAAATATATACGCGCCACTTATTCGCCACCCTCTTGTTCTTGGAAGACCCAATCCACCAGAACGCAACATAAAGGAGCAAACCAACAAGAAGCCACGCTTCCCTCTGGAAGTCTACCACTAAAAATCAGCACACAGGGGCGTCCAGGTACCCAGCAACCGCAAAGTCAAAAGACGTACACGCAGGCCTAAACGTAAACAGCTTCCAACGCCACTCTAGACCATCATAGTCTTCTGGAACAACAACGGGGGGAGGGGTCAAGCCCGCAAGGAGCTTGGTGAAGACGGACATATGGTGGAACAGAAGACCCGGAGTGAGTGTGGAATTCGCTGGCCGAACTTTCGGTGAACTTCTGCGACGGAGATTGCCGAAGCTTGTACCTGAACCTGTAGCATCATATAGGCGCCCAAGGCGCAAAATTACATCGCTAAACTAGCAAGGTGAAAGCAAGCTGGTCAGCGCCGTGATGAGTTTCCTCTGACACCTCTCTTATATCCTGGTAGGCACCTTTCTTATTTCCTCCCCCATTTACTTGCAACGCTCATGAACGCCATAGGCGTCCATCCAGCACTCTTGTCATACACCCTCATTAAAATGGATCCGGTATGGCCGACTTTGACCGGGTTCTTTCACGCCTGCTTTATCCGTCATCTTAGGCGTTCCCCACCGACTACAGCACCTTCGTTCTCGATGTTTTCAAACGTATCAAATATTCCAGACCCGATCCCAAAGACAATAACCCTGATGCCACCACCACCGCACCATTAATCAACCAGGCAATCCTCCGACAATGTCTAGGCCTCGCATCCACCTTCCTCATAACAGACCTAACCACTAACCCCGAAAAGGGCCCCTCTACCTGGCTCACTGGCTTTACCAGCCTCGTTGACGTCGCGGTCGCTCTTCATGGACGTAACGAGCTCGAACCCGAAACTATTTCCGAAGCTTCCAAAGCGTGTTCAGAATGCTGGACTGCGGCCGGAGCGTGGCGTGGTATGGAAGATTGCCGGGATGGCGTACGAACGATCGCTGAAAAGCTGAAGAAGCTACTGGATGACGGTGGACGGACTTATCGAGGTGTGTGTGTCATCTTGCTTTCCGAGTTGGCTCTCGAAATCATGCTTTGAGTGTAACGCCTGTTTTATTTTGCAGGTGAACCCGTGTACGCACCCTGAACCACGCAGTGGAACTCCTGATGCTCATAAAGGAACAATCCCATGTACCAGCCATATCTGATACGGACTACACACCCGCTACACTCATCTAATCTAATCTTTGCATCTTCACCAAGCTCCCTCAGCCCAAACACTTGAAGAAATAAACCGCGTTTCAAAAATACATCTGATAGTTTCTGTTGCTTCTCTACATCCAACCAAGTCAAAGCCTACGCACTTCAGCATACTCTTCATTCGTGATTGGGGATCCGAAAGCTATCACGCGTTTGTGAAGACCTATCTTTTTGAGAGCTGGGAGCTTCGTGATGTACTTATTATCAGCTTATCCTCGATTTTCTCGCCTGCTCCGATTTCTACTCGGTGCCTGCAGGTTTGTGCAGCACAATTGCGCATTAAGTGCGTTAGTATATGATCATGCCCATTCCTCCATATCCCCAATTAGCAAGTACCCGGCGCTATTTCGAAGTCGTTATGACGTTTGACTCAGATGCACAATTGCTCTTCATTTCGACAATAAATCAACCACTTAGCTGATTGTGGCAATTCTTCATTTTCTGTCAACTGAGTACTGAGTGACAAATCGATGAATCGATGAATCCCTGTAATATGCGCTCATCATACTCTATCTACTCATCTCCTCACCCGGGCACCGAGTTTGACAAAGAAGAAAGATCCCAACAAACCGCAACAACGTAACATGCAAAAGGGGGAAGCTTAGGAAGCACACCTCGTCAACAGGATCCGGAAGAAGAGATACAGAAACTCAGCCGAAGGAGATATACACTTCTATTTTCCTACATTAGCATTCATTTCCGACACAGCTGCATTCATCGTAATCGACAATACTTCAGGCGACCAAAACACTGAGAAAAAAAGGCACGTCCAGCGAAGTTGTGGTCCGCAACTTAGAGCGAGGCGAGATTCGTAATCGGCCAGATGCTGCAAGCAATGATTAATCCGGCGACGTCTATAAGAGATTCTTAGAGAATACGTACTATAGATCTCCAGACCGCTTATAACCGTACTTCTGAATGAACGAGTCGAGCTCCTTAGGTCCTCGTGAGCCATACGGGTAAGGAACAGGTTTAGGCCGAGAACCATTCTTCCCATCTATCCAATGTAAGATGGGTGTGAAAATCTACAACCAACCAACCATTAATCAACCATACTATCAAGATGGCAAACGGAGGAACAAACCTTCCAAGCGACATCCAATTCATCATGCCGCACGAAATTGGAATGATCACCCCTAAGCGCGTCTAAGATAAGTGCCTCGTACGCCTCGGGGATCTTCGCATCCGTGAATCGTCTCTTGTAAGTCAAGTCCATCTCAGTCGGGATAGCACGGGTATAGAGACCAGGTGTCTTGGCGTTTAGTTTGAGGTAGACGGCCTCAGAGGGCTGGATGCGGATGACGAGTTCATTCCGGGCGATGTCCTTAAAGATACCTTGTGTGACGTCCTTGAACTGCATGCGAACTTCGACCTTGGCCTCGTTCAAGGCTATTCAATCTTTCGTAAATTTGCCGTCGCGAAAGACAAGGGAAAAGAAGACAGCACCTTTGCCGGCCTTGAGAATGAACGGCACACCTTCCCACCGGGGATTGTGGATCCAGAGAGTACAGGCAGCGTATGTAGGGCAAACCGAGTTGGGTGGGACGGTGTCATCATCGAGGTACCCTGGCTTGCCGTTGGCAGCAACATATTGGCCAAGCAAGCAATCGCTCTGTTCGATGGGTGGGATCGCACGAAGAACTTTGACCTATGCAAGAACAGAAGCTCAATAGGCGGTCGGTTCCCGGATCTGCTACGAATGAATTACCTTCTCGTCGCGGATGTCCTCGGCGGAGAACGAGACCGGGCGTTCCATGGTCAGAATGCTGAGAACCTGCAACAAATCTATTCTCGTCCCATCAGTGGGCGCCAAAGCGATAAGATGTCTTATCGACTTACGGTTTTGCAGCACATCGCGGATGATACCAAACTCGTCGAAGTAGCCGCCACGGCCCTCAGTACCGAAAGGTTCCTTGAAGGTGATCTGCACGTTGCTGATCGAGTTCTTATCCCAGGCGGCGCCCATGGCGATGTTGGCGAAACGCAAGACGAGGAGGTTCTTAACCATCTCCTTGCCTAGGTAGTGATCGATACGGAAAGTCTCTTCCTCTGTCCAATATTGTTTCACGGTGCCAAGAAGCTCCCTGGCAGATTCAAGGTCCTTGCCGAAAGGCTTTTCGATGATGATGCGATTAATGCCGTTCTTGGCGACATAGCAGTGCTCCTTGAGGTTTTTGGCGACGGGGATGAAAACACTTGGGGGGAGAGCAAGATAGAAAATGCGGTTGCGTTCCTTGGACTGGTACTTTGACTCGATTTCTTCCTCGAGGTATTTGTCGAGTCTATCAAAAGACTCGCCATCCTCGTAGCCGCCGGAAATATAGGAAGAGAGGCCCTTGAATTCCTCTATATGTTTCGCGAGATCGGGGTCGTCGTTGGGGTTCTTGATATAGGAGGTCTCACGCCTGTAAAACTCGTCCCGGTCCATCTTTGTCCTTGCATAGCCAACGATTTTCACGTCGCGGGGGAGGAAGCCCTGGCGGTAGAGACCAAAGAGCGCGGGGAATGTCTGGGAAAGAGCACGATGGTCACAATGAATGCGAGTAATGCATGCAGATGAGGGCATATACCTTTTTCTTTGCAAGATCGCCAGAAGCACCGAGGACTAAGGGCAGTCAGTTGGGGAGTCGGTGCAGGATATGATGGAGTACCGCGCACCGATGATGATGGTGTTATCCTTGAGCTCCTCATGGCTGGTTTCCATGGAGGGGATGGTGCCGGAAAGAGAACGTTCGCGAGTCATGATGAGTGTCGATGGTGGTGGATGGAGAGAAGATGGTGGAAATGAAGAGGAGGTGAGAAGAAAGGGCAAGTGGGTTGTTGTGACCAAAGTAGTTGATTGTGTGTGATTTCACCACTTCCAATTACTCGCTCTCCGCCTATCACTCCTGCCAACTTTCACCCGACTCCTCTCTTCATCATTCATCTAATCTTACCGTGATAACTGCGGTCCGACACCACTCCTCCCCATCCCGGCCCGCGCTTCCGTTCCAGCGCACCACCATCACAGGCTCACGGCGCCTACGCGCGACATCACCAGTGCACAGAGATATGGCCCTCGACACGACAGAAAATTCCAACAACAGCCTCGAATATCCGCCCTCGCCAGACGAGATCGTCGAAAAACTACGCGAGCTCGTCTCCCCGTCTCACGAGTCCTACGACCCCGCCACCCTCACCATACGTGCAATGGCTCTCATAGGCCGCCTCAAGTCCCTCAACCGAGCCGCCAACAATGCGACTCGGGCGCATAAGGACATCACGGCAGAGGCAAGGCACGACATGGACCAGTCCCATCTCCAGCTCCAAAACCTTCTATACGAAAAGCGACATCTTGAACGTGAGATTGAAAAGTGCCGACAGTTTGCGTGAGTGGTCCAACTGCCGGGCTGTAGCGAGCCGTAGTAGTTGACTGGAATGTCTTGTCATAGTTCTGTGTACCAGGATGTGCCACTATATACGATCGAGGAGTACAAGCGGTTGGCACCAGAAGAAAGTCGGACTGAGCAAATAATGGCGGATGAACATCAACTGATGCTCAACCGCTTGAACTTTGAACTCATGGAACGCCAACGGTTCGCTCTTCCCTTTTCATTATCACATGCCCCTTCCCTAATCTGTGCTTTCAGGCTTGATCAACGGCGGAAAGAACTCATACAAGAGAAGGAAGAGCTCCTGAAGCAGAACAAGACCAAGATTACTACCATGGACTCTGTCAAAGCTTACCTCGACGCACTCATGAAGGTTGGTTCCATTTAGCTCCTCCTTTCCCCTTGTGCTTACAGTTTTTCTCAGACTGCCTCGGAAACTCAAAAGAAACTAGACGAGCTTATGATATCTCCACCAGATTCAAATACCAACACAGCTACTTCATAGTCTGCACGTCCAAGGGGTTATTGTACGTTCACATAGAGTTTATTGACAACACCATTGTACTATACAAAACGCTAAGACCGACGCCGGAGTGGGATAACAATTCAACAAGAATACAAAAGTAGGAAGGGGAAAGTATTAGATTGCGTGGCGTGGAACCAGCATCGCAGACATCCAACCAGGTGACGCTGTCCACATAGAATTACAGTGCTGAAAATGAGGCGGGTGAAGATAGGCAGCCAAGCGGTCCAACAGATGTGACCCAATGAGAAATCCAAGTGGAGAACGACCAACACAAGAGAACAACCAGATGAGGGCGAACGACTAATCATCGTGGTCGCTGATGCTCCCAATGTCGCTCATCTCCTCGTCCTCGTCCTTGTCATCCTTGCTGTCTGTTGCGTCAACTGCTTCCTTGGTAGCAAATCGCTGAACATATTCTAAGCATCCGCGTCAGCTGTACTGCCAAGACTGATCTCATGAGCAGACGACCTACCCTTGACCTTGGCGTCATATTCCTTTGGATGACGCATCATGAGGGCCGCGGCCTCACCGTTGAGAGGGTCATTGGGGTTAGGGTAACGTAAGAGTTGTGGAAGGAAGACTTCGAAAATATTAATCATATCTGCAATATACCAGGCATTTCCATGAGGACGAATTTTTCAACGCGTGGAATGGCATGACTCACCAAACATGGGTGACCAAGTCTGGTTGATAACATCTAGGCACACGGAACCGCTGCTGCAGTGATGAGGTGAGATAAACGCCACTGGCTGGGAAGGGTAGTACAAGACAGACAGTTCATCGATATTAGGATGGAAGATCTTGTTCATGAATCCAATGCTCGGGGACTTGTATGGATATTGGTCCGGGAGCTCAACGTGGATCTTCCATACACCTCCAGCGAACGGTGCTGCACGATCCCAGGTCAGTGTCAGTGCACAAGGGAGCGAACACATTACATACTTTCTGAAGGACCGTAGAAACGGACGTAGAACTCTTGCATGTTATCGTTCACGAGATTGACTTCGTAGTCCGACATTAGCCTACACACGAAACGATATGCTCAGTCATCCAAATCATTCCGACGCACATAGGGAACAGCATACAGTTTCATCACGTCCGTCTCGATGCGTCGCTTGTTTGGGTTGGAGTGAACATCCCGAACGAGAGATTAGATGGTTACAGTCAGCAGAACACAACAGATACTTATCATGGCAGATCCTATATAGAAAGGGAGATGACTGGGAGAGCGGTGGGTGGATTGGGACTAAAGGCGCAGGGGAGGGGTGACGGTGAAGGGTAAGAGAAGAGGTGAAAGAATTGTTGGTAAGGGGAAAGGTCACACACAGAGCACGCAAACTCAGTAGCGGAACTCACCGGCCGAGATGAACTCGCGATCATCACCGACTTTGCCCACTTACCCTCACCTAGCCGCCCTTCGACGTCACTCCCGGTATCGAGGTCATGAATGGTGGCAGTTCGTACTATTTCTGAATAAATAAATAAAAGTCGCCCGACGCTTAGAAGAGCCTTTCGCCGGCAATAGGCGAGCAGCCGTGGGCGAATCCGCGGCTGTAACGGTCGAGACCATATTCAACGCGAAGGATGACCATGAAAATGAAGACAATTGCCCACCGCACCGGGATTCATGCCCGTCAAAAGATGTTCAGGGCTTACCGAAGTCATGATAGAATCACCGACATGGTCGAGTCTAGTCCCTCAGCCCGTACGGTCTCCTCATGCGAAACCCGCGTCTGTGTAGATATCACACGCAAAGACAGTAGTAGTCGACCGCACTTGATTAACGCGAGCCGTCAAATTTGATATTGAAGGACTGTTCCCCGTTCAACGTTCAACGAACATTCATTTCGCTGAATGTAGGGAAGCCGGCATCAGTTTCGGCCTGAGCTAATTTGGACGTTATCCCCACACTCTGTACTGACTACATCCAACACAACCATCAATACAATGCCCACTACAAGGGCTACAACTCGCAAAGCTTCCGTGCACAAACATTCAGCTCGTGAATCCAGCGTCGTCAAATCGGGTTCTGAAAATGAGCCGGCGATGCCTAACGGGGTGGAAGCAGACGACGATTCAATAGGGAACAGCGATAGCGACTGCCAAGGGGGCCTTGTTCAGGTGCGATTTGATGTGTTATTTCTCGGCTACACCATGGTTAAGTCGAGCTGTATACTTGTTTGACCCTTGTCATGCCAATATAATCGTAGGCTCAACTGAGAGCTTTCATGCGGAGTGTTCGCAAGCTTGAACAGGATCGAAAGGAACTGCGCAGGAAGAACCAAAGGTTACAACAGCAACTTGATGCCTACACAGATGGAGCACCAACCACCCCGAGGAGAAGAGCATCCATGAATGTTGAGACAACTATCAAGTTGCAGCGTTTAGAGGCCCGTGTTGAGGAACTAGAGAAGGTAAGTGTCTATTCCAACCGGCAGTTATGTCGTCTCGAGGCTGTCATTGTTTGCAGAGGAACTCTAGTTTGAACAAAAAGATCAAAAAGGTTAAATTCGTTCTCATCTCTTGAAAAATCCTTTGACACGTTCTTAGTTGCGGGAAAAGGAATTGAAGGCCGAAGCGGAAGAATTAGGTCGTGATGGGGGGCCAGACGAGGTAGGCGGAGGAGATGATTTCTACAGAATGAGAAAGGTGAGTATCAGTATTGACCAGAACTGCATGACAATGCTAATAGCTCCCAGTTCTTACGCAGGTTCTCGAAGTGGATGAGCATAACCACACTTGCAGAAGAGGAGGACTGTCCAATCTGTTTTGAACGACTCAAACCGAAAAAGTCATACGCGTATGTCCTGATCACTGGTTCTCGACCGAGGTAATGACACAAGTGATGGCTTTCAGAATGCCTTGCGAACACCTTATTTGTGTCGAGTGTTTGCCTCAAATCAGTAAAGGAGCGGAAGAAACGGTCAAGTGCCCTCAATGTCGGCAGGATCATCCTAGAGAAGAGGTCGACTTGCTTCAATTTACAGAGACCGAGCGATGGGACGAGTTATTGAGACTTGCTAGCGAGTGTACTTTGATGGATTACAGCGGCGGAGACTCCAGTTCCGAACAGGCTGAAGAAGATTTTATTGATGATGGCGAGTCGAGGTACTTACACTAAACACTCTCTAAACATAAGGGGTTAGAGTTGTGATCACTGATCTGCATTAGGACGGAGCCATCAGTCCGAGACGAAACGGAGGCTCAAGGCGAAGAAGACGTAGGCAATCAAGGTAACGAAGAAGACGAGAAGAGAACTGAAGATCCGACTTCGCCCCGATCCACACCAGAGCCCACTCGTTCGCATTCCTATGCGGAATCGCCAACCAGCGAGAAACGGAAGAGGATGGAAAACCTGGCTCTGTCAAGGAGCAAGAAACGACGTTTATTCTAGGCTATGTAATTACACTTGGTTTTTTATGTCCTGGAACCGTGAGTTTCTTCGTCTTGGTCATCAGAATGATGTGAGTGAGAGCCAGGGTTAGGCAGGTGCTGTGTGTCCGCTGGGGTTCTATGATCAGGCACCCCCTTGGTGAGGTTGGTTGGCAGGGCAATATGCGAGCGAATCGTATTGTAAAAGCCACACAGAAGAGAGAAAGGGTGGGAGCCAATCATAAATGCGGGTCGGAACCGCAGGTTCTGGAGCACTGCCAAGGAGAAAAACATCGGAAGAGAAGGCGATCGGATGGATGGAGTATAGTACAGAACAGGATCACACGCGGAGGATGTGGGGGCAATTATCCACGATGGTCACATATTTTCCACCTCATTTTCACGGTCACAAACTGCCCAAGAAAATCTCAAGAAAATCTGTGGGGGATGACATAAGGTCGGCGCTCTTCATTCTCCCTGTCGCGTAAGTCATGTGATCGCGCATTCTTTGGTTGAACTTAGCGTCGACGTCGAAGCATACCCATCCATTCCGCAAAGAGATACCCTATGCCTTTCTCTCCTTAATCATCCTTCATCCACTTCACATCCAATAAATACCCGCGTCTCATTTACACATCCCCACCCATGGCTCTCAGCACTTCTCCGCGAAAGACAATCCCCCTGGCCACTGGTGATGAATCCCGACCGCGAACTAAATCACTCACTCAAACGACGACAAAGCGTGTGTTCTATTGTGGCGTCGTGGTGGAAGGCTCGGAAAATGGGAGGAGACTTCCGGACGGTATGTGCATCATGTGCCGAGTCTCCTATGACAACACGAATTTGACAATTTCACAGAAATTCAGGACCTAGTTCTTTCGTTGGGGCAGCCCATTTCATTTTCAACAAGCGAGATGTTTTCGTCATCCTCCAGTTCGTCCACGTCCAACCCTGTAAGTGGATCATCTGGTTTCCATCTTAAATCGCTTCCTCCCTCCCTCCTTGCTTTGTTCGAAGCAAGCTTCGGTAGCAATATCCTTGTGGGAGACCCTAGCTGATTTATCGGTGCAGGACTCAATATCCCAACGCAAGCGCGCGTTAACCGACACCTCTGCCCTCACCTCTGTTATCACAGAGCTCGTCACGAGTGAACGCACTTATGTCAAACGACTGCAGATGCTCAAGAATGATTATGCCGATCCGTTACGAGGTTTTGCACGGAGTAAAGAAACTGCCATCATCCCTGCATACGAAGCCAAAACTCTCTTTGGAAACATCGATAACCTACTACCCGTAAATGAAGCCTTTCTTATGGATCTGGAGAAGATGTTGGCGCCCAACGGTTCCAAGACCGTTGGAGGGGTCGGCGACGTAGCTCTGAAACACTTCAAGGAACTGCGAGGGTTCGAACAATACAAACAGTATTACGTCAAGCGAGAAGATGCCCAACTTATCTTTGAACGTGAGGCTTCTAAGAGGTCTTCACGATTTGCTGCATATATCGATGTATGCGCATATTTTGTCTTACATTGTGAAGGGGGACTGATATCTTGTTCGTAGCGTATTAAATACCAAGCTACTGATCCGAAGAATCGCGTTGGCCTGCGAGAACTCCTCATGGAGCCAGTACAACGAATACCGCGATATACCCTTCTATTCCGGACGATGTTGAAGCATATGGCACCTGACGACCCACAGCGGCCAAAGATAGTCGAGGCAGATGAGATAGCTAGCAAGATCGCTCTTGCAGAGGCGGACGAGCAGACCAAACGTGCTGCCGTATTTTATTGCCTGACTGCGACAATTGATGGTTTTCCTCCCGACCTATTCTCCAACTCGCGGAAATTCATCGACTGCATCGATGTCGAAGATATCCTCTCTGATACCCCCGTATCGTCAGCAACATCAACGGTGAATGCTGCGGCCAACTCACTACATTGCACACTATTCCTCTTCGACGATAAACTCGTGATTGTGAAGCGTCCAGGGAGTGGTGAGAAAGGGGGTAAGGCATTGGCAGGGTTGGATGAGTTGGATAAGGTGACGAAGGCTGGTGGTATTCCGACGGGAAAGAAGAAAAGCGGAATGTCATGCAAGGGAGTTGTAGACGTCACTGATGTTGTAGCGACTGATGTGGGAGGAGCCGGTAAGTGACAGCATGCGCTGCATCTGGCCGAGTCCTGACGAGATTGGTACCAGATTTCCATCTGTACCTTGAAAGCCCACCACAGGATCAAACCGAGCGGTGGTCGGGTCGTCCGTTCCGATCTTTTACTGTTGTGAACCCCCCGATGCCCGCAGGTTTTGATCCTACGCGAACGGAATCCGACAAGCAGCGGTTCCTCGAGAACTTGTGGCACGTGCAGGCCATGTATCGCTCGCGTGCTGGGCAATCCGTAGTTCTACGTGCCGATGAACAGGAAGTAGAGTGCCGTGCAGGGAAAACCACCGTTGCACGAACTTATTTCAACGTTTACCAGCGGACTGCTTTCCTGCAAGAACAGAAAAAGGTTTGAGAAGTCGTTCTTCACAAGTTAGGGGGGTTTGGCTAACTTCTAACAATATAGACCAAGATAGTTGTCCATGTCGATCCCTTAGGTTCAGCCGATCCGATCCCGTTTGGTATAGGAGCTCCCCCTTTTGCACGTATACGTGTACAACCCTTGGCAGGAGGTCTTTGCCGGTATTCCGTGTCGTCGAATGATCCAGATGACGAGGCGGAAGAAGATATAGTTCAAACCGAACGTGTTCCAAATCGCGTGGTGCAAACCAGTGAGTCTTCCCTCACCTTCGACCCTGTTGCGAACGCCCACACCACCCAGTCCATCAGTTCGGACTTTTTGAATTCAGGACCGGGAAAAACTCTATGCCGTCTACGCCCACAAGCCGTTCGCGCGTTGCCATATTTGGCCTTGACGCGATTTCCCGGAATTTGTTCAACAGTCGACCGGGTTCGGCCATGGATTTCCTCGCTGGTTCGATTAACGGTCATCGCAAGGCGAAATCATCAACAATCAGTCGCTCGTCTATGTACACCCAAACCACCACCACTGGCGATGGAAGCTTGACCAAATTCTCGTCAAGATCGAACTCCACGGCCGCAACAACGGTCTTCTCGATGGACGAGGACGTGTCACTTTTCGCATCCAAGTCGTCAAAGGGCTCGAGGAAGCTGTTCCGAGGAGCTAGGTCGCCAGGAGCATCTGCGTCTGAGTCTGAGAGGGATTTGAGCAGGCCTGTCTCCCGCGCGAGCTCGTTGTCCGCGCCTACGTCCGAGAAGGGGCTTGAGTATAGTGATTATGAGGACGAGGACGGGACGATACAGGAGAAGATCAAGGATATTGACTCTTCGGATTATAACCTCGCAATGCAGCTGGAGCTGGCTAGGCAAAATAGTTTAAACCAACATGCCAAACCTACTTTGTCTCTGGACGTACCTGTGGAAGACACCATCTATGAAGGTTAGTGGCAGCCTTTTTTATACTCGTCGCCACGTCGCTTACTAACTCCGGTTCAGAGGACCCACCAACCTCTCTACGTCCGTCATCAGTAGACGCGAACAATCAACGATCAACAACACCCCGGCCTGAGTCATTGCAATCCCCCGATCACCTCTCCCGCCCTGTATCTAGACAGTCCGATCGCCGTCCAATAGGACCCCGAAGCATCTCTCCCCTACCTATTCCCAGAAGTCCAGAGAGTGCCAGCGAGCTACCATACCTCTCCGACGACCCTGCTTCCGAGTCTTCACCGAGGGCATCACCCGAACCACAACCGGCTCCAACACCATCCCCAGTGCCTACTCGTCACAGCGGAATACCATCAACACCTATGCCCCGTAGCAGACGTCAGCCATTTCAACCTACCGGAAATACTGAGGCTACACCGAAAGCTTCTGCTTCCGTGGCTGCCACGAGTACGAGTTTACCTCCGGGATCGAGTGGTGTCGAACCCCTATCGATTAAGAAAAAGAACTCCGGACGGTCGTCTACGGTTAACAACTCGCCCCTCGCGAGGAAGATCAACGCGCGAAACTCGCCGTTGAGTCGACCCGGTAACAACCGCGTGGTCTCCCCTCGACGCGTGTCGCCGCAATTCAAAAAGACTAAACACGCATTGCAGTCATCAACGTCTAGTTTGAAGACTGAAACCCTGGAGCATATGTCTCAATTGGCCTTGTCAACGAAGGAGGATGTAAGTCTTCTACTTACGCTTCTGATCTCGGAGACTAATATTGCATCAGATCGAGGTATCCAGGCGGACAATGAAGAAGATTAAGATTGAAGTTGAGGGGCATCGGTCATCAAGTTCTCGGAATTCCTTCCATGAGGAGCCATCTTCGCGCCCTTCTTCGCCTGACAAGGGTTTGCGCACACCCCAAGGAACACCCAGCACTCCGCTGGTGAGTGTATGCGCCTTCTTTCCGGCACAGTCGCGTTTTGACGTATTCCGCTCCATAAACTAGACCAGGGAGGCCCAGGCACGGATGGAAGAAATGCGTGCTCTGATAGGGAAACGGCAAACAGGCGAATTGACATCTGTCGCACGGACACGGTCAAGTATCTTCGATACCCCGCGCTCTCTCCCCTCATCAGGCTCCGATGAACTCTCACGCAAACTAGAAGATCTAATATTGGACGTAGACAAGAACCTTGTGCAGGCTTTGTCCCATCAGGAGGCACTACAAAACGAGCTGAAGGCTTTGACTGCTCAATTTAGGGAGGTGAGTTATTCATTAGATACACCCTTGACTCGTAGGTGCATAATACCTAAAAATTTTCCCAGAAAGCTATTGAGTTGGAGCGTGCCAAACTTGATCTGCAGAACTCGAAACGACAGTGTGAACTTGTAAAGAGTCTTCTTGCTGATGCAACGGCAGAGAAGGAGATAATGTACGAGGCTTTCAATGAAGAGTTGGATAGCATGTATAATGATGCTAGCCTTCCTGACGACGAGGCCTGGGAGGCTATGACAAAGGATTTGCGCGAGACCAAGGAGGCGAGGAATAACCTTAGTCGGGAGAACTCGTGAGTGTTGACATCCTTTGATGCCTCGCAAACCCTGACTCGTTATTTGCAGGCACCTCAAACGCAAGATCGCCGAGCTCGAGTTACAGCAGGGAGAATGGGGCTCCCTTCTTCGTGCCAACGGCCTGATCTCATAGACATTTCACATTGTCCACATCTCCAACCTCCGCCTTCCCTTTTTTATCTTTGCTTTGATATCTATCTGCATCGTTTGCACAATCCTGTATATTATAGTTAGCATACTTATTTTTCTGGGCTCATGGACAATTCGTTTTTTCCTTCCTCTTGTCGCGATATTTGCCCCTACCGTGCTCCACTGGCTGGTGCCGACCACCAATATTACTTGCCGCGCGTCATACAGAATACATTATCATTGATCTCTACGGTATATTTGATAAATTCGTGGCCAAGAATAATAATAATGAATGAACGATTAATGATGGATGAGTGAAAGGGACATAAAAACATTGCATGAATGAATAAGTAGCTGTGCGAGTGATGTGAAGTCTTAGAACATATGCAGTGGTAATAATCGACTCTACGGTAAAGAAGGGTAAGGGAAAGCTTAATATAATGTATTGCAAATGTGTAACGAGAGGGTGGATATAAAGAGCGTGTGGTTTGTTGTAATGCAAAAACGGACCTCACTTCGATGCACGAGCACCATCATCAGGAGTACTGCGTGATCTCCGTCGCGAGATGCTCTTCCTCCACCTTGAGAGCGGAGAGGAACTCGCATTATCGGAACGTGAGTTGTGATAGGGCAGGGAGTTGGTTTGTGAGGTTCTAAAGTGGAAGAATTCTTTCACATTACGAGTGAGAAATATCCTCGAACTTCGAGGCTCAGACGATAGCGGAGAAACAGGTCGACTGAGAAGGGTGCTGCGTATGGAAAATGGGGTTCGTATCGTCGTAGGTGTATTAGATGAGGACTGAACAGTGGACGTGGAAGTGGAGGATCCAGAGGAAGGACAAGGTGGATCAATACCTGCTGGTCGAGAAGACTCAAGACCCGGCCTCTTCCCGTTCCTCGGGGCGGACATGAGTGTCGCTGCTTCCGGGTGTGGTTTTGCGTTGAACGCAGTCATGCTATCACAACGGGCCCTTCGGCGCGGAACCTTGAGGCTCTCCTGTTTTGAAAGCCTGTTCTTTGCTAAACTAGCGACACTGATGGCGGAATTGGAACGTGAAAAGCCCAGGCGTTCAAAGCGCTGGGGTGGCTGAGGGAACAACTCTTCATCATGCAATCTCGCATACAAGCGCACCGAGAGGCAGACTTGGGATATGACATCCTGGAGGTCATGGTCAACCTGAAGCCTCCCGCTAGTCACGGAACGGTTAATATAGATAGAGTCTGGATCATGGCCCATCGGAGCAAAGATGGACTTAATAGACGCAGTGGAAGAACGTCGGCTAGGAGGACGAAATTGATCCTGAGGCGTCCCGGTGACACGGTTCCTCAGTGTGAGTTTTCTCCGGCGAGAATCCATGCGGACAGACGGCTCTAATAATTCGGTGTCCGAGGCTGCCGGAATTGAGGAAGCATCGGTCCGCGGATCCACAGGCCAGTTCCCCCTCCCCGCTGTCTTGTAACTAGGAAGGGGTACATCCCTCCAAGTGGGTTTGTGTTTTGTCGAGTCTTGGATAGCCTGCAACCAGATACCCTTTTCTCTCTGGCAAGCAGCCGCCAATTCAAAGTGGATATCCCTCGAAGACAGGCGGAATGAACACGGCAACATCGCTGCAGAAAGGTGATCAGGGCCAGAAAATGCAAGACACATATAGAAATCAACCTTCATCACTTTCGACTCCGGCGACCTCGAAGTCGGCGAGCGAGAACCAATGTCTCGGCTCGTATTTTTTGCCTTTATGAACTTTGGTAAGGATGAGGTACCCCCCTGAGTATAAGAACGCTCCAAGGTACTTGGCCGTGATGTTCGGAAGATGTCCAAAAGAGCAACGAGGGCTATAGCACATAACATCCAGAGAGCCGGCGAGTAGACAAGGCCCAAGAGAGGACAGAAAGGATGGCGTTAGGGTATGCAAGGAGAGTACCTGTCCAACTGGGGAATTGGAATCAAGTGGGGACGAAGGTGGGGGTAAAGGAGACGAAGGTGGGGGCAAAACGAGACGAGAAATGATGAGAGAAGATTTGGTAAGGGCCTCCTGCTTGCGGCGGGCTTCGTCAACGGAGGCTGCAACGTTTCGCATAACTTGAATCGCATTCTCCATTGTAGTGATGGCTTCGTCCGATCTGAAAGTCGGTCTTAGAGGCTTCAGCTGCTCGAGAAGAAGAGGGTATTTGCAGATGCGTTGCACGGGTTTAATCAGGTAATCCGTGAAGACCAATCTGGACCGTATACCACCGAGAGTGCAATCTACCTGTTTGGTCCAGCGAGCGGATGATTTAGATCCTGGGGATATCGTGGACATCGTACGTCGCCTCCGCTGTTCGGCTGTTCTCGCCATGGGTACTTCGAGAAGGCTGGACCGGCTTCGCTTCACGACCAAGGCGGGGTTACCGTCCCGTAAATTATTGAGCTCGGAAGCTACAACCGAACAATGTTGTTCGAATAATTCCCAGTCAGCAGGATGCTGCAACATAGCTCTTCGAACTAGGTCCGCAGCTTCCGAGTGGCCGGCGCAAAAAGTCTGATAAGCTTCAAAGCTGGAAGACTATGGAGGATAAGTATGCCAGGAAGAAAACAAGAAAAGCAAAACCGACCTCTGCGACGAATTTCTCTGCTACAGCCTTGAGCGCGGATGCCAATATTGAAAAATCCTCCGAATAATGCTTAGGAGATTCAACGCTGCCTGTTACACCAGAAAACCCCAGAGGAGACAGGAGATTTTGCAAGGTGGTTGCAAATTGTTCATGTATTTGCAGGATATCCTTCAGATTACGAGTTAAGAGGTCAATCTCGCTGTCCGAGAAGATTGGCCGCATCCAACTAGGAGAGGAAGAAGGCGTCATTCCATCTGCTGGAGCAAGAGTTTGGGCAACTTGGGCAGTTGCATATGTATTGGTCCACGGCCCAGTCGAAAAAGAAGCAGAACCCCAAGTAAATGTCGATGTCCGTGCCTCAAAGGACGGTAATCGTTGGATGTACGCCTGTTGATACAAAATATGAGCACTAACTGCAACAGATCTGATGCCAATCGACACTCACAAGGAGCAACACACGTAAATCCTTTACATAGTCCAACTCAGTCGTCAGCAACTCTTGCAGCGCGTGACAAATTCGCGCGGCGTCTTTGATGCTCTGTGTCCGAGTCTCCGCAACCGAGTCGTGTTCGTCCAAACTGCTCGCTGGACTATGACCCGAAATCGATGGCGCATATTCACCACTGGGTTCGCCATCACCGGGCAAATGAAAGATCGCTTTAGGACACATGAATTGGTAACCGTTTTTCTCGTTAAATGCCTCGGACAGTTGAGGAGCGTGCGGCTCCTTGGAGGTCAGGACCGTTTCCGAAATTGCTCGAGATCGCGGCGACATGATGGGGTACGAAAGGGAACGTTTCAGCCGAGTTTTTGGACCGGCGAGAATGACATGCGGTGGGGTCGAGGCAGGGAATGAGGCCGATGGCGATATGGGACCAGATAGTTTCCGTGGACTACAGTTGGTTAGGTTCTTTGGTGGTGTGGGGGGTGTAGATATCCAAGTCGGAGCTTCCGGAAATAATATACGCAGCGACATGCATGAATTAGATGGTGTGGCGTGCTCCAGTTTCTCAGAGGGCGTTGAATCACTATCTGGGGTTGGAACACCTTCAACAGGAGCTTGTGGTGTTTTCATAGATGGTGGGAAAGAGGAGGTCGGTGTGCATACAGGCGATGCTACAATGGTCGGGAGGGGAAGAAAGCCTCCGATTACGGGTTTCGGGGGTGAAGAAGTTTTCGCGAAACGTGAAGAGCGTTCGGCACACTCGGATGAAGAGGCTGAGGTGGGCGACGGTGGAGGATTGCTCGGGTTCGGTGTTGCCGCATTGAAGGAACCAGCATTTGCATACTCGTTAAAGAGTGCAGGAGGCAGCGGAGTCGTGAACCGAGTGGGAGGAGGTAAAACCTCCATCCTCGAACGCCTGTCAACAGCACTTGAGAGCTGCAAAACAAGCCACTGGATGACAGAAGGAAAAGAACGTGCGTGGCAAACTAGCAGGCGGGGTTGAAATGATGTTGGTTTTGGAAACTGACGTGATAGTGGTTCGTGTTAGGTATCGCCGAGAACAACGCAAACCGCACTGCAAACAGCCTGCCAGGGGAACGGCCAGCGGCCTTGGGCCGCGACAGGTAACCGGGTCGGGGCGAAAAAGCAGCAGATAAGGACGGACGAAGGTGGGACAGAAGCTGATAGAAGCTGGAGCTGAGCGCTGAAGCCTGAGGCCTTAAGGGTCAACCGGTCCTTCCTCCAGCCGCAATGGCGTAATTATTGCCCGGCCAAGATCCCCGCAAGATCGTATCATCCCTCCCGCAGCGCCGTCCGTGTGTTTTTTTTTCAACGGGTACCCTACCGCATTTGCTTCCAAGGTTCCTCACAGTGCATCACAACACGTAGGGCGTAAGTGTTCTTCTCCAACGAGGATGTCAGTCCGTGACGCCGTCATAGTCGTGCAACTTTTGATGCTGCCTTTATATCAGGGTTTGAACCCTGCAAAACGTTTCTTATATAGTCTCCAGAATGACGTATGGGCGAGGCTTTTTCCTCGGGGACCTACTATCCCTTGCCGAGACTCCTATCCTGCGTCTCCACATAACTTGCAGACAGAAATACGAGCGTAAACCCTTAGTAAAACATCAAGACTATGTAGTGATTGTTATTTACACCATCACTATTAGCTGGCCAAATCGTAATATAAACCACCATAAGTCGTGGGCCAACATCAAAGTAGTTAGTTTACAGGATGCCTGTTGTATATTTCAACAACGAACCTCCTAATTCCTTGTGCTCTCAGGACCTTCTGGCCACAGCGACTCCTCAACGATTTGAATAGAGACACACTAGAATTTTTGGCACCGTAGCGTTACGCTAGAACCACAAAACATCAGCAGTAGAGCACTTGTGGCCAGTGATTAAGAAAAACCAATGATCCAACCAGGAATACCCAAGATAGAATAAAAGAATAGAGATATTAATAATGTAAGGACGAAAAGAACACGTTGGACCACGAACAAATTCACAGCCCCAACATTCAATAAACTTCGAGTTTGTCGTCAGAACGCTCGATAAAAGGTATATTCTGCGCCTCGGCATCGCGCTGACGTTTTAATTCCTTATCAAGGAACCTCCTCAACATGACGATGTTCTGCCCTGTGAACACCCTGTATGCGGATTGTTGTCCAGGATCAAGACTCTGCACGAGTAATTAACAGGCGCAATGAACGCAATTAAATGAACTCGTACATTAGGCGGTAGCTCGGAGAAACGTTGTATGCCCTTCCGTTTCAACGACGGCACTCCTGAAGCAGTCAAATGGTGTAGGTGTTCCAATTTCTTCGTCAGTACGTGAATGGCATCCAGCGATAGCCTATCGCAGTATGATAAATGCAACCTCTCCAGCGACGTAGCATGCTCAGCAAGAGCGTAAATGGCGATATCCGTCAGCTTTTGCACGCGCACCAGACTCAGCCTCCGGAGGCTATTCAATCCAGCTAGTTCGAAGACCGACATGTCTGTGAGGTTTCGACAAACTTGACCACCATGTAAAAGCATGTTAACCTATATGTCGATGGAGAACAACAACAAAACTCACAAGAAACGTCAATACACCTCAAGTTCATGCACTCCCTCGCCAACCTGATGAGTCCGCGGTCCGTGATATTGGACACATGAGCCAGGATCAAGACGTCCAGGTGATCTCGAAGTCGAACGATGTTCTCGAGCGCTCTATCAGTGAGCTGGGCACACGCAGTTAATATGAAGGTTTGTATTCGCGAAGCATGGGAGACAATTCCATCAATAGCATCGTCGGTGATGGTGCAAGCGGTCAAGTCTAGAACCCTCAGGTTTTCGGCCCTATGTCGTAGGAGTAGCGGTGGGAGGACCTCAAGCCACGTATTAGGCCTATGGGGCAGAGGTTTTTCGTCATCCATATGCGACGGTATCGAGTTGTTATCAGGCACAGTAGATGGAAAGGCTTTATCCGTGAGTGATGAACAATTTGCCAGTCTTAATTTGCGCAGCTTTCTACATCGTATCAGCAACAGTCCTAAGTGGTGACTAAATATCTACGTACTTTGAAAAAGACCAGACGTCCCGAAGCGCAAGGGGTGTTAGAGACGGGAGGTCCCCTAAATCCAGTTCAACAAGTCCTGAACAAGTCTTCGCAATTGCCGATATGGATGAGTCTGTAAGCGCGACAGCCCCGTTTAACCGTATCGACTGTAAAGGCAGGGATTTATTCGTCACCTCCAACAACGCCGCATCGGTAACCTCGAGGCATCCGGAGAGATCCAGCTCTTGCAAATTAATCGCACTCTCCGCCAGCGCAACTACTGTTCTGTCAGAGATTCGTGGTACACCTGAAAGAATCGCGGCTTCGACGTGTGGGCATGCTCGAAGAACGTCGGCAAGCTCTTCGTCAGAGATTTGCAGCGACCGGTTTTGGAGTATGAGATGTCGAACGCGTCTGTATTCCCCGGGGGTTGGGAGTCTGTCCAAGACCTTGATCATGTCCTCGTGGAAAGAGGTTGACTCAGATTCAACATCATCGAACATCTTCAAGATATAAATATGGGGAGATAGAACTCGAGATGATTGTGTTTCTTGCCGTTAATAGCGGTCCGAGTTAGAGCTCAGAGCCTAAAGAATACGACCACTGTGTTCTGTGAGCGTCAGCATGACGTTACAAATGGTACCTACGAAGGTTACGGCGCAACCAAGACCGACCAGACAGAACGAGTCGAATAGGGGGGTTCGGAGACAAGGGCAGGTACTGAATTTTACCCTAAACTTCTCCATGGACCCATCGAACCTGCTGGACTGATGGTTGATCCAATCATTATGTAGAGCTCAAAAAGGTTCTAAATGAACTTGGCGAGCTACACGATCCTCCCACCATGCCTTCTTCTACGACTTCGACAACATCTTCAAACCACAACGCCCGCCCGGCCCACAGGGCTCTCCAGTCGCCTAGTCCAAATTCCTCTAGCCGCATACCCGTTACTCCAGCCGTTCTGCGATCCATATTCGCCTCATCGCGAACGCCGCACGAGGAGCGTTCAATCTCTCGCGTCGCTTTCTTCCGGTGAGAGCAACTCACCACCTTCACTTCAGAATCAGCAAGAAGCTAACCTCCCGACTACAGCTTTACTGGGTTCCTGCTAAGCTGCCTAGCCATAAGTTTAGCGGCCGCGAGAGGAAGAGGAATCAAGAGCAGTGCTGCATTGCTAGGTGTCGTCTAGTCCGAGAATACCCATACGAGGCATATAGTGCACAATGCTATATAAACGTCCACAGCTATCAAAGGTTACAAGAGATCAACAATTCCACGGGCCGGGGAGATTATAGCGGAAACTTTGCTGGAGGAGTCTAATACGCCGCCGCCCTCGTAGGCAACCAAGTCTGCTGAGTCGTCGTCTATTCCCTGCACCCCCAGTAATTTCTCCAGATCCGTGGTCACCAATGCGTAGGCTTGCTTTTCGCTGATGCGCCCACCTGATTCCAGTGCAGCCTGCGCATGGCAAGGTCAATGTGTGCTAGCATAAGACACCTGTCGAACTCACCCATTGTAAATCAAATCTTGTATTTCTCGCTTCCCAAGCGTCCCTTATACCTAAGCCAACAATAGCACCACTTTCGAGCAACTTAACCAGCGCAGTGTCATTCGTCAGCGGTGGCCCGGGTAAACTAGGAACGGCCTTGGTAAGTATTCAACACGAGGTATAGCTGATATTACTGACATTCTTCGCTGGTCCCAGACCGTCGGGAATGGCCTTACAGGGCGCAAAATGACACCGACCCCAGAATTACCTGCACTTTGTCAGATATCGTACTTGAAATTCGAGAATCACCCACTGATTTCCCGTGCAAGCATGTGAGCTTCCGTTGCCCCACTGAATACCATCCTCATCCTCGACCCGATTTTATATTCGACATCGGCCTTCAAAATAAGGAGCGATGCCATGATATCGGCACTATGGACGTCGATCACTAGAGGAATCACTCCCTGTGACCAGTCCCAATCATTGGTCGCCTATATTGAGGTCAAGGACATACCTCTGCCGCTTTCCTGAACCACTCTCCGGTTTCCCTTTCATTCGCCTCCCAACCATAAAGCAATCTTCGGAGAGTAGCAATCTGACTGCTGACACTGGGGCGTTTGTTCGGGAAAAGAGGGTGCGATCTACCCATGATGAGGTGAAGAGCTGTTATATCTTGTATTACAGCCCCTCGTTCCATGGCGTGTGATGCTCCTGTCCTGAAGGTTGCAGATACACCGGCTATCATATTATCGCCGTAAACACTGAGGAAGAAAGGCCTCGCCAACACCGAGGTAGCCATGGTCACTCCTGAACGATAAGCAGTCCTTTGTGCAAGTCAGCGCGAGTATCACCGTCAACAACACTGAAACTCACAAAGCATTCCTCGTCCTGAACATCAGCGCGTCCATCGTTCTCGAAACGGCACCGATGTCGTTGAGAATTTTTGGTACATCTTCGAGCATCGCGTCATACTGTTCGCCATCTCCCGTCGACCTCTCCGAAGCGATTTCCTCCGTTCCCAATAACGAACCAAAGGTCATCAGCCCAGGCGAAATGGATCCGCCCTTCAAGTCCACCTTCGTTGCCTCCTCGCTAGTGGCAACACAAGACTCGCCAAGACAAGTGATCTTCCCTCCGTCGACGACAACCGTCACACCATCCCCTCGGTACTCATCCTCCAAAGCGTTCATAATCTCACCATCACCCGCCCTCTTCCAGACTTTCTTCACATTCGTGAATACGACCTGACCCTCCTTTTTGATCCCCTGCAAAGGCGGCAGCCCATCCCAAAGAATAGTCCGCTTCCTTTCCTCGTCCCAATTCGGGACTTTCGGGGCCCTTCTCCATTCATCCCCCTCCTTGCCCTTACCTACTCTCACTGGGCTGTCACTATTCCTGGGCACAGGAATTTGTAGAATTCCATCGATCCATACCCTGGTAGGGGTAGCACCCAGCTGCAGTGGGTGAGAATCCCACATAACGACGTCAGCGTCCGTTCCTTTGGCCAGGATGCCGATGCGGTGGTCGAGACCGGCTGCGATTGCAGGCGTTGAGGTTACAGATGCGAGCGCCAGATGTTCTGGGAGGCCGAAATAGTAGGCTTGTTGTGCTTCATGGATGAGGTACCTGGAGTTGATGATTGGGTGGTCGGTCTATCGGTGGATGTTTAACGGGATCGACGTCTAGATGGGGTCAAATGCTTCACCTTCATGATGACTGGAATTTCTTGGTCTGCCAATATCCTGCTCGCGAACTCGGAACCCCGGTATGACTCGCGTTTGTACCGATGATTTGTCGCGAAAATTGCAATCGCAGGAGTTCCACCGTACCTGCGTGACTCTATCAAGAAATTGAACTGTCATATCCAAATTACATACGTGCGTTTCAACACCTCAGGGACAAGGTATGCTTCGGAGGCGTGGTGGAAGGACGCGAGCGGGAATTTGAATTCATTGGTGAGCTACACGTTGTCACGACTATCAGTACAAGTACTCACAAGAAACGGACAGAACTTACCCTGACGATGGCGTCGAGGTCGACAGCTTCATAGCAATGGTTTGAAATCTAGTCGCCGTCAACTTCTGAGCGCAACTAAATTCATGATTGGGCTACCTTGACTTTGCCTCTCAATACATCAACCAGCATTTCCCACTGCAAGTTCTCCGGGAATGGATCCTTGAGCGCGTGCCATAATCCAGCCTCTGCCTTGAGACAGTAGTCGTCCTGCATGACCTTGACCTTTCGAGCCTGTTCATACGCCGAGCGCAGCGCCCACACGCTATCCATTCTGTTTCCATAAACTCTCAAGTTCTCACCGCAAGCCTGTCTGAAACAGTACGTCAGTGTAACAATGTGCATGTTCTACGACCAAGGTTCTCACTTCATGTGTCTCCACCTAGGGTTGTAAGGATCTGGTTCCGTTCCGTTCAGGCTATATGGAGGCTCAATGACCATCGAGGAGGCGGAGTGATCGAATGTCTTTCGGAGCTTCACTACGAATGCTTGGCCACCTTCAACACCCTCCTTGATCAGTGAATATGCATTCAGATATGCGAAACTATCAACCTATCGCATTTCCACTCCCGGGTAAAATCTGTGCGGACGTCACACCACCAGCAACGGCAAGTTCAAACCCATCATCGTGTGTGTTCAACGCGTCAATACTCCTGAGCCACGGCAAAATGGGTCCATTTTTCGAATTCACATCAAACGCCCCGTTCGTCAGAGGTGCGCTCAATAATCCCAAATGTGAGTGCAAGTCGACTACGCGAACATGGTTCAGTCACATCAAATGAAGTCGAACGCGATTGGAGAAAGGGAAATCAGAACTCCAAGAAATGTGATCCCCAAAAGTGCAACGACGCACCAAGTCCAGGCGTCACCCACGCACCATGCGCCTCAATAATGGTCAGGTTTTCGGCATTATCGATAACCCTCGCAGGGATCCTCCCGACGCCTCGGATCACACCTCTGTCCAGTAGGATATCCCCACGAATAATCTCAGTCCCGTTATCTTTCCCCGTGAAGATCGTAGCATCCCTGATGAGTGTAGCATTGTTCCCATACTCATACCTCTCTGAGGATTTCCTGGAGCGAAAAGTCTGAGGGACAAAAGGTGTGGCTTTGAGTGCAGCACAACCGTTCAGGATTTCTTGTGCGTTGACTGGTGGCCCATTGTAGTTCAAATGGTTGTTATGGGTAAAAGCACGAGCCCAGGAACCAGAAGAGCCTGCCAGGAAAGACGACGCAAGGAATGTCAGAGTTGCGAACCCAGCTACTAGGATCACAAGTAGAGGCGTGTTCATGGCTTTAACGGTCCTCTGACTCGTCCATTTCGTTGGTGGGGCTCGAATATTTGGTGGAGGCGGCTTAGAAGACATGGTGATAGTCAAAGTGCAGGTATGCGTGGGCAGCGCCTTGGTAATAAAGACAAGGACAACACGCCCCCGGCGTACCGTGTGTGCATGCTAACCTAGTTTGCTAATGAAATCGTTGTATTCACCGACAGTCGTCGGACAACCGTGATTCTCCAGCCAGGCGTGGACAGGCCGAGGAAGTTCTTTTCCCACCCACGTGCACCTGACAAAGTTAAGCATGTTGCCCGAGGGCACAAGTGCAGGGCTGATGACAGTGCCATTATGATGTGATACGCATAAGGCAAGAGTACACATTCTGATTACGCCCTATTCGCTAACCGAGCTTGAACTCGAAGAATCCGAATCTGAACCTGGATCCGAGTCCTCATTCGCAGGAGTGCTACTGCTGCTGGTAGCGTTCTCAGACCCAGGCCTTGTGACATCGGTGCTGTTCATAGTATCGGCATCTGGAATTGCAGCAGCGCTCGTCACTTTCCGTTCTTTGCGCTTCTTCGTGGACTGTGATGGTGGGAGAGGGAGGTGCGCCTTCTTGACCCTCAGGATATCCATGATCTCTGTACAAGGTTTAGTTCGCATGGTAATGTGTTTTAAGAATCGAACTTGCCTGCATGTGACATATTCTCGTATCCCTTGATACTACGCTTCATCGTGAGCCAGCGGCGCTGCAGTGTATGCGCACTCCATAGATTCCAATCCGGGTCGGAGAGCGTTTTCCAGTCAATTTCAGTGTCGTCTCGAACGTTCAATGAATCAACTCTGCCCGGATATTGAATGACAGGGAAAATCATTTCGAAAAAAGGTCCTCACTTATGTACAAGAATAAATGCATCTTGTTGGCTCCAGCGTGGCTTCTGGCCTTCATTCTTAAGAGTTTTGCTGAGGGCATCCGTCCTGCAATACCTGTAAATACTAGGGAGGGTACAAAGGGCTCAAACGCACCACTTGATTCTACACTGCTGGCGGCCTCGCCTTCCTCCCATAAGTTCGCTGACTTTGCCCCAAAACACGTCGTTATCAATATCCTTTCCTTGTTTTATGGTCATATCAGTAACAATTTTCGTTAACTGTTCCTCCTCTTCTTTGGACCAGGGGCCTGAGTAGGATTGTCAAGTTTGATTATAAAACGCGGTCGAGGCGTTGAACTCACCAGTGACGCGAATATCACGGTTTTGGATGTGATTGCGGTATCGGTCTCGGCAATCTGAAGACATTCTTCCAACGCGTACACTGACTTTTTCCCACTGCTGACCGAGGTCTGCTACTGCCCTTTACGCCAATTCAAATCTAAGCCCACTGTGCTGCTACGAGATGCTCACTGTTTAAGTCTGCAATCTTCTTCCTCGGACCATTTACCCTGTTGCTTGAGGGGATGATATGTTCTCCGGACATGGTGATACACAGCTATGATCGGACGTTGTGGCACGGAAGCAGCTGGCAAAAAGGGTCGCTTAGAACTAGGTTGGCGGAAGTCAGACAAAGCAACTTACTGACGCGTTGCCAGAACGGCATGTTTTTTTCCCGCGTTTCATTCTTAGGAAAAATAATATCTTGAAGTTGCTCGTCAGTGAAACAATTGTCCTAGGCTATGTTCAGCACACGGGTCAACGGTATGACGAGGGGGGATATGGACTTACGGTTTTGTATGCTTCAATGGCTTCTTGTAAACACTGTTCCTCTATTGCAGAGAATTTTCCTTTCTTGTAAACGAGACCTATTCCGCAATTCAATAAAAAGAGGGGAAAGGGCTTCAAGGTGACTGACGAACCCTCGGTTCGGACGAGTTCTGCCAACTTGGAGGTGCTCAACCATTTGGTCGCAAGTAGTTCCGCATGATCTGGATTTCCATGTTGTTCTGGGACCGCGGAAGACGTGTCCACTGGTTTGACGCGAGCGGGTTTTTTGGGAGGAATCCCTAGGATAGCATTTGATGGAGCAGGCACTTGACCAATGGGTGTTGGCTGTGGAGGAGGGTTTACAGGATAGAACATAGGTGCCGGGGCATATGGTGCAATTGGTGGAGCATTTGCAGCAGCAACAGCGTCTCCCAATGTTTTGAGGACGTTTGCGATCTTCGTGATGTCTAGATCTTGCAGGGCACGAAGAACATCTTCGTTAGAGCCAAAGGACAAATCGGAGAAAGGCAGCCCCATGTTGGAAAATGATGAGGAATCTGGTACAGGAGGAAGAGGAGGGAGATATGGCATAGGCAAGGCCATAAAGGGGGGATGACCATTCGAGAGCATTGGTGGCAGTGGGTACTGTGGATCGATCTGTCCCGCAGGTGACGCGTTTAGCATCTCGGGAGAGGTACCAGCAGCAGCAGCCACAATCGCAGAGAGCAAAGCAGCAGTGGATGCCTGGGCATTAGCGTCTATATCTTCGGCTGATATTTGAGGTTCGGGCGCGGTCACAGGCTCCTTCGAAGGCTGGGTCGCGGTGTTTGCAGGGTCTTTTGCTTTGCCCTTATCCTTCTTTCTCTTCTTCCTCTCCTCCGTTGGAGTTTCGTTTGTGATAGCGACGTTTTGGTGGGAGGGAATATCGACAGGGGTATTTTGGGAGGACTGCTCATCATGGCGCTTGCGTTTTTTCTTCTTGTCTTTCACCACATCCAAGTCGGTGGCCTCAATGTGGGCGTCATCCCGGGAGCGTTTCTTTTTCTTCTTTTTTGCAGGGTCAGGGGAAGTGAAGTCGGGGACTACAGTTGGATGGACGGAGGAGGACAGGGGATGGGCGACACCCGACTGCATTTAGGGTGGGCTCTCAAGGCTTAGAGATCTCCAAGAGATGAACAGACGCGCGTCACACACCCTCTCACACTCCTCGGCTCACGTGTCACATTTGATACGGCGTACACAGATTAAAAGGGAAACTAGTTAGTCCTCGTCAAACCACCGATCCTGCGTTTCTCGGTCATCATCAACGTCCAGCCCCTCGTCGTAGTCTACCTTGTCATAATCAATGCCCTGTAAAGTCAGTCAATATATGCATCGTCCGAAGATGCTCAAGCCGTACGGGTAGAAGTCCGTAAATGAAACGTTCGCGTATAAGTCGCTCAAAGTAGCGTCGCTTCTCCTCCTCGCTCTCCTCCTCAACAGCACTGGGTTCATCTTCCTCTTCAATTTCACTCTCCTCTTCCTCCTCTTCTGGAATTGAAGTTGTTGCAGCCAATTCCCTTCGAATCATTCTTACCCGTTCGGCCTCGCGTTCTTCCTCGTAATCACCCAGCAGTTTCCCCAGTTTCCCGACGTGCTTCGTCTCGCCCTTGAGGAATTCTCTCTCCGTCCACTGTTTCTCTTCTTCACCTTCTTCCCTTCCCCGATATTCTCTTCCCTCCCACAACTCCGGCCACCTATTCCTGGCAGAGACAAAGTCCAGCTCCGTCGGATGGGTGTTTACATATCTCAGACGTCTATTCCGGATTGGTATCAGAATTGTTCTGAGCTTCGGTGTGGTGATACTGCTGAATTTGCAGAGGATATGAGGTGGGAGCTGTGACAGATGTTTTCTCAAAAACTGGATTGTTGAGTTCCTGGGCGAAGGCTCGTAATCTGGTGGCAGCCCGAGGTATGATAAGATCGCCCGTTCATCGAAGTCTGGATGATCCATTGAGTGAGAAGAGCGGAGTGGCGGTGAGTGTATGCCATCACCCGTTTGGTTATAAATTGCCACCATCAATGCCCCTCTCGCAAGCCCATCACGACCTCAGTTGCCTCCATTTTCCGTCTGCTAACCCTCGACGCTTAAGCTTGAAACTCGAATATCCAAAATAGGGCACCTTCTACCCCCGTCATTTAGTATCGTCCTCGCACCCCATGTCCCAGCATTACAACACTATCGCAGACCCGTCCCAGTCCCACTCGGACGCTAGTTCTATTCATTATCATCGATGCTGGTGGGCTTGGTGTCACTCTAGCTTTTATACGAGGAGGGATTTGCTGGATCACATCAGTTCTGAGCATGTGCAGAAGGCACAGCCAGAGCGCCTACGAGACATTCCGGCTCACAAAAAAACGGAAGATGAATACTGGGACTCCTTCGACATCCTAAGCTTGGCATCATTTCCTTCTGTTGCTTGTCATGATGGAGAGATTACATCCCAGAAAGGTCCTGAAGGTATGCTGCATCCTACCAAAAAGAACCCTCTAAGTCAGATAACTCGTTGACCTAGGCAAATTGTTGGACCACTTCCCGTCATCTCTTCCGTCCCCACCCGCTTCTACCCCCCATGATATTCCAAGCACTCCTGTCCGCATGCAAGAATCAGCAGGCCTGCTAATGAACACCGATTCACCAATAAATCTTCCTCGGATGCTCAAGTCACCGCAATTATTGAACGCCCCCCTCACACCCTTGTCGAAACGGAACTTCTCCGAGCCCCACACTTCCACGCCCACCTTTGCCTCTCTATCTTCACAACCAAACACCCCAAGCGGCTACGACTATGTTATACCTGACTCCCCGCCCTTTGGTTCCCTCGTGGAAGAGGCCATCAAAGTCTCCAAGCCCATCCATTCCGAAGCGGCTAGTTATGATGATGACATGTTCCATAAATCAGAGGGATCCTCTCAGGAATTCGTGCTCAATCAGCTGACTCAGGGCATAGATGAGGAAGAAGATAGCAACATGCCACCGGAGCCAAGAAGTATGGACGGGAGTATGATCACCGACACCCCTCCCCCTATCAAGTCCAACCCACAATCAATTGTAGGCCTCCAAGCCGCCGTCCACTCTCCGATTGAACCCCGAAGAAGTGATAGAGCTCCTCAGGGCATTTCTGGGCCACCCCTACAGTCCCAGACCCCTTTACGAATACGAACGCCCCAGGCTAACCTGATTCACATACAACCCAGCTCGCCTACACACTTGTATTCACCAATATACCCTATCGGGACATCTGCTACAAGGCAATCCTGGTATCAAGCGCAGCCTCGCCGCAGATCGTCTAAGAAGATGTCGGGTTCAGAAATACAAGCTAGTCAGGTTCAGTCTCCGGCAAGATCTGACACCAACGTCGCGTCCCCTACCTCTATAAGGCCCAAGCCTATAGTGGTCTTTGTAGCCTCGCCATCCCAGTCGACCTCCCAAATCGACCAATCCATATCACAAACACAGGATAGTTGGACACAATCAGAAAACCAGATGCCCACTTCATACCCCCCTCTACAAACCCAAGCGCCGTATCGGAGTCAGAGCATGAGCCAGGATTGATGATGACCGTTGTTCTCACTTGTCTCCATTGTATTCTCGTATATTACGCACATAGTCATATTTAGCTTAACTATTACGCGCCTACTTGACCGTTCTTCACAACACTTCCACAATCCCGTGATGCCTCCCTTAAGAACCATGCCAGCCTCACTCACGCCGCTTTCCGCAACTCCCCCTCGTCGCTCATCGTACCAGCACTTCTATCTCAATCACAGCTTCATCGTGGTAGTTGCTGGTCATCATGGAGATCGGAATCAAGTACATACCTCACGAAGCTGGCTATTGGGATGTTGTTCGTGCGATCGCCGGCGTACTTCACTCGGACGAATTCCGCCCTCAGGGGGCTCGTAAAGAAAACTTTAAACTTGAACTTTCCAAAAGCAATGTTAGCGACGTTCGTAATGGTGGAATGGGAACTCTAACCCTCCCAACGGACACCCTTGCGATCAAGCTCCTGCGGCATGTAGAGGAGAATCCCATCCGAATCAAAGATCCCGCCACTGGACAGAACAAGAAGATCAAGTTCTTTAGGGACTGGGACCGCTCGAAACAGCCTTCGAGAGGCACGATCGAAACTTTGGCAAAGACGCCGTTCGTGGAACCAGACATCGAGGAGGCGCACCAGAAGAAGCTCGCTGAACTGGCAGACCAATTTCGCGTCGATTCTGTCCAGTTTGGTCTTTTCTACCGTGAACAGTATCCTACCAACGAGAAGCAGCCGCTCGTTCCCCGTTCCTTCTCGATTGAATTCAAACGGGACCTTGTCGATGACGATGTTGGGTGGCTCAGGTTCGAATACAACCACAAACTTATACGAATAGCGGTAAGTTTTCAGCCTGTTCACATTTACTTCGGAAGGGTGAACCAGCTCCTGCTTAGATCACCAATCCCGTTACGGGCGGGCGCGGATATAGCATTGCAATTAACCTCACCTCCATCCAGAAGATCGGTGTGGGGTATGATGGAAAACCTTGTCAGTTCCATACTGTCTCCCCTTCCTAACAATACCCATTTAAACTCCCCTCCTTGTAGACGTTTGTTTCGATACACTGACACCACCAGTCCTCGAGTCATTCGAGTATCATCGCTCGCAAACTAGTGATGGGAAGGACGAGCAAAAGTACAAACAACGCATTGGCGCGCTCAATGACGCCCATCGCGTAGTCGCACCATTTGCACCGCATCTTCGCCTTCTGTTCCATAGGGACTCCGACGGTGATACTATAGACAGATTCGTCAAAATGTGCAAAGCCTCAGACATCTCCGACACTCTCATCATCCGCTGCGATCTTCCAACGGCGCCGCAGATCGAAGCACTGAGTCGCGGTCTCTTCACTAGAAAGAACCTCTATCGCCTGCAACAAGAAATCCGCAAGTTCCCTTGGGGAGTAGGATTCCAACTCGAAGGATTGTTGTACAATGGGCTTCTACACACCCAAGAAGTGACCGATTTCCTCCCTCGCGTCCGGAAACTCTGCAAAGCACATCCTCAGCAAGGTTCCTCATACGTAGATGACTTGTTGCGTAAATACGCAGAAGCCTTGCGGGAACGCCCGCCTAAAGAGAGTCCGATGAGGTGCTTCGATCGTGTCGAGAAGAAGTACACCCCACCGAAGATAACACTCTCCACCTTCCGTTGTCGACATGTCACTTTCACCCCTACTCGGATGCTCATAGAAGGTCCCTATCCGACGCAATCCAACCGCATTATTCGTCAATTCGCTGGCTATGAAGATTTCTTTATCCGCGTCGACTTCCGGGACGAGGACAGGTTGCAGTACAGATGGTCCCGTGATGTCGACGGTGCCTCCTTTGTGCGCGAACGTGTTGGAACGACCCTGAAGGATGGTTTCGAGATTGCAGGAAGGCACTTCGAGTTTCTCGCATATTCGTCTTCAGCTTTGCGAGAACATGCTGTATGGTTCATGTGCCCTTTCCAACACAACGATCCCAAGGTTGGTTGGGTTGACTCGGAGAAGATTCGTGATCAGATTGGTAACTTCAGGGGCTCTGAGTTGATGAGGCAACCGTCTAAATATGCTGCCCGGCTTGCTCAGGCGTTCACTGCCACGGAAGCTTCTGTGTCTATCACCAGGGCAGAGTGGGAGGAAGTTGAGGATATTAGACCGCCGAGCGCCGAGGGCGACATCCCCAACTCGAATTTGTTCACCGATGGCGTTGGATCGATTTCAAGAGCTTTGGGAGATAAGATCTGGGCGGAGTTGTGCTCGAACCGTAGGGATCATGGCGAACGGTCGATCAAACCATCAGCGGTATGTTTCGTTAAGACTCATGGAGGATTTGCGCTCATAGGCCCCGTAGTATCAAATACGATTCTTAGGATATAAAGGTGTGGTTGCTATTGATGAGCAGCTCGACAAGACGGGAAACGGCATTCATATGCGCCTGCGAGAGTCAATGCGGAAATTCAAGGTTGCAAATGATGATGTTGCACCAATTGAAATTGCCCAGGCCTTTGAACACCGAAACGCATGCTATTTGAACAGGTGTGGTGACCACGATAGAATATCAAAGTCCTACTGAATGTTGTTTCTCGATCGTATAGGCCGCTTGTGAAGCTCCTCGAAGATCTCGATGTCAAAACGGATGCATTCTTGGCCCTCCAAGACAAGGAGGTGGCTGAGGCTCGGACTATACACGATAGTATCGATCGTTTCCACAAGGTCCTATATGAACATCACCTCGGGCGCCCATTCAGATTCGCTTGGATGGTCAAACAGCTACAAGGCCTCGGTTTGGAAATCAACAGCAAGAATCCTGACAAGCCGAACATCGACACACCATTCCTCAAACAAGTTCGACAGGTAGCTATGATGGATATAATGAGGGATATCAAGCACAGTGCCAGGATTTTGGTACCTGATAGCCATCTGCTTGTCGGTATTGCGGATGAAGGTCCAGCATATGTGAAGGCGGGATTTGAGAATGTCTACTGTCTCCCTCCTGGCTCAATTTATGGTAAGTATGCCCACCACGAAATTTTTCTGGGTGCCAGCTGACCTCTTCCAGTTTGTATCCAAGAGGCTTTCGACAAAGAGCCATATTGGTTAGAAGGTCATTGCATGGTTACCCGTAGCCCCGTCGCACATATAGGAGACGGTGAGTTACCTACCTCCAGATAGAAGGCCCCATTCACAGAAGGCACTGCCAGTCCAACGCGTCCGGGCGATAGGAAAACCTCCTGAGGGGATGCTTTGCTTGTTCGCTCATATAAAGAACGTTCTTGTGATGTCGTCTCAAGGTTGGTGTAGGCAAATGATTGCTTCACCCGTGTTTGATCGGATACCTTCAGGGAAGCGTTCGCTGGCCTCATGTTTGGGAGGTGGTGACGTCGATGGGTAAGAGTCAGGACTTCTACATCTTCCGACGTATTACTAACCAGAACCTAGAGACCTCTTCCAAATTATACAATATGAGCCACTCCTGCCAATGACATACGAGGAGCCAATGGATTACAATTCTGTGGGCACCAAAACGATAGAACACGACGTCACCGTCAACGACATATGCGACTTTATTGTCGAGTATATTAACTCTGATGTTTTGGTATGGTTTAACGGCTCGGGAGGTCAGGAGACTTCTGATATACTGGCGGTACCTCACAGGGACTCTTATCAGACCGGTTACTAATACTTGCAGGTGGGTTTCTAATGGCTTGAAATAAAGGATTTTAGTTACTCACATGCGGCTAGATCAATCCAAAGTATGTCATTTGCAGAACAACCTAGTTCCGGTTATTGAGCTTTCACAGCAAGGGATGAACGACAAGGACTGTATACGCCTCGCAGAACTCTGTTCGACTGTCAGTTCGAGCATCTAATCCGATGAAATATCTAGTAACCTCATACGCTTATCATCTAGGCGGTTGATTATCCGAAGAATGGGATTCCCGTTGATCTCAACGAGGAGAAATTACCGCGCCCCTTGATTCGGTGCAAACCGGACTGGCATGCGGCCGAAGTTATATCTCCTCGCGAGACAGACTACTACAGATCAGAACGCGCACTCGGGGAGCTCTACCGAAGCATCACCCTTGTCGATCCAGAGCCCATCAGAGATTCAGGCGATCGTGAGCCTCTCCGTGATCCCATTTCTCAAGTCTTGCGAGAAAAGGTCGAATTCTACATCGGAGACCATGTCCTACCCACCAAAAGAGTATCCCCCGCACTTGAAACCGCCTATCAGAGCTACATGGAGGAACTCAACTACATATGTTCCACCCATACCCTCTCCAACACACCTGGTGCCAAGCTCCTTGAAGCGGAGGTGGTTGCTGGGACCATTCTAGCCAAATGCTCGCAGAAGAGATGGAGGAGCGATAGAATTTACCGGATGCGACTTCATGCCACAACACTCGTGAGAGAGGTGAAGAATGAGCTCCTGCCGCAAAAGGAGAATTATGACTTTGAGGAATTGGTAGACGGTCTTAAGCAGGCCTGGAGGGCTTGGGAGTTCAGTCAAACACGCCCCTTTAACGAGACAGGTGCGAACAGTTTTGGCTTCATCGCCCTGGACGTTATTTTCGATGTCCTGGAGCGTCTGAAGAAAGACTCGCGCAGCTTTGAAAACCAAGTAACTAACGACTCTCCTGATCTCTCTGACCTCGAGTCTGAATGTCCGAACCGGGATTTGGACCTAATTTGAATGGAATGTCAGCCTTCCTGGATAACTCGCTTTGTTTGTACTTGTATCATTAGGGAATCCTATCTTGTGTGTGCACCACTGCGCTTCCTTTGGGACACCTAAAAGACATGGACTAATATACTTCAATCATCTTGCCATTTCAAGGACCTTGCACAAACTACCGCCCAGGGCGCTTTTGGCGGTATCATGTCGAAATCGTTGACTGACCACGACAACCCAGCTACTACCCCTGATCTACTGCTTGTCATCTTCATACACGGGTTCAAGGGCACCGATGAGACTTTCGGGGAATTTCCAAAGCGATTACAACATCTCCTATCAGAAACTGTAGACAATGTCCATGTTGAGAGCATCCTGTTCCCTGCCTATGAGGTGAGCTTGCAGAACCTTGCAATGGCCTTTGGTCTGGTCTAACCATATGCTTCTGGGCCTCAAGACAAGAGGAGAACTGGTAGATACTTTCACCTCGGCTGTGATTGAATGACTTCGACGGTTTAGTCGGACAGAATGCCGCTGTCATCCGCTTCGCAGATTGGCTCACAACGTTGACCGTCCAACGAGAGAATGAACATGGAGGGGGAGCAGGCAGTGCAAAGATTGTATTATGTGGACACAGGTACGGGCAATTTGGATTGTGAACATTATCATACCAAAACTCAAGCAAACGTCGTAACCTTACAGCATGGGTGGTTTCCTCGCCGCGGATTCTTTGCTCGAGTTCGTGAATACAAGACCTGACCAAAGCTGTCCACTCTGGCCGAGGGTTATAGCATGTATCACCTTCGATACACCGGTTCGGCTCTTCTCTAAGCTGCCGTGAACACTGATTTGATTTCCATTATTCAGTTCCTGGGCATCAATCCTGCTATAGTAGAACACGACGCAGCCAAGTTGGTTGAGTATACTAACACTGCTGCGACCGTTGGCTCGGCGATCTTCGGTTCCCTTGCTGGTTTAGGTGCAAAGAAGGCCACTGAAACACAGGCTACTCCTTCTAATGCCTCGACGTCCACGTCGGCCTGGGGTAAGTGGGCGCCCGCTGCATATGCTATTGGCGGTGCATTGCTGGCTGGCGCGGCTGCGGGAGGGGCGTACTACAAGCGTGACGATCTCACTCAAGGTTATTCTTGGCTGATGGACCATATGAAATACGTTGGGAACATATGGGATGGGCCCGGACTTCGAACTCGCGTTGATGCTTTGGTTGGTGTGCAAGAGAAGCACGGGATCGCGTTCCAGAAGTACGTTTCTTCAAAACATCTCTCTGACAAGGATTAAGGCGTCGCGCTAGCTTCTATGTTCACCTTCCAGAGGCACCGCCTACCCATCTTACGCCTCGGACATTTGTCGTTCAACCGAAGCGGGCCTCCCTTGAACGGAAGCATTTTACTGCCGCAAAGAATAGCAAAGCCTCTGACGAAATCCAAGGGCACACTGGAATGTTCAATGCAAAGACGAACGACGGCTACTACAATCTTGAGCTTGAAGCGGCAAAGGTTATCCGTCAAGCTGTCCAAGCTGTTCGCACCACCAAACTCATTGCAAAGGCACCTTCCAATGAGAAGGAAATCGACGAGAAGTAGTGGATGTGTACTGTTTGCGCATTACATGGCATTTTGTAATTATATATGAGTGTATATGAATCAAGCGGTGAAGTGGTGTTCTATGGTTTCAAAACAAGACGCATGGCATAAGCGTCTTCGCCATCCGCATCTGCAAAATACGATTTCAGCATCAAAGAAAGGACGAGGTTGTATCCCACTCACAGTAGCCCTTCTCAATGTCTTTCACGGTGAAGCCCAGAGTATCTCGATACAGACTCAATGCAGCACGGTTTGACTTGCGGACGTGAAGCGAAACATAAGCAGCACGATACACGCTAGCCATCGCCTCCTCTGGAACTTAGACGTCAGTATATATGCGCCAAGGTGATGGCGACAGTGACGTACGAGATTGCACCATCAATTTCTTCGCAAGCCCAAGCCGTCGGTATGGCCGTAACACAGAGATGGAAGTAACATGTCCATGAGGTTCCTCGCCTTCTTTCAAGTCTTCTTCCCTAAACCAGTTCATATGAGCCAGTCTTTATTGCGAAGGAAGGAAAGGAAGGTGGTGACATTACATTTTCGCCAGGATATACCCAACAATCCGTCCTTTATGGTCCTCCGCGACGTACGAGAGCGACGGCCAGGTCATGGCATGGTAGAGATCTGGTATGTTGAATCATGCGTTCACTACATCTATCATTTCATTCCTCTGAAGAGGTTTAGAAATAAGGATACGAACAATATCTCATTGTATAGTTTTCCGGTAGATTTTGGAGATTGCATGCTTGCATGCCAGCGAGATCCTCGACCTAGGTATTGTGTATTAGTCCCGTTCCGCATGTGACTAAAAGAACCGCACTTTGATTGGCCGTACGTTCATAGTTTGCAGGTGTCTAAGGAATGGTTGGATGACGCGGGTGGTAATGTTGGGCAACGGTATTTGTCGGAATTTTGTTTCATCACCTGTCAGTAAACACACGACAACTTCTAAACTATATCGAAATTCGTTACGAGTTATGTCTATCTACATTACTATCCAAATGATTAATAGTATACGTCGTCTGGTTGTTCCTTAACTAACTATAACGTCCCCCACATCACCAACCAACCTCCTCCGAGGTTTTCCATCAGGCTTCGTCCCGACGATCTCTATATTCATTTCCGTTGTGGGAACCTCCTCCTTCAAGACCTCGTCAAGCTTGTCATGGAGGAAAGCCAGAGACAATTGGCAAATCGTGTCAAAAATCTGAAGGTCGGACTTCTTTCGCAGACCAGGGATAACAGAGAAATCAGAGAATGAGATGTGCTTGCTTCCAACTAATGGTCGCTATAAGTTTAAGGCCTGATTCAAGTCAAGGTTGCCGTGCTTACTGAGAGTCGCTATCCGGCGCCCTTGAGGCTCCCATGTCGCAACAATCTCTTGAAGTCTAGCAGAATGATCCTTCCAGAGCGTAAACGTCTCCGAGTTGATAACAAACAATTTCGGAGGTTCCTGGGACAATTTTGAAACAGAAGCATTACTACCTGCAATGGTTGTTTCATCTAGCGATGCCTGCACCGAGGCCTCAATAGACATGAGGCCTTCACGAGATGGGTCCATCGGGGAATACGGTACAGGACCTGGTGTTGGTAAAGGTTCTAGCCAGGGATCAAGGACGACAGCCTTGGAGATTGGGATGCGTTGATAGTTCTCCGCGGGTTTGGTGGCCAGTAGAGAGAGCTGCGGCGAGTCAGTATGCGACGTCTCCGAGAAACGTTCGTGCATGCTCACAGTAGTTGCACCACCGAAGGAGTGGCCGGTGAGGATAACGTCCTCATGGTGTTTAATTACACTGCTTCCGCAGGACATAAGGTTAGACCAGCTTGCCTTGTCAAACGAGCTTCCATCTATAGTGTCCAATTCCACGTGTGGGTCCCCCTTAACAAAATTTTGGAACGTTTCATACATGATATGAATTTCATGGTGACGGAATACCAGCTGCTCGGCTCGTAAAGGCATCGGGCGGTCGCTTGGTGACTCGCCGTTCTCCCAGCTAGCAAAGAATGCTGTTTAATGCAAGAACAAAAGGTGAGGGAAAGATGCCCACGAAATATCTGCCTCACGGAGATACACAATCGTCCGATGAGTATTCTTGCCATCCACCTCCCATGACCGGGGCATGCAAGCCATGCCAGTCCCGTCTCGATGTTCTAAAGCCAGGACGACTTTTCCAGAAGCAGCAAGGCGAGAGCAAAACTGACTATATGTCGTCCGGCTCCCTCCAAGGCCATGCGAGAAAATAACCAGCGGCCACTGGTTCTCCGGTTTGCCTTGTGTTTTTTCAGGGTGCAGTAGAGGCGCATTCCGGTACGCAGGAATCTGGGTAATTTTGGCTTCGGCTTATTTACGACCACATCCAAGAGCAGGTGAATACCTTGATCAATGAGCCGAAGAGGTACACGGCGGGCCACAAAAGCCATGTTGAGACGTTCAAGTAAGTCGATAAGCCCAGCAAAGATTCCCTCAGCGGTCTGTATGGAGCGACAACTATCAACAAGCGGAAAAGGGAAGTTAATTGAGATGCTACGAGCCTGAACAGCCAATCGACTCCTTTTGGCGGGTTGCTTGATATATCTGCAGGGTAATACGTCGTGAACGCGACTTCTTCCAATAACAACGCATGGTCCGTAGATTCCGGTCTTAAGTTTCTTGTGTTTTTCAGCTTCGCGCTTCCAATAACTCTAGTAGGCCGCACTGGGGTAGTAAAAGTTGTCACACCGACAGGAAAGCGTCCGTGGATAGATGGAAGCGAGAGCATGTAAGTGTCGTAACTTCTAGGTATTGTCAGGGCCGTTGAAAAAACCAGGTAGGCCTGAAGAAAATGGTATCCAAGAGCAAGCAGATTGTTTTCGAGGGCGAAGGCACTCCCCGCTAGTAGAATGGATCGTTTAGTATCCGCGATGATGTAACCCTCGGCAGCGAGTCTCTTCCGGTGTACTCTCGATCACGTGCTTATGTCTACTTCTCAGTTAAGGAAAGTCTCCATTAGGGTAGAAGGATGAAAACAGGACAAATGTGATACTATGCGACCAAAATACGCGCAGGAAGAAGGGAGGGAAAAAAAAAGTGAACAAGGTGGTGTACATATCGAGATTGGGGGTGGGCTGAAAAACGGAGAGGAATAGTACAACCAATGGTACTAGGTATATTGACCCAGGAAAATCACTGTCGACCTTGGGCTCCTCCGTAGGGTGGTGGTGGTTGGTAGTGTTGAGGGCTCTCTTGTGAATTACGCCCAAAATGGAACACGTCTCTTAATGTTCTCCTCATATTCCACTGGCTCCCCGAGCCGTCTCCTGTTTCAGATGGACCAGCCAGTACAGCATATGACGAGCCAGCTTCAACAACCGACCACTGATCTATATCCATTGTGTTCACATAGGAACCAACAGGTGTATCCATGATCATTCCGTCATGCTGCCTAAGACTAGGCACTTGTATGGGCTGAGAGGCCGCTTGTTGGCGACCAATCTCGGCGAAATGCAAGTTGGGTGTCGGGATCCCTTGACCTTGAGGGTTGAGTGGGCCGCTAGTCGAACCAGATGGTGTTTCGATAATCGGGAGCATATCAGTTATTGTCTGTGTTCGCTCCGCGTTGTGTCGCCCACGTCTGGAGGGTCCAGCGACGGGAATAGCAATACCGTCCTGAATCTGTGCATTCAGACGGCTGGTGGCACCAAGGATATTGACCGAAGGCGGCACGTTGTTTCCCTGCCGTCCCGCGCCAATGGTAGAAGTCGGAATGGTAACCGTTCGAGGAGGTCTATCGCGGTTGAAAACAAACTCGTGTGCCTGTGGCTGGCTGGGAACAGGACGACTTCCTCGTTGAACTGTTATGTTCGTCGGTATTAGGCTGTGCGTATTAGGTGCCTGATCGCCATCGCCCTCCTCGATATCAGGCTCCGGCGTCCCATCCTCATTAAAATTCTCGTACTCGTCATCCTCATACTCCGTATCATCGGTTCCATTCGTTTCATTCATACTGTCAAATAGCTCCGTGAGGAAATTCCGTAATTGTGAAATGCCCTTCCCGGAGTAAACGCAAAATGCCATCCGCTGGGCCGAGTTAAATTCCTTGAGCGAATGTCAGCATATATCCGAACTTCAGAGCATCGTAGCAACCTACTTTGGGTGCCTCACGGCAGAACCTCTGAAGCTCGGGGTTACGGAATGCGGGAATGCCCGTCAGGCTCAGATGAGTCAACTTGTGGAGTTTTTGCAGCAGGAAGTGGATGGCCATGACTGTGATTTGATCGCAATACGACAGATGAATACGCTCTAGAGTTGCATGACGTTCGGCAAGAGCATAAATTGCCTCATCTGTCAAATTGTTGACGCGTACAAGGCCAACTCTGCGAAGCTTGGGCAAGGCAGCAAGCTCAAAGACAGACATGTCAGTGAGCAAGGTACAGTCTACGAGACAAAGAGTGAATACAGCTACCCGAGAAACCAATCAAGAGGCACGCACTTGCGAAGTCTATATATCGCAGTCTTGTGCAAGACCTGGCGAGGATGCGAATCGACCTGTCCGTGATTTTATTCGCATGACCTAGGTGAAGATAGTGCAAAGATCTGCCGAGTTTGCTGATCGTCTCGACAGCTCTATCGGTTAATAGCCCGCACTTCGACAGGACCAAGTTACGAATCTTGGGCGCACGGGAGATGATGCCTTCGATAGCATCGTCCGTGATCTTAGCGCAAGCTGTTAAGTCCAACATGCGGATGTGTTCAAAGGAACGGTTAAGGACCAAAGGGGGTAATGTACTGCCAGACTCGATTTGGGAAGATGAAGGAAAGGGATTGATATCGGGCAGTGTTCTCTGCTCAATTCTCGGAGGAGCAGGGAAGGCGTTATCTGTCAATTCAGGGCAGTGGGAGAGGCGCATCTCGCGCATATGGGTAGAGTGCTGCCATAGGCTCCGTACGCCATAATCTGTGACCAGCGCACAGAAATTGAGATCGATTTCCAACAGCAACGGGCAAGACCTGGCGAGGCCGACGACTGCTACGTCGGTGATCAGAGAAACGTTGCTGAGTTTGACACGACGTAAGAGCGGGCAGTTCTCGGCCAAGGCCAGAATACCTTCATCGGTAATCCTGATGCAACCTGCGAGGTTGATACCTTGCAACCGCTTTGCTGTGCGTGCAAGGCTAACAAGAGCGGCGTCGGTGGTTTGGGAACAATTGGTAAGATCGATGGCAATAAGGTTCGGGAAACGTGCAAAGAAGTGCAGGAAGAACTCTCCAGATACACCCTTGCAGTTAACGAGTGTAAGGCGCTCGAGGCGGTCGCAGCTGAAGAATTGGATTAGGACATCGTCTTTGAGGTATGGTGCGAGGTTTATGAGGTTGAGGCGGCGGATAAACCGGGCATAGGTGAATGTCTGCTGTGCTCCCAAAACACGACCCATCTTGACCATAGTCCCGTATTTAGGGAAATTGGGTTTGTGCCAGAGCAGTTCTATAGCACACTCGCACCATGTCCTGGATACTTGGATGCAGTGAAGGAGATCTCGTGTGGTAGCGACATGCTTGAAGATATTGATGAGTATTTCTGGAGGAACGCGAGATATGGGGGAGTAGTCGCCTGGTTTAGTTGGAGAGGCGATGGTGGGTGAATTGGACGACCATCGGGCTTGGACAGGAGTCAGGATGAGGAGATGATTGTCTTGGCCTGCAAAGAAGGTAGATTGTCCTGGATCCTCGTCGTCGTAGTCGTCAGATAAGGAGGTGTTGGATGATGCCTTGAGCTTGTACATGGGAGTAGAGAGAAAGAAGGGTCAATAAGAATAACGTGGATGGAGGCTGCCCATGACCCAGGGCCTTGAACACAGGGTGTGACTGCTGCTGACTAAGCAATTCCTGTGTTGTCGGTAAATCAATTTCCTCCCCTCAACAGTTCTGCTGATCCGCCTATGCATTGATTTAGTCACATCCGACTTAGAGATCCACATGTCGACCAGAAACCCCTCCCCGAATGGGCAACGGACTCCTCACGATGCTGCTGCTGCTGCATTGAAATCAACGGTCCAGTCCTCGGTTGCCACCGCACACACCACATTCGATGATTTCGTTGCATCGTATCGAATGCCACCACCTGGGCCTGAATATTATCGGGCACAGCGACAGCTTTGGCTCACTCCCCGGCCAGACAAATCTCGCGGCACATCACGCTCTCAGCACGTTTCAACTTCACGTACCAAACTGGAGAAAACTCTTCAAACACCTGGAGCTGTCTACAGCGACGCTAGTTGGAAGAATGGAATTGAAAAAGTTTGGAAGGGCTTATCCAGAGGGGAATGTTTGAAGTATAGATTACCTCTCAGTCTCATCGTATGTCCTCTGTCTCTGCTAAGCACAGATGCCAATGAATCATTTTCCTTCATTAAGATCAAGGTAGTTCATGCGTCCTGGGTGCGGGACGAAACTTGGCCAATGGGTATGCAAGCCCCGGAACCAGATGATGAATTATCGGACGACCACCTGCCCGAGCCCATGATCTTGGAGCGTATCGGTGATCCAAAACCACCTATGGAATTGCCCTTGGTATCATAACGCTTCCCGCACTTCTCGCTGCCCAGCTGGACACTGCTTCATGGCCAGAGCATGTTGATCATTGATCTCATCTAGTCACTTGCACCTGCACGTTGCACCGATGGCCTGATTACTAGAGTGTGTCACGATTGTTTTATGTCGTACAGCTCGTGGTACTGGGTCATGATCGCTGGCATAATTCCAGTGAGCGTATGTAGTGCAAACACTGAGAAGCTGAGGAGCGAGAGATAGAAGCCTGGGTGGCTGAAACGCAGACTACGATCGTGATGGTGGAGAAACCTGAAGGGATGATCAACAGGCTGTAAAGTAGATAGTTGGACGCTTACAAGGATCACACCATCCCCTCTGACAAAAAGCATCTCCCATTTTCGTTTCGCGACCTGAAAAGATGTAAATTCCTGTACCGTCGATAACCAAAATTATACATACATTGATGTTCTGGTCGGATGAATCTGTGTCCACGATCATGATAGTCTCCTCTACATCACTCAGTATTAGATTCATGTGTCCATCATAAGCCTTCATCCGGAGAATTCAACGATACAAACACGCATTTGACGGGGCTCACGTACTCACATGAAGTATACCAGTCAACTCTCTGTCTCCCCGAAGTTTCACAAAAACACGTTCACTGAGGGACAACCTGATCAGGTCAAAGGGCTCCTGGATACCAGACGATGTTGCGGAGTCCATGAAGAATCCGTCGTGCTATGCAGGTCAAAACATTGCTCCTTGGCGGAGGCGGTATTCAGAGATCGTGAGAGTCACGTGAAGACTAATATTTAAACTCCGCAAGATCGTTAAGTAACTCCAAAACCTTTCTGAGTGTTGAGTGTGACGTCCACGCCGCTCTCAACTTTGTCATGCCAGTGAGTCTCTCGCGCTACTTTCTCATTCGTGTCGCTGACATACTCTGGAATGATGACATAGAAACACTATTGCGATTATTGTGATGTTTTCCTAACTCATGACTCTGCATCAGGTGAGTTCGTGTCCAAAATTTTGACCTCAAACGAGTTCTAAACATCCCACCAGTGCGAAAGGCTCATAACAATGGTCGTAATCACCTAGCAAACGTCAGGGACTACTACGCATGTGTGTCATTTACCTTGGTGCCCGTTGAGGCTTGCCTTACGCCTTCCTTTTAGCACTCGGACATGACAAAGCCCAAAGTATCATTGACCAAATCACAGCGGCATACGAGTCATCAGGTGGACCTCCTCCAGGAGGCTTTGGCTTCGGTCCTCAACATCTAGGAGCTCCTCCTCCTAGCTTCGGCCCTCCTCCCGGATTCGGTGGCCCAATGCCCCCGCCGGGTTTCAATGGTGCGTAAAGCTAGACCTTAGTAGTGCCTGAATTAATCCTGGATATCGAAGGTCGCCCCCCATTCCCTCCTGGTCCAGGTTTTCCTCCCATGATGCCACCAGGTGCGCCGCCCTTCCCTCCTAACGGGATGCCTCCTCCTGGTGCATTTCCGCCCGGTACGTCGTACCTTAGTGTGCTATAACTGAATTCTCACTTATACTGTATCTTTAGGCGGTCCACCCTTCCCCCCCGGCGGTGGCCCTCCCGGACCTAATAGTCAACCACCCTTTCCTCCCAATAATGCTAGTCCTCCACCAGGTGGGTTCCCTCCTGGCGGTCCGCCTCAAAATCAGCAACCCCCACCCAACGGAGGTCCCCCTGGCCCTCAACCAGGCGGTATGATACACCCAGACAGAATGAGAATGATGAACAGTGGAAGGTAGGCATGACTTCAGACCTTAACAGTCTTTGTGAGCGTAGTACTATTCGTAATAGTGTCTGTTGATTTCATTCCCTGCTTTACTCAGTGTAGTATAAGCATATGAACGATTCTTTCTGTACTTTCTTGTGATGCTCAGGATTGGTTGGGTTAGCGCGAGCCTAGCCCGAAGTCAATCTGTCGTGTGGCCAGATATACACCTGTAACGCAATCGATTGCCTGCCGGCAAGACGAAGTGGTAGAAATGGTTCAAGGAGATAACGAATGAAATCCTTCCTGCGGATGCATAACCATTGTTATTGCTGGTGCCACCATGAGGTAACGGAAGCCAAGATGCCGGCTCTCGCAGCCCGAGATCCTGGGCGGCAATCGGTGGAAACAACTTTAGTCCCAGGCCGGAAACTATTTGTGAGAGGTGAGAAAGTGTGAAGAGGGCATATTAATAAGGACATGAATAGGGATGCTAATTGTGGGCACTGTTTCTGACATACGTGAGGAGTTTGGCGGGGGAACATTGCTTTAGCCTGCGGCAGGATTAAGGGAGCCTTTTCTTGGCGTTCTCCAAGTTGTTTATTTGAACGGGACGAACGTGCGTCAAGTTGGATGCTATATCTGGAAAGAAGCTGTCCAGGGAAAGAGTCCACTCAGTTTTCGAACCACTATTCCACTAGTTTATATATAGGACTACCTTGTCGCATATCTTCTTCTCCTTTTTGCCCCCCGCTGCATGTCCACCCAACCCCTCCTTCAGCGTACCGCTCAGAAGCGCATCGCGCTCCCTGTCCGTGTCGAACCAAAGGTCTCGTTTGCCAATGAGCGGACCTTCCTCTCATGGCTCCACTTCACTGTTGTTCTAGGGGGCCTCGCCGTCGGTTTATTGAATTTTGGTGACAAGGTACGTGACTAGTTCCTATGTATTTGTACATTTTTGGTGAGATATCATATCGTGCTCTCGGCGTAGGTTGGAAAAATCAGCGCAGCGATGTTTTCGGTTGTTGGTCAGTGCCTCACTCCATAGACGCCCACCAACTTGCCCAAGGTTAACATGCGAGGTCGATTTTTCAGCGATGGCCATCATGATTTATGCACTGTATACATATCACTGGCGAGCTGCCTCCATCCGTCGAGGCGGACGTGGGCCGTATGACGACAGACTTGGCCCAGTATGCCTTCTATCCTTCCCCATTTGAATAGGGATCTGACTTCTCGGCTTCTAGACAATCCTTTGTGTCGCACTGCTGGGTAAGGCATTTCCATGAAAACCCCTTTGCGTTTGCACTGACTCCCACCATAGTTGCTATCATCATCAACTTTATCCTCAGGTTCACTGAGGGTTAAGACCTTGGAGGATCAAGGTTACAGTATCATATTAGCTCACCACCTGATGCCGTGGATCACTATGCGTTGTCACACTTTTCCGTCTTATAATCGCCCAACAGGCGCATCCAATTATCCATCCATTCCGTTCATGCACTTGATCTTGTACAGTTCATCTATATATACAGTCTCTTGTATTCAAACTAAGTATATCTAACTTCGTTTCTGCCTCTTTGTATTCGGTCTTGCAGTTGTGTCTACCGAAGATACTGACATTGACCTACGCGACTGATGTGACGAGGTCAGCCGACGCAACGAACTGAATATCCAAGGTGGACTTACCTGCTTCCTACTACCCCTAGCGCTCCGCACGCTTACAACGCTCTGCGCTCTTCCATCCTCCCCTGCCTCACCCTCAGCTACACTCTCGTCTACATCCATTCCGTCCCCTTTTGTGTCTTCCCCTGTTCCATCCGCCTGTTCTTCTTTGAGGCCAAGCCGAGACCTGAGCACTTGGATGTCGTAGTCCGCCTTGTCCACCACCCGTTTCATCTCAATCAGGGCCATGGTGGCCTCGAGTAGCGATTCAAGTTGTGCAACGTTGTCACGAGTTGGCATCACTAAGCGTGTATGCGAGATACCCAGTTCTGCCAGAGCTTGTGTGACTTTGGGTGCAATAGCAGCTTTAGGTACTGGGAGCTTGAAAGAACGCAGATATGCTGGTTGATGGGCCGCTTTTGTGGCAGAGGTGGTATTCGGAAGCTCGGTTCGGATAATACAATTTTGTGCGTCTGTAGACAGACTAGTCAGCCTAACTTCCAAACGGTTCAAAGGTCAGGGAACACACCAAATGCAGCGTTCTTTGCGGGTTGTGGCCGTTTGATAACAGGTGCACTGCTAGACGCGGATGGCGTGGCCGGCGATTCGGACTCGAGTGTTCCCTTCTTTTTCTTCTTCATATCGACGGCAGGCAGCTGACCGAGTGAAGATACGTCGTCTTCAACGATGTCAGGCAAACCAGAATCAATTCCAGCTAGCAACCGCAAGAGGTCCTCCCGCTCCCTCTTGAATTTACGCTCATTTTGCTCGAGCTTCTTTATTTCGATGTACAGCGCCTCCTCTTCTATTACTTGTTCTTGCGTCCGGTTCTCGAGACTTGCAAGGTATTTCTTGCGTGTTAGTTCCCGTTCTAAGACGAGGAAGATTAGGATTTGTTGATTGATACTAGGCAGACACGTACCCTTGTCAAACTGAAAACTCGACAAAAGCATCGCCTTACTTGCTTCGTCGCCGGCCCATGGACGATTTCGTATGAGCTTACGGCAAACACTATAGTATCGGTCTTTTAGGTCCTGTTGAACGTCATTAGCCCAAACATAAGTAACTGAAACAACAACGCACTTCAAGAGACCGTGGTGGGCCACCAGGATATTCATAACGGTCATGGACGATATACCAACGCGAGTCGAAGTCTCGGACCAAATTAAAGAGGTAGTCTGTTTCCTCCTTCGTCCACTCCTTGTCTGGAGACCGAAGTGAATCTTCGGCTGGAATAAACATTTTCACTGTCTGGCACACCTTCAAGAAAACGCATGTATTCGTCTTGAGAATAGGTATAATTCGAAGTCTGAACGTCATATTTTGCAAAAGGATAGTCTGAGATATACATGAGTCGTGTAGACATCACCTATAAGAATATATGTACCTGCATTAGGGTCCGAGCTGGCTTTGACCCAATGCCAGAGCTCAAGGTGGTCCGTTCGCGCGTTGTTCTTGAACGGCCGCCATTCCCTTCCAACGTTCCCAGTAAGTCTCAGAACAAAGTCCTTGGACAAAGATAGTCCTACCATTTCGTTCGTGTGCTAACTCCGAAATTTGGTTTTTGCTTTAGTCGTGGCTTGGAGAGTTGGGCAGCCAATGTAGGTGCCGAAGGACCAATTAGAGAGTAGAGCTCGCGTGAAATGCCTTCTGGTTTCTTGACATTTGATGAATTTGTACGTTTTTGTTGGGAGGGGCCTGCAGAAGCACTAGTCTCGAGCGAAAGTGCGCTGCGAATGTCTGCAGCAGAAGCGTTCATGGTTGTGAAAGTAGAGAAGTGGTGGTCACGTGTGATCGAGAGGAAATGATCATCGTGTTTGTGCTATTCTTGGATTGTGCGGGGGACCCAGGAGGTATATATCCCAGAGTGCTTCAGGGGTTCCACTGCACCCTTTCCTCCAAACTCCCTGTATCATTGCGCCTCGCGGGGATATGAAGCCTTGTGGGAATACGAGTTTCTGAATTGTATCCGCAGCACTGACTTCTGAACACGTATTCAGCAACCATCAACGATTCAACCCCTTCTCCGCCCAGCCACAAGATGGATGATACCTTCGTCAACGTCTGGCTCGACAGCGACGAGCCAATCGAGGTCACGAAGAAGAGCTTCTATAAGTCCTGGATTGATAAAGGTGCGTACAGGCACGCATATCTTCGAGTACACCCAAAGTCATAATTAATCGAGCAGCGTCGGCAAAGCACAGCGATCCCGCCCTCATTGGGTATGACATTTCTGAACGCCCTAAAAGACCTTCCCCACTGACTGAAATGGACGTAGTGCTGAACGCCTTCGCAAGCTCTATCCTAAGCATTCACTGGTCTCCACCAATGCCTATAACCTCAACATCTTATCCTTCCCTGGACTTACGGCCACCCCTCTCCCCAGTAACCCTCTGATCACCGACGTGGTCTTCGTCCCTTTTGCGAGGAGCCTGCATGGAGTCCCAGGTGTTTTAGTCGATCAAGTTAGATTTGGAGCCTTTGAGGTCACTTGGAAGGTAAGTTCAACCCCTGTCTCAAACAGACGACAAACCATGACATCGTTGTAGGGGTTTGAGTTCCTAGTTTATTTGGCAAGCGTACGTTGTTTCTTGGGTGCATATACTACCAGGGACCTGATTGTTCGTAGTACCCTGCCGGCTTTGGCACCATCACCCAATCATACGTTCTCCACGAGGGTGCGGAAAAATCGCGTTCAAAACGATACTGGATATTAAATCACCCTATAATAGGTCCTGAAGAGCGAGCCAGGCTCCTCCTCATGAGCATTGGTGCATGGTCAAATGAACTACATGACGAGGTTTGGGTTTTCAACCAAGGCTTCTGGAACAAGGATCGTGGACTCTGGGAAGAAATCCAGAAGGCCAACTGGAAAGATGTTATCTTAAAGGAGGACTTCAAAAAGGCTTTGCAGAAGGATGTATACGGCTTCTTCTCAGCCGAGGAGATATATAAGAAACTTTCCATTCCTTGGAAGGCATGGAATTCTAAACTGCTGCATCACTTATGACTGAAAATCTCCTTAGCGCGGACTCATCATGTACGGTCCTCCTGGTGAGTTCATCGTCACCCGGTAGTCTACCCATCTCACAATGAACAGGAAATGGAAAGACCATCAGTGTAAAAGCCATCATGAAGTCTTGCAGCGAGAATGGCTTTGTGCCCCTTTATGTGAAGTCTTTCCAGAGCAAGTGTCATTCATTTACATTCCGAATAAATTCACTAATGATATCAAAAGGCTGGAAAGGCGAAGAGGGCGCAATGGCTGACGTCTTTAATCAAGCACGTCAGATGTCACCTTCCTGCTTGATATTGGAGGATCTGGATAGTCTCATCAACGATCGCAACCGGTCGTATTTCCTAAACCAACTCGACGGACTCGAAGGCAACAACGGGTTGTTGATCATCGGTACCACAAATCACTTCGATCGCCTGGATCCCGGCCTGAGCTCACGGCCAAGTCGTTTTGACCGCAAATAGTGAGTAAGCTGTTGCAAGAGTCTAGAATGAAAGGCTCATCTGCGTCCAGTTTGTTTGATGACCCAGACGCTGAGGAGCGCGCGCTATATGCGCAGTATTGGCAGGACAAGTTGTCGGATAATCCGGAAATCGAATTTCCCGATTCCCTCATCGACGCTATTGTCGAACTGACTCAAGGATTTAGCTTCGCCTACCTCAAAGAAGCCTTGTGAGTGGTACCCGCCTTAACGTGCATCGATCAGACATCCAACAATCAAGTATTTCAGTGTATCAACGCTCGTGACACTTGCCAGCATCTCAGGAGACAAACCACCGTTTGGAAAGCTCTTAAAGGAACAGATCCACGACCTACGCAAACAACTAGACCGGGATGAACTCAAGGGAGATCAGGTCGCGACGAAGCTTGCCAACGTGACTACACAAACGTCATTACGGCCTACAGCATCGGTCCCTCACAATAAGCGCGATGTCCGCGCGCTATTGGATGTCCTGAATGACCACGTCTCACCAGATGATCCTCGCCAGAAATTTTATAGCACACCTCATCAGCCAGAGTCACAACAACTGGACGCGGACGCCCAACGGGTCCGGACCCTGCTCGACTCGCTCTCCGAGTCCGTAGCCAACATGAGCACCTCGTCCCGGGTTTACCGCCCATTCGTCGCGCATGACGTGGGACGCGAAGTAGGACGTAAGGTTGGCACTGAGAAGGTTGAAGATGAGTCTGGTAGTTCGCTCTGCGACCTTCTCGACCGTGTCTGTATGCCGCCACAACTAGATGGTCTAGACAACGTAGCGAGTAACAAGACTTATCAACGTCGGCTTCCGACTCCGCCTGGACCTCCTGGCATGAGGTGGGACCAGTCTATATTCACTGGGCCAACTCCTTCTGGATCCTTCGTTGGTCCACAACCTGTTCGCCACCGGCGCCCCAACTTCGACGCCAGCGACTTGGCCTAGAACAGGATAATTTGTATGCCACTTCGAATTTGTCGAATTTTCTCTGTAATAATAGCAATCCTCTGTATGTGCCATGGTGTCTGTATCTTTGCTTCGAATAAAATTTGCGGCTCTCTGCGTATGGAGTCAGGGTTGGCAGGGGTTGGCTTATCTTATCTCGACTAGATTTGGTTACGCATAGGTCCATAGATCGATGACTCAAATCACTGAATAGTTTATCCTTAAAACAGTCTACTAACGTGTAACTCAACCCTCAACTACTTTGACGTACTCGATGTCCAAGACTACACCCTCGAACGAACCTCTCATCCGTTTGTTCGAGTCTATTGGACTGACCCGAGCGAAGGCTTTGGAGGCTGCAAAGTCCCCAAAGTCAGCTGCTGTCCTCAAGGAAATCATTGAACAAAACGAATCTGTTGCGAAGGGGCTGCAAGAGAAACAAGCCGGGTTGGTTGTCGCACTAGCGAGCGCACTGAGCAAATCGCCAAACGTCGCAGACCCAGAGAAGGGCTATGTACTTGGGAAGATTTTGAATGGCGATCTCAAATCGGTCGACCAAGTCAATGGTGCGCTCCTTGTGCTATCACTGTCGGGTAGGTACTAAGCTCGGTTTTCTGAACCACAGCCGCGGTGAAATACGTTGACACCAACAAGGCCCCGATCGATGATGCTGACTTTAACCAAAGTTGTGGCGTAGGTGAATATCATGCGTGTGATGGTCAATAGCAGTCTGAATCAACGTTATCTCATAGGGTTCAGCATTACACCCGAAGAGCTTCTGGCTCGGGTCAAGAACTACATCTCTTCGGCGGACGTGACAGGGTGGAATAACCTCGGTACAACTCTTAATACGTTGCGAAGCGATTCCGAGTTGCGGTGGGCGAACCCTCTCGAGGTGAAGAATGCGGTCGAACAGGTTTTCTTGGAGAATTTTGGACCCAAGGAGGCTGCGAAGCCTAAGGCTAAGGTGCGTGCCGCCCCTCTTATAATCTGTAAATTTCAACTCAAGCTCGATCGTCTAGGAACCGAAGAAGGATGCTAAGAAACCAGTCAAGCAAGAAAGTACTGTGGAAGACGCAGCAGCTACTCGCAAAGCTGTCTTCGAAGAAGGTTTCCTCGGAGCGCTTCACAAGCCTGGAGAGAACCCTCAAATTCATCCCCGTCTCAGGGACCAGCACCTCGCAGTTACCAAGGGTGCCGTTTGGACGCGATTCCCGCCAGAACCCAATGGGTACCTGCACATTGGACACTCTAAGGCTATCTTTGTTAATTTTGGCTACGCAGCCCACCACGGAGGAAAGTGTTATCTTCGATACGATGACACCAATCCCGAGAAGGAGGAGGCACGATACTTTGAGAGCATTCTGGAGATGGTCAGGTGGCTCGGTTTCGAGCCGTGGAAGATCACCTACTCGAGTGACTATTTCGATGAGCTATATGACCTTGCAACGGAGTTGATCAAGCGTGGAAAGGCGTATGTCTGCCATTGTACTCGTGGGTATTCCACACATGCCTTTGAAAACGAGATCTAATGGCGATTTCCTAGAGGAGGAGATCAAAGTCGACCGCGGAGAGAAGAAGGGAAAACCCCGCCCTTGTGTACACCGCGACCGTCCAATAGAGGAGTCTTTAACGGAATTTGAGAATATGAAGAGTGGCAAGTACAAGCCCAAAGAAGCCAGTCTCCGAATGAAGCAGGATTTGGAGGATGGAAACCCCCAGATGTGGGATCTGACAGCATACCGAATTCTCGAGACCCCACACCACCGGACGCACGACAAGTGGAAGGTCTATCCCACGTATGACTTTACCCATTGTCTTGTCGATAGCATGGAGAATATCTCGTGAGTATGTTCGTCTTTCTGAGCGTTGCCGTAGTGTTAACGACGGCTAGGCATTCTCTGTGTACGACGGAATTCATCGCCTCTCGTCAGTCGTATGACTGGCTGTGCGATGCCTTGGAGGTCTACAAACCTAGACAATCGGAATACGGTCGCCTGAACCTCGAAGGAACCATTATGTCCAAGCGGAAGATCCTGGCACTCGTGAATGAAGGTTTTGTCAATGGCTGGGATGACCCTCGTCTTTATACCCTCATCGCTCTCCGTCGTCGCGGTGTCCCTCCAGGTGCAATTATCTCGTTTGTTAGCACCCTTGGTGTTTCAACAGCGACCTCCAGCATCGAGATCGCCCGCTTCGAACAAGCAGTCCGTCAGTACCTTGAGGGGACAGCACCACGCCTCCTTATGGTTCTTCGCCCCCTCAAAGTCACGATAGAGAATCTCCCAGAGGATTATGTGCTCATGGTGGAGAAGCCCCTTCACCCAAAGGTGCCCGAGCTGGGCACGAGCAAGATCCCTTTCACTCGTACCATCTACATCGAGCGGGATGACTTCCGTCTTGAGGACTCCAAGGACTACTTCCGTCTTGCACCAGGCAAGACCGTCGGCTTGTTCCAGGCACCATATCCTATCACTTGCACATCATACAAGACCGATTCCGCGACAAGAGAAGTTACCGAACTTATTTGTAAACTTGAGAACCAGGGTCCTCAGAAGAAACCCCAGGCATTCATTCAGTGGGTCGCTGAACATACGCCTACGGGAAGCCCTGTCAAAGTCGATGAAATCCGTATCTTCCATCGGCTTTTCACAACGGATCGTCCTGCGGGCGACTTCCGCAATGACATTAATCCAAACAGCTTGGAGGTTATCAACGGTGCTATGGTCGAAGTCGGATTCTGGCCGTTGGCCAAACGGTCGATTGCTGAGGCACGGAAAGAAGCAGAGGAACGGACGAAGAAGGCACTTGCAGAGAACAAGGAGGTTGATGCAGCAGAGGACACTCCTCGAGTTACGAGTGCCCAGCTGACGGGCAACGAGTGTATTCGATTCCAAGGCCTTCGTGTAGCCTACTTTGCGGTTGATAAAGACGCGCGCATCGCGGCCATAGACGAGGCCCCCGAGGTGGAGCCTGGAAGGAGGCAGGGAGATTACTTGGTCCTTAATCGTATCGTCAGTCTGAAGGAGGATTCAGGGAAGTCTGCATGACTCTATACGCTCACTAGATACGGAACGTCAATAATAAGATTGTATGCAGTCTAACTTTTCAACTGGCATTCATTCGGAGAATATTAGAGATTAAACTGTATGATTTTCAAGAGAAATCGTGATATTCCGCCATGACAATGAGGTATACGTGAAAGAAAATCGTGACACAATGAATATAGAAAATTATTACGAACTAAACTCCAAAGAAAACAGCAACGACGAACATGACGAAATAATCAGTACTCGGCTTCCTCAACATCTGCAGAGTCGATGCCAACTTCCTCGTAGTCCTTCTCAAGGGCAGCCAAGTCCTCGCGAGCCTCGGAGAATTCACCTTCTTCCATTCCCTCACCAACGTACCAGTGCACGAAAGCACGCTTAGAGTAAAGGAGGTCAAACTTGTGGTCAAGGCGACTCCAAGCAGTTGAAATGACAGTCGTGTTGGACAGCATGCACATGCTGCGGGAGACCTTAGCCAGGTCACCTCCAGGTACGTGGGCAGGGGGTTCGTTGCAGATGCCAAGCTTGAAACCAGTAGGACACCAGTCTACAAACTGGATAGTGCGCTTAGTTTTGATGATGGCGACAGCAGCATTGACATCCTTGGGAACAACGTCACCGCGATAGAGCAAAGCGCAAGCCACTGTTGAAGATGAGTACCGGAAAAATGAAGAACCAGAAGGTCAACTTACTGTATTTGCCCTCTCGAGGATCACACTTAACCATCTGATTACCAGGCTCGAAGCAGGAGAAGGTCATATCAGCGACCGAGTTCTGCTCATGGTGCGCCTTCTCTGCGGAGATGATGGGAGCAAAGGTGGCAAGAGGGAAGTGGATACGGGGGAAACTAACAGGAACGTCAGAATTGATCTTGACCATAAACAAATAATATACTCACGGAACCAAGTTGGTCTGGAACTCGTTCAGATCAACATTGAGAGAACCATCGAAACGCAAGGAGGCAGTGATAGAAGAAACAACTTGAGCGATCAACCTATTGAGGTTGACAAGACTGGGGGAGGTGATGTTGAGGTTCTTCTTGCAGATGTCGTAAATGGCTTCGTTATCAACCTGGACATATGTAAGAATTACGTTTGAGGGCACATTTTTGGCATCAAATGCAACGCACCATGAAGGAACAGTCCGAGTGCTCGAGGGTGGTATGGGTAGTGAGAACGGAGTTGTAGGGCTCGACGACAGAGTTGGCCAAGGTGGGAGCGGGGTAGACACTGAACTCCAACTTGGATTTCTTGCCATAGTCAGTCGAGAGGCGCTCGAGGATGAGGGCACCGAAACCAGAGCCAGTTCCGCCACCGAACGAGTGGAAAACGAAGAAGCCCTGGAGGCCAGAGCAGTTGTCCGCAAGGCGGCGAACCTTGTCCATCACGTTGTCGATCTGTTCCTTTCCGATGGTGTAGTGTCCACGAGCGTCTACAACGTGTTACATATCCCAATTAGGAAGTTCCCCAATCAATTCAACCAATTTGTACGCACAGTTACTAGCAGCATCCTCCTTGCCGGTAACAAGAGTCTCGGGGTGGAAGAGACTCCTGTACGGGCCATTCCGGACCTCATCGATGACATTAGGCTCCAGATCGATGTAGAGTGAACGGGGCACATGCTTTCCAGCAGCAGTCTCCGAGAAGAAAGTGCTGAAGCCATCGTCATTATGCGAAGGAGAGCCATCCACGAGGCGACCATCGGGCTAAGATACATTTGAGCATAACGGAAGGCAAGACAGCAAAAAATTCAAACTGACGCTGAGACCGTGTTCGACGGTGTAGAGCTCCCCTGCGATAATCGGATCAGCATCATCCAGTTTTTAGAAGGCAGATTAAACGTGTGTCACGAGAAGTAGACGCGTTTCTACGCAGTATTCTCGCGACAGGGCACAATGCGAGTTGGGATATGCGTTTAGGGGGCGTACTTACAGCAGGCGTTACCGATCTGGACACCAGCCTGACCGACGTGCACAGAGATGACTTCACGCATTTTCAGAGAAACCTAGGACTGGAGGAGCACACGGAAGATTAGGGAATTGGAAATATAGGAAACAGGAAACACCACTGACAAGAGGATAGAAGGAGTTGGACAGATACTGCAATGGCAGGACGAGGGCAAGAAACGCGCCACTCTCATAAATTATACGACACATGTTTTCCCACGGTAAAACCCTTGTCACGCATAACTGGTCTGTGCGTCCTACCATCGACCCTTTCCCCTTGACGTTCTAGACGGCAACATTTTCATAGTGAGCATATTAAATCCAGAGCATTATATGTGTTATATGTGGTAAATAGTAGGGTGATATAAAGTAAGTTTTTGAATAACTCCAAGCTGTCCTATGAAAATGTCCCGTTTTTGCGCAATGAAATAGTCGAGATAGAGGCTGTACTTATGGCCAGTCAAAGACGTAAAATTGAAGCCGTGCTCCATCACGTAGATAGTTCTTGCTCCATTTGCTCGGGTATTGCTGAAGTCACCTTCTTGACCTTATTGCCAATATACCTGGTTCCGTTACTTGCCTTAGCAGCACTCTTACGACCAAAGTATCTTCAATAAAAGCGCGATCACGATGTAAGTTCCTGAAGTCAAGATAGATATAACCAGAACCTACGTGATTAGCTTGTCCCACAAACGAAGACCGTGTACAGGAAGGATATGAGCCCTTTGTTGCTGCTCGGAGACAGATTGCCTCGGGGGTCTATTCGGGTCGTCATGGGGGTCGATCGAAGCACGTATGGCATCCCTGACATGCATCCTGGGCATGGTCTGATGGGTAGCGGGCGCAGTGAAATATATATGCTTCTTCAAGAGCGCTAAGGCCTCTGGCTAGTACATGACAAAGATCAGCTTCGTACGAAGATTCAAGGTGTGATTATGAGAACTCACCGTGTCCCGCCGCTTGGCAATAGCACTCGGAGGCGGGGTTTCATCATCCAAATCCAAAGGGCCCCAACGCCTGTCCTTCTGTATCCTACCCACAGATGTCCGGCGGACAATATTACGCTTTGGTGCAGGAAGCTCGGTTGAACCTGGTTGTACGTCACAAGGGCCGGTCGTCTCAGACGGATATGGGAGCCCTTGGTCGCGAGCCTTTCGAAGTAACTGCTCGGCCTTTCCCTTTAGTTTCTGTCGTTCCTTCATGGCTGATATTGCCGCTCGTCTATAGCGACGGTCCCACTCATCTTGGCCTTTCTTCCACCTCATCGCAGGAGCTTCCTTGAGGAGCCCAAGTTTACTGGTTTCGAGATTTAAAGCAGGGATTTCACCTGGAGGTTCCATAGGTCGAAGCCGACCACGAAAATCGACCCGTTCTCGAATCATTTGGACTGCTCCCGGATTCGAGATCTGTCTCTGGCATTAACAACACAAAGGGCTAAGAAACCATAGCATACCTCCTGCGAGTTAAGGCCTTCATGATTCAAGACAGTGGGGGGTGTTAATAGGCCGGGCGAGGCTCCCGTGCCATCGCCGTCGGGGTGGGGCCTGGTTCTACCATGGCCATATTCGGGTATCTCAACTTTTTCAGCCTCATCTGTTCGGACCCTTTTAGGGAGACGGTGGCACTTAGAATAGGACCAAGAATGTTGATGGGATGCGGTCCTTTCGGAGCACGATGGTGACGCATCCGGCGTTTGTCCACACAGTTCTGGAAACGGTACTTGCTCGAGCTCTTCCGCCGTGTGCCGGGTTACATGTCTGACAAACTCGCCAAGTGCACGATAAGTATATCGAACCTAGTTATCTCCTCAGCCCAGGTGACGACGACTAAAAGTAAGGTTTACTCACATTTGGGGCGAAACTGAAGATAGTCGGTACATGGCACATTCCTTCATAGAAATCAGGGCAATCCATCGATCACAATGACACTGGCATACCATCGAGAATTTGAAAATGCACCTGTATACCATGCCATTCAATTTCAACTCAGAGTCCCAGGTGAGGGAGCCTACCTTGGTCCCCTTGGTGAACTTTGAAGCGTTCTCTTTTTGTCTCTTCGCATGGCGGAGAATGCCTTCTCTGGTAGGATAGTCTTCAGGATACGCGGCCCGATGAGCAAGGTAGATGACTTCGTCGCGCAAAACCTCTTCATCTCCTGCAATGATATATAGTGGCGGAAGGTTACCGAGAGAGCCTTGGAAAACCGGAGAGACGAGGGGATGTGTCAGTTGCCTGCACACGTAGTGTCAGTCAAATCACTGAAGAAATATATGTTACCTACTCTGTCGTGGCGTATAACTGGATCTGTGACCGAAGCTCCAGAGGGATCGCATGGGGATTCTGCATCAGGATCTTTGGAGGCTTGGGCTCAAGGAGGCTAATGTTATCGCTATCACCTGCGGTACTGGCCGAGCCCGACTGCCAAGAAACAAGTGAATTCGAGGCGGCTGTAACAGGTGAAACGGGTTGCGTACATCGGGCAGAGGTGCATCTACGACGTTGAGGGGAGTACCTGTCTCGGGAGATAACATCTCCTCTTGCGTCTTCAGGGGCCGACCAGGCCGAGGCTTGTCCTCCCCAGTAAGCAAAGCTTCTACTCTGGATTTAGATGGTTTCAGCGTGTCTGCCTCGCCAGGCACAGGCGGAGGGTTCGTTTCCGTGGATGCAACACGACCTCCCTCCAGTGGGAGTAAATCCAGTGGCCACAAAGTCGATGGCTTTGCCAGAAACCCATATTCAGGAATGATATCCTATATGACAGTCAGTGACATACAGAAACAGACAACACAACTGCAAGACCAACAGTAGCAGTATTTTCCAGTATACTGGGAAAGCTATGGGTAAGGTCAACCCATGGACTAATAAGAACTGCTCCCGCTGGTAGCGGCCGCGATAGGTCCCGAAGAATCGTCAACAATGTGAGGCAGAGCCCACCACCAGCGGAATCACCAGCGAGGGTGATTTTATGAGGCGGAATAGGTTTGTGCGGGGCGTCGTCCGGGGGGTCGATGAGGTATAAGTCTATTCACAAAAGTCTGAATGCAATCCTTGTCGGTAATCGTGAAGCCTCACACGCAGCAAGCACATCCTGGATTGCACAAGGCCATGGGAATTGCGGCGCTTTTCTAGTTGCAAGATGAGTAAATTGCGACACAGTGTTACTTGCTGAATCATACCGATAGTTGACTGTAAATGCCCGGCCATGGAAATTTCGAGCTTCAGAAGAATTTGAACCTCAGGGTGGTTGTGGAACCGAACCAAGTGTAACTTACTAAGACGCAAGACCTGGTAGCGGTGTGTGTCTAGGAGCCTGATGAGCAAGTGACATCCTGAGCAAGTAAAAGTGACGCCAACTTATCGAGCCCCAGAAATAGCCACCTAGGGGGCAGAGACAGGACGTAAGGTCCTTGGTATGCCAGGAGACCGGGGGGAACGGACGTACCACCATGAATGTATAACTAATTATTGAAGATGAGTATCTCGTTTAGGCCAGGAAACAAGTAGCGCACCACCACGGGTTCGAGGCTGTCCATCCGAAGAATCATTTCTTCTCGATGTGATAGCTTCCGCTCCTTATGACTTGGACAATTCTTCAGTTGGGCTAAGTATTTTCTTTCCGTAACCCATTCTGCATCGAGCCCGTCGAGGCCACGGACCTGCCACCACTTCTTACCTCCGACGACCTGAATGAGCTCCTCAGGACCGAACCATTCGATAAGGACATCGGCTGCCTCGTTGCAGGAGGATAACGGTATTAATACCGGGGCTACGGCCGCCCAATATGGTGAAGGTACATGCGTGTTCGTGCTGGACCAATGCTAAGACGTGCGGCAGCAGAAAAAGTAGAAACACGCACAAACTCTGAAGGGATTCCAAAGTATTCTGGGTTCCCATATGAATAAAGGCTAAATATGGTCACCAGAGATACGAAGTATTCAAGGTCGTTGAAACATACATTTTACGATGTGAAATGCCCTTTTGGAGCATAAGCACATGTTTCAATTTCTAGTTGTCCCCAAGTCTGGGCTTACTGGTCATAGAATATGTCATCCTGGGGATGTCCTTCGTCCTTCCCTTCTTTCAGGCGTTTTGCTTTGCGTTCGCCATGTGTAAGAAAGGTTTTGAAGACGACTAGTGACTTGCTTCAACAAAAACAATTAAGAAAAAGCATGATGGCTCGACGAACCTGGAGTAATGTGCAGGGCCGCAGACACAGTGGTGACAGGCATTGAAAAGGACAGAAAAAGATTAGGGAGCGGATTGGTGATACCAGAAGTTGAGAATGAGAGACAATGGCTTAATATTTCGGTCCTACGAACGCAGGACACTTAGCTGCGTATCATCACCACACAGAAATGAACGTTGGTTTGAGGAAATGTGCTAATTCAGTGACATCATCTTATTTGGCATTGTCCTGTAGGTCAAACAACCCGACGTCTTGACGCGCTCTGAGTTTGATGGCAAGTGTCCCCATGCACCCATGATCACATTCACTCCGTTGTCTGGAGCTGCTCGCTCAGACTCTACGTCTCCTTTGGCATACCTTTTGCAAGTAGATGACGTTAGAATTCTATTAGATTGCGGTTCCCCAGACTGGGCGCCAGAGAGTGATCCTTCCACTAGTGAAAGCGAAAGCGGAACTGAATACCCCTGGACAAAATACTGCGAAACCCTCCGCCAGTCAGTAACTTCACTTGAATCAGCTAATATTTCCTTATTTATAACAAGCTCGGGCTTATAGGTTAGCACCCACCATTGATCTCGTGCTGCTATCTCATGGCGACTTGGCACATTCGGGATTATACCCTTACGCATATTCAAGATGGGGTCTGAAAGCATCTGCCTATTCGACACTGCCTGTACAAGCCATGGGAAAGATTGCGGCTATGGAGGACGTGGAAGGGATCCGTGATGAACAAGACATTGGGGACGAGCCGGCGCAAGAGAAGGAGCACGAGGACATGCCTCCAGGAGAAAATGGCGACACTACTCAAGAACATTCACCCAGTTCAAATGCAAAAACTGGGAAATTTATCGCTACTCTTGTGGAGGTACAGGATGCTTTCGAGTACTTGAATACCCTTCGTTATTCGCAGCCAACACATCTACAAGGTGCGTGCATCCTCCCTTCGCGACCTCCCTTCGCAATACCCTGTGAGTTCTGATCAGGTATATCTTGTAGGAAAATGCCAGGGTATTACTATTACGCCATTTAATGCCGGGCACACGCTAGGAGGTACAATATGGAAAATTCGTTCGCCAACATCGGGAACCATCATCTATGCCGTGCATATGAACCACATGAAGGAGCGTCATTTGGACGGGACTGTACTCATGAGACAAGCTAGCGGCGGGATTTTTGAGCCTCTAGCGAGACCAGATCTACTCATAACAGACGCGGACCGTGCTAATGTCATCACTAGCCGACGAAAGGACCGAGATGCTGCTCTTATTGGTGTGTCTTCTCGTGGTCTCGTCTTGTTCACGATCTCAAGGAAGTCGCAGATACCATAACCGCAACCCTGTCATCTCGGTCATCTCTACTCCTTCCGTGTGACTCCAGTACCCGCATCCTCGAGCTACTTGTGTTGTTGGATCAACATTGGAATTATTCGCGACTACGGTACCCAATATGTCTTCTTTCTCGAACGGGAAGGGATATGCTTGCCTTCGTCCGGAGTATGATGGAGTGGCTAGGAGGTACAATCAACAAGGAAGATGTGGGCGAAGAGAACGCTGGTACCAAAGAACGCAACAAGCGAAAGCGCGATGATGATGATGACAACGAAGCCCTTGGTGCTCTGGCTCTGCGGTTCAAGTGAGTCTTCCGTTCCATCACCCTCGTTTATACTTAACAGCTCTCTAGACATCTTGAATTCTTCCCTAACCCTCAAGCTCTTCTCCAGACGTATTCTTCGAAAGATCCTAAGTTAATTCTCGCAGTCCCTGCGTCTTTATCCCATGGGCCTTCAAGAAACTTATTCGCCGATTTCGCCGCCGTTCCGGACAATGTTGTTCTACTCACCGGTCGAGGAGAAAAGGGGACGCTTGGTCGGGCACTTTTTGATAGGTGGAATGACAGACAGCGTGGAGACGATAAGTGGGACAAAGGCAAGATTGGCAGCAACATCATGTTGGACGGGACTCTCCACATGAAAGTAAGCAATCAAATGATCTCGACCAGTTCCACTATTAACTCTTTCCAAAGATGCATAGCAAAGTCCCTCTACAAGGAGCCGAACTCGAGGCGTACCTTCAACAAGAAAAAGAGAAGAAGGACAAAGAAGCTGCACAACAAGCTGCACTCGCGCGTAACCAGCGCATGCTCGAGGCTGACGAAGACGAAAGTGATTCTGACTCTGACTCGGACGCTGAAGAAGAGGAGGAAGATGAAGTGAGACGAGCATTGGAGGGTTGTATGGATGTGGATGACGATGACAATAGAGTGTCACGGCGACGTAAGGGGGATAACGTAGATTCGGCCGACTGGGCACTAGATGGAGACGAGGGATTGACGAAGCAGTTCCTCTCTTTTGATATCTATCTGAAGGGAAACGTGTCTAAAGCAATGTCGTTCTTCAAAACCGCTGGCGTACAAACACAGCGTTTCCGTATGTTTCCTTATGTCGAGAAGAAACGGAGAGTCGATGAATACGGGGAAACTATCGACGTTGGCATGTGGCTAAGGAAGGGCAAGGCATTGGAGGAGGAAGCTGAGAGTGATGAAATCAAGGATTACAAGCGAAAGCTACAAGAAGAGGAGGAAGCTAAGGTGGGTGCAATTTCAGCTCGGGCGTCTGATTGCTTACACCTTGTCACAGAAAATCAAAGAGCCACCGTCAAAGTATGTGACCATAAACATCGACGTTCAGTTGGCGTGCCGCCTTTTGTTTGTCGATATGGAAGGCCTCAACGACGGAAGAGCGGTCAAAACCATTGTACCTCAGGTCAATCCAAGGAAAATGGTCAGTTCATATAGGTGATTTATCGCAGCTATTCTGATCTATATTTCTAGATTCTCGTGTCCGCGTCCGAACCTGCCACGGATGTTCTCATCGAGAGTTGTAGCAATATCCGTGCGATGACTAAAGATATCTACGCCCCTGCAGTAGGCGAAAGCGTTCAAATTGGCCAACAAACCAATACATTCTCAATATCCATCAGTGAAGATCTCCTCGCCTCCCTCAGGATGTCCAGGGTAAGTGCCCTAATTTCCGCGCTATATGCCACGAACTCTTCTCACTGGCGATATTTCTAGTTTGAAGATAATGAAATCGGTTATGTCCGAGGTCGGGTAGTGGCCCACGCGACGTCCACGATTCCAACACTCGAATCCGTTTCTGCGCTTCCCGCCCCCGTCGACCGGAGCGAGATTAAGGACACCCTCAAAGATCGTGTGCTCGGTTCACGTCCAAAAGTCGCACTTCCCCATTCAACGATGATAGGGGAACTCAAGCTCACTGCCTTGAAGCAACGCTTAGCTTCCATCAACATTCAGGCTGAATTGATCGGGGAAGGTGTTCTGATATGTGGAGGGTCAAGGCAAGGCGACGACGATGAGTCTTTCGAGGAAACAGTTGCTGTTCGGAAGAAAGCCAAAGGTTCCGTCGAGCTGGAGGGAAACGTTTCTGAGCTTTACTACAAGGTTAGAAGAGAGATCTATAACCTTCACGCACTGGTGGCTGCTTCATAGGTCGTTACGTAGCACTTAAATATATATGTATGTAGTTGGGTAATAGTAATTCTTGTCTTGACGTCAGTAAATAGCATCCTTCTGATTGACTCGGATCTTCCTTACCTTCTAAAAGTATTTTCTAAATCGGGCCTAGCCCACCGACAACCAATGGCAAAGGTCGCTCCTACGGAAAATCAAAGTGAAATTAAGTCATACACAAGACATTCCCACAAAAGGAAACAGAGGCTTACCAGCAACTTTTGCTGATCTTCCCCCCTCCTTGACCGCTACCCCTTTTGCACCAGTCACGATTTACGGCTTGAACCACAGCTTAGAATGCGTGAAGTTATCTCTCTCCATGTTGGCCAGGCAGGTATTCAAATTGGCAACGCCTGCTGTGGGTCTATTTTGTCACGCTTCAGTGTATTAATTTTGGGCTTATGAGAAGACAGGGGAATTGTATACTCTTGAACACGGCCTCAGTGTAAGCGTCATTCGATTCCCTGTTCCTTTAACACCATACCGACAAATGAATAGCCCGATGGTCGCCTCATCGAAGGATCGCCCTCCGCGAGCGACAACGGCTTCTCAACATTCTTCTCCGAGACTGGCTCTGGAAAATTCGTTCCACGTTCGTTGTATATCGACCTGGAGCCCGGTGTTATTGACGACGTAAAAACCGGAATACACCGCTCTCTCTTCCACCCCGAAACTCTTATCTCTGGAAAGGAAGATGCTGCGAATAACTGTATGTATTTTCCGACGTGTACTGACTTCTCTGACTATAGCGTTGCCAGATGCACGCGGACATTACACGGTCGGAAAGGAGCTCATTGATCCTGTAATGGATCGCGTTCGTCGCCTAGCAGATAGCTGCTCGGGTCTGCAAGGGTTCTTCGTCTTCCACTCTTTTGGCGGGGGAACGGGTTCTGGCTTCGGTGCTTTACTTCTTGAACGCCTCTCTGCAGATTATGGCAAGAAGTCAAAGCTTGAATTCTGCGTGTATCCTGCTCCGCAGCTTTCTAGCTCTGTCGTTGAGCCTTACAACTCAGTTCTAACGACTCATACCACACTTGAACACTCTGATTGTTCTTTCATGGTGTGTCTCTCGATAAGATGTGGGCGGTTGGATTCTTAACAGTTGATATCCAGGTGGATAACGAAGCCATTTACGACATCTGCAAGAAGAGAATTGGCGTCAACGCTCCAAGCTTCTTAAACCTTAATCGCCTGATCGCCCAGGTGGTCTCCTCTATCACGGCATCCCTGCGCTTCGACGGTTCGCTCAATGTTGATCTCAATGAGTTCCAAACCAACTTAGTGCCGTATGTGGACTTCGCGCTTGTGTTTTTCTACAGTTGGCTTATCCTATTGTCAGATTCCCCCGCATTCATTTCCCCCTTGCCACCTATGCTCCTCTCCTCTCCGCTGAAAAAGCCAGCCATGAACAAAACACTGTTTTGGAAATGACCTTGTCCTGCTTTGAGAACGGCAATCAAATGGTGAAGTGTGATCCTAAAGATGGCAAATACAGTGAGTTAACTCTTACCACGTATCAGACCGCTTTCTTAGCACCTCTCTAGTGGCATGCTGTCTCCTGTACCGTGGCGACGTCGTCCCCAAAGATGTTCAGGTCGCTGTCTCGACTATTAAGACCAAGAGGACCATCCAGTTCGTTGACTGGTGCCCAACCGGCTTCAAACTTGGTATCTGTAATGAACCTCCCGCACAAGTTCCAGGAGGTGACCTGGCAAAGGCATCCCGTTCCCTTTGCACGCTCTCCAAGTAAGAAGTTTGATCTGAAAAAAACGGGGTAACGGTTCTGATCAACTATTCACTAGTACCACGGCTATTGCTGCCGCATGGAGTCGCCTAGACCACAAATTTGACCTCATGTATTCCAAACGCGCCTTCGTTCACTGGTACGTGGGTGAAGGTATGGAGGAAGTAAGTCAGCGTACGGACTTCGGATGAATATCATTCTCATCGTCCTTAGGGTGAATTCTCTGAGGCCCGTGAAGACCTTGCTGCTCTCGAAAAGGACTACGAAGAGGTCGGCACCGACTCCGCCGACGCTGATGAGGAGGTCGAATACTAGTTGAGTCCCGTTGATCCTCTCTTTCGTTTGCCTCTTTAGATGCTCGACGTCTGTCTGAGAACCCATTCGACGTGTTTTGCTGATATTTGCTTAGTTAAATTTCCCGTCATGAGACAGGTTTTGTTGATTAGTGCCAATTGTTTGATTCGTTATTGCCTACGATTCTAATTTGATCTTAAGCTCTAAGGGCATTCTATGTATCTACAGTATAAGTTCATCTAACGCAGCATGGTCATTTACCTATTCCAAGAGCGTGGTATCCAATGAACTGAATGGGCATATTACGCTGTGGTAATAGTGATTTCTAAACCACCGCTTTCTTTGACTCGAACAGAGACGCTGCGGGAAGGACTCGTCAGCATTATGGTTGCGAGTTATTCGAGGTGTGCGACCAACCCAGAGAGATTCTCTACAAGGATATCAGGCTCAGCAGCTTCCATTTGCTCGCGAGAGTGAGTAGTCAAAAGGCCGACAGTTTTGCAGCCCGCTGCGCGACCACTCCGGACACCCGAGGGGGCATCCTCAAAGACGACACCTAGAGGGCGGGTTAATCAACAATCGCATTTTCCAACGGAGTATGTACAGTTGGCTGGGTCTACGCCACAGAGTTTCGCGCCGAGAAGGTATGGATCAGGCCTGGTGGACAGCCGTCAGTACGGGACGGAATCTCAGCACGGACACGGAAGCCGAGCGTACTGGGGTTTACCATGCGTCACATCGTCGGCAGTCACGAGGACTTCGGGGCAAGGGACCTTGGCAGACTTCAGTGCGGCCGTCGCGTACACACGAGTCGCAGAAGTGCAGATAGCCCACCTCGGAGAGGGCAAGTAGCGATACGATTCGATCTATATTCCGTGGATCTCTCTTCTGGATGACGAGGGGTCCGGTAGACATACTTTGCTCAGAATCTGTGCAGCTCCTGGGAGCTGGATGATGCCTGGTCGGCCATTCTTTGTCGAAGAGGTAACGATAGCCTCCTCGAAACGCTGTGCTTCTTTCTAAGTCTCCGATGAGCAAAGTGCAGGAGACAAAGAGAGTGCCGGAAGGCTGAGCTAACCTGGAGGAGATCTGGATCCTCAATGCCACAATGTGTCCTAAGATTGTCGACTGTACGAACTCCGTGCGATGCTAGGGTAGATTGTCGGGAAGGTGGGTATCCTGAATACGAGATGGCGCGATAACCGGTGCTCACAGCTCAGGATTTCATTGACGTCAATTCCGGGATATGACTCCTGGAAGGTCTCCCAAGCCCCGACGACACCAGCGGTAGAATCAACTAATGTGCCGTCCATATCGAACAGGCTGCCGACAGGTTAACTCGGTAAAGTAGTAGCCGTAGAGACTTACATTGCGTCAACAGAAAAGACGGTCTCGGACATTGATATTCGCCTTGATGTGGGATGAAGGTTAATTGAGAATTATCTGGGAGATGGTGGTGATAATGAAGCTAACCGAGCGCGTGTTGGCACAAATAGCCATGTGGCATGCCAAATCTGGCCTAATGTTGATCAGTTATGGAAAGATTGATCGGAAAGACCACCCGGGGATGTTTGTTTCGATGAACGATGGCAAACATTGAGTCTCGTGTCCACATCGGAGGTTCGAAGTGTGTGAACTCCGGTATCGAACCTTGCTCTTTCTGGTCGATCATCACCTCTTCCCCTCGACATCCACTTCGGTTCTATCATGCCTCCGCGTAGACGCCCACACTTTACCCTGGAGAATATTGATCAACAGCTCCAGCAAATTCATCTTCTCGACCCGTCCTCCTCTTCAGAGAATCTGGAACAGCTGGGTCCTATAATTAAGCAGATACACAGCAACCGCCAGCAGGAGGCATACCTCAGAACTGTTCAGGGCCTCATTGAATCTAAAGATGCGGAGATTGAGAAGATATGCGTCGACAATTACCAGGACTTCATCTCTTCCGTCTCCACGCTGTTCACGGTCAAGTCATACACCGACAAGATGAAGGAGACTATAGCCACCTTGGATACCAGCGTTTCGCAGCTTGGCGGAGGTCTAGTCGAAAAGAAGCGGAATCTCCTCCAAACTAAGAAGACGGCCGCCAATCTCGATGAGGCCATTGACACCTTGCAGGCTTGTCTTCGGGTACTGGATGTCGTCAACCGGGTAAGTGAGATGGTGAAGGAGGGCAAGTACTGGAGTGCATTAAGGGTCCGTCGTTTACGCCCATTGTCGTCGCGGTATATTCTCAATAATAAATTTTGGTTGTCGTTACAGTCATTGGAAGACATTCAGAGCATGCCTCCAACGTCCATATCACAGACGCCGTTCTTCCAACACCTGTTGTCCTCGTTGCCTTCCTTGCGGGCGCAGATTAAGGACGCCGTCACGGCCTCGATGAAACAATGGTTACTTGAGATAAGGACTGTAAGCGCCGAAGTTGGTAAACTCGCAGTCGAGGCGATGGAAGCCAGGACAAGATATTGGAGAACCAGACGCGAGAAGGACCCTCTGCTTCGAATGAGTCGCGTCGGAAGTGCCGTCGAGCTTGTCACGTATGAGAAGAATGAATGTAAGCGAGCTTTCCTCTGGAAGTGGGACGATCATTGACAGAATCACCAACTAGTTAATGTTCTGAACAACGACAAGCTGAAGGTGGACTTCAAACCCCTTTTTGAGTGCATACATATATATAATACTCTGGGACTCCTCGAGGAACTTCGAAGTTCTTACCAGGCTGACAGAAAGGTATTTTTGTTTGTCTTCCCTGCCGCTGTGGCGTTTGACCTTGTGCTTCCAGGCTCAGTCGGATCTGATCCTGCCCACACCCCTACCCCTGTCTCACCTGCCCGCGTTTACCCAAGAGATATCAGGATTCTTCATCATTGAGTCCCACGTTTTAGAAACCACTGGGACTTTCCGGTCGTGGAGAAACGTTGAGGAATTATGGGATGTCGTCGTTTCCCATCTAACCACCGGAATCGACAACGCGCTGAAATCCGAAAAGGATCCGGAAGTATACCTTCGTGTCAAAGAGAACCTTCTGACATTTATTATGGCTCTCGAGGTGATCCACGTTGATCTTCCTTATGCGACGCTTCTGCTGACAGTCTGACAGGCATCGGCATATTCTACGACATCTTTGCAAAACTTCATCCTGTCCTTGTTTGAGCGATATGTCAACTTGCTTGCAATCCATTTTGGTAAACGTTTCGAATCGGTACGGTTCTCCCGTCTAAGTTGATCTTGTGTCATGTGCCCATTCTCTTTGGAGGTCATCCGTCAAGACGATAACCAACCTCTGTTCACGGACAAGGAGGCCGAACTTCAGGCCGTTCTGGACGCAGTTTGGATCTCAGAGACAGAAATGAACGAGATCAAGGGGTGGGTAAACATATTCTTCGAAAAAGCGTCGAGCTAAATTTAGATCAGAGCGCCTTTGCCGCAAGCCCTACCATGGTCACAGTCGTTCTACCTCTGTTGTCAAGAGGTAAGACGCTCTGGGATCGCAGGAACGAAAGGGGGCTGACTGTCAGATTAGATGCGTTCCTTCATCCAGAAATTCTACGCTTTCGTGGAGGGTGTATCGCGATACCACCGGGACATCGATGAGCTGTTGAGCAAAGTATGGACAGGAAAATCAACAATTTACCCGGAACTAATAAAGTCTCGATGCAGTCTTTGGACGACCTTTTCATCCAAAGCATAGGTGAAACCATCGTGCAGCGGCTGGCAATTACCACGACTGTGCCACAAATCGCGCAGCTAGTCACAAATGTTGAACACTTCCAGGTCGCATGCCAAGAACTAGAACGAGCTCTGACAAGCTTAAGGTATGTCTCCTACCAGCTCTGTGCACCAAAAATACGTTTAGAATCCATACATGATAGATCAACCCAGCGAGGAGGGGTTATCCGCCTCTCAGCATCCAAGTCATTTGAATCAACGTTGTCTCGTTCCCTCAAACGACTGACTGGCCTTATAAACTCTAAACTTGACCAATCATTCGAATTCTCGATGTACAACTGGACACCACAGAAGCGAGAAAGCGTTCCTAATATGCAGTTAGATGAGCTTATCAACTGGCTTACAACTGTCGTGGATTCGCTTGCTATCAAAGAACAATACAAAGACGAGGCATATAAGGGCGCTTTCGAGTATATCGCTGAAACCCTTATGGTAAAGTATCTTGTCGCACTGTCAGCGTGTGTGTTCTTACATTATTGTCACAGAACTGCCTAACAGGACGGGACATCAACATGATCAATGAAAATGCAATCTCCAATATCCTCATTGACGTAGATTACCTCGAGGACGCGTTGAAGAGAATCGGTCGATCACACCTGGTATCCGTCTTCATAGAACTCCGATCTGTTCGTAACGTATTTCATTTGCACACACACGTCAACAAACTGATTCTTTGTCCAAATCAGACGATATCTATTCCACTCAACAACGCAATCCAAGAGTTTCTTATCCCGGCTAATCGACAGTCGTCATATCCCGCAGTCAAACAAAAACGACTCCAAGCCCTGCTGGAGAAACTTGCCCGATATGGAGCCTCTCAACGTGACCCTGTTGCGAGGGAACTTGGGGAGCGAAGACGTAAAGAAGCAGAAGCAGTTGGCCGCCTTTACCCCGACAGGCGTTAAAGGGTCGGCTGGAATATATCTTGACATTCGATACCAGACTCAAGACTCGTTAGTCTATTACCCATGTATAACATGTTGTGGCACAACACAAATATCGTTTAGTCTATCAACGCGCCTCGTGCCTAAGCCCTAAGACCTGCAATACACCAGGGGGACACAAGCATAAGCATAAGAGTTAGGGAAGTCATGATATAGAGAAAGGTAACTAGGGATTCAAAAAAAAGAGAGAACAAGTAGCAAATACGTTGAATCAGAGCGGCGGTGCATGCGTCTTCGGTATCGTAAAGGAATCGTGACACGTGTAACAACGCTGATATGGTACCCAAAACCGAAATGTAACAGCATTTATACCCGGCGCTTGATGTTTGCGCTCAACCACTCCAGACCCTCGTAAAGACCATCACCAGAAGTTGCGCAAGCGGCCTGCGGAAAGGGGTCAGTCAAGAACCACAGGGGGGTGATGAGTAAAATGGATATACCTGAATATACCAGGTTCGCTGCCTGAGACCATGGAGACCAAGCTTGTCGGTAATTTCAGCAGCATTCATGGCATTGGGCAAATCCTGTTTGTTGGCAAAGACGAGGAGAAGGGCATCACGAAGTTCATCCTCATTCAACATCCGCTGCAATTCCTCCCGGGCTTCCGAAACACGCTCCCGATCGTTAGAATCCACGACAAAGATGATGCCCTGAGTGTTCTGGAAGTCTGTAGAAGGGAAGTGAGGATGAGTTGGACAAGGATGATGGAGTGTACTTACAGTGCCTCCAGAGGGGGCGGATCTTGTCCTGGCCTCCGACGTCCCAGACGGTGAATGAAATGTTCTTATACTCAACAGTCTCAACGTTGAAACCTGGACTAACGTAAGTGCGCTGGCACGACAAGGTAGGCAAAGTTGAGTCACGTACCGATGGTAGGGATGGTCGTGACGATCTCGCCCAGCTTGAGCTTATACAAGATGGTGGTCTTACCAGCAGCATCAAGACCGACCTACAATGTAACAGTGAGCTCCCCAGGCAACCAAATCGTCGTTGTGCAAAATTACCATCAATATCCCTGTTACACAACGCGAGAATGTGAGTGATTCACGAAGGCTGGTGCAGCGAGAAGCAGAACTTACGCATCTCCTTCTTGCCGAAGAGACCAGAAAGAAGCTTGGAGATCGAGAGACCCATGTTTTCGAGTAGAGTAGAAGGGAGACGGTGGAGAAAAGATGTGAAGGACGAAGAGTAGGTAGAAGCAGTACGAGTTTGGGAGAGGCTGTAAGCGTGGGACATAAATTAAAATTCCGCTGGGAACTGTTGGCAAACAAGGCCATCTCTCCATCAAATTAAATACCCTACACGTCCCTTGCCTCCACGTATACCTCATCGTGTCTGGCAACGACACGAAATACTCCGCAGTCTTCGAATCCGATGCAACTAACTGCGGGACGCCAATCTCGCGTATTCGAGTGTCCAACGGATAGTTGTATTTTTCGACTGGATTAGTCATAGTGAGCTCTAGAATACGTTCAGTCTGACCCATATCCAATAGGGGCTGACTACACGTAACCAGGCTCTATGATATGTTGGTTGCAAGCTGTAAATACGACAACCAATGGGTGTAAACATCCGGCGTGTTTCAAATATGTATCTGATTGTCGGTCGTCGGGATGTAATGACGAGTGGGCTAAAATTAAACGCCAAACAAGCCACTGGCTACAGTTTGCGAATAGAAATCCGTGCAGACTTGTTCCCCAGCCACTTGCATACGCTCGCAAGCTCAAACACAAGAGTTATGGTACGAAAGGTAGCCACGTCTCTGTGCGCTCCTAAGATTTGGACTCTGGAATAACCAATCTAGACTCGCGGCGCTCTAAGTCTGGCATCCAATCTCGACAAAAACATTTCATGCCTTCGGCTCCGATCATCCTTGGGATTCTTACTGATTATTAAAAGACGCACACGATCAGTTAATGGTACTTTACCAAAATAGGAAGGTGTAGTCGTACTAAACACCTCTTGACAGCTTCGAAATCCGAATGAGCACAGCACTGTGGTTGATCTCGCCTATCTCGTTTTGAGATCTAGATGTCCCTGCTCTCAACAGATCTACAGAAGACCTGATATATCTCCCAAAAGGTACGAACAAGTAAAATCAGGTGTATTATAACTGCGCAGGTGTACAAGTATATTTTAGGGGACCACACCAATACAAGGAGACATTGGGGAGAAGTTAAGAAGAGAGTATAGGGGGTAGAGCCTGTAATACCCGTAAATGTGCAAGTAATCAAAGGGAAAGAAGAAAGGACAGCAAGAAAGACGAGGAGTGTATGGTACTAAAAAGGCAAAACATTAGTGGGTTTCCACATTACTACAGTAATCTAGCGCAAGCCAGCCGCTCTTAATTTGCGGTCGACTTTGGTTTTCCAGCTGGCATACACACCATCGCCAGGGTGAGGGTTGTATTGGCAAACCTGGAACAAGACAAGTTGTTCCTGGAAGCCAGCATTGATCCAAATCGTGTCGCGAGCTTAAGACAAATGAGCTACTGCATCTTGATCGTTTCGGAGAGTAACATACCTCTTCTCACAATTTCTGTGGCGTCGGCTGCACCAATGCGACGGGACCACATGACTGTGAATATGCGGTCAGTACTAATAGAATTTGTTGGTTCGAAATGCAGCCTACAATAAGCGACAACAACAGCAGCGCTTCTGGAGATGCCGTTGACGCTGTGGACCAAGACAGTACCTCCAGAGGTAAGAGCTTGGTGGATGAACTGGCAGGCCGCCGGAAGATGTATCAGAAGATCGGAATACTCGACGTCTTCTACGCTGATGCGTTTATGGCGGATGCCTGATTCTGGGACCTCTGCAGGAATCGCATCATTGCACACAGATAGAATATGTGTGATGCGGCGTTCAGTCAAAGTCCGGGTCGAGCGAGCGGCAATTATGCTAGAGAACAATCAGAAGGATCCAAAAGAAAAAATCGGAAAGCCACTAACTTGCCCAAGTAGAGCTTGTTCTCGATGATAGCCTCGACGTTTTTCATTTGACCCATTTTCCGAATTTTTGACTTTGGCTTGAACTTCCCTGGAGGTCCTGAGGACCACCATGGTCAGATTCAGCTCTTCTTGTACTCATCCAGGATGGCGGCAGGAGCGGCCACCGAGTCCTACGGCAGCTATCGAGTCCCGTTGACGCTTGCAACATCGTGCATGTTGTTGTAGAATTTTTCGAGGAAAAAGCCAAACCAGTGTCAGGAACACCATAGCGATTAGTTTCGTGCCATTGCCGGGAACCCGTGGCGATGCGCGCGTGGCTCGATGACGTTGGAAGGGAAGTAAACAGAGTCAAACAGATCTTGCCCGTATGTCGGTTGTTCTGTTTTTGGGTAGACGCTCGGGGTGCCCTCTCTGTCTATGGCAGTGCTAAGGCAGGTTAAGGCTCGTTGATCGAGGTTGATTGTGTCGATCCTAGGATCGCATCACCCGTATCTCCTCCTGGATCCGTTGTGCGCCTCACTTCCACTTCGGGACGTCCCCTGTCCGGCAGCGGGATCCGTCACTGCACGTCATTCCAGGATTGCATTTCGATAACTCTTGATTCTTCCAAGGCGACAATCCTGTAAGAATTAAACCTCATGTACCGGAGTGACAATACTTGACCACTCCTTGCTTGCATCCTGTATAGGTTTGCGAGAGTATTGGGGACCGGATTTCTCGCCGCGGGCCAACTCCCTTAATCTCAATGAATGGACTTTCTCCGACCTGACTGCTGGAATTTTGGTGCGAAGCAGAGTAGCTCAATCCCACGCAGAATGTAAAGGTCAGAGTCAAACAGTTCGGTCCAGGGCAATGGTGGCTGACTGTTCGCGTGACCCAGGTTTTGTCTATAGCCTGTGGCTCATTCCGACACGATGTTTATCATGGCGGAGCTCATTGTCCTGGCGGCATCGCTGGCCTTGGCAAGCATCATCGTGAGTCGAAACCTGTCGAAACTGATAATAATAATCTACTCGAGTAAAATGTTGCACACGGAACACATGTTTTCCCATTCAACGAGAGCTTTTGCGCATGAACAGGACCATAATCGAAGTGATTCCTCGTTGTGCTGAAACAGCAACTGTCAGCAAGTATAGGCGTGGATGCAACGAGGCGTGTTTACGTAATCAAGCACTCATGAGATGGGCTATTATTATCGTGAGACAACAGCAGCACACCAGAAACCGAGTTCACTATTAAAGTTTTACTGCAGCCTCTTCACAATGCAGATACTTTCCACTCGTCACTGATTTCACTACCACAACTCCGAACCACCTTGACCATTGCAATGAAGATTGAATGGGCGTCTCATGTAAGTGGTTCGCGTTGTCAGCGGGCCCTTTCAAACATGTACTTATCGCTGGCCAGTTCGCTCCAGACGGCAGTCGGCGTTCTCCTCCTCCTTCCATCATCCATGGTTGGCTTGCCAAATGGAGGGGAACACTCAGTGGTAACGAGCATCTGCGTAGTAGAGTGAGCACACCCCTCATATTCCCAAAGAACCTTGGGGCTGACCTATAGACTTCAGGGAATGGCAGAAATGCGGAGGGCTGCAGCCTATAGGAAGGCTCGCAAGGCCTACGAGCAGAAGAAGGCAGGAAAGTATGGTACATCCCGTAGCGGTGGCCTATTCTCTTTCTTCCGCCGCAATAAGGCGCCTGTTACAAGGCGAGCCACCCGTCTTTCCGCTCGGCCCCGGACCCAATCAACTCGGCCTTCGCGATCCTCTCGACGCAAAGGCTCGCAACAACCCTCCAGACATCTGACTACATCCCGCAAGTTTCAGACCAACTCCTCTCACGAACCCCGTCATAAACGATTGCCCCCTCGTTCCCGCCATCAACCCAAGCCCCAGCAGCATACTAGCCCTCGCCGTCCCCACGGTCGCCGTTGATCGTTGATTGAAATCTTGGTTATAGGCTTTACATAGGGACTTTGTACTGAACTTACGGACCCGCGGAACATAACCATACGTATACGATACTATGTATTATAAGTTATTTATTTATGCTGTAGAATACCCTTCACAACGAAGAACCTATACCTTTACTACTTCGATCAGTTGAAATCAAAGGGCGCTAAGATTACAATTAGAAGCTACCCGTTTCAGATGAATATAGAACGAGGCCCCGAGCACTCGCCTTAACGAGTATGTCATCAAACTGCCTTAGCAGTTTCTTTCGGAGGTTATACCAAGCACTGGCACAGCCCCTCGACAGCAATTGTTCTTGAAATGAAAAGCATGCGCTTTCCTGCTGGCTAAGGCTAAGTATTGGCCACGACCTGCCACGACTAATGGCTCCTCAGTCATTACCTCAAAATATGACTCCGCAGACCCATTTGTAATGTAATCAATCCACCAATGTCTAACGAACGCTCGGAACACTTCCGGTCCACTACTTGAGGACTAGCCCTTGGAATGTCAAATGTTCAAGTGAGTGCGTTCTCTGGAACTCAGGATGCCTCTAACATGGGAAAGTCACAAAGAGCTACGACGACGCTGGCGACCATGCCCTCTGTTCGCGCGTTCCTCCTAGAACCCACTCCGAAGGAAATTAATATGGATATCCTCTACTCCGAGTCCTCGGCAGAACCATGGGCAACAGTTTGGACCCAAGTGACCGACAACTGAATGATTGCGAGTATGTATACTGAAAAGTACATTGCGAATAGATGAAACAATAGATCATCTACACGACTGGGATGGGCGGAGCTATATTACCTCTCGGTCGGGGTTGCCTCTACATTTCGTTGCAACTTCTTCTTTCTCCGCCTTCGCTTCTTTTTCGGCGTAGGCCCAGGTGTGCACAGTCCTTCGTTCTCGTCGTTTACCGCTTCACTCGGGGAACCATCCAAATTAAGAAGCGGTTGTTTAAGGAAATCAGGATGGGTTGCGCGGTGGCTCGGTGAAAGCAGGGGGGTTGTCGTAAGAGAAACGTCAACGACCTCCGGGTATGTGTTGGTAGGAGATGCCGGAGATGACTGTACAGGAGAGATTGGGAGTGTTGGGAGGCCTATCGGGGATATCGAAATTTTCGGAGAAGCGGGTATCTGGGGCGATTGAGCTCCATCAACTGTTGGCTTTACCTTAGCCAATACAGGAGCTTGGGGTGAAGAGGCCACTTCCTGTTGCCGTTGCGCGACGCTGTCGTGACTGGCGCCGGATTTGTGCTTCTTTTTCTTCCTTTTGTGGACCTCCGACGACTCTGGTGCGTTGAGCGACTCTTTGGCGACCTGATTGGCATCCGGCGCATTCTCCAAATGGGTATCTGGTTGGGTCTGTGAGACAGCCTTCATCGCGGCTGGGTGTAACGCAGGTGAGGTGTTCCCATTGACCTTCGTGCTCTTCTTTCTCTTTGAAGTAACGTCGAAGGGATCTACCCGAACCTTTTTCTTGATCGCCCCCGCGCGGCTTTCCTCTTCGTCTTCTGATTGTGGCTTCATCTCCACACCCAAATCTTCTCTCTGCCGTTTCTTTCCTCCTTCCAGTTTATACTTGAGTCTCGCAGCCTCGCGAGCAAGGCTCTGTGTTTCAGGTATAGGCGCGCCGACGCCAAGTCTGATCATCCGGAATCTCAGAAAGAGTTGAATGTTGAAGATATCAGTGCTTACCTAGCTGGGCGGCGCATATATTCCTTCAGTTCATTCTCTAAAGCTTTCTGCCTGCTAGTCTGTGTAAAATGTGTGGATTTAACCCAAGAGGTAACGAGATTCTGTGCAAAGGACATTGAGAGGTCGATCTGGGCCTGAAGGTCCTGCAAGTCGATAGCATCTTCGTCTAATTCCGTCGAAGGCATCCTTGATAGTCCGGGGTAGTTGATTATCGAACAAAATGAATGATTGTTGTGCCCAGAGATGAGAGTTAAAAAAGTTTCCGTGAATGCATCGTCACGGTTGTGTCGGTCGCGGGTTGTGAAGCATGTGAAGACCCAACTTTTGTTGATCACCGGCGTCTATCACATCGGCAACTAAAATGACTTAGCAGGACTCCATTCTTTCCAACCTACTTGGCACTTGCTCAACCTTCGACTCCTTCGCTATAATCCACCATGGCGCCATTAAAGAGGAAGTTCGACGAGGTGGAACTCTCAGACTCCGATGAGCCATCATTTGGAAAACAAATCTTGCCAGTAGCAGACCTACCCGACGATTTCAGTGGCGAACCTATGGATGGCATGCAGTACCTCTTTACTGTGCGGTAAAAGTCGACCACCTCCCTTGATAATTACTCTATCTGAGAATCTTCACTTCAAGACGTGATGCAAGAACCCTCCCTCATATCACTCGTGTTGCGAACCCATATGAAGCCACCGTTGAACCTCTACTCTCCAAATCCTCGCGTCAAAATCCACACCCAGCGCTGCCATCAGTTGAATGGAGGAAATTGACTGAGACAAGGTGGAAGAACCTACGCAAGGTGTGAAGGTCCGGTCCTGTCTCATGCAACGTGTCTTGTTGACTCCCTTTCACCATGATAGAACTTCAACCAGCCAACGATTGGCACATCCCCGCCGACCTCTCAACGGAAACTTATGCCGGACAAAAAGGAACGAGACCTATGGTGGGCCTTCCTATCAGGTAAACCCGAATCCGTATGGAACTGTCCACCTCGAAAGTCAAAGAAGAAGAACAAAGCCAAGCAGCAGCACCACCAGTTCGCGGAAGGTAAAATGCGTGCTTGGAATGACCAAGAACATGACCACGGTGAACATGATGACCATGAAGGGGAGCATGAGGATGAAGTTGGCCATGAGGAAATCCGAGCAGAACGGGATATTGTTCAAAATGACTTGGAGGCATCCAATGTGGCTAGAGATGAAGGTGAGGTCGAGAACGCTTTGAAGATCGAGCCGCAGGATTCTCTGCCAACGCCTACTGGGACACCCGCACCATCCGATGACATTGGGCTTCCAAAGGAATCTGGCCCGTCAATTTCCATAATTCAAGAGAGTGCTCAAGAACTGCTCACTCCGCGGGAACCATCTCCGCAGCTCTTGAAACTCATAGACGAGGTAACCTTCTCCTGAACACCTGCTATTCAACTTCATTATCTCATTATGTTTCGTAGCGCATGGCGTTGCATTTACTCATGTACTTTACTCATTGGATCAACCTCCATCTTCGTGAACCAAGCTCGCCCACGTATCGTCCAACAAACACACATGCTCGCTGGATATTCTCTCTTCTCCTTCGCATCGACGACCATATCTCAGCCGACGACATGAACCTTTTGCGCAACCTTGCACGTGCTTGCTTGGCCCTTCTCAAGATCACAATCTTGGAGCGAACGAAGGGCATCCCTTCTAAACCCGAGCCACCAACGGAGCAGGATTCCAGAGCGCAGTTTATGGACGAGCAGGGTTGTTGGATCATTCTCTCTGCTATCGTTGGCATTTGGGGTCAGAAGGACCTATGGATGGATGTCGAGGATACATTAACGAGTATTGAGTAGCTTCTACCTCCTTCGTTTGTTTCATCCGCCCACATTTTTTGACGCTGTACAATACATACACACACAGTTTGACCATATCATGAATTCACACTGATATAAACAACTATCGTATTAGTTTTGCAATCTGTCTGCTTCAAGGTCTCCTCTGTTGACGGGGCTCTCGTACCATCTACAAAAAACATGAGCGATCACGGGCCCTCATGACGGTAAAGTCGATATCCTCACAATCTTGATGATGACGGGAGCGCCATGCCAATTGGGGTTATCATCCCCAACAACAGCTTCGTCTATGATCCTATAACCATGAGAGATATAGAAGCCTGTGTTCCTCTCGTTAGTCGACTGCAGCCAGACAGCTTGGTTAGTCACATCGCCCTGTTTCAGCACAGAAATCACAAACGGGGCGATACGAATGCAGTTGAGCGTATGTTGTGACAACAGGAAGGAAGGACATACCAAAGCTCCGATGGAGTCAAGCAAAGCGCTTCCGTAACCCCAGCCCTGACTAGCAGGTTCAGTGGCAAGTGTGTCAATATACAGCATCTTATTCGCACGATCTCCCAGGGATCTGGAGACGGCATTCTTTACTTTAGCTTTGACCTCTGCCATGCGCTGTGATATCCATTTTTAGCGCAGGGTATGTCAGACTACGACAACCACGCACCTTCTTCTCCTCTTTCGGAGTTACGAATGCGAAGATCTTGCCGACGAGTTTAACCGCCCAATCAATACAGCGATGGGATGGTTTTCGTGCGGATCTTGGAGCAGTGCTGTTGAACGCGGTGATGATATCACAGTCAGATTTTTTGTCTTCCCCAAAACATAGTTTTAGCCTGCAGGCTGTCGCACCAGAATACGATAGACGCCCCACAGTCAACGGTAAGCGCTATTTTGCGTCTCATCCAGTACGCCATCACACAGAACATAATTATCTGCGTTGTTTTCTTGACGTCGGCGGTTTGCTTGCGGTTCTGGAGAATGTGCGTTAGTATTCATCACGCCAGGTTTGTAGAGAATTCACGTTGTCAATGTAACGGAGAACAGGATCTTTCTCGAATGCATCAACCCAGGTTTTGCTTGCCTTCTTGAGGTGCGCTGGTAGGTGGTTGAGCGTTCTGGCACATGGCTGAGACTCCGAGTCTTACCGTAGCGCAAAGGCGTGACGATTGGAGATACCTCGATATCAACACTCGGTGGATTGGAAGATATAGACTGGTAGGACCTTGGCTCAGCCCCCCGCAAAGGAGCATCAGGAGACGCCTCGCCGGGCTCACGAAGCTGCATAGCGGACCAGCAAGGGGAGCGGATAAAGCAAAAATCCTCGCTTGAGCAGCCTTTTGTTTCTTTCGAGCCAATTCCGCAGTCTGATGAATCATGCTGCGCACTCTAACGCAGTAGTCGCATCTCAATACATGTCCCAGATAAAGGAATATCAAGTGATAGACCCTGTTCGCACGGACAAAAACAGCGATCTAAGCGAGCTTTCTCAGGGGATGCACAATCTTCGAGTAGTCGGAATGAGGTACAGACTGGGAAGAACTCGGAGTTGGAACATCCCCACAGAAAACAGAACCGTGAAGTCTCCACGTAGCCAGTTGAGCCAAGCCTATTTTCCGGAGCTACAAGTACATTCAGGAAAGAAATTGCGGTTAGAAGGGCATTCAAGGTGAATTCGTAAATGCGTAACGACTGAGCAGTTCTCGGGCCCAGCTTTCACATGGACTGGGTGAGGAGGATCTTTCCCGTTACCAGAATGACTTGAAGGTAGCACAGTCCGAAGTCCCTATATGAATTGAACTGGATTGATCAGGTGCGAGAGTAGTCCAAAATGAGCAGCGCCGGACGATCGTCATGGCCCTTAGGTGCCGTTAACAAGGGACGGAGGAAAATTTGTCCATAGCGACCGTGGGTCTGAGCCATAGACGTAGGTAGTTCGAACCAAAAGGTGTTGACGGTCTGAGCTGCTACCTTAGACAACGGCTGGAGATAAAATAGAGCCAAGCCTGTTGAGAACCCGACCAGCAATGCCTAAGACGTCATAACCCAGATACGAAATGCTCCGAGACCTAGAGCTAACGCGCAATGCGACCATATGCTTGTCATGAGTTGCAAGGGGTGCTGAGCACGTCAGTTTCACGCATGTATTATGTATGCTCTTTGACGGAACGTTAGCCATCTGAATGAATGAGAGCGACAGCGGCCTAAAGTTGCCATGAGTCTTTGACGGGCGCTGCGTGTTGATGGTTACGCCATCCTATGAAAGAATGATATAACGCAGTTTAGACAAGAGACTCTTCACAGACGATACTCGAAAGTAAAAGCAGGAGAGTGGACAAAAGCCATGGGAGAAGTTTTTTTTGACTAGGACGAGCGGGTGCCAAGGACGTTGAGGCTTGAAGATTGATAGACGACCCTGGCAGGGTAAAGTTAATGAATAGAAGAAGATCGAGGTCACGGGACAGGGGCCAAAAATAGCGCAGAAGGGGGAAGGGAAGAACGGAAATTCGATTTCTGACTTACATACAAGAACCACTCTTGCCCAGTCTTTGACACCCACATTCTTTTTGCCTTCACTTCCTTAGCTTCTCGCCTCTATCATGCACGCTCTTGCTACTGTCCTTGCTCTCGTCGCTTCTGCCTGCGCCTACAGCGTCACCCAGCCTAACGGTGTCAACGGATGGACCAACTCTGGCGCTCAGACGTGAGTACTAGCCACGTAACATTTCGGAAGGCCGCTAACACCCCGCCCAGTGTCGTCTGGAGTCGCGTCTCCACAGATCCAACCAACTTCACTATCGTCCTCACTAACCAGGTACGCCTCCGCCTTCCTGGTGAATATTCTCAATTCTTCAACCTCATGAAAATTTCAGAACCGCGCCATTTTCCCTCAAGATCAAGTTCTGGTGGCCGAGCAGGATGGTGTCGGTCAGACCCAGACCTCCGTTAACCCCCCTAGCGGCGGTTGGCCTGTTGGTTCCAGCTTCAGGGTCAACCTCGTCAAGAGTGTTGACGAACAGAACACCATCTACGCTCAATCCGATGAATTCACCATCAAGGCAGCCAGTGGTTCTTCTAGTGCCCTCAGCGGTTCTTCTAATGCCCTCAGCACTTCCAGACCGTGAGTACATGCATGCATTTTAGCATAGAAAGTTCCCGAAACTAACCAGTTTCGGCTAACCAGAACTGGAACTACTGTTTCCCCGGTGGTCACAACCAGCAACTCACGGGCACCTTCCCCGTCTGCCACCAACAGCGCAGCTGGCAATGCAGAGCCTCCCAGGCCTAATGGCGCCGCCGCCATCAAGGCAGGCACCGGCCTCATGGCCCTCCTCGGTGCCATCACTTATCTTGCCGCGTAGCAACCTCATGAACTCTTGATCCCGTCTTCGTTCAACTCTTCCTCGGACTGATGTTCTTGAACTTGATCTTGAGACAGATTGGACTTCCCTATACATACTCCGAACACTATTTTCTTGCTAACGAATACCTTCGTGTGCCCTCAACCGATGTGATACTCGCTGTTTGTAGGCTAATTAGACTACACTAAGTGTTGTATTACAGATCTGTGCAACATGCATTCCTATCAGTTACGTATAACTGCACCCCACCATCCTAAGCCGGCGAGGCCACCGAGGATAATTGCGACCGCAGGAGGGAATTTGTACCACTCGACAAGGGTGAACGTCGTAGCAGAAACGACCAACCACCAGGGCTCATTGCCCAAGCTAATTCCCCTGTTCTCTGCAGGTGTCAGGTACCCAACCTGCCAGATGCGATAGACGGCGGTGTATACGAAGCCGACAGCCGCAGCATTGACGCCTCTCAAGAAGCTCGTCACAATCTTCTTCTTTCTTAGGATACGCCAGAGACTCTGGAACCCAATGGACAACCAGATCCCAGGGGTAAATATACCCAAAAATCCGAGAACCGCACCGAATAAGCTCTTGGTTGGAGAGTACCCTGTGGATGCGATGGCCAAGGAGCCTAAATAAACGGCAAAATCAAAGTTGGGACCAGGGAACGCCTGGGCGATGGCGAGCCCTAGAATGAAGTCCCGAGGTGTCACCCATCCAGGTTCAACGACGTATTCTCGGAGGAGTGGGATGACGACAGGCCCACCGCCAAAAATGATCGTTCCGGCGAGGAACATGTTGTTGAAGAGGGCGAGGGGAAGGGGCGGATGCGGGAGGGAACTGCGAAGGGCGATAAGAACTGCAAAGAGGATGAAGAAGAGGACAATGAGAATTATTCCCGTTTTGGCGGAGATACCGTAAGTTGAGACGTCCATTGGTGGTTGGGGCTGCTGTAGGCGATTTTCGTCGGCGTTGTCAGAGATAAGCGAAGGTGGTTTGGAAGGAGATGTTTTGCCACTCGCACGGCTCAGAGGACGGCGTTGGACGGAACGGATGCTCTGGCTGTCTGGATTGGGTGAGGTCCTAGGTATTTCAGTGATTTCGTGCTCATCCATAGGTCCTTCATTCCCTAGGTTCGCTTTCGGGACGCGCCGTTTCTGAATGTACTTCAGAAGTTGGGGGATGTAGATATCCCAGAGGACAGTGACAATACTGGCACCGACCAACAAGACGGGGAAGTACCAGAGCGCGTTGTATAATAATCCTGCACATCCTCCAAAAACCACAAGGGCTCGAGTCAGCTTATCCGTGATAGCCTTGCGTGACAGCTGGACTGCAGCCAATCCAATAATTCCGACGGTAGCTGCGTTCAGGCCAGAGAGGAATGCATATACAGGTGAAGGAAGGACTTCGTGGAGCTGGTGCACGCCTAGTGAGAGACCGTACATGGCAACGGCGCTCGGTAGTGACCAAAGAAGGAAGACCATTGCTGCTGGGATGTATCCTGCGTGTATGACTACAATGGTAAACAGCATTTTGGTGGAACCAGGTCCAGGAAGGACCTGAGCGAGCGCGAATATTTCCTGGTACTACCATACCATCAGTCTCAGTATCCAAATGCTGAAAAAGGCCAGACAGAACTTACAGTTTGTTCATCTATCCAAGGGGTTTTCCCCATTCCATCTACGAACCGGCGGTGTAAAATCTGGAAGTGAACGGGAGGCCCGCCGAACGCGGTGAATCCAAGGTCATAAGTTCGTGATAGAACATCAAGGAGTCGGTGTCGTAGTTTCGACGACGGGCCCGTATTCTTTTGAATGCTTGTTCCTGCTCCTGTGCGGGTCTTAGCCCGGATGGCATGCTGAATCATTGCATGGAGGGCAGTAGTTGGCATGGTGTTATCTATGTCGGAAAGACTTCAAGCCGACAAGTATGGCACTAGTAACAGGGCTTCGTGCCCTCTCCGGAAGGATGGAAGAGTGAGGCCAAGTCGTGTGCTATAAAGGCATAGAGTCGTGTGTACGGCGGTGTATATTTGTGTTGAAGGTAGATGTCGAGATTTGATTGTCGAATGAGGACATCTCCTCCCTCGCACGTGTGCCTGAATATCTCTGAATATACGTAAACCTCTGATGATGTTCAAATTAAGCAGATACCATCTTATCTTTGCAAAGCCGGGTAAAACGTAGCAGACGGAGAGACACAAGGTTAATATTGAGGAAACCTCCGGAGCCCGGACCCGCGGGCGATGTCGCGCTGTCGAGCGGGGGACGGGTGCATACATATGAACCAATTATCAATCAGATCGAGCACTACTTGAACCCGTCTCTTCCGCTTTCTTAGGCCCACAACACAACAAACACTCAAATCAACAATGTCGGGCCAATATGCACACCTTCTTCCTCCCAGCTGGAAGCCCCAAGTCGCTTCCTGGCTCGCAGAAGACACACCTTCATTTGACTATGGGGGATTCGTCGTAGGTGAAGCCGAACGAGAAGCATTCTTATTCGGAAAAGGAAAGCAACCCGCCGTCCTCGCTGGTTCGCCTTTCTTCACAGAAGTCTTTGAGCAGCTGGGATGTTCGTGAGTGACCTATCCCATTGTGTTGAACGCTAGATCGTGGACTGACTGGATGAGAATAGAGTTGAATGGCACTTGAACGAAGGCGATACCTTTGAGCCCGTCAAACACGTCGCTACTGTTCGCGGGAAAGCTCGCCATCTCCTTCTGGGCGAACGTGTCGCCCTCAATCTTCTGGCTCGATGCAGCGGCATCGCAACCAAGTGCGTGACCCCACGTCAAGAACTTCACCTCGTCACTTATGCCTTTCTAGGTCTAAGAGGATACTCGATCAAGCCCGGAGCTATGGATATACAGGCATCATCGCCGGCACGCGCAAGACGACGCCTGGGTTTCGCCTTGTGGAGAAGTATGGAATGCTCGTAGGCGGCATTGATCCTCATCGCCATGACCTCTCGAGCATGATCATGCTCAAGGACAATCACATCTGGTCTTCCGGTTGGTCTCCTCGTTGCGGTCGTGCCTGCTTATCTCATCTCTCATGAAATGAACAGGGTCGATCACAGAAGCGATCAACCAAGCTCGCAAAGTCGGTGGATTCAGTCTACTCCTTGATGTAGAGGTGAGAAATAGAGAAGAGGCTGAAGAGGCTATTGAGGCTGGAGCGGATGTGATCATGCTTGATAACATGGAAGGTGATGAGTTGATCAGTGTTGCTACCGAATTGAAAGAGAAGTGGAAAGGGAAGCGCAAGTTCTTGTTCGAGTCGAGTGGAAACATCACAGAAGAAAATCTCCAGGGACGGGTTCACAATGGTATGTTTTATTCTTCGCTAGCGGAATACAGGATTGACGCCACTAAATCCCAGCCATTGATATCCTGAGCACCAGCGCGGTCCACCAATCCGTTCAGCATATAGATTTCAGCCTCAAGATCCAAAAGCCCAGCCCTGGGTCATCCTAGGCACAGGATTGGCTAGGTAGATTTCGATAGACTAAACAATTCCAGCGCATTTCTTCCTCTCACTCCATCCTTGTCCGCCTCTGACCATCCTTGAACCGCGTCAATGGCCTCAAGGTTTTCAACAACACTCCTCCATTTCTCATTTCCACTCAGTGGAGGGAAGAATGGATGATCTGTGCCGAAAAGCATCCTCTTGCTTCCAAGGCTCCTGTCCAGCTTCTCTTTAATGCTGATAGATGAACCTTGTTCGTAGCGTGCTGCGCGGGCGATAGTATCGCTGACGAAACCTAGTTCTTCTGGGCCGTAGGCTACGGCGTCAAGGTAGAGTTTGCCGAGATAGTAACGCGCGTCATGTTTGAGACGGGAGGCAACGAGCGGGTCGTGGTCGATGCAGGATGCGAGACGGGATGAGAGGGCAGGGAGTGCACCACCAGAATGGGCGAGGAGAAGACGAAGGTTGGGGAAGCGATCAAAGACGCCTGACAGGATGAGTCTTGTTGCCGCCTGATGCAAAAGTTCAGTGGACTCGTAAACACAGATGGTATTGAACTTACGATGGTGGTCTCGAAAGGGAATCCGAGAGCGAGAGGCAATACATGTCCGTTTTCTTGTTCACCGTACGCTGTCGCATCGACACCATAATGCGGGTGCAAGAACACGACTAAGCCAGCCTTCTCAATCGCTCCCCAGACCGGGTCAAGCGCAGGATCATCGAGACCTTTACCTACACCTTTTGTACCCATGATCAACCCCTTGAGGTGAGGAAGGGTAGAAATTTGGTTGACGATTTCCAATAGAGCACTGGTAGAAATGGAAGGGACGAGAGGGAGTAATCCGAATCCATATAGACGTTTGATTTGGGTATCATTGGATGGGAGGGTAGGTGAAGTCGAACAGTATTCTTCGAGGTCCGTGTTCAATTCCGCTGCGAGGGTATGGGCCTGGGAAGCGGGGAGGAAATCAAGCCATGGGTTTGCCGAGCTAAGAGGGGTATTAGTCTAGTGCGTTCTGGGGCGAAAGCTTGAAGGGCACTTACCTGACTACAGAAACGTCAATGCCGTGTTTGTCCATGAATTTCAGTTTCTCTGTACAATATGCATATCAGAAGGTCCGGCTCGAATTGTTGAAATGAATCGTGCCGTCGTACCTTCGCGATCCCAGTATTGTGGGCCCACAGGTCTCCCGCCGCTTGGTTCATGGTCCAGAATCAGTAATCTCTCTTGTTGTGTGGAGGTGTCTGTGCGTATGAAGGGGACAGCTGTTCGCGACCGAAGTACTGAGGCATAACGAGGGAGGTAAACGTGAGTGTGGATGTCCACTAGCAGTTTCTTTGCTGCCATTCTGGACTTCTTTTTTCAAGACGACAAGAACGGAGATGAAGGCAGAAGCGAGTGGAGAGAAAGGAAGCCGGAGTCGAGGGGTGGGATCATTTGAATTATCGCATCACATAAGAAAGCGTATTGAGCAGGCACGGCGTCCATGTCTAGGTGACAAGTGAGATAACCAACCATCTGGATCAGTCTCTGGGAATTTTCTGCTGATCCTGGGCATATGGATGCCATGTGTCAAGGTTAATCATGAAATTGATTCCTGGAGATTCTGGTCGAAGAGCCAATGAATGTCATTTCCGGTCCTCTCAGGTTAAGCCGAATCTGGAACCATTAGGTACAGAGACATAGGTTCGTCGCAGGCTAATGCGTATTGAAGTAGCACCATAATCTTTGTTCAGTTCCTTCCGCACTTTAAAAGAGGACGTCCTTTTGGTCTACAACTGTGCTTTCTCGGTGTTCTTGTCGTGAATCATCATGGAGGCTGAGAGACTCCGACAAGTGGTGAGTTGTTGCGTCTTTCTTGTGTTCTTGTTTCCTGATCGTCTTGTATCTTGGATTTCCAATTCCCAAAACAACTGACCGCGTTCAATGCTTTGCGTCATATGCTGCCTCGCCATGTAGCTTGCTGAACTTTCCGATACCCTTGTTTCCTTGCAACGACAAATCGAACAAGCAAACCAGCTACTCACAAATACTACCTTGTTCAACAATGCACCACTTTCCCCGTCGTCGCGTTCGGTGACTGGATCCGAAAGGCGTTCGCCCTCAGTTTCGCAATCACCTCGGATTCGACAACTTGAGGGACGCGTTGGAGAGCTCGAGACAAGCGAACGCGAGTTGACGGGACATTTGGAGAGGCTCCTGCACCGGCATGGAATGTGTGAGACTGAAATTGGTAGCGCTGTTAGGGCGAGAGAAGAAATTATGAAGCAATACAGACTCTTGGTCAGAGTTACTGCTGAGTTGTTGGAGGTGCGCAGCGCTGCATTTTCATTGTTCCTCTTTCTTTGCAAAACTTCCTGGTGCTTTGGTCCCTTAGTTTTGAATTTGACTGTCGAGGTTCGCCATGGTTACTGATACCAAATTCTTAGAATGTGATGCAAGGTTTCCCTCCTGAGGAATACGACGAAGATATACGCAACGCAGTTGAACATGACCTAAGGAGTAATTTGCGCTCTCCCAGCGCAAGGACTTCGTCGTCAGGCAGGTCATCAAGTAGCGGCACTGCTCGCCCAAGAGTTAGGCAGATGGAACAAGGTTCTAACAAGCGCGTTCACTCAGTGGACACTGAAGAGCCTGAAGCCGGTCCGAGTCGCTTGACTGAGATCAGGTATACATCAAGCACAGAATCCCAAGCTTCTGTCGGTTCCCAGTCCCCTGCTGTTAGACAGGATGGGACTCTGCTGACTTGGCAAATTCATACGGGTTCCAACTGCCCGGCTAGCGTCAAAACGACAGCGGGACCATTTGTCAAAGAAGACTTTGTCCGACTTGGAATCGAAAAAAACGAAGTAAGGCTTTAATCACAAATGCTGAGCGTCTTGAGGATATTGACTTTGTGATTTGCAGCTTGAGGACCTCTTTGAGGGGTAGGTTGTGTCATTCTGCCGCTGCATGCCACAGCTGATTGTTCCTTTTGAAGGTTGATTGCTCCAGACGATGTGTGTATCCGGCTTGCAATACCGCCACGGTCGCCACGGGGACTTGGAGGTGTCAAGCTTGTGTTCTTGTATGACCCTTTCTATCTAGAATCTGGGACCAAGACATATATTTTGGACTGGGTTACGCCACAAGCTAGTGAGGGTATCATTGACTGGCTTAAAAATAGTGCCCGTGGAGACGAGAGTCCAGTTTTCCACACATTCACGCTCTCGAAGAAAAAGGTGAGGGAGGTCTTTACGCACCTTGGTATCTGGCTGGACCCGAGGTTTTGTAGAGACGCTGGTACTACTTTGGAGGACTGAGATGGAGTCTGGCTCCCTTGGGCATTTGGCCCACACTCAATGATCAGGTGAAGTGCAATTTTGGAACAATCATATCGTGGGCGCGACTGATGATAGTGTTTGTGATCAGTCTCGCGCCAGCATCTTGAAACACTTGAGCGACCGAAGCCACGGTGCAGTGGAGCCAGAAGAGGTTGGGAGGCGGATGGCGGATGGGCGGTTGCAAGAATTGTGCATTGAGATCGCGAGTGCGGATGAGATGGAGATCATGCAGGAAATTGCAACGAGACTGGGACGGAGTCCCCAGGCGGTGAAGGCAAAGCGGCCGAATGTTGTGCGTGGAGAACAGTGAGATGAGATAGAAAGTGTTAATTTGGATAATACATTGTCAGCTTGATCGAGAAAGTCAGGGGTGGAGAGTTACCATGCAACGGTGCCAAGGAATATTAATCGGGATAGGAAAAATGATTATGCAAAGTACGCCTTTGCTTCTTCTACATACCTCTCATCCTTTAAGTCCTCCAACTCGACACTGGTGGCCGAGTTGTCCCGCGATGCCTCTCCCCGCTGGCCGCCTGACAGTCGCTGTCTCTCTCCTTCTCTCCCTCCCTTTCTTTTTTCTCGTCCTTTCACTTTCCCACTCGCCTTCACCCCCTTTCTTCCAAAAGCGCGATACTGTCCACCTCTTTGAGCCCCGCCAAGTCACCGTCACTGCTCCAGTTACAACCATAACTACTATTCTCTCCACCACCAGAATCACTATTTCTGTTCAACCCATCCCAACTGATTTCCAATTCAGCTCTACCTCCTCCAGATCTACCTCATCCTCTGCTTCTCTCGAAACTTCTTCTGCCTCCCAGACCTTCGCTTCCTCCGCTCTCTCGTCGTCCACTGTTGGGCCCTCGACCTCTTTCGCTTCCCTTACCAGGTCCTCGACGTGGGTCATCTATTCCTTATATTCGTTTTATGATCCGCCTTGCTGATGCTTTGATGAAATTCTCCCTAGGCATACCTTGTCTTCTCGGACTTCGTCATCGTCATCTTCAACCTTTGTCCCAAAGACAACGACCTCAAAAACCCTCATCTTGGTGCCTACGAGCTCATCCGAGTCTTTGCCAACTCCTGCTACTACATTTTTCTTAACGGGCGACATCTTCACATCCATCTCAGTTGACCCAACAACCTCGGTTAGCCAAGCTACTCCATTGTCATCATCTTCTGTTGCACCAATAGGGGCTACTAGTGCCGGGTATGTCAATAATCTCGCTGTTTCAGTCCACCACTATCATCCAGAGACTGATCATTATCCATTTCTATTGTTCCTATCAAAATGATCCGTCACAGATTCTGGAACAATAAGGGGGCTGTGGGAGGAACCTTTGCAGTTGTCAGCCTTGTCGCAGTTGGCGCCATCTTTTTTCTCCTCATCACTTACATCAAACGCGTCAAGAAAAATCGGGCTCGGAAACTTGATGAAGAGCTATTCAACAATTTCTTTGATCCGGAGGGCTCACGGCATGCATCCACACCTGATGCTCACAGTCTGAATTACCCTCCCCTGGATCCCTTTGCCGCAGGGGAGGTGGTTCAAGTCCGAGGTAGCGGTAATTCTTTCCCAGTTACCGGCGGGATGGCAATCGGGTCGTCGGGCCTCAGTAACACTGGTCATAGTAGCTCAGACGATGGTCACACCAGTAGCAACGGTCACTCCTCATCCAACCATCACGGTTTTAGCAACATTTCCTACCGCACCGGTACTCGGCCGGAATCACCGCTTTTCTATCAGCCTCAAAAATTAGCACCCTCGGCGTTATCACTCCAACCTCACCCTTACAACCCTGCATCAAGTGCGGCAGCTGCGCCGCGGTCGACGACTTACAAGACATCCTCCCCGCATCTTGGTGCGGGGCAGGTAAATGATGTCCGCCGGACGGATTCAGATGCTAGCTACTACGCTAACCAAATCCAGTCCTATTACTATGGCACAGGCGCAACATCTCCAGGAAAACCATCTGGTTATGCGTTTTAACTCCCCCTGCTGTACTTTCTGTTTCATTATTTGAAGCACAGCTGGCACACTGCGTGATCGTCTCGAAGACGATTGATCGCAAGGTAGGATTTGCTGGGTTGCGCTGGGTTGCGTTATAAGACGAAGGTTGTAATGATGGGTACCGAGATTGGCAACGGAAGCGAAAAGATTTCGGTGTAAATTTATTATCTTGCCATTTTTTGCCAGATTTCTAGAAATTTGTGTTTTCTTTTTCTAAAGTCTTCGTCGTTCGGTTTCACGAGCGAGCCTCGAATTAAATGAATGTTTTACTAGTCTTCTATGAATCTAGAGCTGTACTGTATTGTTCCGCGGATTCCACCAGTCCCGGGGCTGAGTATTGGTTAGGGTATCAATAGATGCAAGGATGGAAGTCTAAGACAATGGTGCTCGGGCATCATACACTCCTGAAAGGCATCAAGAAGTGGCATTGAACCGGCGGAATGTATAGCTGTGCGCATGCACCAATCAGTTTCGTGCGTACGAAGGCGGGTTAAGGAAAACGAGAAATGGGACTCACCCAAGGAAGGCCAAATCCTTTTGCGAATCGGTACCGCCAGGTCCTTGCGGCAGCGCAATATCTCCCAAGATCGGTTGCTCGATATCATCAGTCGGGAAGTACGATGTGTCGACAATAGAACGAAGTCGTGGAACGAATGGAGCCTGGATTTTTCGGATCGTGTCCCACTCTACGCCATAGAAGAAATTGTGTCGTTGGATTTGGTCGGCTTGGTATCGTTTCTCCGCAGAGGTGAGCAAGCTACGTATAAATCAGTTTGATGAAGGAACATCGTTAGAAACCCGTCAATTATTACGCAGCCGGACGAATAAGAGGGGAATATCTTACTTACCACCGTATCAAATGTTCCGCTTCTACGCTCAGGTGGACGTCTTCCGGGAACATGAGATTATAATTCCATTGGATAATCTTCTGGTATGTCTCCTGCACTGTTTCGGAGCAGAAAGGCGGGTACCCAACCAAGCATTCATACATGATTGAGCCCAGAGACCACCAATCACATTCCTTGCCGTATCCTTTTTGCGTGAAGATCTCGGGAGCGATATAATCTGGTGTACCAACTGTCGAATAAGCCTGGTTGTATAATGAAACCACGATATAAGTTTCGTGCTGATCAGTCAGATGAAAGAGAACGTAGCGTACAAGTTTCCTCCGGTTGGCTTTCCATGTTGTGATTTGCTCCTTCGTCATCGTGATGTTAATGGAATTGACCATAACGCTGTTACGCTGTGTTTGAGTAGCTATTTTGGAATTTCGAACTTTGGTTGTATCATTGGAGTTGCGGAACCGCTCGTAATAACTTGCATCGTGTCTCTTATGAAACCCGGTGGAAAGGCCGAAATCACTGAGCTTGACGTGTCCGTCTTTGTCACTGTATGCGGGTTAGATGGGCAATTACTGATTGATGTGTAGAAACCGTACATCAGGATATTATCAGGTTTGATATCCCTATGCCATACAAGGTCGATCCACAATCCAGATGGATACAACGTTCAAGTGCGAGACGCACCTATGAATGAAGCCTAGTTTGTGGACAGCATCAATTGCAAGAGCACACTCCGCCATATAGAATCTCGTCACATCTTCAGAAAATGTGTCGTACTTGATGAGCATGCTCATCATGTCACCGCCAGGAAGGAACTCCATGACGAGGTAGAGGTGGATGCTGTCCTGGAAGGAGAAGAACAATTGCACTACCCATGGAGATGTGGATTCAGCTAGGACATCTCGCTCCGCGCGAACGTGCGCCAACTGTGAAAGGGAGATAGTCAGTGTTATCCTCGGATAACGGGACTTGTATGAAACACTCACCTGGTCCCTCCTCAACATTTCTTCTTTCTTTAATACTTTCATCGCGTATATCTTACCAGTATCGGTTTTCTGCACAAGCCTCACCTATTCGGGAATCCAATTTTAGCACCCCTTTCTATGTATAGAGACCCGTAGGGACCTATCCCTTGCGCTTACCTCTCCAAAGGCGCCCTTCCCAATAACCTTGACTGTGGCGAAATCATGTACGCCGATTTTTGTCCTCCTAAGCCTCAAAAACGCAGACTCCTTCCTTCCATGTTCGACTAAGAGTCGTTGTCTTCGCTCTTGGGTTATCATGTTATTGTTGACCAACTTGCGCTCAAGTTCGACACGTCTATTTTGCGCAAGCATGATATAATTCGCGTCCTCAGTAAGTATGGCATTTGGTAAAGCCGAGTGCGGAAGAGTGACATACCGGTTATTCCGCTCAATAGCAGCATCCACGGCGAGCTTGTAATAATTCTCCAATTTCAACTGCGCAGCTTTCGCTCTCGCAACAATATCCTCCGAGAATCCGGCTGTGCTTCTGTCAAAAGAGACATCTGGAAGACGAAACAGGCGGGCAGAAAGAAGCAGTTGGAAGTTCAGGAAAGCATTTGTTTGCCCGTGTCAGGCACGAGACTTACGATCCGAAGTTATTTGATTTGGAACTTCAGAGACGGGCTGCGACGTAGCTGCTAGACTCGCGTCCTGCGAGTCGATTGAAGGCTTGTCCCCGCTGGAAAGGGTACCCGGTGTGGCCACGTTGGCCATCGGTGGAAGGGGGAAAGGTCAACCGTGTTGGCGACCCTTTTCGTGACCACTGACTTTAGTGTCGGGACTTGACGTATTTCCTGAATACAGAATTGAATACAGTTGCCTCTCTCTTAACCCATAGCTCTCGGTGGAAGGGTGGAGCTATGGGTTATGATAGAGTATGGGTTGTCAGAGAGGTCCCGCTATTAGCGCCGATAAAAATCATTAAACCTTTTTAATATTCTTTTTGTAATATATCTACGTAAACGTCCATTTTAAGACGTTAGACGAGGGACAAATACTAATAGTCACGGAGCGATCGTCTCGATGGCCTGCAATGACAACTGGTTCCGGTGAGTCATCATCAATACCGCCATTGCCATCATTGATTTCAGTATTCTGCTGCGCCTACTTGCACCTCTCGTAGTTTGAGGACGGCTGTGTAGATGTCATTTCACCCATAACATGTTTTTCCTCAGCGTGGTTCAACATTCCGGAGTGACATGTGGTTGTCCTCTACAAACATCAGGAATTTGAGAGCACGAAGGTCCTTTTCTATGGCTTCAGGTGGAAGGGGTGGGTGGTTCGGAAGCACTGAAAATTATTTCTATGGCTGCTCAGTGCCGTCGTTAACGTATGAGACCAGCCTTCTTGGACATGAAGACCCTGTTATCAGTCACGTTAATATAAAATTGCTATATAAGTCATGGGCGCTATGGGGTTTTGAGCCGAAATACCTATGGGTTATGGGGTATGCGAAGCTATGGGGTATGGGCGTGGAACCCCCGCGTACCAACTTGGTGGAAGGAAAATTCTATGGGTTACAGCAGAGTATGGGTTATCAGAGGTATGGGTTAAGAGAGAGGCAACTGTATGCGTTATGTACTGCCTAGGAGCATGAACCCGATGACGAGATTACGCAGCGCGGGATAACAAAACAGGCAGCATGATTGGATACAGAGAACAGGGGACAAGAGTCCTTGAGAGAATTGCTACACACTATACATAAGATGGTATATCAGGATTGGGGTTCAAAACGAGCAAAGGGGGCAGTGGTCAGGTATACAACAAAGTGTCCAGACGAAAACTTGATGCTCAACGATAAATGTTATGATCCGTCCACGGAATCTGCCCTCGTGCCATTGAATGTGGCACGGAAGACTGATGACCCTGATACCCCTGGTTGGCCGCAACCAACACGTGGGGCCTAGAATTCATGTTGCCCGCAGGATACGTCGGCGTCGGACTCCTGATCAAGGGGTTTTGCAATGTTGGGTTATATGGATTTTGCGATGGAGCAGAAACAGCGGGAAGACGACTGTATCTACTTGGGGTATTCTGGGTTGCCTGTTGCAACCTGTATAACGCAGCAGTGGTGAGGGGTTGATGACTGGAAGATGTAATGTTAATATGTCGAATTGCTGACAGTGTCTTTGACATACGATTGACGTCGCTGTTCCACTGAATTCACAGGCTGCTTCGAATGTGAGGATTTCAGGTGCGCAGACACAGCCGAACTAAATTAGGGACGCTCATCAGTGGCTTCACGCAGATGATTATGTTGTCAAGCGCACTTGTAGAATGCAGCCGGATCGAAAACCTGTGGCGGTTGCGTTTCGTTGAATATGGTCGCTGCAGGTCGTTTGCCGTATGCTGACGACAGGTCCACATTGACTTGCGGAATAGCTGTGCTTTGCAGGGGCATCACTGAGTTTCGGTAAGCGTTCGCCGTTCTAGATTGACTTGGGACGGGAGAGAACTGATTTGGCGGGTTATATTGCGAATATCTGACCTGTGTGTTCGCTGGCATGGAATACCTCGAGTTACTTGGCGGTGGGTATGTGATCACGTCATTTTCAGTATTGGGAATTGGCAAGTGCAGTTGATCGACAGCCGTTACACTGCTGAAGCCAGTGGCAGGATTGGATTGGGTGGCAGGATTGGATTGGGTGGCAGGATTGGATTGGGTGGCAGGATTGGATTGGGTGGCAGGATTGGATTGGGTGGCAGGATTGGATTGGGTGGCAGGATTGGATTGGGTGGCAGGATTGGATTGGGTGGGCGCTGGCATGGAGGCGGGTGTCATAGGCGACTGGAAATTTGGGGACACAGGCCCAGGGGGGCATTGAGGTGTCAAGAGTTCATAAGGGTTGGACGATTGATCTTCACCGTTGGAAGAGAATGGAGGTGGGGGAAGAGATCCGTCTGCCAATGCTGGCGGTGCGCTCGACGGCCCATCAGGTTGATCCTCCTGATCGACGCGGGGATCGGGTAGCGTTGAGACTGGAGAAGCAGCTCCCCATTCCCGGCTGGCGTAAGGATTGGGCAACGTTGTGGGACTCAGTCCTGACGTAGGTGAGGTCGAGTCGGAAGGGGTGCTTGGGGTATATGTTGGTGCAGCAGGGGCAATGGGTGCGCGGGATGCGGAGGGACCGGATTGTATACCCTCAGCTTCTGCAAGCCAAGATGGCTTTGGCTTTCCAGCTGGAGCAGGTGATCCACCACTCGATAGATTCTTCTTGTGAATTCGTAAAGGTTGTACGCCTGCGTTAACACCGCCTGATGAGGATTGACCCGAAGTCTCTCCACTCGCTTGTGCTCCATCCGGGCCTTGTAGGGATAGGCCTTTCAGTTTGGCCGCAGCTGCTTCGAATGCGGCGTCATCCCAGACCTCCCATGCGTTTCCTTCGTGCTCAGGTTGGCTTTCGGGCGTAGCTAGCGATAATTGTGTTGCAAGTGAGATCTTCTGGTCGAATTCCTGTTCAGAGTATGCCGGTGGTGGGGACGACAGATGGAGATCCTCAAAATGGTTCATGGTAAGAAGATGTGGGTGGGCAGGTCAGGGCAAACACGATAAGCCGCTTTTTAAGAATGTTGCAAGGCGCTTCCCTGGTTCAGGGTGACGGGAACAGCCTCCACAAAGCCTCATTTCTTTTCGGCGGCGGTAGGGCGCCCATCACCTGCCTGGATCTGTCGCTGAGGATCTCAAGTCGTGTACTCAACGCATTGATTCTTGCACTACATACCAATATGTGAGTGATTTGAATACATAAATAATATCTGTATAGAGAATGGTATCCAAGCATGGTCTCACCAACTTCAATGAAAAGCGTGGATTAAGCAAAACAAAGAAAGGTTGTGCTAGTGATGCAAAAATACTGGCAAGGTACGGCGATCAGATCTTTAGACTTCAATGCCTTCTAAATTTGTTCCCTGGTGCAATGTCAAAATGTGGTGAAATTCACAGTAGTGAAGAGAAACTTACAAGTTTAGGAAGACGTAGGTAAACATCAGTTCCTGCAGCGGTGTCAGCCTTGGCACGTTTCGACGTCGGAAAGGGTGCCGTACCCCAGCCGTCGAAGGAGACAAGTTCCAGAGAACCACCGAAATATCTGAATCACGAACATAAGTGACTGCTGCAATTTGATGGTAGATGCCCGACTCACGTAGCGAATATATTACTCATCGGAAGCCCAATACCAATACGAGGATGAATCTCAATACCGGCTTCTCGTGGCTTGGCCTGATTCCACCGGTGGACTTGCTCGGCTACAGTCGCCCGGACGCCTTGCTCGCTTGTGCTTGCGGACCGCAATGCGCCGATCCGGGAATGCTCCATTCGTGTTGCATTGCGCAGGTGTGAGAACGAGAAGAGGTCAGCAGGCTCCTTGATCTGACTTTTAGCAGTAAACAGCCCGCCGCCTGGGTTTAGGCGTTAGGCGATTACGGACATGATGGAATTTGATCACTGGCCTTGGTCTGATATCCGGATGCCGACGTCATTCTCACCAGCAGCAATGGTAGCCCGGATTGGTGGCAGGGAAGAGCTGTTTTGGTGCGCCATGATAGTGGCTCTCATTGACTGGCGGGAGGGTTATGTGTGCAATGACCGGCATGAAGGGAAAGGCTTACATTTTTTAATAGCTCGAAGACAATATATCTGTTCATAAGACGAATGTGAAACGCATAAACAAGAATCGCTCACTCAAGGTGTTCCTTAATATATGGGAACTGGGTATCCAGTTGTCCATCAATAATCACCTCCGGCCAGTGAGGAACATGAACCTCCTCCCCGTCAAAATCTTCTACCCATGTAGGTCGTCGCCGGAGTAACTTCACACAACGTTCAATACTCTTTTTGACCTTGAGTCCAGTGAAAATAATGCCAACGTGAGGTTCTCCGGATGCTTCTTTCTCACGCCGACCCATGAATATCTCGGTCAAGGCGATGTGATGTTCAGCTAGTACCCTCCGAGATATTCGTGAGATCAGCATCCGACGCATGACAGAGTCGAGCTCATCGGGGGCTAGATACGGGGAGGAGATGGAAAGACCGAGGGAGAGATTTGGAATGACAGTCGCACTGTGGGGTGTCTCGTAGGATGCACTGGCGTGGTAATAATCGACAGAACTCACTGTTCATCCAAAAGTCCACCGACAAATTTACAAAAATCATCGTTTTCCGAGAGGGTGGTAATTGGGGGGTAGCGACGGAACCTGCCGCAGAGGCATGAGGGGGAGGTCTCAAACCCTGAGGACCACACTCACTTCTCGAATGCGGACCAATATAGCTAGAGCATTCCCAGTAGGTTGAGTAGGTTAAGGCAGGAGTAAGGCGAAAGGAAAACACGCCTCATATACTCTGGCAACACCCTCTTGAGTCACCACGACATAGGGCAGGGCTTGAAGATCGCGCAGGCGATGGGCAATTCGTACAGGTAATTCCGTGCGTACATAATTTGCACTCTGAAAGATCTCGCCAGTTTGTTGAGGTGCAAATATGAGTGAGGCAGAACGTGTACCTTGATAAGACGCTCTTCAGTCATATGTCGCCCAAAGAAGACCTGATAAACGCCAGGCGGGACAATTTGAGCATTGGTTATCCTCCCAGCTGGGACCGACTATGATACGCACGAGTTGACGAAGGGTGAGTCTCTGTGTTTCCTTCGAAGCATAAAGCTCGAGCTGGCGGTTCTGGTAGAAATGCCGAGCGGTGGATTCACGTCGCACGAAGTCGAGAACATGACGTTGGGTTGAGGTGTGTCTTTTCAAGGTTTGAGCTGCATTGGTGAACATGATAATTTGAAACTATATCCGCATGAGCAGGTAAATGGCGAGGGAACTGTCGTGGAGGCTGAAGGGTGGTCTCAGGGCATTTGTTAGGTGGCAATATAACAGCCGAGCGAACTTGATGATCTAGTCATGACTCGGCCCATTATGAGGAGCCCGCGTGACTTCAACTTATCAACTTCCGTTTGGGCTGTCATGGATTTCACCTAGGCTACAACATGGGGCCGTTCACTACAGAAGACCCTCGGACCGCAAAGCACCCAGTATTACGAACGCAGAACGACGTTCACGGTCGAGTCCAACCCAGTCACCCCGCTTACTCTCTGGGATATCCTCATGCCCAACTACATAAATGTCATCTGTCTTCATTTCATCTGATTCCCGCTTTGGGTCTTCGCGAGCATACATCGAGTCCTCCCATTGCGTCTCGCTCATCGTCACCGCCACGGTTTTTGCATCTCGGATGTTAGGCAGAATTGACGTCAGGAGATTAGAAAGCAATTCTGAAGTACCATCGGTATTGGAAGAATGTAAAACAGGCAGAGGTAAATACTCGGCCTGGCATAAATCAGAACTAGAGAGTCCCCAGTTTACAGAGAGGAACTTACCTCAAGGAGCATGCCCTTAACCACTCCACCAGCAAGGATGACATTTCCGATCCTCACAATCCAGTCACTGCCGATAGAAAAAACTTGGCCATCAATCAAAATCTGTTGCCCTGGCGCTTGACCACCTCTCGTTGGACCACTGGCGGTTTGTCGCACAGACACCCACCGGGCTTTCAGCTGGGCCAAGAGTTGTTCAAGAGCACCCGGAGGTCGAAGCGTGAGGAAGGTGGTGCGGAAGTGGGGACACCCTTGAAGATAGGCAGACTCTTGACCAGGAGGTGCTGCTGCAAGTACTTCCGCTCTCATGGGTGCGGCAGGATCTTCTAAGAGCACGAAGACATTGTCGTCCATAGTAAGGGTGCACATGATCCTATCTGGGGTGCCCTGAAACCCCACCAACTGGCTGATTGTAGAACGATATGACCTAACAGATATGTTCCATTTTCCTCGGTATATTGCCTGGTCGGTATGAGAACGATGGGGACATCCGAATGCTGATATTCATACGTTGTGATTCAAGACCATGTTGTCACGGACCATTCCGAGTCCTTGGGGAGGTGCATTAATCCATCGGGCTAAGCTAAGGAATGCATTTGAGCACCAGTCAATCTGTAACAGACGATGAACTTACCCTGTTAAGCCCATTATCCTCCGACACCGTTCTGGCAAGCTGCAAGTTGCAAGGGAAGATGTGACCGACGCCATTAACCCCGTGATTGTGACACAACGCGAACGCGGTGGCGAATTTGAGCACGAAATCTATTCTCTTAATCATCGTTTACCCATGCCTCCCAAACGCAAAGCCACCGATATCGCAGGTACCTCGCCTTCGAAACGCGCAGCACTATCAACTACAAATGCCTGTGGAGAAGATACCCCAGCTCGTCGGACACGTTCCACAGAACATGTCCCAGTCATCGCGCCAGCAGGAACACCCAGGGTTCGTAGGACCTACGGAAAGCAGACTGCAAAGGAACAAGAAGACATACAAGAAGTGGAAAATGCAATTCCAGAACGTAACGATCAAACGAGCCTCGATACAAAATTAGAGACCGATCTCGTTGCATCTCCGTCTGTGAGGGCTCGCGGACGCTGGAAACAAGCAACGCAACGGTCTCCCTCAAAACGACATTCAAAGCACCTGGAGGTTGACCAGGAACCTAGTTCTACGCCAACAGAAACCCCACGTCGTGTTAAACAGACGTATACGAAGCAAATAGTTGTTGAGGTTCCTTTGCCTCCACAAGTCAAAGTACCGTCACCTCCACCATCGCCTCAGCCGTCTTCACCTCTAGCAGAAATACTCTGCGATCCCACCACGCCAAGGAAAGCGAAACCCAGAACCAAACCACACGTATCACCCGAAAAAGGCCAATCCCTTCTCTCATCTAAACAGCTACCGTCTCGATTCTACCCCTGTCTGAATGCTCAGAAGAAAGCCGTTCTTCGGACGCTACATGACCCTACAAATTTATTCAATGCTGCTGAAGAGACAAACGCAGAGAGGACAGCTCAAAAGCAGTTGGAGGATTTGCTTCAGGGCACGATTGCCCGGTCAGAAGGGAATAGCTGCCTTCTGCTTGGACCTCGAGGATCCGGGAAATCAAAGGCAGGCGAGCCCATATCGCGCCACGATATCCTATTGACAGTATCACCTACAGATTCTTGATCACTGTCTCAAATCTCTCCCGGAGCCCCCAATCATCATCCGACTATCTGGATGGATTCACCATACCGACCGCCTCGCAATGCGCGAGATTGCATATCAACTTGGCCAACAAACTGAAAAGTCTTTCCTGCAAGTTGGCGAAGACGAGATAGATCCCTTCGTTGAACAAGATGACAACCCGTTTCTCGATCGCTCAAACCCAGAAACTATCGAGACAGGACTCGCGCTACCTCCACCTTCACACCTTCCAGCGCTAATATCCGTAATACCCACCCTTTCCCGACCTACCATTGTCATACTCGACGCCTTCGACCTATTTGCACTTCATCCGAGACAAGCACTACTGTATTGTCTTCTCGACACTGTACAAGGCTGCCGGACGAGTATGGACAACAAAGGACTCGCAGTTATTGGCATTACGACCCGCATTGACACCATCAATCTTTTGGAAAAACGAGTGAAGAGTCGTTTTTCGGGAAGGGTCATACGTACTACCGGAATATCTATGGTGCAGCATTGGCTTTCGTTAACCAAGAAAGCCTTGTGTCCGGAGACTTGCCCTGTGGATGTTGACGAGGACCTAGCAAGCGAGTGGAACAATGCATGGAAAAGAAAGATCTCAGATTTCGTGGAGGACAAAGATGTGGCCGACATGATAAAAGACACGGCTGGACTTGCAAAAGACCCCAATTTGCTATTCCGGATTCTGGTGAGTTGATCGATTGAATTGTAAACTTCACGAGACCTCAATGCCAACACTCAGGTATATGCGGTAGCCCGGTTATCACTAAACTCTCCTTTCCCTTCCTCATCATCACTTTCGCAAGCAATATTGTCACAACGTTCCAGAGCGTCGCTATATGATTCCATAGGTATGCCACCCTTTGACATCTAGTAGAGTTTGACTCTGACGGCTTCACAGATCTTCCTTATCCAGCGTTATGTCTTCTCATCGCGTCAACACACTCCATTACCTCCGGCCACGACATCTTTACCTTCGAAATGCTCTTCTCAACATTTCGTAACCAGCTTCGCGCATCTGTGGCAGCGCCTGTCCAGGTCAATGGCGGCAGCATTGGTATGGTGCGGTGCAGTAGAGCTATTCTCCTGAGCGTGAGTGCCCCTTTGAGTTCCGTAGCTGAACGTAAACCAACGGAAATTGTAAAAAAAAAACAATAGGCATTTGAGCATCTTGTTTCATGTCGGATATTCGTTGCCGTGGCAGCTCCTTCCAGCACCATGACAAAGGAATTTACCCGTTATCGAACGACGTTGGAGAGAGAAGAGGTCAGAAAGATCGTAGAAAGGACGGGACAAGTGACGCTCAAGAAATGGCTAAACAAAGCGGAATAAATAGGTTGGATGTTATTAGATGTTCGTAGTGTATTATGATTATCTAGACAACTTTCTGCGTAGGTATGCTATGTAGGAAAGTGTAATAGACAGAACGAGTGATATGTAAAAAGGACGAATACGCAGAGAGACTTGTGCCTGTTAGAAGCAAACTATTGAGGTCGAAAATGCAAAATAAACACACTGAAACTGACTATTTAAGAGCCCGGCGAATCCTCGACCCAGAATGAAACAAATTTCGGGGAGGTGTCGTTCCTCCTGACAGGTGGGGAAGGCATCTTGGGCGTAGAACACTTGACATTGACATCTCCCAAAGCAGCGCTACTAAAAATTGCCTGAGATCGTTGGATCATGTTCCTGAATTCTTCGTCGAGTAGAATGCTCTCGTCCCAGTCTTTGATCTCCTCTGCGAGTTCACTAAGAAAGTCCAGGACGCTTTCTCGGCTGCCTGGCGAATTGATGTTGGGATCCGGAGACTGTGATCTCTCCTTGGGGATCGTGAGCGAAAGCTTGGCGGAGGGTTGATCCTGCATAGGAAGTGTTTTTGATGGAGGGAAATCTCTTATGTCCTCAACAGTCACCGATTTCGACTCCGCAGCATCGTCCTCAGCGATGTCAGGTAGAACCATGGTACGTAAAGGTGAAGGACCTGGAGGGGGACTGCGCCTGTTGCGAATGGAGGTCCTCACCTTTTCCCTTCGTTTGAGCGTGTCATACACGTTATATGCTATCGGAGGAATCTTGACGGCTTCGGGTGCGGAAGGCGGTTTCGCGAGTTCACCTATAACCGGAGACTTCAATTGCAGGGCGGGACTGGCAGTGGCTGACAACCCCAGAAGGGCGGTTTGGCAGGTCTCGTTGGTTACGCTGAGTTTGGGAGACAATAAGGCTCTCCTGATGGCTTGGCGGTCAGGTTCCACGGGAGTGGAAAGTGGATTATTACACAAGTCAGACTTCATATCAGGACATATATCAGAATCCTGCTTCTGGTACTGCGCGTTGACAAGAAGGGATGGCAATGGGGAGACAGGCGTGGGTTGAGCTCGGTTCAGATAAGCGATAGCGCGAACGTGAGGCGATGTGGCCGGGAGAGGGTACCTGAATGCTGCATCACTGTCGTTGCACAATGGATGTGACCCTTGAGACTGTGTGTAGAGTTTCACGAGGCGAAGCGTTGCGAGTTCAAGATGATCATGAGGCCAAGGAAGGCTTTCTTGCGATGCAGTGACCTGCGGGTAATGCTTCTTGAGCAGGACCTTCCTAAGATCAGGGGCGGACTGAGTTGGCAACAAGAACCGGGACCTGACATTCCTTGTGAGGGGCGAAGAAAAATTGCGCTGTGTTTCGGGTTGTTCCCCATGACCAGGAGATTTACTGGCCTTATAAGTTGCAAATGTATCGCCCGAGGTGTCTTGTTTGTCTGAGGTCTTTGACGCCTTTGTGCCGGGATATGCCAACGTAATATCGCTTGGCTTAGAACGGACTTCAAACGACGGAGAGCCCAAGAGACCGATCAAAAAGCCCATTTTGCAATTTTCGTTGTTCTTGCAAGTCAAGTGCGCGGGAAATCCGGGGACCTTGAACCTTTGATGGACGTATTTTCCTTTGACAAGTACCGGTGCAGGGCCCTTTAGATCACTTGTACGGCGATAGCGAACGAAACGCAGTTTGAAAGCTGAGAGGCAGATCGCCGAAAAGATTAAAAGAGCCATTAGACAAGCAGACCAACTGGAGGGCGTGGAGGGGTCTTGTATCGGTGCGGCGGACGAGAGGGATGGGAGACAGAGAAACAAAGGTAGGATGTTAGGAAGAAGTTTAAGGCCTTTATGCGACGTCCCCATTTATGGCTGCTATTGGGAAGTTGAATGCAGGAAGGAGGGGCTGGAATGGTTTGGAGTATGGCTTGTTGCTGATACAATGAAGCCTCGCTGGCGTTACAGTTCCAAACAGAGACATGCAAGCTCAAGGGTATCAAGATGTGCCAGTGACGTCGTCGGCCTGACAGGATGACCGATCATAAAACTATAGCATCGGGATTCCGCGACCAGGTGAGTGGAAAGATCTGGGGAAGTCACAAAGTGTTGGGAGTAAGGAGTAAGTACGCATGGAAGAGATAAATGGCGGATGGAAGAGAGCTGATTATGGAAATCAGAGCCCAAGGTACTGCAGGGTAATGTAGGGTCCTGTGGGCTTTGCCTTGAAGGGTATAATAAACGGAATTCAAAATGAAAATCAGACTTGGGCGACTGCTCGTTGATCCGCTTTCACGTGACAATTGACCACCATTGTGAGCCATGCTGGCTGTTCATCTCAGCCCCACTGGCAACCCTTTCGGATGACTCTGGCGCTCATCCCTATCTGCTCTTCCATGTCACATCACGGGTTCAGCACTCACTACTAATCCGTTCTGCACCCCTCCACGAATCATGACACAAGTTCCCAGAAAAACCAAACATACCTTCGAATACCTCATTAACGAGGACTTCGTTGATGAATCGTCAGTATGGCCTCACTGCTCTCCATTTCGGGTGCTGACATTACGCTACGTTCAGGCACATCGAAGCATTCGCCCATGCCCTTCAGTTGGATGAACATTACTTTGACCACCACGCTGAGGTGTCGTCGCCAGCCACTCCAGGGTCACCAGTGACTGCCCCACCTCGTATACGCAAGGTATCAGCCCTGTCGGACTTTGCCCCTGTCAACCTAAAGGTCCAAAGGTCAGTCATACGCTCTCCTTTACTCTTCGTTGAAGTCCTTAATCGCCGGATCATCCTATTAGCCGCCGGAAGAGGAAGGACAAAAGTAAGCGGCATGATTGGTGGTTCTTACTCTTGCGCTGGCCGCTTCTGGTTCGTCCATTCATTCGTTGTCCTCACTCGTATCTCTCATTTGTGGATCACTTAGCTATTTATATTCCTATTTATTGCGGCTGAATTCGGGTTGTATGTGCTCATACGACAGGTGGTAAATGCAAAGGAGTGGATTTCAGCCTGTGAGTGACAGCCGTGATGTACTTATGTCGAATTGGAAGCGTTAATTAAATACAGGGAGAGGCAAGAAAGGCCAATTACGCAAGAAACTGCGAGCTGCCCGTACCTACGAGGTACCACCTTTCTCCGGTATCTCTTATATCCATACTTATCGTCACCTTCGAAGGAATGGAAAGAAGCCGCGAAGGAGTTGGATAGCTATTTGCAATTCGACGAGTGGAAAAAGGTCGACGAAGACCCTTTGTATGATTGGAAACTTGTTCGAAAGGTGAGGTCCTCATTGCTTTGTTGTCGCATACTCTTAACATCCCACAGGTTAAGCGTTCACTACGGAGCTTTCGAGACAAGAAAGATGCCAGGGCTTGTCTCGGCGTCCTCGAGACTTGCGTACGGCCAAATTTCGCTGCCATTGAATTCCCCAGGTTTGGTTCTTGTTCAAATCCCTATGCATATTCTCTGACATGCCCTATTTCCTGTAGGCTCTACAGTGAAGTATGTTTCGTCCATGCTTGTAATATGACATGCTACTGAGCACACGGACATAGACGTTTTTGGGTACCAAGGACTTGATAGAATGTACGTCACAATCACTCATCCCTATAAGCAGGGTTGACCGGTTCTCTAGCATACCTTGATGAACTGGAGAAATCTTTGGAATACATCCGAGAAACTCCTGATTTATCTTTAGACGAGAAGAAACGTTTCTTCAAGAACGCGAATACTAACCTGGGTGGGTACTAGCACGCGATGAAAGACTGCCCCTGGCCTTATACCGTGTCCCCAGGCGTCACAGCTCTTTGTTTATCGGGTGGAGCAACTTTAGGCTACTGTGGGTATTTAGCACATCTCAACGTTTATCAGCATTCACTGTCCTAAACAGATCATTTTGGTGTAATCAAGGCCTTCCTAGATCAGGGACTCCTACCTCGTGTTATTACTGGTACAAGCGCAGGAGGACTTATAGCTGCGCTAACCTGCACTAGGACAGACGAAGAACTCAAGGTTCTGCTGACCCCTGAACTCGCCCGCAGGATCACGGCTTGTGAAGATCCGATTTCTGTGTGGTTCAAGCGATTCATGAAGACGGGAGCTCGGTTTGATAGCGTTGCGTACGTCCCTACCCTATCGTCCATTGACTGACACTCATGCGGCTTCTTAGTTGGGCGAGAAAGGCATGTTTCTATCGCCTTGGAATGATGTAAAGCACGGCGTGAAGCTAATACGGATGTATATATTCAGTGTACATTCTTCACACGTGGATCGACGACGTTCAAAGAAGCTTATCTGAGAACTGGTCGTGTTCTGAATATCTCTGTCGTTCCCGCTGACCGATATTCGTACGAGTTCCTCAACAATACTTTCTTCAGTCTTGCTAATAAGCCTACTAGTCCTACTAAAGTGCTGAACTACATTACTGCCCCTGATACAGTGATTTGGAGTGCCTTGCTCGCCTCAGCCGCTGTTCCTGGCATTCTCAACCCTGTGGTTCTCATGCAGAAACTTAAGGATGGTAGCTTAGTCCCGTGGAGCTGGGGTAGTCGATTCACCGATGGGTCGTTAAGGGTTGATATTCCAACTCAAGCCCTCAACTTGTACTTCAATGGTAGGTAAACCTCCCTTTGGACCCTCACGGACGCCTTACACTCGCCGCAGTTACAAATCCTGTTGTATCTCAAGCCAACCCTCATGTCCACTTGTTTTTCTTTGCGCCGCGTGGTTCCGCTGGCAAACCTGTTGCTCACCGGAAGGGCAAAGGTAGCGTAGCTTATTGGGCTGTTTTTCATATATACTCAACGGTATTAGGCTGGAGAGGCAACTTCTTACTTTCCGCGGCGGAACAATGGTTGAAGCACGAGTTAACGAAGAACTTCAGAGTTATCCGTGACCTGGAACTCCTTCCACCTTTGTTGGGACAGGACTGGTCTAACGTGTTCTTGCAACGCTTCGATGGTTCCGTGACGTGAGTGCGCAATTCCGAAAATTCAAGGTCTAATTGACATTTACATCTCTTAGCATATGGCCACGTACCCGGTTTATGGCAAGACATCCACTAATTGGTGTTATCTTTATTGACTCACGTAAATCCAGGACTTCGTCCGCATTCTCACAGACCCCGATCCGCCCGAGCTGGAGCGCATGTTGCATGTGGGCCAACTTGTAACGTGGCCAAAGGTGCGCTCAACTGTCGTCCTTGCTGTGTGCATTTCGTCGAACGTCCCTTCCAGCTCCATATGATCAGCAATCGAATTCGAATTGAGCAGCAAATCTTAGCAGGCCGCCAAGCCGTACGCATGTTGTCGCGTACCAAGCATCATGCTGCTCTCCAGCCACAGACTAATTTACTACAACTCACGAGCCAAGATGGAAAAGAAAGAAGCAGTGAGCGGCGAAGCAAGAACCCATCGCCGATTTCGACCACCCCCGAACGACCTATTTCAGTTGACACTGATGCCGAAGAAGCATTCTCACGTGGTTCGCAATGGTTCTACAAGCGTGGGCGTGCACAAAGGGCGACTTCTCCCACTTCCGACCGCACCAGAGAGGACCCAAGTCGTGATCCCTTATCCTCGTCCAGAATGCGTCGAAAGTGGGCTTTGGATCTTCTTAATCACACCGACGGACCCGACGGAGAGACGGACTCCAATCAGGCCCTTCCCGAGAAAGAAGAAAAGGCAAGCCTCAGCCCGACTCGGTTTTTCAGGAGGCTGTCTTCGTTCCACGGCATCCGCTCGTCACACTCATCCCAACATAATCGCGATACCAAGGACACAGACAACGCTTCCAAGGACGAAGTCTGGAGTAGCGGCTCTTCTGATGAGGAAAACGATGAGTACATGTACTCTCGTAACCTTTTGAACTTCGGGTTGGAGGACGGGGGTGGATCGTTGGATGGAGCAGGAATGGATGAATTGTAACTATAATCATGATATTTGTCTAGTTACATAGTTATATGTTTCCCTAGTAATCGGCAGCACTAATATCAGAAACTATGTATACCATCCACAGACATGTGTCTGCCTTGAGGGTCATAACCTTGAACTGTCCAGAAGCAACGAACCGCGGTACTCTAGATTGACTGTCTGGTAGAAACACAGGCAAACTTGGCATATCTTGCAGATATCCCATGACATTCTAACAGTCAGTGGATGCTGACTGGCTTCACACTACACGCATCTTTGTCAGGAACTGGAGAGTCGCAGTCAGGGTTGTGAAAGGAACGAGGCTACCCCAGAATTGTCGAGTCATGAGATACATTGAAACGTCACTGATGGCAGATGCTGTGGTTAATAACTGTGACACGAACTTACTCTTGTTCTTATAGAGTGTTGCGCAGTCTCAGACCATCTTCCCTCCGCCCCTATCAGACAAGACTAACCATGTCTTCACCTTCAAGATCTCCTGAGAATCGTTCAGTGTCTGTTGATGCGATGGCAGCAGCAGCTCTGCGACGAGCAAGTCAAACCCCACCCGTGAAATCGGCTGCGCAACTCGCGGCAGAGCACGACCAGCGTCAAGCCTTCCGTCGTCTCATCGACCCAGGAATCGTCCGGCCCAATTCCAAAGAACAGGCCAACTCCTCGCTCAAAGTAAACCCTTTTAGCTCTGTCTATCAGTGATGTATGATTTAAACCTTAATTATCACCCCCCCCTTGTGGTGGTTCCCCCAGACCTTACTGACAATTGCGGAGAATCTACTGCGGGAACCGGAGGACCCCAAGTTCAAGCAGTTCAAGCCAACGAATACCGTCATTCAGCGGGAACTCATGAACCCGAAAGGAACGATAGAGTATGCTATTCAGGTATGTTCTGGTTGACGCCTGTGTACCATACGGGCTGATCTCATTGATGGGAATGTGCTCCCGCAATCAAGATGGGTTTCCGACCTGAGGTGCGCATGTTATGTTATTCGGAAACATTGATTTAGAGACCTGACGTGCTTGCAATGCGAGTGCAGGTGAAGGACTTCCAACCGTACTACGTATTTCACCCCCGCTACATGGAGGACCTTCGTATCGGAGCAGCTATCCTCCGTGAACACATAAACCTGGAAACTGAGAAGGCGGAACGAGCAGCGCGGGCTAAGGCAAATGAAAAAGCGAACGCTGCTGCAGCGGCGGAAAGAGTATATGTCATTGCATTCTTCGTGAACGAGGTGTTGACGTGTGTCTCTTAGATCAAGCTGGCATTCATGGACGACCGGAGAACCAAGGAAATGAAGGATGAAATGGAAAGACAAAAAAGAGCCGCGCGCGCTGCTGCGTCTGCCTCGAGCCCCCGCTCACCTCGATCTTCCAGACAGTCGCCAGCTCCATTCTCAGGACTCTCTGATACTACTATAGATGACAAGACAGCATCAGATACACCTCCTCCTTATTCCCACTAGTGCCTCCCACCCCAGAGTCGTTGTATTTTTCATTCACCGCCGCAATGTTGTTATGTAGTGATCCGTCGCCGAACTTAACAAAACCGAGAAAGTCACTTGAGTCTTGTCCTATTAGTAGTAATACGACAGTAAGCTATGGCAAACAACATCAGAACAGCTGAGGGAATTACTTTTATAAGTGAAGAATTCGAAATGTCATTCTGTTGCGACCGAACAAAGACCTAAACGTGCCTATACACAACATAAAACAATTGATGAAATATCGAAAAAATGTTCACGGTCCTCATTCAAGGCGGGGGCATCATAGACCATATGTTCGTTGTGCGATGAACGAATCTCGCACACGTGGTTTGATACTCGGGTTTCTGCTACCGTTGCCCACTGATCTTGCCCTGTTCAGTCCCGAAGATACTGTCCCAGTAATTGGCAGAGCATCATCGGAATACTTCCACAACTCAGCCGATCTGGGGATTGGCATCTGTCGCAGCGGTGACATCATCGACGCTCTCTGTGTAGCTGTCACAGCCGTCCTCGAGGACGAACATATCACGGGCGAGTGTCTTTTAGTTGGTGAAGCTTCCGCTCTATAGCCTGCCATCTGCTCCAACACGTTAGGAGAGCGGGTATTGCCATTGACTGCAGGAGGCGTGGGGAGTTTGCGGCTTGGGCTAGGCAAGGCAGGAGGTGTGGCGGGCCTACGTAATGCGGGACCTGTAGGAGACCGCGTTGCCGCAATTCGGCGCTGGTTGTGACGAGGGGGAACGTGGAGAGCTCGGAGATCTAGTTCTAGACGGACGCTTGTGCCACTGGGGGTGCGAACTGGGCCATTGTGGAAGACTTCTTGGTGAAGATCACTGTGGGATTTCCTGGCAATCGCCTGTTTGGGTTGTGCGAATGAGGTAGCAGAGGTGTTTCTGTTTGCTACACGACTTTTGGGCGAGGGGCGCACAATCTGTGAGGCTGCAATAGGAGGATATATGCTCAGATGAGGATAGACAGGAGTGTCTATTGACGCCATTAGAAAACTGGAAATGCAAGCCTTGGGAAAAGAGGCTTACATATCTGAAGGAATGGGTAAGAAACGGTCCGTGATGGAACCTTCTTCCGTTGTGATACCTCGACTGCTCCGGCAATTGGGGGATAGAGAGAGAAGTGCGGGTAAATCGGGGGATCTATGGGATCGTCAGAAGCGAATAGCATTTTATTTGGTGTATACACACATAAGTTGAAGGTAGGGTAGGCTGTTGCACGGGGTAACAACACCGGTAGTTCCTTCATGCTTTTCACCAAAGTCATTGTGGGAGTCGTCGCAGGGTACAGGTCGAAATGAGGGTACACCGGTGGGTAGGGGCGGATGACAGGATCTATGAAATTGTGAGAAACAGAAGTCGAAGCTCGTACATCCGAAACTCACAGGAATCAGATTGCACGACGATGCTCGGCGCATTAGCGACGTTTCCTGAGGTTTTATAAATAACCTTTCCGGCCTTGGGTGGATATAGGTTGAAGTGGGGATACACTGCAGGATCTAAGGAAGTTTTAGTGATCACCCGCAGTAAGGAAGAGGTTGGGGCATACACAAGTCGAAGATGGGGTACTGAGATGAAGAAATTATGATAGACGGGTGCTGCGTGGACTTCTGGACGACAGCTAGGGAGGAGGAATAGATATTGAAGTGAGGATAGACGGCTGGATCTTGCAAGTTCTTAGAAGTCAGGAGAGAATAAAGCATTGCTAAGGCTCACAGAGGTCGAACTTAGGATACTGAACAGGAGAGGTAGCCTTAGTTTGCTTAAGCCCGACCGCCGCCTCCAAGGCCTCGGCAGCTTTACCAGGATAAATGTCGAAATGAGGGTACACAGCCGGATCTAGTTACATTCAAATGTCAGTGAAGCAAAGTATGGAAAAGAACAGTGACTCACATATGACAAGGTTAGGATATATGCCATAAGATGATCCTCTACTTCCTATAGGGAAAGTTAAATGCCATTAGACCATAACTAACGGCCTTATAACATGACATACCAGATGATGGATAATCAACGGATGGATATAAATCAAAGTGAGGATAGACAGCTGGATCTGTAACATGATCAGGGACCAGTAAGCGTCTGAATGAGAATACGCACAGATGTTGAAGACTGGATAAGAGTAACCACTACAGGGTGGAGGAACAACAGGAGCGCCTTGTGCTAGTATTGGGGCGGCAGGGTCTGTAAGAATCGGTCAAGTAGGGGAACATCGATCAGACCATCTGCAACTCACTCAAGTTGGAAGTAGGGCGCTGAAATGTGGTGACAGAAATAGGTGCAAGCTTGTCCTCTTTCCTGTGTACTTCTGGGTAAATCACATCGAGATTATACGGGTAGACAGGAGCATCTGGAATATTGAAATTAACGGACAGACATGGCAAGGCGTGTTATAGCGCTTACATATTTGAAGGACTGGATATTCGGGACGGAGTGAAACCTTAATAGGCGGAGGACTCTGGGTCTTCTCCTGCATATCGAAGGCAGCGGCAGCAGGGTACAAATCGAAGTGGGGATATACGGGTGGATCTGGGATGTTTTGTCAGACGCCTAGACTTCATCAAATGGGCGAGGACTCACAGATTGAGAAGTAAGGATATCCCAAAGCCTGTGAGGTCTCCTTAATGAGTTCAACGTTGGTATCACGCGCCCGGAAGTAGGGCCACACGAGACGCCAAGGTCGTCCTTCATGCGATTGGGAGTGCGACCGTGAAGCCACAACCCCGTGTTCATGTGCATAGTCGAAGGACCGTTGCGCAACGTCCGGAGTCCTAGCTTGATAGGGAGTAACTGGCGTAGGTGGATAAGAGAGCGGGGCGCCCCAAGTTGTCGCAGTAGATGGTGTAACAGGGCGGCTGAAGTCACCTCGGTCACCGAGATGAATAGATGCTGGTCGCCGAACTTCTTGATACCAATCGTCTGCTGATATCACTGGGGACAACGGGCCCCAGGATGTAGCCGTAGCAGGAGTGAGCGGAGCACTGAAGGTAGTGCGGAACCCGAGGTCGAGAGAAGGAGGCCTGTAGTCACTCAGAGGGCTGGGCGGATATGACAGTGGCGCGCCCCAGGTCGTCGCAGTCAAGGGAGTCGGAGGGCAATCGTAAAACATACGACGGGCCATATCGGGCGAGGGAAGACGTTCAGAGAACGTCTCAATGGACATAACGTCGTAGTCTTCGGGGCCGGCGGAGGAGATAGACCAAGTGAAGCCTTCGAGATTGAGTTCTACATCAGCACCAGATGAGGTATCCTCGTCGAGAGATACATTGTTTGGTAGATTGATCGGGTCGAGGCTAGGTTGACCCCGTCCAGTCAGAGATGTGGGCTTTACAACAGCGGCTGCTCTCCAGGATTTCACTCGGTCGTCCAGCTCATCTCTTGCCGACTGGGGTTCCTCTTCCTGTGCAATAGGCGAAAGAGCCTTCGAAACCGGAGGACCCTGATCTGGTAGCTCTAGGTTCTGCATGGGATTGATCTTGCTTTCTGGTCGGTTGGCTGGGAAGTCAAAGCGGTCGACAAGCGATAACTTTCTAGGAACGTGACGAGAATTATTGGGAACGCTACGAGATTGCATAGTGTGAGGCCCTTCAAGATTGTCAAACTCAGGTGACATGTCTTCGCCAATAGATGTCCGACTGGAGCCGCGTATATGGGCTACAGAAGGCGCACTCGATGGGACGCGCGACAACGGGCGTTCGACGTGGTCTCTGGTGAGTGTGGACAACCACGAAGAGTACCAGCGTGCCTGTTGGAAGTCAATGTCAAACTCGATTTTTCCCCCGATTGGGGGACCGCGAGGAGTGGAGGGCGATTCGAAGAGATGATTCCATAGCATATGCCAGGACTCATCAGATATCCGAGGTGTCATGACAACACCATTTTCATTAAAGTGAAGATAGAGGCAAAGTCCTGTCGTGCTTGGGAAGTTGAACTCTTTCGCAATAGCTGTGAGTTGGCCGTACATCTATGTGACTGGTGAGGCTGTGCCGCTGGATGGCAAGCAATTTGCTCACCGTAGGAAAGAGAGGCATAATTATTCCGTGCGAGAGTCTGTGTGGGGGACCAGATGCTAGAGTATGACCAAGTTGGCCATGTTCCGCAATGAGCCGTGGAGGAGGAATGACCACGACAAAGAATCTATAGCTGCGATGGACATTTCGGTTTGGAGGTTCACGGAACCCTGAGTTATGGTAGGAAATAGAAGGACCGCGAGTTCGTGAATGTAGAGGCGTTTCAACATTGGCGAACGGGGCAGGTTCCTCATGTCGAGGCTCCAGAAATCCTTGGGGAAGTCCTGTCGTGGTTGGATAGCCACTGTCGGTCAACGTTTCCGGAGGACTGATTGGCTCCCTTGGGAACACAAAGGGGGAGGGTTTGTGGAAAGGCGAGGCCGTCAGACGGGACATTTAGGAGGATTGGAGGGATTGGAGGGTGACAAGGGACTGAAGGAGCGACTGTCTAGCAGTAGATGGGGAGTAGGGCTGTGGGATCATATATAAGAGGAGAGCAAGGGAGAGTTTTAGTGACTATTATTAGCTTGATGGTTGCGGTGACATAGGCGTACCTCAGGGGGAATGATGAAGGCGAACTAGTGGCCGAGGCGAAGAGTAAATGCGCAGCTTTCTGCCGTGTCTCGGACACCAGCAAGACAGGAAATGAAGGGCTCGCTGAGCCAGAAGATGTGGGAGAAAGAGAAGAGAGTAGTCGCGACATTGGTATGTTGCACGGTTGCTAGATATCACGGTCAGTGGCAACAGTTACACATCCATCACAATGATCTCATCTGTCCGGAACAATCCCAGAAAGGAAACCGCCGGCCGCTCATTAAGTCCAGTTGGGCGTCTATTGCAGCATCTATCGATTCTAGGAAAGCGCGCTCTGCTCGACTCGGCCATGGAGAGCAAACTCGCACAGTACTCCGCCCTTGCTCAGAAGGACAAAGGACCAGCATTCATCTCCCTCATTCCCGAAATCCTCGCACAGACCGATCCCCATGTCATCTCAAGAGACATACATACTCTCGTAGACACCGTGATCAATCACGATAATGTCGGTCTCGTGGTTGGTAGACAGGTCCTCTCAGAACTAGTCAGAGTCTTGGGTGAAGGCGCTATCAAGGATCATGACCTCAAAAAGCGCGTTATTGAAGATATCCTCGAAACCGTACAACTCCGTATCGTCAGTTACGAGGAGCAGGTAATTGCCTCAACAGCTTTTTACCTTTCGCGCGCTGACACGCCGCAGGTCAATGGTCTCAAGTTCCAACTCGCCGACCTGTTCGAGCAAGAGGAAGAATGGAGTGACGCAGCACGCGTATTGATGAGCACATCCCTAGAATCAGGGCAGAGGTCTATCTACATGCCCTTCACCACGATCCTGAATTCATTATGCTTTAGGTCAGTATCCGACGCAGATAAACTACGCGTATACATCCGTATTGTTCGGCTCCTCCTCGAGGACGAAGAATCCGTCCAGGCTGAGACATACTATAATCGTGCCGCCCTGCTCATTCATTCTACATCCGACCGTGAAATCATCCTCCAATTCAAACTGTGTCAAGCCCGTATCAGCGACTACAACCGTAAATTCCTCGAAGCTGCTAGCCGCTATCATGAACTCAGCTACGTAGGAGAAATCGACGAGGAAGAGCGTCGCCACATGCTGTAGGTTGATGCGTTCATATCGGTTTCATATGTCATCGCCTAATGTGCATATGCCTTCGCAGCACCGCTGCTGTGACGTGTGCGGTACTGGCACCCGCGGGTCCCAACCGATCCCGAGTACTCGCATCCCTATACCGAGATGAACGCTCTGCCGATCTTCCAACTTACAACATCCTGTCGAAGATGTTCCTCGACCACATCCTTCGGCCCGCCGAAATTAAAGAATTCGAGCAAACCCTCAAACCCCATCAGCTCGCCAAAGTCGCTATTTCATCCAACGACAGGCTAGCTTCTGCCGGCAATGACGATAGTTACACCGATGACAACGAACCAGCAACCAGCACAAGAACAGGCCCCTCGACCGTCCTGGATCGCGCTGTCATGGAGCACAATTTGTTGGCTAGTTCAAAAATTTATAACAATATTACGTTCCGTGGATTGGGTGCCTTGCTCGATCTAACTCCTGGAGCTGCTGAGAACATGGCTCGGAAGATGATCGAGCAGGGCCGTCTGAAGGGAACAATCGACCAGGTTGATAAGTTAATCTGGTTCGAGAGTGATCGTGAAGAGGATGACGCACAAGGTAAGGCGGGAGGGTTGGGTGACGTGGAGGAAGCAGAAGATACCGGCGCACCATTCACAAAACGCTGGGACGCACAGATCAGGTTGACGGCAGCCAATGTAAGCGAATCTAATATACCTTATTTCTCAATCGCTCAAAGTACCATGCACAGGCCGAGTCCATAGTGCAACACTTGATAGAGAAAGGCTTAGTTCGAGTCACAGCATCAGCAACATAGAAAACAGTTCGTCCGATCGTGTTTCTTGTAACATTACATGCAGAATCCATATTTTAATGATAAGATGCGTGTGATGAATAAACAGTACGAGAGAAACGCATGTGGAAATGAAACAGGTTATGCGCTGCTCTCGTTCTTCTTCCGCTTTTTTGCTCGTTCGCGTTTTGTTTCAAGTTCATGCCACTCGCCCTCAAGTGTCGCCAGGCTACACCAGATGTCAGTCATTTTAGAAAAGGATGCAGGTCCTGCAACATACCCTGTCGGCAGTGAAGCACTTGGGGCTTCCTGAGTAAAGTAAGGTGTTTCCATAGCCTGAACAGCGCTTATACGCCGCAGCGGATCATAAGCAAGGAGCTGTTCAGCTAAGTCCAGTGCCGCTGGAGACATCCACCTGAGAAAGAACACGGACATGAGAACCAACCGGTCGAACCTGAGACGATGAGACCTACTTCTGGAATATGTCATGGAAACGATTGGGTATCTCGTCTCGTGGCTTGGCGAGCTCGTACCATGGCAAATCGACAAGAGCGGGCCATCGTTCGGGAGTCGGCGTGCCAAGTATCTTATGGATGACATCCAATTGATGTATCTCGTCGTTGCCTTGGAAGACCGGTTTCTTAGTAAACAATTCCAGCATAATACATCTAAATGTATATGGTCAATTTGTGCTTTCCAGGATTTGTCATAGATGAGCTCACCCAGCGCTCCACATATCAACTTCGGGACCATAAATAGTGGCACCGAATAAGAGCTCTGGCGGACGATACCATAGGGTAATGACACGATTTGTATAATCTGTGCGGCGTCTTTTCTGATAGAATCGAGCCAACCCGAAGTCTCCGAGCTTGAGTTCGCCGCGGTTGTTTAACAAGATATTTGAGCCCTTGATATCTCGATGAATTACACCTTTGTGATGGAGATAAGCCAAGCCTGCAAGCATTTGATGACATAGTGATTTCAGATGAGCAGGCGTAAACTCGAATTGAGTTTGTGACAGAATTCCGGTGAGATCATGATCCATATATTCAAAAACCATGTAGACGGATCCTATGTGAATGTCAGACTTTCTGAGGAACTGGAGGTTACGAGAATGAGTTTACCATTTGAGACGATCATCTCATACAACTGGACAATGTTTTCGTGCCGCAACGACTGGAGCAGCTTGATCTCCCGCATGGCCGTAACAGGGAAACCATCCTTCTCGGTCTCCATTCGTATTCGTTTGAGGGCTACGAGGAGGTTCGAGACAGAGTTACGAGCCTTGTACACCTTTCCAAATGTGCCTTCTCCAACTTGCGTAACAATATTATAGACAGGCTTCTCCGGTGCTTGTGACGTTTTGGATGGCCCTTGAGAAGTGAGTTGATCATCGACCTTCGGGGTAGCTAATGGTGACTGGTGGGGAGACGGCGGAGGTGGAGGAGCAGATAACAAAGGTGGCGAAGGTGGTATATGTTGAGGTGTTGATGATGGTTGCGACGGCTCTACAACTGGCTCTGTGTTTCCCTGATGCGGGAGGTTATGGAGTTTACCATTGAGCACAGGGTCTGCTGGAACAAACGCCTGACGGCTCGTTGGATCTCTGTTCCAGACTGCGTCATAAGGGGGCTGAGGTTGGGCTGATTGCTTGATCGAAGGTTGCTCATTATAGCTCGTTTCACCGCGGATATAATCAATAGGTTCTCGAACCGGCCACGGCGGGGTTTGGGGTCGTAGCTCTTCCTGCTGCTCAGGCGGTGGCCACACGCCCTTTGCAACCGGAGCCTGATGAGAAGGTCGATATCCCTGACGTTGCTGCAGCGAAGAAGGAGGGGGCTCGGTGGTTGGCGGCTGTTCAACATCGTCATCATCCCCAGGAAAGAACCTACGAAGGGCCGAGCTCGATGTAGGTTGGGCGCGCGATATAGGTTTAAAACCAAAGGGTTGTTTTCGGTTGGGCCGCGATGCTATATTAACTCGAGCGGGTGGGGGAGGCTCAGGAGTCACGGTTTCAGGAGGGGGATAATTGGAGCGAAGAGGAGGGATGATCGATGGGGGAGGCATGGGGTCATTATAACGTGGATCAGCCGCCGAGTTATTCTGCAGCCAATCGGGCTATATGGAAATAGATCAGCGGAAGTGCGGTAGACGGGGGAGGCAGGACGTACATTAGGAACCTTATCGTGTCTATCATATGAGTGATATTTGCCGTTTGAATGCGAGAGTTGGCGGGAATCCACATGCTGGGTACTCCGAGTCACATTGTCAAGGGCCATCGAGGCTGAAGGCTCTGAAGTAGGAAGGCGGTGAACTGGTCGTGACCTTGAATTTGGACTGTTGCTCCGACTGCTATTATCTGATGTTTTCGATGATACTGAAGACACGCTTTTACGCCGCGAGCGTTGATACTTGGATTCATGCTGTGGGCTCGGTGACCGTGAATATGCGCCCCGTTCTTGCCGCGGTACCCAACCCGGAGCGTCTCTGTCACTCGGTGTTCGACTCTGCTGTAATGTTGGACTAGATTCCCGACGACGGCGTTTGGGGGCAGGAGAACGGGATAGTGATCGAGAACGACCACGAGAAGATAAATGAGAATGATAAGATTCGGCGGGAGATCGTGAGCGCGAACGTGAGCGATACTGTCTATACCGTTGCTGCTGCTGTTGGTGTTGCTGCGATTGCTGCGCTTTGCCTGTTTTCCGATTCTGAGAGTGATAGTCCCGGCGTGTCCAGCTGTTTCAGGTATAGTGAGTGAACCAGACTTCGGGGGAAGTTATCAGAGACCATACTTGTTCAAATTGGAGTCGTCGTTTCTCCAATCCCGTCGTTGCTGTTTAATATTATGATTGCGCTTCCCTCCTTTTGAGTATTGTTGATGTTTTTGTTGGGTGTTCCGCTGAGGGTTGTTCTGGTTCTGATTCCGGTATTGCGTGGCACCATCGTTTCTGTGAGAGGACTTCCATGACGGAGCAGGTTCCCATGCCCTCTCCTCCAATGCTTGAGGCTCCTCTGCTACTCTGTCTTCCCAGGCGTTATCCCGACGTCGCACATCCCATCCCGAATCGCTTTGATACCGGGGCTGCTGAATCCCCTTGTCCCTCCTCTGATCCCGAGTCCAACCTAGGTCCTCGCGGTCATGCTTCTCGCCATGCCGCAACTGTCTATCATCATCGCGGGCATGAGAAGATGAACCACGGGCGCTAGGTGCCGGCCAGTCATCATAGTAGGTGTTTCTGCTGTCATACGCATCACGGGAAGCAGCAGCGCCCCATGAGGATGAGTCGTGATATGACGAGGGACGGTCATAATGCTGGTGGGACCAGTCATCCCTCATACTAGGATACTGCGGGTCGCCCGCAGAGCGAGCTCCCCAGTCAGAATCCCGCCTCATGCCTGTGTCATAATCATCGTCCCTTCGATACATATCCTCCTCCCTGTACCTGCCCACATCGGAATACCACGCATCCTCGTCGTGTCGACTTCGAGAGTGTGAACCTACATCCCTGTATCCGTCGTAGTAGTCTCGACTTGAAGTTGAGGACGCTCTGCGATCGTCCGACCGGTGAGATGCACGGTGAGAGCGTGAGTATGAATCAGAGCTCTCATCCATGCGAGAAGGGCCGTATTGGTCGTCGTCTTGAGGCTTTTTCCCTCGGGGTCGTCTATTTTGTTTGTGTTGCGAACGCATGGCGAAATGTGAAGACTAGATGGTGGTGGAGGGAAAGGTGAAAGTAGTGGACACTTTCAGCTCGTGATGTTACGTGTTGTATGGCGAAAAAAAGTGCAAGGGTTTACCCTGGTGGATGTTCTCCAGACAACGTCTACTGTCTCAACGTAGGTCACACAAGATACAGCACTGTGAGTAGTTCATCGAAAGACCGAGGTACGTTCCAGACAAAAATTAGTGATTACTAGGACCGGCAGAGGTTCTCGGTCACTTACGGGCAGTCTGAATGGCATCAACGAAGGGACTAGGCCGTGTTTGTAGCCCGTGAATCAGCCTGATAATGCAGGTTATGTCGTTTGATGCAAGAAGAGAGCAAATGTGCAAAGCGCTCAGGGCACCTGGCAAGTCAGTGTCAAGTTGATTAAACGAATGTCCGCGTCTGTGGTGTAATGTTGACCCAACAACAATCGCCCTATTGGACTCGCGACAAATTGACTCCTGTCCCCCACAGGAAACACACGCCTGAGGCGCGTCCCGAGGAAAAATCACCTGAAAGATCGATATGAAGAAATTGTTAGCATACAGCTGTGAGTCACGAAATCTAGGCAAAAGTGACCAAGTAGTGAGGCAAACATAACCATTATTTGCTTTATTGGTCCGCCTCTACACAAACAATGAAAACGTGTTCAAAAACATGCTCTTTAAAACCTTATTCCAATGTATGTACATAAGCTCTTAGAACAAAGCCCGTAACGAAAAAACCAAGAAGTAGGAAGGATCCAAGAATTTCAAGGTCTACCGCGAACGAGACCCTCCGTCTGTCGGAACGCATTGATATACCCTTCGCTTTCATGCATCATCTAGGTGTTGATGTATCGTAAGCCTGTCAGCAAGCATAGAGCGAAACTACTCACATCTTCAGCCATATGATACACGTCCGACCCAGGGCGATTGTACATCATCGCATTCGCGAACATGAGGAAAATGTCCCGCTGGTATTCCAACGAGTTAGCGATCAGGCCATCTTTCACTCGGCCTTTGATGGTCTTGAGATCCATAGGGCGTTTGACGATATCATGATAGTCAGGTGCCTCAACCGTCCGAATGGGATTATGGAAAATATTGCCATTACGATGTTGCGATATCTGTGAGTGCAACATGCCAATGACATTTTGGAACCTCTTCAAGGCGACCTGTTCTTCGGAACGATCTCCGCGTCGTCGTCGCTGTCCAGTTGCTGAAGGACCTGAACAAACCTGGAATTGAGCACATCCATTAAGGCATGGATGAGAATAAACGCTTACCAGGCTCTTCATCCTCAGCAGGTTCGGATTCATCTCGAGGTCGCTTGCGATCGCGGGGGGAATCGACATTTTCCATAATTGATCCTTTTCGTTTACCTGTTCCATTATATGAGTAAGGATGTTTCACTGAAATTCTGGGATATTTACGGCGGCGAGTACCAATTGGCTCAACGGGTACCGGGGATGAAGTTTGGTCCTCTTCTTGTGGGGTCTCGACTTTGATTTCGTCTATGTCAGCGTTTTCACCTTCTATAGCGATCGGCGATTGAGCATCCGGTTCTGACACGCGCCGTTGGCGACGAGTTTTGCGGGTAACCGGTGCCGATGAGACGGGCGATCTCCTATTACGGGTAGAACCTTAGAGATGGCTTAGACTGATGAAAAGACTGCAACACGAAGTCAGTAAAACCCACGGCGAGTCATTTGCGCTGGCTCCTCGTCGGATGCGGCTTCTTCAGCTCGCTGCTCAGGCTCTTCAGTAGCCTCTTGCCCTTTTTGCTCTTCGGATGGGGCTCGGGGTGTATTGGCTCTGGTATCCTGTGGGGCCGTTTCTTCAACTTCCATCTCTTCATGCTCCTCAGGAGCCTCTCTTGTCTCCTCTTCCTCCTCCTCTTCCTCAGGCTTGTGCTCTGTTGGTTTGACAGGCTCCCCACTAGCGTCTTGTTCTATCTGGGCATCCTGCCCATTCTCTTCGTGGTCAGTTTCTTCCTCCTCGGGTTTGCTATTCGTAACATCTTCCTCTTCTTCTTCTTCTTCTCGTCGTAGTTGCTCGGTATCCTTGTCACTCGCCTGCGTAGTGGTGTCGTCTATCATCTCCGATTCTGCAGGTGCAGCTGTAGATATGGCCTCCATTGACACCTCGGTGCCCTCTTCCACTTCGACCTGCATGTCATTGGGCTCTGTAGGAGCTATAGGTGTTTGCTCTCGCAGATCACTCTCATTTAGTTGTGATATTTCTTCCTTCAGTTCTCCAGTACCGCCAGGCACCTTGGTCACGGTAGGCGTTTGCGAGCCATCCTGGTAAGAACGGTTCAGCCCGCGAGAGTATAGGGGATTATATGAGTAACTCACTCTAGCCAGAGATGGAGAAGATGTCTCCGTTACCCCGCTCAAGTCTGAACCACCAAAAGGCTCGTCGCCTCCGGTTCCCGCTGACGCAGCAGAGGACTGAAGATATATTTTAGCTGATAGATTGATGCGTCCAATGCTCCTTAATACCTCTGATTTCACCGGTGGATGTTCATCTGTGGGTTGGCCTGTAAGGCTGGACTTAATTCTTGCGTCCCATTTGCCAGCTTTGATCTCCTCTATCTCCTTCAATATGGCTCTGCGCCCAATATAAGTCAATGGCCATATCAAGATCCTGAGCAGTCGTACTTGAACGCGTTTTCCTCAGCAAGGATTAACTCGCGCAGTTCGTCAAAACGCAATTGGTAATGTTTCTCTGCCAGAACGCGGTGGGTGGGCGCTAGGATCGTCACTATTCAGCACATGACCCAAAAGATTTATTGAGATGGTGACCATACAATGAGGATTACTGGTTTCTTCGGTCCTTGGGCCACCCTTAGAAGTCCGAAAGAAATTAGCGCTCAAAGCACTCACGGTTCTAATTCAGCTTCCTGCATTAAGTGATCATACATGGCATGACATGACTAGCACCAGGTTGTATGAGAATATTGTATATGCATGAATTAGGTTGAACAAAGACCTGGGCGGTGAAGAACGATTTTGGTCGTGTCACCAGTGGGTGCTTCGAGAGGACTTTGGCAATTGCAGGCCAAGTGGCTGGACCTGTGCCCATTTCCCATGCACCTTGAGCAATGAGAAGCGCCTCAATGTGACTGAGCTGGTGGCCTTCGGCATTTGGGGCACGTTTTGTCGAGCGTGTCGTCATACTGGTATCCACAAAGACTGAGCTCCCAGAAGACTGAGAAGAGGTAGCTGGCGTGATGCGGCCGGAACTTCGCCGAGAGCTGCCAAAAGTAGAGGGGCTGGCGGCCATGACGTACTGCGTGACTGTTACCATCAAGGACCGTGTGGTTGCGATTGGGTTGCGCCGCAGTAGCGCCTGGTTCGCTGCCCTTCTTGCACCTTGACTATGTTGCTCTCTCTCGCCCCCGTTATCGTTGGCCTCCTGCCTCTCGCCGCAGAGGCCAAAGTTCACAAACTTAAGCTTCACAAGCTTGCCCCTACAGCGAGCAATCCAGAGCTCGAGAGCGCTTGGCTCGCTGAGAAATATGGCGCACCCGCTCAAGCACAAATGCCCCTTATGGGTGCGGGCGGTACCGGTCGCCGAGTTGGTCGCCCAACCTCCAAGAACGGCGAGACCCTCTTCTGGACACAAGAGGAAGAAATTCAAGGCGGGCATGGTGTTCCCCTCAGCAGTGAGTTCACACGTGTTTAATGCCGAATTCTTATAACCTTACTCAACGTGTTAAACAGACTTCATGAACGCTCAATATTATACCGAGATCGGTCTCGGTAACCCTCCTCAGACCGTATGTATGCACCGAATCTTGAATTACCCACATATCTTATTCCCATGTACAGTTCAAGGTCATCCTTGACACAGGGTAAGCTGTGCATCATGACCTCGGAAGAGAACAATAACGAATGCTTCTGTTTAGGTCGAGCAACCTGTGGGTTCCAAGCGTCAAGTGTACTTCTATCGCTTGCTTCCTCCACTCCAAGTATGATTCGAGCCAATCCTCGACTTACAAAGCCAATGGTTCCGACTTTGAGATCCGATATGGCTCTGGTTCCTTGGAAGGCTTTGTTTCTAATGACGTTCTTACCATTGGCGACCTAAGGATCCGTGACCAGGACTTTGCAGAGGCCACCAAGGAACCGGGTCTTGCATTTGCCTTTGGCAAGTAAGTTGATGCTACCATAACGTGCAGACACACCAATGATTTTGCATTAGGTTTGACGGTATCCTCGGTTTGGCATATCATACTATCTCCGTCAATTACATTATTCCTCCCTTCTACCACATGGTGGACCAGAAGCTCATTGACGAGCCAGTCTTCTCCTTCCGTCTCGGTGCTAGTGACCAGGATGGTGGCGAGGCCGTCTTTGGTGGCATTGACACCAGTGCCTACAGGGGCAAGATTCACTATGTCCCCCTCCGTCAGAAGGCTTACTGGGAGGTTGAGCTCCAAAAGGTTGCCTTCGGTGACGACGTCCTCGAGCTCGACAACACTGGTGCGGCCATCGATACTGGTAATGCAGACATTCTGGAATTCGGGTGACGAGAATGCTAACATATCTCTTAGGCACCTCTCTCATTGCCCTTCCCACTGACATAGCTGAGATGCTGAACACTCAGATCGGTGCTAAGAAGTCATGGAACGGACAGTACACTGTCGATTGCTCCAAGGTTCCCAGCCTTCCGGATCTCTCCTTCTGGTTTGGTGGCCGTTCCTTCCCCTTGAAGGCTTCAGAGTACATCCTTGAGGTGCAAGGCACTTGCATTTCTTCCTTCACCGGCATGGACATTGAGCTCCCTTGGGGTGCCCTTTGGATCATCGGTGCGTTCATTCGCATGGTCCTGCAGCAATCATTGATTTCTTTTTTTAGGTGATGTCTTCTTGCGCCGCTACTTCACTGTGTACGACTTGGGCCGCAATGCTGTTGGCTTTGCCGAATCCGTCTAAATGTGTGTTGGTGACTGCGTGCTCATAGACGTTATGATATCGTATCAACGAACGCTGCGCAATGAGATTGATAATGCGCCGTTGTTGGGATATGGATATGCCAGTTCTTTGCCTTTGACACGATTTGTACAGTACATGCTCATAGTTTTCGTCGGATATGGATGGACGAATATGTTACGTAAGAGACGAAGGGCTGAAATGGATGCAGCGAGGAAGCAGTTGAGGGATTGCAACTCATGTCTCCTCTCTCATACAGGTCGCTCTTCAATCTCAAAGAGCGTCTTCCCTCCACCTCTCGCACAGAACATAACAGAAACCTCAACTTGTCTCAGCTTCTCCATCAGCCCCTCGACAGGGTCCACGTCCTGGGCGAGGAGGATGGTTCGTATGGCCATACAGGGCATGTGGTAACTTAGCAATTCTTCGCATAATGTTAACGTCCATCCCTAGGTGTGTAAATGCGTTGAGTTGGGCGCATAATGGCGAATTATTGTTGAGTGGCGGAGACGACACCACTGTGCGTCTCTGGCGAATGGATCCCTCAAATACCGAGCAGGAATACCCATTCGTCTGCCGTTCAGTCATTAGCACCGGCCATAGCGGAAACATATTCAATGCTCAGCTGTTGCCATATTCCACCCGTCTGTGAGTTGACCATCCATTCCACCCAGCCATGTTCCCCCAATAACCGCTCAGTGCTCATCGAAGCATTCTGCATAAAGTGTCACTGTTGCAGGAGACAAGCAAATTCGAATCTCGGATATCAACACGGCTTTGAGCAGTGGTGCACCAGACGGTGTTGAAACACAATATAGTACAAGGCAATGCTCAACGAAGGTGTTGCGATGTCATAGCGATCGCGTTAAGAGGATCGTGACCGAGGATAGTCCGGCGCTCTTCTTAACTGTATCAGAGGTGTGTTGGAATCCCGTTATTGGGTCTCCTTGGAACGTTGACAGTTTCCGTAGGATGGCACTGTCAGGCAGCATGATCTCCGAACGCCACATAATTGTCGTGCAAATGCATGTCCTATGCCATTGCTAAAACTCAATCATGATCTATCGACATTGTCGTTGTCGACTCTAACTCCATACCAATTCGTCGTTGCTGGGGAATCTGCCTATGTAGGCCCATCACAAGCAGTAATCCTGACCACACGACTTACTCTTTATATACCAGGGTTACCTTTTTGACCGGAGGAACGTAGGCCGCAGAATAGAGGAAGAATGGGGAGTACCGTCCTCGACAGAAGAAGTCACTACTTGCGTTCGCCGGTTCGGTAGACCACAAACGACGGAGAAGAAGAGGAGATTTCCGAGAGACCATGTTACTGGCTCAAGAATGTCGAACTACAATGGACATGAGGTAAGATCCCCTATCCTCCCACCGAAAGTTTTAGTCCTTGACCTCGAAACATAGGTTCTCCTGTGTAAGTATGTGCTTTTCAGGAAGGCATGATTCCTGACAAATTTCAATACAGCATATAGTGGAGACGCTGTATATCTCTTCTCAACACTTGACGAACCAACGGAAGAAACAGCCTCGTCAACATTCATCAGTACAAAGCACCGGAAGCTTGGCCAAGGACGCGAGGGCCAAGTGAGACCAGACTTGAACGCCTACCTGGATGGAGCTAAAGCCACGGAGGACGAGGAATTGGCAGAAGCGGAGGAAGAAGCCGATGAAGAGGCCGAAAGGAGCGATGGCTCGCAGGAGGACGAGATGGAAGAGGAAGAAGCAGCTGAGACGGAGCTGGACGACCACCCGAGTGTACCAACAATAATGCCTCGAAAAAGATATCATGGAGCACGGAACGTTGAGACAGTGAAAGATGGTGGGTTCTATTCTTGTTCTCCGATTTTCGCTCCCTGAATGCATGCTACTGTTGTGTAGTGAATTTCCTTGGTCCTAGCGATGAGTTGGTGGTGTCTGGATCCGACGACGGCAACTTCTTCATCTGGGACAAGTCCACCACCAACCTGAATGGCATCTACGAAGGAGACGGGAGTGTAGTCAATGTAATAGAAGAGCACCCGTCCTTGCCGTTGTTGGCAGTCAGTGGAATCGACACAACAGTCAAGGTAATCGTATCACTATATTAAGGGCGGGATACATCGTTCACACATGATGTGCAGCTCTTTGCTCCTTCAAAAGGACCCAGTCTATTCTCTCGGCTAGATAACGCAGAACAAATCATGCGAACAAACGCACGACCGGTGCAAACGTTCGACCTTCGCGTATTGCTTGCGGAGGCTATGCTTCGCTCTGGCTCAACAAATGAGTGTATCCATCAATGAGTGCTGAAGATATATATGGGATGTTCGCCGTTAGCCCTGGTCGAAAGACAAAATGTGTGTGCTAAAAACATAATTCTTGTAATTATATTACATGTACAATACATATCTAGCAATTACAATCATTGGAAAGCAGTTCAATAATTCAAAACACTTCCTAGAACCATGGATGATAGAGTTCACCCATTTTCGCAAGTTGGATAGGATTAGTAGCAGTGGATATCAAGTTGGTGATGGTTTGAACGACAGGAACCGTGGCCGTGGCACCGTTGTTCTGAAGTTGCTGGAAACAAAGTATTAGTTGCAGATAAAAAAGACCGAAGGTCAGATTCTTACATTTTCCCTCTCGGTCTTGCATGCCATGACCTCTGCACGCTTGACAACACCGTCAATGTTTGCGGCAACACCCTGGCGGAAGGCAGCATCTCCGACCATCCAGGGCCGTCTTTGCATTGTCATCCATGAGATCACCTCATCCCGTCCGAATAGACAGAGCTGTTGCTCCAAAGCATACTAGAGGGATGTTTAGACTAGAAGTAATGTTTTCGGTAGCAAAAAGGAGTCACCTCAGGCTCGGTAAGGGAGCGAGCAATGGCCATAATTCCAGAGGTTAAGATGCCTTCAGTGAATATGGGACCGAGGAATGTTTGCATATTCGGAGTCAGTCGGAATGGGACAACATCGCTCGTTGCGAAGACAGGAAGCCCGCTCGAGATGCCTGGAAGGAGCTCCGTCATAGCTATCTGACCAGTTGATCGACAGATCTGGAAACGACTTGGGTGACGGCTAGAAAGACAAAGCACAAAGGTCATGAAACAAGACGCCGAAAGCTGCAAGGCGAATTGCCTGCGCATCCTCCACAATTCACTGGGACCGTCCATTGTACGGATCATATACTGTAACGAGGAGTCAGAAACTGGACTAACAAAAAGAGTGTTGAAATTCACATTTGTGAGAACAGTGTCGGGTATCGTTTTTACCGCGACCTCGTCGTAGATGTCTTTCTTGAGGGTGATGTACTCCGTTTTAGTCAACTGCCCAGATCATGAGATAGGCTTTCCAAGGTAATGCTTGGTGATTGGCGTACCTGTCTTGTTGAATTCTGTCGGAATTCTCGCAAAGTCTTCTTGACCTTTTCTCCCGCAAACAATATGGGCTCTTCTCGTGAGATGCCAGTGTCCTCGCAATGTAGTTCATAAATATCGCCGAGTGTGATGTATGAAGAATCCGTCTGGAACAGACGCAAAGTCGGGCTGCAAGAAATAGCAGCTGGTAGATGGAACGAGAGGTTGCGTTTTCGGGTTTCCTTCTTCCGTTGCAACACGCTACAACCCAGTGTCAACAAACCAATTAGTATCGAGGCAGAGGCAGGACAAACGTATTGAATGTTCTAAGAACTTGCATGACCTTGTCCTCACGACGACATTGACGGTGACAAGGAATCTGGACCATAAAGGAGGTCCTGGTGTTATCGTGGCCATGAAGGGTGAATCTCTTCCAGCAAGTCCCATTTGAACGACCTAGCTCGAATTTTGAAGCGAATTTTTGGATCTTGACGAAGTTCTGGTTTGTGTCCTTGTCCTTGACTACGTGTCAGTGGAGACACCGACAGGTAACCTTGCCGAACGTACCTCGGTATATTGACCAGGAACTTCAATCTCATCGATCTTGTTATATTGGAACTCTGTCAAGTAGTGGCTGACCAACGCGAGTGGTTGTATGCGGGGTCTGGAATCGAGCATCCTCTCGTATTTGTCTCTCCATTGCTGCAATCGACGAATGTATTCGTAATGGTTAGGCTTTGAAGCCAAGAAATCCTCCTCAAACTCTTTCTGTGAGAGTGGTTAGTTGAGAACAAACCGACTGATGGTAGTACAAGTACTCACCCTTACAGACCCCCCGATAATCGGGGCGAGACGTGAAAGGGTTTGTTGAGTATGAGGAGCAAGAGAACCATCGTCTTCGAGCGCATTCATTCTCAAAATGTAGTTCTATATGTGTCAAGGTCATTCGATCTGCTCGGAAAGAAAAGCGAATAACGTATACCTGAATCGCTTCCTGGAGAAGGAGGCATATATGGCGGTAAATATCCTCTTCTGGAGGCGGTTTAAACTTCTGGTGAATTTGGTCGACCATAGTTTCAAGACTGAGGATAAGTAGTGGGAATGTTGTCTTTAGAACCTGTAAGACCTCATCGACGAGGTCGGAAGCTTGTCGGGGGAATGCTGCTGCTGACGCTTCAACGGAAGGTTGTCCATTCGAGGCTGGGGCATTGGTTGTGTTGGCAGATGTTTGGCCTTGAGTGGCTGCAGCGCTATTGGTATTTTCATTGCCATCCTTGGCAACTTGTTCTTCTGGACGTCTGGCGGCGTCAACCATTGGCTGATTGAGAGAGATAGCTCGTGCTTGGGCGGCCTTTCTCATCAATTGTAACTCTTCTCGGTAGGTTCGCAGGTGATAAAAGAGGGCCTGCGAAAAAATGAGTCTTTATACGAACCGTGATTGGTTTGACGTACTTGGGGGTAATGTCTTGCAAGATTCAGGAGCAGGTAACGCGCTTGTTTGGCTTCCCGGTGGTTGAGGGATTGGCAGAGCTGAGGGATGAGGGCGATCCAATACCAAAACGCCGCATCGCCTTTGTAGGTGTCAAATGCCTTTGAGATCGTCATGGCACTGTCGTCTAAGCTGAGTAGCCATAAGATGCGAGTCAGCAGGGGTCGGCTTTTCCCGTTCTTGTAAAGTCCAGCAGCTTGCAGATAGCAGCTCACAGCGCTGGAAGCATACGTGAGGTCGGTATTTTCTGCACCCGCATTCTTGAACATGCGATCGTTGAAACGGCCCCACTCAGCCCAGGCTTTGGCCTGAGCCATGTCGAGCTGGACAGCTTGTCCAAAGGCGTGGTTTGCCTCCTCATTTCGTGCCAATCGGGCATGGAACATGCCTTTGAGGGTATAGAACTCAGCCTTCTGCGAATTGGAGAAGAACATAAGGTTGGTATTGTTGATGACATCCAGCCCAGCTTGCAGGTCGTTCGGTTTCTGGTAATGACAACGGGCTTGTTCTCGCAATTTCAGGAAAGCTTCTGAGATCTCGATATTCGGCAGCGTGTAAATCTTTGTCAACGAAGTGAAGCAGACGTCAAGAAGATCATGTTTCCGTGCAACGTGCGCAAACCGATTGATGATCCATGCCGTTTCATGATAGCCCCGGAACCCGTACGTGTTAGTATTGGTGTTGGTATTACCATTGCCTTGGTTGTTGATTAAGGGCATGTACGCGTTATTGATAGCATGGAAAACATTCTGGCGCCATGCGACAAGGTCGCTCCACAAGTTAATATCGTCCTGTATGTTCGGAAGACGTTCCCGCCAGGCTTGGAGGACCATCTTCAGTTCAGAAGACTTCTTTTCGAGATTTTGCGCGTTGGTCTGCGATAATGACCCGAAAATCTGAACCGCTTCCTGGAGCTCGACGAACTGCTGAAAATGTTGGAGGAGAGGGACATGAGCTGTAGACAAGTGTGTTGGTAATCCAACCCATTTCCGTAGCGATAACTGCATTGCGTCTTCAAGCACCTTGGTAAACTCGGTGTTCTTGTCAAGGGCTCCGGGGAACTTCAGCAGCGCCAGGAAAGCTTCGAAGACGCGCCGTCTAGGTGTAGGAATCTCGGGAAGCTGTTTGACCTGTTCCTCCAAACTCTCTTTGTTGTCTGCCCAGTCTTTAATCCTCCATGCACTCTCAAGCATGAGTTCCTGATTGCCTTCACTCTTTGCGAAATCATACAAGATGTCCCACTGCTGAAGTTTCTCTGCTGCTAAAACCCAGTGATCTTCCCACAAGCAATACTCTGGTTCGGAGAACGCGATAGTCCCTGCCCGAGCTTTGGTTTGAGCACTTTCGTACGCAGCAGATGATTGTTCCCAAAAACCGTGCTGCTCAAATCCCAGCGCAATATTCGTCTCTATGTGTAGGCATCGACGACGCCATAGACCGTAGAACATGTCTTCATCCGCCAATTCAGCGTAGACCTCAGCGAGGGAATCGTAGACGTATTCCCGGATATTGGGCTCGTCATCTTTGACAGTTTCCAACAAAGAGCCAAGGATCTCCAGTGCAACGTGCCAAGCACCAAATGTTTTCGCCAGGTACTTCACAAGATGAGGAGGGAGTATAAGGGGAGGTGAGCATCCCTGAATGCCGGTGAGGAGTGTTTGAATGACATTGGGACGCAAGTGTGCTTGCTTAATGTGGTACTCCTTGCTTAGCAGGTTGATCATGTGATTAGTGATGTCCATCTGTTCACGTCTTGAAAGACTAGACCACGCAGCAGGGAATACAGAGCACCATATCTCATGAGCAGTTTGGGGGTCAAGGAATAGCAACCTTTGCATTGGACGAATGACGCTTCGAGCGTCAGGCCTTTGCACAGCAGGTATGAGGTCATTATGTGCTTGACGACGATCTGTGGTAACAGGAGCATCAAGGTCGGCCGCTCCCAGTACGAGATGTAGGGCCAAGTAGATCCAATTGTGATCTGCGAGCACTTCCCAGCTTTGAACACCCAGGATGTACGTCAAGCGACCGAACAGTGAGCGAGGAACGCTGACATCCAGCAAATCCATGAATCGTTCCCGCAACAAAGCATCTTTTGCACGACAACCAAGGAGGAATGCCGGTTCTAACCTAGTGGTGAGGTCGCTCCGACGAAGGGATGGCTCCGTGTAGATGTCATAGATGAGTTCGAGATATGGATGGAAGAGCACTTCTCCCCGCGTTTCGTAGAATGTCATTTTCTGGATGAGACTGGCCTTCTCCTTCATAGTTGGGTAAGCTTCTTGTCGATGCATAGCCCACGTGCGTGCCAAATCCAGCATATACCGACAAAGCTGAACACTCTTTGACTTTTCCACCAACACGACCAAGGTGCTAAGTAACCATCGCCGCTGATCAGCGAGATACGCGACAGATATTTGACAGATTTCGAGAAGGAGAATAATGAGACGGACGTTGCCTTCGGTCCCATTGGTGGGAGGAGACTGGATATGCTCTTTAGCTAACTTGCTGAGCAACTTCATGAGGGGTTGGCTGAATGCTTCGACCCGTTCAGGTGTGACAGTGACGACAGACTTCAGCATGAGAAGAATGCTACGGGGTGTGTTGCTGTTGCGTAGACCGTCCGCAATGGTACTGCTCACGAAAGAGTGGAAGTCGGAGAGTTCTGCCTGTTGTTCTTCCTCTTCTTTGGGCAACGGGAAAAGGCGAATGAGGTGGTCGAAGATAGGATGCAAGGCATCTTGCAGAGTATGGTCATCAGTCATGAGTCCCTTTCGGATGAGCTTTTGCAGGGCCGTCGCATTCGTGGTAAACCATGTATCACTCTGTTCTGCGGTGATGACCTGAAGGACTTTGGCACTCGCGATGGCAAGCGACAGAGCATTTTCGGCAGACAGATCATTCTAGAAGACTCGATCAAGAAATGTGCCAATATGGGTGGTAGGTAACGTACCTGTTCAAGAGTTCTCGAGAAGTATCGCAGGCCAACGGTGACTTCAGTCCAACCATTAGGTCCGACCATAGACTGCAATAACGTCAGGGCTCGGGGGACGAGGCTGGCTTTTGCTGCCTGATCGTGAGGGAATGTAGCGAGACGGACTAAGTAACTGATCATGTTCTCACGAAGTCCAATGGGTGTAAGCCAAACAGGTTCGGATCTGTTGTCCTGCGCAGCCTGCGTCGCCTGTTCCTCCCAGTCGAAGATGACCTGAAGAACCTCAATGGAGAGCGACCTCATTTCCGCCGTCGATGATGTTGACATCCCAAGTTTGCTTAAGGAATTCGCCATATGAGGAACAAACAACGAGCGAACGGGATAGAAAAGCTGGGGTTGTTTGATGATGAGATGATATATAGCAATCATCTGAGCTAGGCCTTCCTCGGCGAGCAACCGTCTGGTGGTTTTGGCCCATTGAGGATGCCCGGGTTCATTCGAATCGGATTGTGGAAGGACAGGTGCAAGAACTGCAAGTGCTTCTTGGCGTACAAGGGGTTTGCCCTCGGAATGAGACAAACGTAACAAGCCAGTCCAAGCACGCAGGATGAACTTCTGCGGGGTAGGAAAGGCGGCGAAGAATCGAGCTGCCAAGAGGTAGGCAGTTTGCTTCACGATGATATCGTCGCTGTTGGTGATGTAGTGCCATGCGCATTTGATGATATCCTTTTTGACATCTTCCAGTAGATCAGAGTAATATTGCACGAGAATCGTAGTGAAGTGGAGGAGTTCAATCTTGAACATGTCATCCGTATCTGTGAATGCGACGTTTTCCTGCCAGATGAGTCGGTGGAGCTGATTGATGTAATCGGCGTCTAGCAAGCGCTCACTGCTTGATCCACGAGACGCGTGAACGAGCAGCGTTGGGGTGACAACGTAGCGAAGGAATGATCCTTTCTGATTCCAAGGGACAGACGCATCGCCGAACCAGGTCGAGAACCGAACGAGGACATTACGGCGAAATATTGTATCCTCGCTGAGCGCTACGTGCTTGTACAAGAATTGCGAAACATGGATAACGTCCATACTGAGGTTGCGATTGAAGACAGCAACAATATCGAAGAGAAGATCAATACGAGGGGACTGCTGAAGGGCCTTCATGAATACACCAAGTAGAAGGGAGTGCCGCTGCACGAGGTCAGGTGCACCAGGTTGAACATTGGGGGAGCGCCAAACCTTGACTAAGGCATCAATGGCGAGCTCATAGTCGGATATCCAAGTTGGAGATATCTCTGCTAGGTCATGGAACAAGAGCAGTGCTTGAGTGAGCATGCTGGCATCAGCTCCTGGAGTACAGAGGTTAGCCAATAACGGCGTCCTTGAGGCCAACTCGCGCTCAAGGTTGGGAGCATATCTTCCGAGGAGGATACTCCTGAGTGTGCGGAGGTGCTGAGGGAATTTGAAATGTCGCATGAAGAAGTCGATGCCTTCAACGGGGTACCGGTCAAGATATTTAGCAAGGGGTTCTGAAAAGGGACTTCGGGTAGAGAAATGCATTTGTGCTTCCGTTTGTACCACAGCGTTGACGAGGTTTTCGAGGAAGATGTTGGCGGTAGAAGGGAGGAGGTGGAAAATGTTGGCGAGTCTAACCAGCTTGGAGATTCCTTCATGGTCAGCTAGCGGAAGTCTTGAGGATTGCTGAAGCATTTGGGGGTCTGCTACGCTTCTGAAGTGGTCAAGGAGCTTGTGTCCTATTTCGACCTTGAAATAGTTCGTGAGAAGCTCAAGCAGACGAGCAAGACCTTCAAGACCAGGAACTGAGAGACGCTTTGGGTCCGCAAGGTTCATTAAGATGGGTCGCAATCCTGTTTGCAGAAGTTCCTTGGGCAGACGGCTCTGGTGTGTCAGCACCATCCTTAGACCCTCATGGGCCACATCCTTGACCTCAGGCGAAGGGGAATACAGAGACTTGAAATACACACCAGTTACCCTACACCTGGGATAAGCTAATTCTCAAATTGACCACGGTCAACAAACTCACCTTTGTCGGGTCTGGGCCTGACGTGAGAAGAAGTCTGTAATAGGCATAGACGCCGTTAACAGCCTGATGCAAGCGACGCGAAGCTTGGTAATTTCAATTGTTCCTTGGCGAATGCTTCCTCGGCCAAGCAACTGCGCGTCATCCGCATCCGCGAGGGCCAGAGTTTCATGTAACAGGCGCAGAAGCTCCTCGTTGAGCTCGACGAGAGGAGGGTCGAGACTGACACAGTAGCGAATCGCCTCAATCATTCCAATCTGCTTGGAGAATGGCAGCGCGCGGAGCGGTTTTGCATAGATTCCGGTCAACATGCGATCACGATGTGGCATCAACAAATCGACGGCGGGCCGTCCGCTGAGAGAGACAAGATACCCAATACATTTCTGTGCTGCCTGACGGACAATAGGGTTTGAGTTTTGAATCTCCGGGAAGAAGATACTCATGAGATTTATCAACTTGTTCCGCGCTACCGTCGCACCTTCACCATTGAAATCGAGATGAGCGTTGCTTATCCGAAGAACTTCAAGGAGGATGTCGATGATATCGTTAATATCGCGAGGGATGTCGAGAGGCAGATCCTTGAAAATATGAAGAAGGGTGCGCACGAGCTCGCCCTCGCGGTCGCTGATCCATTTCTGAGCCAACTCTGGGGTTTGAGTCATGAGTTTGATCCCGCTACACCCTGCACTCTTTCGAACCCATTGTTCATCGAGACAGAGGGCAGTGAACCGGTTAGCCATGTGATGCAAGATAGGGATGATCTCTTGCGGACCAACACCTGGTTGACTCTTCATGGCCACCAAATCTTCGATAATCTCTGCAACCAACTCTTGCGCAACTCGGGCCTGTTCAGGCTGCTCCCTTGCGAGTGCATGGGGTAGCGCGTCTAGATAGCAAAACAGAAGGCGGTTCGGGCCACCCTTGGCATCTCGTGACTGATGTTTTCGTATAGAGAGCTCGAAAACACATCGGGATACGTTTTTGATATATGTTTTTGCTTCAGTGCCAAGCTCAGGGATATGGACAGCGTCGTAGATGCCTTCCAAAGTTCGAACAAAGACATCTTCAGCATTGCGGCCTTTGATGCCCTGTTCGTTGGATAGTTAATGGTAGCCTGTCAGTGGTAGAGATTAATTACTTACTTCGTAAACGATCGTCGATAGACAGTTCTCGAGATAATGATACGCGTGCTCACGATCAGGATTTGAAAGCTTTACCAGGCGTTGGGAAGCGAGAGTGGACACGGGCCCGAGGTCAATCTTCTCCCTCGAGCCCCCAAAGGAGATAGCCATTCTTGCGGATTCGGAATGATGATGATAGGTAAGTGCAGGTTCTTTGGTGAGTAAACGCCTGTTGCGTCCACCCAGTTTACCGAGGATGCGGATGGTCGTATGAGCAGCATGATGACTCGCGGGTTGAGGTTTGAGGTGGTTGAACAATGCTTCCATAAGCTCCCTCAACACCGTGCTCAGGGTGGGATCGAGGAAGTCTGGCGTCAAATTGTCGATGCACAGCTCGAGAGTGCGAAGGCCTTGTGATACAAGCTCGGGACTGCCGCGCAATGCCAACGCCAGTGGCTGCATGAGATAGGTGAGATGAGGAAGCAAATGAGTCAACCGGAGCGGGACGGTCAGACATAGCTCAACGATCATATCGCGAGCGATGCCCTCAGATGCAAGCAACTGGCGATTGAGGCTCTCCAGCATTTCTGGAAGTAAGGGCAGAACCTCCTTGTACAGCAACTCAAACCTGCCTCCTCCACCACCAATAGCCCTGAAGAGTGCACGTAGCAGATGGAAAAAATGAGTCGGCTTTGTCGCTTTGGCGGCAAGAGGGAAGCAGTCCATCAGGAGTTTAGCAAGGTGAGAAGCGAGGATAGGCTCATTGAGCGTTGGATACTGCGAGACAGCGGCAAACGCCATTTTGTACAACCTGATCGTAGCCGCAGCCGTCATATCATCTTGTTCTCCTAGAAGTGGCAAACGATCAACAAGATACTTCAGAACGATGGCGAGTAGGGTTGGCGACGTTTGCTCGCGAGCGAAGAGGAACTGGCAAATATTGAGGAGCAAGATTCGTGTCCGGGCACAATCAAAAAAGAAATCGATCTTGTGAGTCCACACCTCCTGGAAGACGTGGAGGTTGATTTCTAGGAGGGCATGTCCAAACCACTCAACCGCGTCGGAGTACTCATTGGTGCCCCGGGGATCTGGGCGAGGTTCGGGGTCAAGCAAAACCATGCACCGGATGCATCCCTCGAAAAGTCGAAATATGTAGGTGCCATCGATAATGGGCGCGTCACACTTTTTCAGCGATGCCAAGCATACGCGGAAGCCGTGAAGCAATGCCCTAAAGATGACGCGAGATTCTGACCTCTATGAGCAAACGCACACGAGACACAGATGGGAACACCTACCAGTGATGGTATCGTCTGGCTTATCAATAGCGTATGTCGCACCACCAACGGGTCGCGCTTTCTCTATCAGAAAAATATCCGGACCCGAGGGTGTGTCGGCCTTCTGGCGCTCAAGCAAACCTGAGACTTCCTCATGTACGATTGCTAGACCCTCGAGACGCTCTAAGCAGGACTCGAACATGATGGTGAGGAGCTTGGCCGCTCCTTGAGGTGTCTCTTTTGCCAGGATGGCATCAGTGAGGCCAAACATCATCTTCGCAAATAGGGTATGGAGATTATTCCCGAGCGCAGGATTATGGATGAGACAAGAGTAGGAATTCACTATATGGCTGAGCTGCGCTGGGGTAAGGTCGTTCCTCAGATGGTGGACTAGATCGGTGACCGAGCTATACACAGCAACACTTTTCGGAGTTCAGAACACGATGCCAGGAGCAGATTGTGATTCACTCACCGTAGCATCTCCTTGCTTGCAATACCAGTCCCAAGCAATACACGCTCATCGAAAAGTTTGTCAAGGTGATCAAATAGTACACGGCGATGGTTGGTGCTCATCAAGTGGCGGAAGACTACCATGAGTTCCTGATTAGAACGGAACGTTAAGTGGGATCACCAGAGCACACGCAGGTTACAAACCTTCCTGAGAGCGATGCCGTTGCTCGGACAGTCTTGAAGTAAGCGCAAAGCACTCAGAATCAGGGTTTCAGCATAGCCTTCAGGTTGTTCTCCAGAGAAACGCATGTTATACGCAAGATACGACAACATCTATATAACAGTTTGAATATATGTGCTAAACCCAGTAAATGCATACATGCCTTGATTTGAGAATGGATGAACTCGCTGTACGCTCCAGCATTCTTGAGCGTGGGGGACATCCCAGACCATATCCCACCCATTGCTTCCAAGTCGGTACGAGCCTTATGTTGCGCCGGCGATTCCAGTGCAAGCACCTCGGACGCATAAGGGATCGACGCCTGCATGGCTGGGGATACCAACTGGCGGTGGACCTGAGACATGATTACGATGACCATGCCCATTTCACCAAGGACTTTGAAGCTTCGGATGCTAGGTAACACGATTGTGGGGTCGAGAATCGCAGAATCTTCCGCTAGAACCTCCTCTACCAGCCCCTTCATGTTTTGAAATAATTGGAGAAAAATGGCAACGAATTCATTGAGGCTTTCTTCAGTAAGAATACGGTAGCCTCGGATGATGTCCACTAGCGCCTTGCATGCTGTTGTGCCGTTCTCCTCGTTGTCATAACGTATAACATGAAGCATGCAATTGAATATTGTCTGCGCATGAGGGCGAAGGCTCTCGCTGACGGGGAGTCGGTTCAGTATTTCCAGGAGCACACGACGAAATGCGTATTCTGGTGTGTCCTTTGAGAAAGCCGGTTCTCCAGAACGCAGTAACTCGGTGAGTGCAGGGACAAGGTATGGATATGTGCGTGCAGATTCTGTATCTCGTACGGTGTCGAGGATTTCTCGAATTTCGGAAGCAACAGTATGTTTTGTTCTGAGGTCTGCCCAAACGTTTAACAAGACGACGATGTGCCGGAAGAGCAACAGAACTGACCAATATTTGGGTCGGCTATCCGTGCGACGCGCTGTTCTAGGTCAGACGTCGTGGAAAGATGCTGGGCAGTCTCCATTGGAGCTGCACTTGACAGAGCCATAACAGCAAGGGAACGGGGGGGGGATTCAAGAGTGTATGGGGTTTGATGCTCGCCTTAATCGAGAGTTTGTGGTCATGTGATTATCCGCATAAGGCAATCCACCTTTGCGGAGAGGAAGAATCTCTATACCACTTCATTGCACTGGCTGGGTTTGTTTGCACACCCAATACCTCCCACCCTCCAGAAGAGACTAACTGGGAACTACAAACCAGAACGATGGATATTGACCAACTTTTCAAGGTGGGTCTTGTGTATAAATTTCCATTCATATCTCAACTTTCAATTAGGCCCCCAAGCTCCCAGCTGGAAGTCTAAAGCGCAAAATGCCCGACAACCCAACGCCTGACATGCTAAAGCGAATGAAGGTGGATGCGCCTAGCCCTGCAATCGCCAACACTGAAAAGGGAAAAGCGCGTGCAGTTACAGTTGAAGAGGCTGGGGAAGAGGATGAAGACATGAACTTTGCCCCCGGAGGGGATGCGGACTATTTCGCTGAAGAGGATGAAGAAGGTCGATTCTATGGCGGGGGATTGACCCAAGAGCAGAAGCAGATATTGAATATCTTTGACTCTGCAACGGGGGAGGGTTTACCTGAGGAGGTCAGTGCAACCCCCTTTCTATCGTTCTGCGCAGATCTTCATCGCTTGTTACAGCCTGAGGAACTGTCAGTAACTTCAATTCGACGCATACTACTCAAGTTTGAACGCGCCGTAAATAAGAACACAGACCAACGTTCAAAGTACCCAGACGACCCAACAAAGTGCGCACTAGACACCTTGCTATTTACTTTAGCCTTCATAAGCCGTTCTCCTTAGGTTCATCGACTCTGAGGCCGACTTAGACCTAGCAATCAAAGGCTTGCTTCCCTTAGCTCAATCCCCATCTCTGGCATACCCTGAATTAGCCAAGTCGGGAGCACTCGCTCTTCTGATTGGTCTTCTCACTCATGAAAATATGGACATCGTAATTGACGTCGTTGAGCTCATTCATGAGCTCACTGATGAAGATGCTGGCGCTGACGAAGAACAAGGAGAGACGGAAGAGACAGAAGAAGCCTTGAAAGCTCTCGTGAACAGCTTGGTATACATGCTTCTTTGTCAAATCCCAAATTAGTCGTTAACTCTTTCTTCAGGTGGAGAATTCAATTTTTGACTTGCTCACAGACAATTTGCAACGCGTAAATGAGTTGGAGGAGTCGGATAGGCAAGGCGTTTTCCATATACTCGGTGAGTACCATGGCCCCTTCCCATCTATACACCTGACAATCACCAAATAGGAATATTTGAGAACGTTATTGGTGTCAATCCGGAACTATCTACCATTCTTGTATCCAAGACAAGATTGCTGCCCTGGCTGCTAAACCGAATACAAGCTAAAACTCACGACGAAAACCGCAACTACGCCGCTGAACTTCTGTCAATCCTGCTACAAAATAACCCTGAGAATCGCCTACAGTTTGGTCAAAAGGACGGTGTGGAGACGGTGCTCAAAGTCTTATCAGTGTGTTTTTCTCCTGTCGATGCTTGTCACACTCTAACCCTTTGATAGCAATTCCGACGGCGAGACCCCGTGGACGCAGATGAATTAGAGTTCATGGAAAATCTTTTCGACGCTCTGTGCTCAGCTTTGGGTGAAGCGCCTATTAAGAAACTCTTCTTGGATTCTGAAGGACCTGATTTGATGGTTCTTATGATGAAGTTCGTGCCAACTTCACCCTTAGTATGACCTCATTGACGTGGCTACTGTAGAGAAAAGATTCAGTCGCGATCGCGTTCTATCAAGACTCTAGATTATGCTATGTCTGGTCCGCAAGGCTCCAACATTTGTACAGCTTTTGTTGAAGCTCTTGGTCTAAAAACTCTCTTCTCCGCTTTCATGGGCAAGGCACGTCATTCCGTACGCATACTCAAGGGTATCGTGTCACTTATCGGGTCACCTCAGGCACAGAAGAAGAAAACTGCGTCAGCCCCTCCCTCAGAAGACATGTCGCATATCCTTGGTATCATCTCATCCCTGCTCACCAACCTCCCTTCTGATACACCCGAACGAATCCGCCTGCTCGCAAAATTCGTGGAGAACAATTATGAGAAGGTTGATAAGCTGCTGGAGATTCGTGATTCCGCTTATACAAGGCTTAAGGTGACGGACAAGGAAATCGAAGCAGACAAGAAGGTCAATCTTTTTACTATGCCACGAATACCCACTGACTAGCTATCCTAAAGGAAATGCTAGATAACGGGGAAGAGGTCACTGATGAAGACCAAGACTTATGGTATCTCCGACGCCTGGATGGCGGACTCTTCACGCTACAAACTGTGGACTACATCTTGGGATGGATCATTATGGAAGATGACGGCGTAGGATTTAACAGAAATTTCTGGCACGCTCGTATCTGACCAAAGCCCCTAGATTCGAACACACGCTCTACAGATGCTGAACCGCAAAAATCAAAGTCTAAAAGACATCGTACAAACCCTCCGTATATACCATGATAATGTAGGCGAGCCAGAAGTGCAGGACGACGATGCGCCTTCACAAAGGCAGATCCTCAGCAGCCTCATCGAGGTTCTAGACTCATAGGCCTCGACCTTTTACTGTATAATCATAGCAACTGTATTTGCCTATGGGAATTAAGATGATAACGAGGCTAAAGAAGAAGACGTGATCATGCACAATGCACCCTTCGCTCGCTGAAGTTCTGCTTGAAACCGAAGCTCAGCCACGACCTTTTTATGCAACCGGACAAACAACGAATCTATCAAAGGTGCTTGCCCGATTACGGGTTGATACATATCTTGCGCCTTGTTAGAAATGGTCTGAAAAACAAAATGAAGTCTGAACACACCAATAACAACACGAGCCACGTCGCAAACCAATTCGCCAAATCGCGGATCAGCGATGTGTTTGAGGAGAAGCCTGAGAATGGGCTCGAGCAGAACATCGTCACGCCCTGCCAGCGCTATCTTGAGGCCGTCGCGATGTATGAGCTCTTGTATTAGAGAGAAGGTGGTTGTCGGAGGCACATTCTGACCAACGAGTCAGGAGAACGAATGGATGTTGCGGAACAAATACCAACCTTCCGCAAAACAGCATCCAGAGCTGCAGAGTACTTGAAAGCTTTGAGCAGTCGATCGTAGTCCTTTAGCCGTTTTCTTCTCCCTCGCTCCAGCATCATTTCATTCGGATCGCCCAAGGGCCTAACCTCGCCCCTATTCTTCACACGCCCCTGCCCAACGCCAACTAATTGTTCGCTGAAGAGATCCCCAGATCCTAACAAACCTGCTTGCGCCTCGGAACTTTTAGCTTGCCGCCGACGCACTGAAAGCGTGCCGTCGGACATCCCACCCACGATGTGAGTTTCGTCTGGCTAGAAAAAAAGACACTTTAGGATTAAGCAGAGATGATAGTGGCAAAACTCATACCGAAATCGCCAAGCATAAGATGGGTGCAGGGTACCGCATAGTATGCACAACCTTGTACGTGCTTACATCGTACACTTTGACCATGTGGTCTAACCCGCCGGTTAGTAGACGACTAGCGTCAGCGTTAAAAGCCAAGGCAGTGACAGTCTTCTGGTGATTGGAAATGGCCCTTAAACATCGTCCACCCGCAACAATGTCCCAAACACGGATTATAGGACCTGCAGAAGAAACTACAGCCGTTCCGGATGGAAACATTAGGACCTGCTCCACAGGTGTGCTAGCGGGTGAATTTCCACCCATCACCATTTCACATTCGCCCGTTCTCGTATCAAATAATCTGACTGTCGCGTCGTAGGAGCCAGTGAGGACGATGTTTGGATTAGAGGTCGAGAATTGCCCCGCACGAACATAGTCCGTATGGTCGAGGAAAGTACATATCGACGTCTGAGAGGGGACATCCCAGATTTTGGCGGTGGTATCATCGGAACATGTTAGAATTTGTGTCGGATCCAAAGTGGAGAATTTGGAAACATGCACAGGTTGTTTGTGAGAATCCAATGTACGGAGGATTGCTCTCGAATTGATGTCAAAGACCTGGCATGCTTTAGCCTTCAATGACGGCCTAAACCAACAAACGCACCTGAACTAAACCGCTATCATCCCCAGCCACGACTAATTTCCCATCTCCACGTATGTTTCCGCTCCTAGCAACATCCTTGAATCGAGATATTGTTTTTGTGATTTTTTGGGTCCTAGGAGCATAAATTTGGACCCTCGTTGCGGCCGTTACTGCATAGCGGTGCGGTTTTGCATTGGAGAAATGGACCGAAGTTATGGGAGCATATTCCTTGATGAATACTGGGTGTTTATACTGGCGCCAATGTCTCGACTCTGGAGTATGTTTCGAGGATGACGGTCGAGGATGCGATTTGACGGTTGTTGGTAAAAAATCCATTGATCGCTCACTCCGCTTCCGTGGGACTGAATACAGATTCAGATTCACCCGCCAAGACCAGGGGAAGATCACGTGCCCGATAAGATCATCGCAAGATTTTTAAAAAAGAGTTCGCTAGTCCTCTGCTCTCCAAAGCTCTGCATCTCCACGTTATCCTCCACCATGTTGCTCTATCAGGATGTCCTCACAGGCGATGAGATGTTCTCTGACGCCTTCCCCATGTAGGCGCCGAATGCCAGTCATCAGGGTCCTTATATTGACGTTGCAATTAGTAAAACAGTTGACGACATCGTTTTTGAAGTGGATTGCCAGCTGATTACTGTTAAAGCCGGTGCTGATATTGACATCGGTGAGCAATGGACTTCTGAAATACTTTGAAGAAGCTTATATTATCTGAAGGTGCGAACCCTTCTGCGGAGGAGCAAGAAGAAGCATTGGAAGATGGGGCCACTCAGGTCAACAATGTCGCCTATTCGTTCCGTTTGCAACAGACGCAATTTGATAAGAAGAGCTTCCTCCCTTACCTCAAGGTCCAAATATTTGCTCTTTCCTGAGTCCTGCTGATCGCCTGTCACAGGGCTACATGAAGGCGATCAAGACTAAGCTCCAAGAGAGCAACCCCGACCGCGTTGAAGCTTTCGAAAAAGGTGCCCAGAACTACGCCAAGAAAATTGTTGCCAACTTCAAAGACTTTGAATTTGTACGCTCTTTCATCTTCCGTCAGCCAACGCCTGGCTAATCCGATAAACAGTACACTGGGGAATCAATGAATCCAGATGGAATGGTTGCCCTGCTCAACTACCGCGTAAGTCTTTCACATGGACACCTGAAGATAGAGACGACTGACCGTTGCCCTTCGTGGTACTCGCGAGCAGGAGGATGGCATTACACGTAAGTTCTCCCGTTGCTGTCTACGGTCCGGCGTTCAAATCTGTTGCAGCGTATTTCACTTTCTGGAAGGATGGGCTGAAGGAAGTCAAACTCTAATAGTGCGGTTAGGCGCATATGGCTGATTTACACCTTTTTATTTTCTTCGTTGTACTTGTGTATATGAATTGAAGATGCCAGGGGATGTTTGTTCAGGCAAAGATATATCAAATAGATAGATATACCTAGCACGTCATGTGATCCGCATTATGCGACGCGTCCGGGTAAGGTTGATGCTGATTTATGACTTCACTATCTACCAGCCTTGAGTCTCTCGTCGGTCTTCTGGTGCCTGCGTCGCGGAACAATCAACATCTGCAACAAGAGCTGCTTTCACAGTGTCAGGATATTCTGGGCAGGTTGGAAGATCTTTCGTTGTCTCCTGCGTCCCCCTGACCACTTCCCCAGTCACATTGGCCGTGGTCGCGACAACGACTTGAGTCAGCTCGTTGACATCGTCAAGAAACATTGTGAGTACTGCCCTAGAACTAGTGGTTTTCCTAACACGTTCCAGTGCTGCAGACATCATCGAATGCGGGATCCGATGCATTGAGGTTCACAAACCTCGTCTCGCGTCTACTTGATCAGGTAAATGCTCGGTATCACCCCTATGTTTCTCTTGTTGACGCAAACGTTCAGCCTCTCCTAGCCAAGAAGCGAGAGTCCATCGCTTTTCTATATTCACTTGCGTCTGCGGCATCACCCCCAACCCTTATTCCCGTTTCCCTCCCTTCTCTGGCACCGCCACCGTCGAGGGACAACGCAACATCACCAGTTAGCCCTACCACTCCTCGTTCCCTTACGCAACAGCTACCATCGAAAGCACAACTATTGCGGGAGTACCGTAAATCCCGCGGTTATACCCATATCTCGGAAAGGCTACTTTTGCGTGATGCGTTGTATTTACTTCAGGGGATTTCTGGGAAATATGTCAAAATATCTACCTCGGAGGAAGATGATAATCGCGTTGTTTTCTTGGAAGATTCAGTAAGTGGGCAATGCAATGGGTTCCGAGGTTCTGGTGCTTACATGCTCAGAAAAATGTGATCCCTGCGCCAACTAAGGTTCTCATCCATCGATTGGCGGAATTGGGGTACCTATACAACCGTGTGGAAACGTTTGTGCGCCAACGGGAGTCTGCCTCTGAAGTGGGCATGATCGAACAGAGCCTTTGCCATTACTTGCAGGCACAGTTGACGGAGTACTACCGCCTTATAGCCATCCTCGAGACTCAGATGTCCCAGAATGATGATCCCCAGGTTGCGGTCGACGAGGCCAAAAACAACACTGGTTTATCTCTTCGTCGGTTGGATGTATGGATAAATGAGTGGCGGATGAGGATGCGAATGATGAGTGTCTGTGTCGAGGGAGCGAAAAGTACGTGCATCTTGTTTGTGAGGGTTCATCGCTAAGTTTCCTCTAGAGGCACAAGGAGGAGCCCTCGTTAATCTAATACACAGCTATACCGACAATGGTGATCCGTTTATACGAACTTTTACTGACCAGCTGCTGGAAGAGGTGCGAGTGTTCCGGACTGCAATCTGCACGACAGACTCAATTACTGGACCAGGTCTCCCGACCTTTCTTTTCCACGCTACATAAATGGCTGTTCTCTGGGGAGCTTTATGATCCCTTTGCTGAGTTCTTCGTTGCCGTAGATTCAGAGTTGGGACATGTTGCGTCTGGTCATCCGTCCTCTGGAGTGACCGATCATCTATCAGGTGATAATGGGCTCGACCGCTTCTCCACGGAAGGTGAGGAGTATTCTGGTACCAAGGAGGATGGCCTTAAACTATGGGAGACGAAGTACCGCTTCCGACAAGAAATGCTGCCTCTCTTTGTCGGTGATGCATTCGGGAAGAAGGTAAAAGTCACTCAAGCATATGTTATCGCATTTCTCATAGTCCGGTAACAGATATTCTCAACGGGGAAGAGTCTGAATTTCATTCGTTACAGTTGCCATGATAGTGACTGGGTAATAACCCGAGAAAAGATGAGCAACTCGAAAGGTCGTAAGTTGAATCTCCCGGTTGACGTTGTCGCTTTACTGACTTTGGGGCAGAGTTGCAGTACAACGATATTGCAGGACTCGAGAGATCCATCGACACTGCATACAAGATCGCAAGTAAAAGGCTGTTTGAGGTGTTCATTGACAAATTCAAGCTACTGGATCATCTCAACGCGCTCAGGAATTATCTGATGCTAGGGCGTGGGGACTTCGCTGATCAACTAATGGAAACCCTTGAGTATGTCCACTCCGTCTCCTGCTCAGATTGTCTACTGACGCTGCCGAAGACCGAGTTTAGCGCGGCCAGCCAATACCCTTTACCGGCATAACCTTACGGCGACATTGGAGTCCGCTATTCGATCTTCAAGTGCACAACACGACCCCATGGATGTGCTGCGGCGCTTGGACGCTCGCATGCTGGAATACTCCCATGGCGAGATTGGATGGGACGTGTTCACTCTTGAATACAAAGTGGATTCGCCCATTGATACGGTACTCGACTCTGAATCAATGGAGAAGTACTTGAAGTTGTTCAGGTATCTGTGGCAACTGAAGCGAGTCGAACTTACGCTGGATAAAAGCTGGATGCGCGTGACGAGTGGAGTTCGTTCATTCTTAAAGGTGCCTGGTAAGTCAGTCTGTCTGATGTGAGATTGTCTATGGACTCACGCGCCATTCAGACTTGAATCCCGAGTGGCATCGGATACGCTTGACAACAGCAGAAATGATCCACTTCGTGCGTCAATTGCAAGCGTATTGCCGACTCGAAGTCATAGAATGTTCGTGGATCAACCTGATCGAGTTCCTCGACAAGAAAGAAGGCGACCTAGACGCCTTAATCGAGGCCCACCGTATCTATCTCGACCGGATGGTTAAAAAGATTTTCCTCTTGAGTCCGAAAATCGGGAAAGAGGTATTCAACTTTTGTTATATTTTATGTTTGCTATAATTCAATACGCCTTTCCAGGAAAACATCCTCAATCAGGTCCGGGAAGTGTTTGGAATTATCCTCCAATTTCGGACAGCCACAGTGTGTTCACCTTGTTCCTTCCCGACCCTCAAGTCACAGTTTTGATAGATAAGCCGGCTAACGGGGTGCCTTCTGATGACAGGATCATTTTTACAATTATTGTTTGTCGGAGTCTTCGCGAAGGGACCAGGAACTTGATGAAGAACGCGTAAGATACATTTCCCTTGATTCAATATCTTGTATACAAAGCATTTATGTGGGTCTCTCTTTGGCCAGGGTGTGCATACGACTACGATACCCCAGACGTTGTCGACTGATTCGTTACAAGAGATTCTTGAGCGGCTCAAGGAGTATCAGACCACATTTACTGAACGTGTACAGTCGATTGTTGCGCACTTACAAGTGCATCCGGACCTCGATTGTCGTTTCTTGGGTATTCGGCTTTCATTTTCCGATTATTACAGGGCAAAGAGGGAACCGCAGACCCAGAAGCCTTGAAATTCTTTTGACCCTCCACGTTTTTGTATACTGTATAGTAGAATGCTGACATATGCTTCATCGGAGTACTCAGTGGAGAGTCAAATAAACAAATAACGGAACAAAAACGAGCTAAGGTACATTTTGAATGCAAATGGTATCAAACTACGTCCTATAAGCCCTCAGAGCTCCTCATGTGTCACCTCAGTCTCGGCAGCAGCCGGTGCACTAACGGGAGTCTGGGCATCATGCGGGCTATCAGCCTTAGGAGTCTCAGCAGCCTTCTCAGCGGGCTCGGGAAGTTCGAGAAAGTTCTTGGCGTGCTCCTCAACGAAGGCAACCAAGCTCTCCAAAGAGCGGTCACCTTCATAGTCAATGAAGTCACGAGAACCAGCAGGCTTGAACTTGATGGTGGGGAAACCTTGGATACGGAAGGGAACGCTGACCGGGAGATCGTTCTCGGTTGCCTCGAATTTGGCACTGTGTGAAACTTATGAGAAGGCGAGCCAAGACTGCTGAGAACGAACACTTACATGGTGATCTTGTCCTTAATGGGTGCATACTTGTCGCCAAGGCTGTCCCAAGTGGGCTTCAGACGTTTGCAGTGACCACACCAAGTAGCATAGAATTCGATAAAGACATCCTTGGAGTCATCGAAGACAACGTCCTCGAAGGTCTTGCCAACAACGGTGTAGACACTCTCGTCCTGGGACTCAGGGATAGGCTCGCTCTTGAGCGAAGGCTCGAGTTTGCCAGCGAGATATTGTTCGATCCACTCAGATGCCAGTTCGGGGGTAACGTCTTTGCTCTGGTCGAGGGGGTACTTGAGCTGTTTGCTGAGGTCCTGAATAACGAAGGAAGGCCATTTGGTCTCGACGAGGTTAAGAGCACGACCGTGGTCACCGAACTTGACGGCATCGATCCAAACGAAGTTCATCTTGGGCTTGAACTTCTTGGCAATGGGGCGGAGAGCCTCAATATGCTTGTCCTTGTCCTCAGAAGTGGGATCAAGGAAGAGGTAGGCGAGAGGCTTGTTACTGTTGGCGTAGACAGCATAGTTCTCACCGTTAACCTCGTCAATGATGGGGATAGCAAGTTCCTTGACCCAACCAGAGATATCCTCAACCTTGAGATCAGAGACAGGGTAGGGATATTCGGTGCGGGGCTCATCGAAGTTGCGGTAAACAACGAGAGCAGGGGGCTTAACACCTGCAGCGGCAGCAGCATCCTTGTCGGTCGAGAGACCGAATAGGAAGTCATCACGGTGCTTCTCAGCAGCGGCGCTGAAGATGGGAGCAGGTTCGGAGGTGGGGGAAGGTAGGTAGGCAACGACGACAACCTTGTCAGATTTTTGGAATTCCTCGTGATTCTCCGAGGTGACCTCAGAGACAGCGGGAAGGGATTGTCTACGTCGGGGTGGTGAGGGCAATTTCAACCACGAGAAGCGAAACAACCTACTTGACCATATAGCTGATAATTCCGTCGGCTTTGCGAGGGCCATTGTAGTCAGTGGGCGTACCGTTCCTGTACACCTTGAGCGTTCTAGGGGAGGGGTTAGGTAGCTGCGGGTCCAACATAGTGAACTAAACCTACGGGTAGCCTTGCACACCCTTAGTCTGGCAGAGCTCGCCCTCCTCGACACAGTCGACCTTGGCAAGCTTGATGTTTTTCTCCTTCAAGGCTGTAGCGGCCTCCTCATAGTGGGGGGCCAATGCCTTGCAGTGACCGCACCTACAAGTCATCAGACTACATACCCAGCAGCAAATGACACGTCGATACTGACCATGGCGCGAAGAACTCAACAAGCATGAGAGGCTCCGCCGCGACGGACTCCTCGAAGTTTTTGGCCGTCAGGCTGATGACATCTGAGTCTGCGTCAGCAAAGACGAGAGAGGCCAAGGCAAGGATGGAGGCGGAGGCGGTGAGGGAGCAGAAACGCATGGCGGCGGAAGGTAACGAGGAAGTTGGACTTTGGGTGACTTATAAACGAGCCAAGTTACTGACGTGTCAATTGATCACAAATGGTATTGATCGGTATTTCCCCGGACACCCTCGTGTTCTCCCTCGGCTCTAAACAGGCGCATCTCCTCATTCGGATATCTCTTCGGGCCCATGTTCTCTTGCTATACTAAATCCGCCCTTTGAATTACGCTAAGTATGTATATTCTTTAGAACGCCGAAGTATTGCCTACGTGGCTGCACCCTGGCTTTTGTTGTCAAGTCACCAGTCCATTTCTCGTTGTTCAGTACCGAATATGTAACATCAGTCATGTATCTACAGAGACTGTAAATCAAAATCACTGCCTTTTGAGCGCCCACTGTTGTACTTTTTTGGTGTCTTTATAAACTCTCGGGGTGGTGGGAAATCAGTGACTGGGAAAGTATGTGCACCTGAGCTCGGAGGGGGGGAAGGGACTTTCCAAAAATACGACATCAGTATTGATTTACAAGGTTCGTCGAGGAATCTCGCTTACTTTTGCGGCCGGGTGCAGAGGGACCGTTTCGTTGCGGGAGCGGGGCTGCCGCTGTGGGGGTTACACGCCTCGCGGGGGGAGGGGCCAGAGGGGAGCCACTCGAGGGATTTAGTATACTTGGCGGGGCAGGCGGTGTGACAGTAGCAGCTCCGGGAGGTGTTAGTGGTGTTGATCTTGAAGGTGGGGGCGGAGGGGCACGCGAGGGCGACTCGGGGGAGCTGGAACGACGAGATATTGGTGACGCTGCTTCGGACAATTCTCGAACCCTGGAAGGTGGCGCGGGGGGTCCATCCAATGGCTTACGTGCGGGTGGTGGGGGTGGAACAGCTCTAGAAGGAGTAGATGATGCGATGCTTGATGGACGAGGGGGTGGTGGCGGCGCTGGTCGCCCAGGCACGGCGGGAGCAAGTCGTCCTGGCGAATGTGCAGACTGGCTACTGGCAAGAGGAATTCCTGGAGCTGGACGGGGGATAGGAGACGCCCTGACTGGTGACTCAGCCTTTGGGGATTCACTTCTTGGCGGCAACGATGGCCGAGCTGGCGTTGTCGGGGGGCTCGAATTACGCACTGGAGGAGCACGACGAGGGGGAGCCGGGGCACTTGTGGGAGGGGCTGGCGCAGATCTAGGAGGTGGGGGGGGAACAGCACGACCAGGTAAACTTGGTGGAGCACGAGAAGGAAGGCTAGGCGATTCCGCAGGCTCTTCCGGTTCCGCAGGTACACTTCTCGGAGGAGGTACAGGTCGTGATAGCGTTGAAGCGGGACGTGGGGGCGCAGGAGGTGGCACTGCTCTCGCTGGAGCGGGAGGGGGAACGGGTCTGGCAGGAGCAGGTGGAGGCGGGGTTGGTGTAGGTACAGCTCGGGCAGGCGTTGGCGGAGGAACAGCCCTTCCTAGGGTTGGAGGTGGAACAGCTCGAGCTGGGGCAGGAGGAATCGCCCGAGCTGGTTTCGACACAGATGCAGATGATGCATCATCTTCACCTTCAGCCTGTAATTTATTCACCTTGGGTATTGCAGGCGGTTTTCCCAGTGTCGGTGGTTTCGCTGATTGTCCGTTATCAACTAGTCCGATAGGATATGTTGTATTGCACACACCTTGAGTGTTTTGGCCGGCGGGTTTGAGTTTAGGCATGCCCCCTGCGAAAAGTGCACCAAGCTGAGGGGGTCCACCCAGTGGTACGCCACCACCTGCGCCTGCACCACCGCCGACGGTTGGTGCAGCAGCAATGCTAGGTCCTTTCGCACCGCCACCCTTGCCAGTGTCTAGCACAGGAGCACTGCGATCATTGGTGACGGTCTTCTTGAGGGCTTTTCCTGCTTGTATCTGCTTCAATAGTTCTGCAGAAGCCATCTGGAGGGGATAGCTGGGACAGTGCGAAGAGTGTGTGCTTGTGGTTTGACCAGAACTGACGTCGCCTGTGGATGTCCTTCCAACCACGTGAAACCAATGATCCCAACACAGCCCAATGCCACTTCCACCTCTCAGATGACTCACCGATTTTCAAAATTCTAACACCACGTCCTAAGCCAGAGCCTAAGCAACATACTGGAGCTCTCAAAACTGAAAACAGCAGATATCGGTATCGTTGAGCATAAGATACAGAGCAGACTATTATTATAATCTCGCATGGTAGGATATATTACAAGCAAGTCATGGCATCCTTAGCCAAAAGAACTTCGGGGTGACTACCAGAATCAATAAGGTTTACGACGGTTCTTTTTCAACTCCTGTTCGAGTTGTTTGGCCTTACGGTGACCAATCTCGACGGGACGGATGGCTGTGTTATCCGCTTTCTTAAGCTTTACAGGTCGATTGCCAACGTATTTGCCTAGACATACAAAGTCAGTTTGAAAGCTCACGCAACAGGACGTAACAGTCTCACCATCCATCTCCTTCCAGGCTCTTAAGAAATCTTCAGGATCAGAAAATGCAACAAATCCATACTTAGCCTGCGATGGACATGAGCAAATACTGAGAGGAAACATGGGTAATAAGTAGCACACCTTTCCACTAAGGCGATCGCGGATAACACGGGCTTTCTGGAAAGAAGGATACTTGTTGAATGCGTTGGCCAGCACATCGTCAGAGACATCGTTGCTAAGATCACCAACGAACAGACGGAACCATGCTGCAAAGGATTGATAAGTTGTCCCAATTTCTGTTCGTAGAAGACAGGGACGTACAAGGACTCCATTCAAGAAGTGTCTGGTCCTCCCAAACTTTGCCACCACCTTTACGCAAAACCGTCAGTCGCTTCCCCCCCTTTGCCAGTTTTCCGCCAGCCCCTCCCCGCTTGTCAATTGCTGCCCCAGGGACGTACACGCTCTGCTGAGCTACGATACCAACATCGTATTCGTACGCATTTGCAGGAACAGGCGCGGGTTGAGAAGACGTGGAAGCGGCGCCGGGAAGCGGGAAGGACGACGCTGGCGTTTGATAAGCCTTGTAGTAGGAATTCGCATCATAACTTGGTTGCTGGCCGTATGCATAAGAGTTGTAGGACTGGTTGGAATAAGGGTCCATGGATATCGAGTTTTTGTGATGTCAAAAAACTGGATATACGTACGCGGCAGCGGCGAGGACGTCGAAGATGATGGTGGATGAGAACAAACTTGTTAGGAGCACTGCACGCCGAGTCTGCACGCCTTTCCAAGGGTTCCCTGAGAATATTACATAATTTTCCCAATTTGGTCGAGCCCTTCCAAGCACCACACAACTTTATCGCCCCTCGTCGTCGCCGCCAACACCGCCCACCCTCCCCCCAAGGTATGTCAGACCGTCACTCCGTGCCGAGAAGCCAAGAATATGTTCAATAAGTGCGGATGTCTTCAATTTGGACGAAATTTCCGCGTGTTTTGGATGGATGGCACTGCTTGGTTTGCGATGATCTTCGGAATGTTCGCTGACCTGCTCTTGTATCATAGATGCCATTCGTCAAAAAGGTCAAGTCCGACGCTTATTTCTCGCGTTTCCAGGTCAAGTATCGCCGCAGGAGGGAGGGAAAGACTGATTGTGAGTCTGCATGGCATTCCTCCCAGTCATCGCACTCTAACAATTCTGAAGACTATGCCAGGAAGCGCCTCGTAACACAGGCGAAGAACAAATAGTATGTGTCGGACCATTCGGCGAAGAGGAAATTCAGTTGACGTCGTGACCCAGCAATGCCCCCAAGTACCGCCTCGTTGTCCGCTTCACCAACAAGGACATCATTGTTCAAATCGTCTACGCCCGCCTCCAGGGTGACTTCATCCTTACCGCTGCGCGCTCTGCAGAACTCCCCAGATATGGTATTAAACATGGTTTGACCAACTGGGCTGCTGGTGAGGCCTTTATTCTCCATATTTTGTGAATGTAAAGCTAATTATGGAAAAGCCTACGCCACTGGTCTCCTTGCCGCCCGCCGTGCCCTCACTAAGCTTGGTCTCGCCGACCAATACGAGGGTGTTACCTCTCCTGATGGTACCCTCGCCCTCACCGAGCCCATTAACGAGGAGGGCGCTCCCCGCCCTTTCAAGGCCTTCCTTGACGTTGGCTTAAAGCGTACTTCGACAGGCTCTCGTGTCTTCGGTGCCCTCAAAGGTGCAAGTGACGGTGGTATCTACATTCCCCACAACGAGAAGCGCTTCCCCGGCTACGATCCAGAAACCAAGCAGCTCGATGCTGAGGTTCTCAAGAAGTACATTTTCGGTGGTCACGTTGCTGAATACATGGAGAGCTTAGAGGAGGAAGATGACGAGAGGTCTGTGATTTGACATTTGTCTGTAACCCGCAATTCTGACTTTGGGTACAACAGATTCAAGAAGCAATTCTCAAGATACCTTGCTGATGGCATTGGTTCGGATGATATCGAAGAGATCTATTCGAATGCTCATGCTGCCATCCGTGAGGATCCTGAATTCAAGCCCACCGAAAAGACCAAGGACTGGAAGGCGGAGTCCCTGAAGTACAAGGTCAAGAAGCTCACTCTCGAAGAGCGCAAGGCTCGCATCGCCGAGAAAATCGAGAAGTTCAAGGCTGGTGGCTTCGACGAGGAGGAGAATGCCGAGGACGACGACTAGGTGCACTGATTTCGCGATCCTTTGCTTTCACTTCAAAATGTCATTAGCATGTCGTCATATGCTTATGGGATCTATGATCATGCTTTTCGTTTCATGCTGTCGATGCACAAGATCGATTGAACGTCAGAGGAAGATCGATCATAGGAATATATTCTCTATCAGGCGCTAGCAGCGGCCTGCCTAATGGCATTTTTTACCAGATAGTCGACCCAGTCAAGGAATTTTGTCTGCCCATCATCCCTGGGTGGATACTGGTAGGCTTGTCCTTGCTTGCCTGGTGGATGTCCTAAGAAATAGGCAGTGCAGTTGATCGTGTAACTGAGTCCATATGCCACACGGAAATTGCTGCACCTTCATCAGTTGCTGGTTTTCCATGCACGAAAAGATCATACACATACAGGACGCAACCCTCCCAGCGGCCAACACAGTGATTCAGGTCAATGAACCACGTCCCTTCGATATTCTCGGTAAGGCCCTTTCCGAGATCGCGAATGCGATTCAGGAGGCACTGTTCGACTTCATCCATGAGAAGTTGGCAAAGTTGTGGGATAGACGAAACCGTCAGTGTCGATTGCGAAAGATGTGCGACCAGCGTTGACGGAGAAACAAAGGTGAACCGGATCGTGTGTCTAGTTCGTATGTCAGTCAATTAGTTTCGAGTAGATAAACAGACGAGATGGAAACAGACCTTTCAAAAATTCGTAACACGATTTCTCCACCTACTGTCAGGTTCGCTCTTGAGTCCAGGAGTTTGATCAATTCTTTTCCCGTTTCACCGACGGTGTTCATAACTAGAGTGGTAGGTATCCCAGCTTTTTGTAGAGCTCGTACTACTTGCGTTATCTCGTCCTGGATGCGTTCCAGGAAAACCTGGTATTGCAGTAGATCAATGACTGGTTGAAGGACAGGGTAGGTGGAAGTTGGCTGCTTATTGGTCAAGGTGGGCGGTTGCGGGACGGCTGCGGTTGACGTCGAGGAGCCAAGACGATCCTCTTTTAGTAGAGCATGTCGTCGCAGAAGAAGTATGTGGAAACCATGATATATGAGGTCGCACATCTCGTTTCGGCCTACATCACGCGAATCGTCGGTTGAGGCATTCGTGCTGTCTATCTATGGTAGGGAATGAGGATGTGATAGTTGAGTGTGACAATACAAATTGACATACAAGCTCAATCTGTAGCTCAAGGCCCTGAGCAGCACCAATCACTATCAACCGTTCCGAGACTTTTGCGGAGGCCGTAGGAAGGCTTCCAGCTTCCTGGACTAGGATAGAGAAGATCTCTTGTTCAACTACTTCGCGTTGGGCCACCCGTAGAGCTCCATCCAAAGTCGTTTCGTCTTCAAAAGGGACAGCATTCCCTGTCGTCCGGGTCATACCTGTCTGGTCTTTTGTAATGATGCTGACGCGTAGGCGATTCTTTCGACGATGAGGGAAGATCATATCATGAGAGGACCCAGAGTAGCTGGGCAATCGACCAATTGCACGGCGTCGAAATTGCGTAGGTGCTGGACTAACATCAGCCCGATTTTAGGGTAGATGATGCTGTATACTGACATTCTTCCAAGCCAAACGATACAAGGAAGTCCTTGGAGGTTTTGTCAGCACCTTTTCCAGTTGCTGAACCCGGTGGAAGTGGAGCAGGAACCAGGCCCCAATTATTGCGACGAATTTTCAACGCGTCAACCCAATACTTTTCTCCGGCAAGTCGAGTGCGTTCCATACTCTCAGCGGATGCCTTGAAGAGACCAGCCGCATGTCTTAGGGCCTCATCCTTGCCACCAATAGTCAGTTGGGCGTTAAAGGCTTGGACTGACGTTATGGGAGGTGGCTTTGTGACAAGCGTGGCGGAAAAGTTAACATTCGGAATAGGTACAGTTGTTGGCTGAAGTTGGGACGTCAGCTGAGATTGTGTTTGTGACGTCTGAGATTGAGTTGAAGATTGTCCTTGCGATAGGGCTTGAGATTCAGAGTTTGGAGTGGCTAGTAGTGCCGCCAGGACCTGCTGCGCATGGGTCATTTCACCAAGGGAGACTCTGTGCATCATTAGTACGGTGGTTGAATACCACGGATTTCACTCACGCAAGGTTTCTGAGAATTTCATCCCTCATGTCACGAAGGTCTTCATATGTCATTACTTTTGGTTCGTCTTCATCCTCGCCCTCTTCTTCATGCTCCTTGGTGGGTTCCTCGGCATTTGAAGGTCCTGCTTGAGGATCGTCCGAGATGAAGGTATCCCCTGATATCTTGTCAAAGAAGTCTAAACCACGTTCGAGAAATATTCTTCGCAGGTTTGCGCCCAGACGTGCGGAGGGGTTCTCCTTCCTGTTCAGTTTCAACGGACTGCTTGAAACAGGAGGGCGTCCCGAAATGAGCAGACCTTACGTTTCGTAGATGTACTCGCCCTCTGGGGTGATGTCCTGGACGACTGGGATAGGATTTCCGTGGTCATCTTTGTAAGGGCGTTCTAATGACAGCCTGAGTTGCTTCCAAGTAGGCCCAGAATTTGTATCCATGCGGGGTGGCAGAGACAGGTCCCTTTGTTGATAGTGGACATGAATCTTATTTGTTCCGGATCACCGGAACGTTGCACCTGTCAGACCGCACTTGGTCAACTGGTCACTCCACTGTCCAGCCGAGTCAACGCTTAAGTAACGCCCCCTGCATCTTATCGCCTTGAGTTTCCTCTGCTCTCGTTTCCCTCCGTCTATGCTGACGGCAAAACCATCGGATCACTCCAGCTCCCAACCTACTCTTGCGAAGCGCAAGAAACTGGATGATGATACTGCGCAATCGTCCAAAAAACAACGAACGAGAGTGAGGTAGGAAAATGTCTCTCCGCGAACTACCTGCGTCTGAAGAGCCCAAGTTTCTCTTGTGGGGAGTGCCACCGTCGAAAACAAAAGGTGTGCTTACAGTGAGCGCGTCGAATTTGAAGACTAATCATACCACAGTGCGATCGTCAAACGCCTTGCTCTCATGTCAGTCTCACCGTTGTTCCCCTGGGTATGCAGACTCAACGTCCCTAGTGTATTGCCCGCAGAGTCCCAGAGCTCTGTAAAGCGTATACTCCGGGAAAGGCCGACCACGACCTCAATGCGCGCATTGCTAGACTAGAACAAATCATCGAAGCTGCTCTACCCCAGTATTGGTCAGCTAATGCTACCCACTCTGGCGGCAACCCAACCTTGCACCGTCCCCGCTCTCCCTCAGTAGCGGAAGACGATAACCGCTCACAACCAGACGAACAAGACCCTAGTGGGGGAACCTTCCAGAGCGGTAAATGGTACGGTAACAGCGCATCTGGCAGCGTGGCCCCAGCGTCTGTCCTCGAGCAGGTATTGTACGCCCTCTTCGGGATTGACATATGTCTGATATAATCAGCTTCAACATGTGCCCAGTTTGGCGGACTCTAATGGTGTAGTCCCCGGTGGCGGTGATTCTCATGCTTTGAATGGACACTCGGCGTCAGCGTCAAAGACACAGTTGGCGGCTATTGAGGAGGATCTCGAGCCTTCAGCTGCTGACAACCTCAAGTCTTTGGTACAAGAATGTGGTGTTTCACCACACAAGATTTCCGAACTGCTGCAAGAACTTCCTCCACAACGAGTCTCAGATGTTCTCATAAATTATTATTTTACATCAATGTGCGTGGTAGATGGCGTTTGGTATGGACTTCATCCTGAATCTGTCTATCAGCAATTGGACCCGATATCCTGTGTCAGAGAAAGACTTCCGTGCCGCATATGCCTCAATTTGTGCGCATGGCCGTGACGGGATTGGTGCTACCAATCCTCATGATGTTCGCTTTTTACCTCTCCTTTTTGTCGTACTTGCCATTTCGGTCCGCCTTGCTCCTGAGCAGATCGGCGGTGACGCACGAAGTCGACGAATTACATCGCTCCGATACTATTGGTCCTGTGAGTTCACCTCCATTCATGCATTGGCTATGCTCAGCCCGGAAATCCTAGCTCGTCGTTCTTTGCTGATAGCGGCTGCAATCCAGCCCGATTCCTTAGACATTGTGCTCGCTAGATTACTAGTAAGTCATATCTTTCTTGGTCTTTTCAACACTGACTTAATCCTTCCCAGAGCGCCCGATTTCTCACCTTTGATCGTCGCATAACGGAGTGCTGGAGCCAGCTTGGTGCTGCCGTTAGAACAGCTCAAGCACTGGGCCTGCATAGAGATGGGTCGACTATGGTGAGCATTATCACCTAGTTTGTCTGCACTGGACCTCACTCTACATAGGGTATGGAGCCATCTCGCGTCGAATATCGACGGCGAATCTGGTAACCATCCTCTGCAATCGTTATTCTGGCCCTTGCTCACCTCTTGCCACTGCAGGTCATATTTATATCATGCGGACCGCTCGTATGCTCTCGTGCTGGGCAGACCTAATTCAATCCAAGATGACTATACTTCAACCAAGGTGCCATCAAACATCGATGATGCATCTACACAAACATCCGCTTACGAATCTCCGCCGTTATCCACGCCTACTCCCATGACATTTGTCATTCTCCGCCATCAGCTTGCATCTATTATGGGGCGCATTGTTCATCATTTCCAACAAGTCCGCGAGAAAAGCCACTATTCGGAGGTGATGGCACTTGACGACGAACTGCTAAAGTTTATCACGAATCTACCACCTCACTATGCTCTCGTCCCTGACACAAGTCTCGATGAGGCGCATCCTTTCGTCCCCGTCCATCGGTTCCTCCTGATCACAGAGATTCTGTTCGTCAGGATAAGTCTTCATAGGCCATACCTCCTCAAGCGACTGAACTCGGAGCGGTTTGCACGATCTCGGGTGGCATGCTTCGAGTCCGCCATAAAGGACTACGAGATACGACAAACTTTCAAAGAGAGTGTATCCAAAGATACTCAGGATTCACTCAGCAACGCGTATCGCGAGTTCCAGACAGCCATGATTAGCGGATTCTACTTTATCCTCGAACCGAAGGGCAAATATTCTGACAAGATGCATGCTATCCTGGATGGCTTTATGAAGGACCATGAAGGGATGCACGAAATGGATGAAACAACCAGGCGTGAACTGAAGACTATAGAATTTCTCAAGTCTAAGGCATCCCAAGTTGAATCTCTCGCAGAAGCTCGCCGTTCAGCCTTGGTAGACCCGAGCAAGCCCGAGCAGCAGGCTCAGCTTTTGCTTGGTCTACAAAAATCTGTGTCACCCACCAAAAACTACCCCTCGCTCCTCAACATTGGAGTGAAGGATCCTACCCCGCAATCTCCCTCGCTCCCAGTCTTGAATTCGAACCAACATGTAACCCAATCCCCTACTTTCCAACGTTTGCAGTCGCAGGATTATGCAAACTCCCCTACAACCTCAAACAGTCCTCACGGCGATGACGAAAGTACAGCGCAGTCGCTGCTGGATCATTGGTGCAATACCGTTAGCAACGCCCCGATCGATCCATCTACTGGGGCTATGTCTTGGGGTGGTACAGGAGGGGAATTCCCCGCGTGGTTGGGGAGTACAAATACCACAGGTGCACCGGATCTTCGTTTGCTAACAGGAATGGATGGGTCAGACTGGACTTATTGGGAGACTTTAGTGAATCAGATTCAGCGCGGTCCTTGATGCCCATAAATGCATTTTTTGTTCCTCGCTTACGATTTGTGTACTTATTATTGGAAAGTCTGCTACGCGGGACTCGACTAATGTGGGTCTGTATTAATACCAGTTTCCAGAACTTTTATTTCTGTATATCACAACTGTTTTGACTATCAATTTTCATGCTTATGGAACCGTTTCGGCCATTACGTTACCCCTGTTCCTCGGGCGTGACGAAGACGGACCGCGGATATAGCGAGTCACTGTTTGTCAAGCATAGAGTCAATAACACTACAAACACAGGTTAATGGGTAGTTGGTCCTTACGGCAGAGCCATTCCCCTTGATTTCAATATGCAAGCCATTAACCGCTTTCTGTATGGACCTACTCCAGAAGAACGCGTACGTGCATGGCAGTCGAAACTACGAGCAGAACAACGACACCTTGACAGGGAGATGAAGCAGGTTGGAATTCCGGGCTGTTCGACTATACTGGATATTGAATATTCGATTTCAGCTGGATCTGGCAACAAGCAAGGCCCGTACGAGTGTCAAACAACTCGCTGCGAAAGGGGATGTAAAATCTGCTCGTATACTGGCGAAGGAGGTTGTGAGGAGCAACAAGCAGAAGGATAGACTATCTGTGAGCAAAGCAAGGCTTGGCTCAATCAACACGCAGCTCGCCCAGCAATTAGGTTGGTGTTTGCTGGCACTGGGATACGAGTACTTGCGACTAATAGAGTGCAATACTAGCGATGGCGAAAGTGACTGGATCCCTGCAGAAGTCGACAGAAATCATGAAAATGTCGAATGCACTCATCAAACTCCCCCAGATCAGCCAAACTATGCGAGAGATGAGCATGGAAATGACCAAGGCACGTCCGAATTGTCAAGAATTGGCACACGTTTATGAACTACGACTGAAACGACTAACAGGCAGGGATATTAGAAGAGATGTTGGAGGACACTTTAGGTACAGAGGACGATGAGGAGTTGGAGGAGGAGGCTGATGCCGAGGTCGACAAAGTCTTGTTCGAGTTGACAGACGGGAAACTTGGTCAGGCAGCTTCCGTGGAAGAGCTTCCAGTAAGTCACCTGTATCCCATCACCGAGGTGCCATTAACTGTAGGCGACCTCTACAGGCTGTCCAAGATGCTGTCGAAGACCAGGAATCAGAGGATATGGAAAGGTATCGCGAACAACTCAACGGTTTGCTCAGCACCTAGGGACTGGCTTGTGTATTTTACTTGTCCACACACGGATTTTGGGTTACATTCTTACTTTTGGTTGTCATATTGTGTGGAGAATGACACAGAACGTTTCGGCAGAGCTCTGACTGTCGAGGGGATTGGGATGTAGGGGGATCGTGATTTTCGAACCAGTTGTCATGGGATGCTATATTTTGGCATCTAGCGTTATTTCATAGATAATACGGAAGACCTCAGTGTACTCGTATCTTATCTCATTGGAGAGCGCGAACCGATGGGACCTGAGTATTGCTCCTTATCTAACTGTCCCGGACAAATATGTATGGCTCACGTGCGCGATCAACGGAAGGCAGAATATTTGATGTCGGATTCGGAGCGAAACGCTAACGCTTTCTTTTCCTACCAAAATGTTGTCGACCTCCCGACCTCTCCTAGGACTCGCACAGAGCACATTCAGACAGGCTTCTGTAAGTAGGTGCTGGTTATGCGTGTTCTGCATTGACGTCTCTCCAGCCTGTTCGCAGGTATGCTTCTGCTGCTCCGACTGCTGCTTTTGCAGGCCAAAAGGGCCCCAATGTGAGTGTAAGTTGCTCTCTCCTAGAACCGTCCCTGAAGCAAGGGAAAAGGGAAAATACACGGTTACCTTAATTCCAGGAGATGGTAAGCTCTTCAAAAGATCCAAAATTTATCGACTTATATCCATCTCTTCGTCAAGGTATTGGCCCGGAGATCAGCCAGTCCATTAAGGACATTTACACCGCTGCCAATGCAAGTTCCCCCCGGCGCATCCACCATCATGTCTTGACTTTTATTCTTTGGTTAGGTTCCCATTCAATGGGAAGAAGTCAGTGTGACGCCTGTTCTAAAGGGAGGTAAGACGGTCATCCCCGATGCTGCCATCCAATCTGTCAAGCGCAACACGGTCGCGCTCAAGGGTAAGAAGTCACTCTTCTTCACGCATAGGAACTTGATTCTGACGCGAAGATTATCGCAGGTCCCTTGGCAACACCCAGTGAGCAATATGTCTTTGTTATCAGCGTTCTCGTGTTCATATCTTCCAGTTGGAAAGGGTCACGTCTCTCTCAACTTGACCCTTCGCCGAACTTTCAACTTGTTCGCGAACGTCCGGCCTTGTGTCTCTATCAAGGGATATAAGACGCCTTATGATGATGTCAACACTGTCCTCATCCGTGAAAACACTGAGGGTGAATACTCGGGTATTGAACACGAGGTAGGCGAATCTGGTATTCGAGTAGTAGCAGTTCTCATTACTCCTTGATCCTCAGGTTATTGATGGGGTTGTTCAATCTATCAAGCTCATCACATGGGATGCATCCGAACGTGTCGCCCGTTACGCATTCCATTACGCCCAAGCGAGCGGACGCAAGCGTGTTACTGCTGTCCATAAGGCTAACATTATGTCAGTGGGTTGATCCTACTTTCTTCGGTTCCTGTGCTCATTGTATACAGGAAAATGTCCGATGGCATGTTCCTCTCGGCTTGTCGGGAGGTCTCCAAAGATTTCCCGGACGTCGCCTATGACGAGGACCTCCTTGACCGAGTCTGCCTCCAGGTAGTGTAACATCTTGTTGACTTGTCCTTGATGACTGATGTTCTGTTCAGATTGTGACCAACCCTAAGCCGTTCTCGGACCGTGTCATGGTGATGCCCAACTTGTATGGTGACATTCTTTCAGATATGTGTGCCGGTCTTATTGGTGGTCTCGGGCTTACGCCTTCCGGAAATATTGGTCGGGTAAGTGCATCCCTACACGTGTCTTCATATCCTGCATCACTTACGTCTTTGTACAGGATGCTTCAATTTTCGAAGCCGTACATGGTTCCGCTCCCGACATTGCAGGTCAGTGAGCAGTGAATTTGGACAAACATCCTGACTAACCGAATTTAAATGTCGTAAGGCAAGGGGCTAGCTAACCCTACCGCCCTTTTGTTGTCATCCTTGATGATGCTCAGGTTTGTCCTTACATCCTCGCTTTGGAATCATTCCCTCATTGTGCGCTTTTCATAGGCACATGAACCTGTATGAACATGCCGCCAAGATTGAAAAAGCTGCCCTCTCGGTATGTCCACCATCAGCGCATTTATTGACTTTTGTTAACACTTAACATTTGGGACCCTAGACTATTGCGGAGGGCAAAACCATCACCGGAGATTTGGGGGGCGAGGCAACAACGAAGGAGTACACGGCAGCGATCATCGAGAAGATCCTGAAGGCGTGATCTATCATCGAACCTATTTCCAGAGCGTAATGAACTTTTGGTTCATAGAGTTAGAGTTGGTTTACATGGCTGACTAAGCCGCATGTAAATTCCGGACCTTCTGTGATTATACCTTTTTACAGCGTCTAATACAGCCGTTTCACGTATTATTCTGGTATAGATTGAGCGTGTCGACGGCCATCAGGAAACCGTAAGGGGTAGAGTTGGCGCCGTCGCTTGTGTAATATGTGGCAATGGGCCGTGGGAACGACTGTCATTCCACTTGTCCCCAGTCGAGGTTAGTGACCATCAAGTGTCCTTCATTTTCACCACCAACACCACCGATAAGCCCCCCACTTGCATTCTTTCGTCCCACTCGCCCCGCAGGGCAAAGCCATCCAACGCAGACCACAAGCCAACTTCCAGGTATGTTTCAGGTTCAAAGACATTTTATGGCTTGTTGAATGTGCTGATGCAACGTGCACAGACAGGACTCTTTGCCAACTGAAATTCAAATCAAAAAAAATTTTGACACCAGTAATCGATTTCTCGTCTCAAATACTTTACGAACGCCATGACCGACAATATTACCCCGCAAACTCAAGCACCTCCCCCGAAAGACGAGAGGAAACCCGCCCCTGGTTCTGGGAATAGTCGCGGTCCTAAGAAGAACGGACCCAACACCAATCCCAAGTCCACGGGGACGTCCAGCCAAGCTGGGACTCGACCTTCTTCTCGGAGTAGCACCAGGAAGCCTTCCAGCAGTACCCCTGTTGCAGAGTCTGGTTCCGATACAGCCAGCAAGAAGGGAGCTGAGAACGGCAAGAAGCCAGAACAACGCGGCAAATCTTCCGGAGGGGGTCGAACCGGTCACCGCAAGGGTCCATCGACCTCTCAGGCTATCCGAAACACCAACTCCAGAGACACTAAAACGTCAGGCTCACCCGCTCCACAGAATACCGAGTCCAGCGCTGCGCTTTCGTCCCTCCAGAACCTCATTGCGGATTTGAAGACCGCGTCCCCTAATCAGCAAGCTGCCGGTCCCCCCATCACATTTGGCCCCACTGCCCCAAATGTCAGCAACCTGCCCGTCAATGCGCCCGTATTCCAACCTGGAGCGTCGTCCTATGCTGGGATGGGAGGGGACCAGAGGCACCGCAAGGCAGCATCATTGGGGAACTCCGCTCTGTCTGGCAACTTCAACTCCTTCTCTCCTCACCTTGGATCCACTATTGAGGAAGACGGCAACGGCTCCTTTGAAGATGGCGAAATTCCCGAGCGCTTTTCTGGCCAGGCAAGCCACCAGCCACGTTCCCAGTCGCAGAGTTTCGTTCCTCCGCGCTTCGCAGCGCTCGCCGCCCAACAACAGGAGCAAATGGGCACTGTCGGGCCGACTGGTCGACCCCAGTTGGCGCCCGACTTCATGTTTGGGGCAGGGCCGCGTAAGCACGCTCCACTAATGGGTCCTCCCATCAACGAAGAGGATGTTGGCTTCCAATTCCCCCAGCAACAAAGCCAAGGACTTCCAAATGAGCTCCCCGTTCACGATGTAACTCAAAGGAAAGCAGAAAGTGGGGAAATCACTGGAATCATGGCTGAGCAGGTGTGTTCTTCCACCACCGCAACCCAGATGTTCGCTTACACCTCCGCATAGATCGCCATCCAGCAACAAATTGAGGCACTCCAGCAACAACAGCAAGCATTGTATGAGCGGCAACTCGCGTCGGGCTCGGTTGTTTCGTTCCAAACATCTGGCCTTGGTCCCAACCGCGGGTCTCACAGAAGAGTTCAAAGTACCATGGCCGGCCCAGGTGTTAACTTCCAAAACCCTATGGGTCAATTCGGGAACCTTGCAAGTCTGAACATCGGCCTCGATGGTCAACCTCAGACAGTGCCTCGTGGTCATGGCCGTAGGCACAGTGTCAACGTCGTCAACAAGAATGGTGCCAACCAGGGCAATGCTGGGTCAGGCACCCTTGCTTTTCCATCTACTCAAGACGGTTTCGAAGATGGTTTCGCGCCGCCTGTTGGATTCAATGGTGGTCATTCAAGACAAGTCTCCCGAGCAGACTCTACTTGGCGTATCAGTATGTCATCTCGCCGCTGCTGGACGAAAGTCTTAGCTCATGAATTTGTAGACGGAGGTGTTGGTAGTGTGCAAAACCCTAACGCATTTGCTGCCGATCTCGACCAAGCTCAAGCTCAGTTGCGAAGCTTGCAAAATTTCCGCGCTGCTGCAGGCGGTCACCACCACAAGATGGCTTCATTCAGCTTCCCCAACATGTTACCAAACATGATGGCTGCGAATATGATGGGTCTCGGCCTTCCAGGAATCAACCTCTTGCAACAACAGCAGCAACAGTTCCAGAATCAACTCCAGCAACAAGCGAATCAACCTCAACGCAAGTCCCTCTTCGCTCCTTATCTTCCTCAGGCTTCTCTTCCTCCCCTTCTCGCCGCAGGGAAGCTGGTTGTCGGAATTCTACGCGTGAACAAGAGGAACAGGTCGGATGCCTATGTCGCCACCGAAGTTCTTGATGCCGACATTTATATATGCGGTTCGAAGGATCGTAACCGCGCTTTGGAAGGTGATATTGTTGCTGTTGAGCTTCTTGACGTTGATGAGGTTTGGGGAACCAAAAAGGAGAAAGAGGAGAAGAAGAGGAAAAAGGAAGAGAATGCTGCATATGACTCCAAAGTTGGTCGCAAGGATGACAAGAAGAAGGATGATGTGGAAGTCGAAGGCCAAGGACTGATGCTCTTTGAGGATGAGGAGTACGGATTCATGATTAACCTTCTTCTTCTTCTTCTAACACTTTGCTAGGGTAACCGATGAAGTCAAACCTCAATTTGCTGGGCATGTTGTTGCCGTTGTTGAGCGCATGCCTGGTCAACTCTTCTCAGGAACTTTAGGCTTACTTCGCCCATCTTCCGCTGCCACCAAGGAGAAGCAAGAGGCAGAAAGGCGGGAGAGAGAAGGTGATCGTGCGGAAGAGCCTCGTCGCGGACCTATCGAACGTCCGAAGATTGTTTGGTTTAAACCTACCGACAAACGTGTTCCTCTAATTGCTATTCCCACCGAACAAGCACCTCCTGACTTCGTCCAGAATTCTGAAGCCTACGCCAATAAACTCTTCGTTGCTTGTATCAAGCGTCACGTACGTTGTCTTTGTTCTGACGGTGTGTTAGATCCTAAATTTCTCTTCAGCCCATAAGCTCTCTTCATCCTTTCGGTACCCTTGTTGAGGAACTCGGTCCCATTGGCGATATCGAAGTCGAGACAAGCGCTCTTCTCAAAGATTGCAATTTCCCAACGGAGGAATTTTCGGATAATGTTCTCAAATGCATTCCTCCTGTACCTTGGGCGTAAGTCAGATCCCCGGAATTTCTTGCGGAATTATCTACTGAAGTGACACGTAGTATTCCTGAGCATGAACTCAAGATTCGCCAGGACTTGCGTGATCAGAGGATGTTCAGTATCGATCCCGAGACTGCAAAGGATCTCGATGATGCTTTGTCCGTCAAAGTCAACGACGATGGGACCTACGACATCGGTGTCCACATCGCCGACGTTTCCTACTTTGTTAAACCGAACACTGCTTTGGACCGCGACGCTCGCAAGCGGGCTACTAGCGTTTACCTGGTGCAGAGAGCTGTCCCGATGCTTCCACCTGTGCTTTCCGAACAGCTGTGCAGCCTTCTTCCTGGCCAGGAGCGTCTTGCCTTCTCTGTTATCTTCACTATGACGAAGGATGCTAAGGTCGTCAAGAAGTGGTTCGGAAAGACCGTGATCAAGTAAACAAATTTTTTCACAGTACCCATTCATCGTCTTACGTTCGCCTTAGGACTGCTGCAAAATTGGCATACCATGATGCACAAAATGTTATTGAGGGCAAGCCTTTGGGTGATGTTCCTGTCATCCCTGAGCATGATGCACAAGACATTAGTCACGACATCAAGGTCTTGGCTGATTTGGCCCAGCAACTGCGTCGTGAGAGGCTCCGCAATGGCTCTCTCAAGCTGGATTCCATGCGCTTGCATTTCAAGCTCGACGAGAATGGTCTCCCTTTGGATTGTGGGGAATATGAAATATGCGACGCCAACCTTCTGGTAGAAGAGGTAAGCATAAAAGGAACTTTCATCGACTGGGTGCCTGATGCGTCCGACAGTTCATGCTTTTGACCAATATTTCGGTCGCTCAACATGTTGCGGTGCACCTCCCTGAACAAGCTCTCTTGCGTCGCCACGATGTCCCTCTCGAACGCCGCCTCGTAAGTGCCAACAATTTGTTGCATAAATGCATCTGCTAACGAAAGATCAGAATAACTTTGTCAAACGGGCGGAACGCCTTGGCTATCAGTTCGATACTTCCTCTGCCGGCGCTCTTATGAAGTCGTTCGAGGCGATCACAGACCCGATTGCACGCAAATTGCTCCAATTGCTCTTATTTAAAGCTACTCAACGTGCCAAGTATTTCTGCGCGGGCATGCTGGATATCGCAAAGTACCATCACTACGCTTTGAATCAACCCTTGTATACGCACTTTACTTCTCCCATCCGCCGTTATGCCGATATCCTTGTTCATCGTCAATTGGATGCTGTACTCCAAGGAGGAGGTAGGAAACACTTCTTTGCTCTTGATTCATTGATGGTTGATCCCCTCTCCAGGTGAAACCAAGTTCACCATGGATCGGGACGCAGTTGCCAAAGTAGCGCAGCAATGCAACATGTAAGTTCAGCGTCAAATAATTGGGGTCCCAACATTTTATGCTTACATCTTAAATAGCAAACGTGACTCTGCCATACTTGCCCAGGAGCAATCAGCCCACCTGTTCCTTTGCATTCTCATTTCTGACCTTACCCACCGTTATGGTCCTGTGATCCGTCCAGCCAAGGTTATCAATGTTCTTGATGCTGCCTTCGATGTCTTGGTGCCTGAATTCGGCATCGAGAAGCGTGTTCACGTGGACCAAATGCCTATTGATGTGCGTACTTCTTTTTTAACAAATGATATCATGGAATCTAATACCAAGACTCAGAATCACGTTTACGACGAGCATACACATACATTGCAAATCTATTGGTCGGAACGCGATGTTATTACGTGGTTGGCTGAAAATAGCGACGACGAACACTTGAAGAAGGTCAAGCAAAATGCGGAACAGCATGCGCTGAAGATGGAAGTTGCCTCTCGATCGGTCCATGACGAAAATGCGTTGTTTGACGACAACGATGATGACGAGATTGTGCTTGGAAGGAACACTGATGAGATCATCCAAGAGACTTCCAAGCAACGATTACTTTCCATGGCAAAAGTTAAACCTGAGTTTGAAGGACTGAGGGTGACTCCTGCGGGACACAAGATACAGGACATCCGCGAGCTTATGACCGTCCCTGTGAGTGTCCATAATCGTGTTAGGACCTGCCTGCGACTGACATCGTGACAGGTTATAATTACTGCGGATTTGACAAAGAGTCCGCCAGTCATCAAGGTCTACAGTGTCAATCCCTATGCTGCTCCTGCTGAAAAGCCCTGAGAGAGCAGCTTCCATTCGTTCTACGACAACAAATTCTTACCCTATGCCCTACGACTCGTTTAACCCCCTCTTTGAGTGAGGTTTGTATTTTAAAACCGTGGCGAAGCCAGCTTCTGAGCTTTTCCCTGTCTTCTACGGTGTTCATGTAATTCGTGACGATGGTGTGTGTACGCGACCCGATGATGCCAACGAGTTCACGTATATACGCGCTTTCTATGCGTCGTGTTTTCACGTTTGTTTCATTCGCCCTTCCTGTTTTGCTTTTTTTTCAAGTACCGTGTAATCAATGTGCTTTCGTGCACACATGTATTTTCCCGCTTTACTTCACGACTATAAAAACGGAAATTCACTTGGCGGTTTTTCGTTGCCCCGCTCGAAGCTATGGCTCGTGAGACGTGAAACAGAATCACTATCCACGCACATCTATCGTTATATAAGCGTGCACTAGTGTACATAGGGACTAAATGGTTAGACGAAGCAAATGCATCAAAAGTCAGGTATATTAGAAGGCGTAGATTACCAATAAATGCACATCTAAGCGCTGGGTATGCAAGGACAATGGTATGCATGTAAATGACTAATAACTGCAGACACGGAAACAAAACGGATACAGGACAGGTGCAGTACGGTAGTCACGACCTGCGTCACTTTAGAGGACTCAGTGTAAACTAGTACCCGAAAATATGCGATGATAGTAACCAAGACACCAAAAATGAAAGAATGAGATTGATAAAAGATTTGCTTAATGACAGCAAAAGACACTCAAAAATTAGATCCAGCCAGGAGGGGCAGGTCCCACGGCGACACCAACTGACGGTGAGGGACCATGATGAGCTACAATCCTTCCCTTACTCCTACTCTCAGGTCTCCGATTGCCACTGTCGGGTATATGTGGCATACGCGAAGGAATCGCGGCAACAGACTCGGACTTCTTGTGAAATTGAGGAGGACGAGTATACATTTGTCCCGGGGAGGAAGACGCAGAATGGGGTGGAGTATAAGAAGGGGACGGCGTCGAGGTCTTGGTCGTGTGTGTAGCTTGTGAGGATACAGAAGTGTTCTTGAAGTGCCGTGAGGGTGGAGTCGTTGAAGTTGTCGTAGCAGGCGCGGCGCTGATTGTGGTTGTGGTCGGTGTGAAAGCGGGGAGTGGAGAGGTGGGGAAGGCAAGAGGAGGGAGAGGCGATGTGTCGTCTTCGTCTAGGCTTTCTGAGCCTCTTGAGATGCGATCCAGCGCATCTTTGCTAGATGCATTCAGGTCCCCTTCAACACGCTCAATGAGAGTATGAAGGCTATACACGGATGCATGATGACTGTGGACTGATGGAGGACCACCGCCGACACTTGGTAGGAGTCCAGGACCCATCATAGTATTGACACTAGCATGGCTCGTTCCTCGAGTATGTCTGGAAGCGTGCGCCAGTCTCTGGCGGATCTCGTCTGTACATAGCTTGTGAAGTGAGTCGAGGCCTAGGTAAGCGGTTTCGTCGCGGAGTTCGAGAAGAGCCTCGAGTTTGGCGTTGAAGAGGGAACTAGAAGTCGAATGAGTGAGCGAAGAGAGTTGGACGCCGCGAGGAAGGATGTTTGTGTATTCAGGTGAGGTAGTTGGAGTGCGAAGAAATGTTAAGATATGGGCATACCTGAAAATAGAGTTGTTAATAAAGGTGTATCGTAGTTTAGCAGCATGATTAATACTCACGGTGCACTCGGTCGATCAAGGAAGATATGAAGGGATGTTGAAGATGAGGGTGCTGGAAGTAACCCTTGAGAGGCAAGATGGTTGTGATACGTCTCGACGTCTGCACTTTCCGTTGAATAAACAGACGAGGCTTGAGAACCGGTCCGTGGCTTGGTGAGTGAGGTGAGGTAATCCGCAAGGAAAGAGGGCCTAGAACAGAGGGTGGCAAGTGTAGACTTGTACGTCGAGGTGCACGTTTCCAGTGTGACTATTATCTTGGAAAGGTCTGCGTCTGGTCCGGGGGGTGGAGACACGAGGATGGGAGTGAAGGGGGGAATAGGTGTGGATAGGGGTATATGGGATGGAACGGGAGGCACGTGTGGAGGGTCCTCAACGGCAGTGCTGGACCTGGACTTGAGGGAAGGACGAAGGCTAGAAGACGCGGATGGAGTGGGACTTGGAGTTGGAGGAGCTGCGCGGTGGGGCTTGGGAGGGCGCCTAGGAGTCTCATCGAGAAGTTCGGCCTCATCCTCCTCGGGCATTGGGAGCGGGGGTAATGGAGGACTCCTGGGTGGAGATGGAGGGGATTGGGGTGCAGATGCTGGTGCTTTTGCATCAAAAGTGATACGGACATTTGTTTCTCTGAGGGCATCCTCCGGTGTGCGGACGATGGTTGCGCCCTGGAGGTTGCCGTTGCGTTCCGGAGAGGCCTTGGAGTCTTTGCGGGAGAGCCAGTGCATGGTGGAAGAGATAGAGGGTCTGCGGGGGTTATGTGCAGGCATTTGAGATATAGCTGCCTGGCTTGTGCGTGGTTTGGATGAGGACGGGCTGGACGCACTTGCCATGCCTTTATTCTCTCCCAACAATAACAGCAGCTCTATTTCTGAACAATACCCGTCACAAACACGCACAAACACGGACATGGACCAGTCCACTATCAAGTTCAGGCAGGCCCTCCCTTACGCCCTCTTCCCCGCCTCTCCTGCCCTCGCTGCCCTTCATGCACATCGTGCCCGCCTTCTCCATCCAGACTATGCTCCAGCACATCTCACCTCTTGTCTGCGATGCGGATCTCTCCTCGTCCAACAACCCCGCTCTTTTGTCAACAAGAAATCTACTCGTATCCACCGTTCGTCCTGTCGCCTTTGTCGAGGTGCCACCGACACTCCCCTACCAAAGACGGCCTTTCCATCGACCCGCACACACCGCACAATACCAACCCAGCCACCGCTAACAATGACCCAGCTAATCCCATCAACAATACCACCGCCCAAGCCACTACCCAAACTCCCCTCGCCTGTTCCTTCAAAGTCGCGTCCCAAGAAGAAACCAGGCTTACAGAACCTCCTTGCTCGCAACCGCGAGAATGAAGAGAGGGAACGCCAAAAGCAGAAACAAAGTAACTCTCAACTCGGCGGTCTAGCTGCATTCCTAAGTGATCTCTAGTCCAATTAGCAGAGGTATCTACGCATGTACTATCTATAATGTGCGGCCACTAAACCTGCAAGAGGATAAAACAAGTTTGGCTTTTTCCAGTGCCTTGTGTCGGCGTGTACATCACGCCAACTCCATTCCACCCCGAACCGACAATCACCTCTGTTCCTGAATTCCATGCTCCTTCATTTTTTCGGTGCCCACAAATCATACAACTCCTTATCCGCCGGATCAAAACATGTCAACAGAGCTGGGTCACTCCGCACGTATAGCCGGCGTTGAGATTCCGCTGACGTTGAAGACGAATTAGCCAAAGCAGCCGACGCGAGGATGTTGCCAAGGGAAGCTTGGGATCCACCGACTTGAGTCGATGCTGTTCCTGAAGTGGTTGGGGACGAAAAGGTTGACGTTGGAGAGCCTTCGAACTGTAATATTGTATAATGAGTTTCCGAGTCTAATATAACCTACATAAAAACCTTACGCCACCGACCATTGAGGGACTCTCCTCTTCATGTCCAATTTTCCTAGGTTTGGTTGGTGTAGTTGGATTGCTAACGAAACGTCCTGCAAACGAGTTGAGTAAAATTTATTCTGAGACATTTCACATACTTACTTGAGGTCACCGGTGACGTGGGCAACGTTGCCATGTTATCCTGTTCAGAGTATAATAGTCAGTAGAAAACAGCACAAGTCGCCTTTGCCTGTCGTTGGGCTCCAACAGCCACCGACCTTGTTCATGGTAGACGCGTGACTTGTTACGGTTATCTCGTGACCCTTGTTACGAGGTGAAGTCAGATGCTCTCATTTAGAGAACCAAACTCCACCAAGTGGTCTCTATCTCATCCTTATTATAATCCGACGAAGCCATGAACATATTCAGGAGTTGTAAGTCCCTTGCAACATAAATTTACAACCTCTCTCAATTTGATTTCCCGTGTTCAGTGATTGGCAGAGTCTGGCGTTCGTTCATGTTTCATCTATCTTGCCCTCAAACACCTCTAATCAAAATGACGGGTGGTAACAACAGAAGATCCGAATGCTGCTGAAGTAGTCAAGATATCTACAGGTGCGGACAGGTGCCTTTGCAGCAACGTCTATTCTTTGACAATCAAGCAATTACAATCACAAAGGGCAGCTTTATCTCGTCCGGCCTGGGAACATTCGGTCTTCACGCGAATGCATGTGCGTCACTTCTCGACTACTCCCTCCGTCCAGACACTCTAATTTCATCCAAGATACAATGAAGCCATGATTACTATTCGCCGAGTTCCTTCGCTGGAACATAATTTCCAATTGGTCGTGACCAAAGTGTACGAGGAGGGTGATCAAGAACTGCTCGAGGATGAAGATGAAAGTGAGAATTCAGTACGTCTCATGATCTGAGTTATTAACCCAGTGTTCCTGCACCAGCCGATGAAGAGAGAACATTCCTTATCAGCGAAGAACTCGAATTTCGAACAAGCACGACTGATGGTGAACCTTCCTTCCTGTGGCGCGATCTCAATGGAGATGTCGACGAGTTCTTCGAGTTCGTGGCTATCGGTACAAACGAACCGACTAGAGCCTTCTTCGAGACTTGCATGTACCGCGCGATGTTTGAAAGGAAGTACAGACGAGGTGCCGAGCAGACGAAAGATTCCGACCTGGAAGAATTCATTTGGCGGTGCGTTTTGTCACTAACCGTCTTTTAGTCTGCTATAGTGACTCTCTTTAGCCCTCCCGCACCAAAGGCCAAAATGACACACAGGCGCAAAGTCTCTGACAAAGAGGCTCCCGCCCAGCCAGACCGAGCACTGCGGTCTCCAACGACATCTACCAAAGCAGCTCCAGCTCCCGTTACTGCCGCCCCTGCAGAACGAAACGTCCAACTGGCTCAGCAGCCGGCGGCCTCGTCCGCATCCGCATCCATTCCCAATGCCGAAGAAATCGTAAGCAAGGAAGCAGTACTTTATCTCTGGGATACAACCCGTGCGCAATTCGACACCCAGGGTGTCTTCACGGCTAGCATCTATCGGCGCACAGACGAAGCATTCCACTACTCACTCGCAGCACACAACGGGGACTACATGCTTCTTGCGCACCGAATCTCATCTGATATGAACCCGAAGTGGACGCATCGGATGTTGTCAATCACATGGAATCAGTTGAACGCGGACGGGAGTGGAAACAGCTGGTGTTTGAGGTTTGCGACGGCGGAGGATTATGCGGAGATGTCGGAGGTCTTTGTGAGGTGCTTGTGGGAGACTCTGCATCAGGTATCTTGGGAGAAGATCAAGGAGGACGAGCAGCGATATGTGATGAGTTCAACTGAAGATGTTGAGATGAAGGACGTTTCGGATGAGGAGAATGAAGAGGATGAAGTGTTGTCGGAACTTGAGGTTGACAAAGGTGAGCTAGTCGGCTGTTTCTCACGCCAGAGTCTAATGTGATCGCAGAGTCAGATGAAGAAGACGATGAGGAAGACCGGGAAGAAGATGAAGAAGGCCTACCATCAGCTCTCAAGGGAGACCGCAATTCACAGCTTACTGTTGGTTACAAGGGCGACCGGTCGTACGTTGTCCGTGGCAACAACATCGGGGTTTTCAATCACTCGAACGATGTCGGCGTCAAGTATTATGCGACTATCAGCAAAATCGCTACACCCAAAGGCAAAGAGTTCAAACCGCAAAACGTGAATATTCATGAAACATATTGGTTGAAAAACAATTCACCGTTTCCTAGGTCATGCTTCACGATCAAGACACAAAGATGATATTGATGAATCCAGGAGAGCCGAATTCCCTCTATAGTATGGACATTGAGCGCGGAAAGGTGGTGGAGGAATGGAAAGTACACGAGGACATTCCGGTCCTTAATATCGCCCCCGAAAACAAATTCGCACCCACAACCCGAGAACAAACCATTGTCGGAACATCTTCTAACGCTCTCTTCCGCGTTGATCCCCGTATTTCCGGTGACAAACTTGTTGAAAGCCAATACAAGCAATATGTCAGTAAGAACAAGTTCTCTGGTGTCACCACCACCCGGGAGGGCAAGCTCGCAGTTGCTAGCGAAAAGGGTGACATCCGGCTTTTCGACTCCATTGGCAAGAATGCAAAGACTGCTTTGCCGCCTCTCGGAGACCCTATTATCGGCATTGATGTCACTGCGGACGGGCGATACGTTGTTGCAACGACCAAAACGTATCTGTTGCTTATTGATACGCTCATCGGTGAGGGTCGCTACGCCGGTCAGCTCGGGTTTGACCGTAGCTTCCTGGCGAACGCGAAACCGATACCCAGAAGGTTGCAGTTGCGTGCGGAGCATGTTGCGTATATGGGTCACAATATTTCATTCAGCCCTGCGCGGTACGTTAATTTTAAAGTCCTCTTAACCCCGTTCCGTGCGTGGCTAATTGGCTTTCACTCGTGGCACTTGCCTGTTATAGTTTCAATCAAGGCGAAGGGCAAGAGGAAAATGCTATCGTGACCTCGACAGGGCAGTTCGTCATCGCTTGGGACTTTGCCAAAGTCAAGAAAGGATACCTTGACAGATATGAAATTAAGAAATATGAGGATCATGTTGTACAGGATAATTTCAAGTTTGGGGATGACAAGGAGATTGTAGGTTGAATCTCGATGCCCTTCACGTGGAGGACCCGCTGATCCCAGTTTGACAGATCGTGGCCCTGGATAATAACGTTCTTGCTGTGAACAAGAGCAAGCTCAAGAAGCCGACGCGGTATTCGTTGGCTGGCAACACCCTTCCCAGCCGTTCAAATATCGTGAACGCACCTTACTAGGTGACGTTTTGTTTCGACGACTATCTATGCGATTTGGTGTTATGTTACATATCCCATGGCCCTGTCCCCTTTTCTCTCGTCTATCGTGTTGTTTGGAGTTTTGTTTTATTCCAATGTTTCAGTCAGTATTCTAGATTTTAGTACGTATTGTTTCTACAGAACTCAACTCCATGCGGACTTGGTGCACAGGAACCTCTGTACATGTGCGCGCACGTGGTTTGTACAGCAGTGCAGCAGCTGGAACGTTGATCAGAATTCGAATTTAAATCGGTACCGGGGTCTGATTATTGCCAATCAAAAGAATCAAAGTCAAAATTCCGACGAAAGAGCGAGAATCTAGAGAGGTAAAAATTCACGTACATACTTCATTCATTTACTTGCCGTTCCGGTGAGAAAGGCTTCGGCGCTAGGGTTTGATGACTTGCTCTCCTCTACTACGGCCATTTTTTAAGGAGAGCCTCCCACTGGGACCGTCTCGCGAATCAACGTAGCGACCAACACCAAGATGCCAAGCCATCCGAGGAAGCATCAGAGACAACCCGAGGAGATGAGTCGTCCACAACATGGGACTCCAACTCGCGAAATCAAACTTCTGATCTCCCAATGCCCAAAATGTCACAGTCAGATGTAGGACATCGCCGACAACAAGGGGGGTGAAGAGAGCCCGGACAATCTTCTCTTGCAGGGCTAGGTTGGTGTGGAGGTGCTTGCGAACGGCAGTGAGCACAAAACAATTCATGCATCCCACGAGAGCACAGACGTGGGCGAGTTGAATCGTTGTGACGATTGTTGCGGGCGGAAGCACCTCGGGTACTGAAACCCCTCTTGGCCATGGTGCTTGGGCATTGTGGGTCTAGAACAAGAAATGAGCATCGACAGAGGAAAAGGTTGGGGGATAGAGATATCCCACAGTGATGGGGTCGCTAAAGAAGTCGTTGGTGTCAGTAAAGTTGGAGCCCTGGCGAACGAACAGATAGGTACGTACATGCATGTCCCAAGGAAGCCGATCACCGTCAAGAAGGGCTCATACGCAGCGAACCAAAAGTAGTAGAAGTCTGGAATGGCGGAAGATGGCGGCATCGATGCATGCGGGATGAGTTGGCGAGGGGAAAAGTAGATAAGGAGGTAGGAAGAGACGAGGCAGAAAAAGGTAACGAGCGTGATGAACGACAGACTAGACCAGGATGAGTAAATGTCGGTAGTTATGAAAGACCAGGGGGATGGTGGAGATATGAAACCGTGACGGGGGCGAATAGGAGGCCTAGAAAACTGGGAAGTTCGAACTTCCTAAAGGAAGATTAATTTATTAGAGGCATTCTGCACAGGTTCTTCCTTGTCTTCCCCATTTGCTCAGTCTCTCCTCTTCCAAGACAAGTTGACAAGTTGTTCCTGGGGGTTTCTGATCCGCCATCGTAAACGTGAATACGTACCACCCACGGCTCCGGGCGCTCTCTCTCCAAAGTCCTGCCCTGAACTCGGTGATATAAGGGTTTCTTCCCAGGCTCTGTTCTCCATCTTACATACCAGGTCCACCGAAAACCAAGGCTGGTGAGTAGAGTGCTCGACCTTGCGCAGCCTAATGGCGAGGACCAAGACTGCTCTATGTAATATAGATGAAGGATATAATGCCTACGGGTTTTGGTGGCAATACTTGTCAACTTGTACCCATGGGCTTCGCTTCTTTCTGACATGTTTCTTATCCTGCAAATCGATCATTGTTTTCTCCAGTGAGAGGCTCGAAATCGCACGACCTATCGAATGTGTGGATATTCTTGTCTTGGCATCCTTTGAACCCATGACTTCATCTCACACAAACGCCCATTTGCGCCCATTCCTCCTGCCGCAAGATCCGGCTGCTCTTTCACCACTACCAGTAGGTGCCTTGAAGATTTTACTCCGCCATGTTAGTTCTGGTCAGTTCTGCAACCGAGTCTAGAAGACGTGATTGGCATTCGTGGCTCCTTCATGAGCCATCGCTTGATGATGTGATGTGATGGCTCGTGAAACCATTTTGAAACGGGACAACAGAATACACAGGCATCATTTTTCTGAGATTGAGGTGATAGGATATGTCAGACGTTTGGGTAACCTGTACGACAGGACAAGTGTACAGTCGACTCTCTCATAACCCATAGCACTTTGTCCCGTGTTCGGGCTATGGGGTATGAGAGAGTATGGGTTATAAGAGAGGACTAAAGCACGAAAAAGCTGACTTTGTCCCTGGGAAGAGCCATGGATTATGACAGAGTATGGGTTATGAGAGGTATGGTCGTGAGAGAGTTGACTGTGCCACAACGGATATGAAAGCATAACATACAGGGCAGGCTGCGGGCGTTGCAAAACCTCTTTTCGCAGTTGTCACTAGAATGTCGAGCCATTTATATCAGATTTACATGAATTCGAGAAGGGCGTCTTCTAGTCCTTTTCCCGCCGTTGAAACGGCGCACGGCAGGCCGTTTGTTACCCTATCGAGTGCCGTTCCCATGTCTCGGAAGAAAGAACCGACCAATAACACGGCACGTCTGCCTCGGCAACTATGTAGATTGTGGCGTACGAAGATTCGAAGCACAAACAGAGTTGCAGGCATTGGAAGGGTTTACCACATTAAGAGAAATCTAAAAATACGTCTCTTCGTGTGTCTGGGTTTCGCACGCTGAAGTTTTACTCTCCAGGCCTCATCTCTCAGTGCGTCATGTCCAAGTCTTCTAATCTTTTTCCGGAGGCTCAGGACGATGTGCGCCAAACTGAGCCAGAACCTCACGATATCGAAGACTTACAAGTCACAGAGGCTGTTGAGCGCATCGATCAACCTCCAAATGAGGAGGAAGGCATAAAGCCTCGGTGGAAGGTCTATCCACCGATCTCATTCACTGTCTTGGTGCTTCTTATTCCGGCATCTATCCTAGGTACTCTTGCACGTCTGGGGCTATTAGCAATGACCAAATATAATGGAGAGTCAATTTTTCCTTTGGCCTACGTGCAGGCAGTTGGGTGTCTGGTCATGGGTTTCGGACTGAGGTTGAAGGAACCCATAGGTCGATCGTACGTCGATCCAAAGGAATCCAATCATTTCTCGTTTATTAAAATCTCCCAGTTATGGTCCCTTCTACACAGCTCTGACCACAGGTATGGTTGTACAGGCGCCCGGCTACCTTCAACTCATTCACGGTATAGGCTTTTGCGGATCCTTGACCACGTTCTCGGGTTGGCAACTTGACATATGGAGCTCCTGGGTTAATGCAGAGAACCATCTTCGCAGCGGATTTCACAGCGTGAGTGCATTGTATTCGGAAATGACGTTGTTTTACATTGCCCGTAGTTCATCGATGGACTAGGAAAGTCCGTCTTCACCCTGTCCCTCTCGCTGGCATCAATTTCATTTGGATATAACCTTGCAAATTTGCTCGCACCACGTTTTCCCACATTCGACTTCCCAAGCAAATTAGTTCGGTATGCTTGGAATGCGATTGCGGTATGCATGTACGCAGCTGTCTTCCCAGCCTATTTCAGTATGCCTACCCAATTTCGGCACAAAGCGACCGCTGCGCTTCTCTTTGCATACCCAGGGGCCCTGAGTCGATACCTCCTGTCTGTGTACCTGAATCAACGCATTAGAGCGTTGCCGCTGGGTACTCTGGTTGCCAACTCGGTTGGGACAGCGCTATTAGGAACGTTCTACGTTTTGCAGCGTTTGTCAAACCCTCTTTCACCAAATGCTTGTTCGCTATTGCAAGGGTTGGGAGATGGATATTGTGGATGTCTAACCACAATCAGCACGTTTGCGGCTGAACTGCGGGACCTGGAGTGGTGGAAGTCTGCTAGGTATGGGCTTATCAGTTGGGGTGTTGGCCAGCTGCTGCTGTTGGTAGTTATTGGACCATCGATGTGGGCAGGGCATGTGAGTAAGACGACAACGTGTAGTTTTGTGTACTCTAGTACAACAGAGGTGGGAGAATGATACAACCAGCGTGCACGAGATGAGATCGATCGGAGTTTGTAAAGTCGACAAATGTGTTTTACACAGTAAGTCAACTCCTCCATCGACAACCTAGACGACGTCAACCTAATAGCCTGCCTGATGGCTTCGCGACAACCCCTATCATCAGATATGTCGCAACAGCCGATGGAGGACGACGAGCAGGTCAGTGTGCCCGGCGAGGGCGATGAGATCATGGAGGAACCCGAAGAGCAGGAAGATGGCTACAGTACGTCAATATCTCACTTTACTCAATTTATCGTTCTTCACCTTTTGCCTCGTTGCAACTCTTTCTCCTCTTCACTCTCCCTCACTGCCCCCTTGACGGTTTGGACTGACGATGAGTGGTTCTGTAGCATCCTCCACCCCAACCTCGACTTTGACATGGATCAGTTGGTTCTGTTCGTTGCCCGGCCACGAGTACTTTTGCGAAGTTACGGAGGAGTTCATCGAGGATGATTTTAATCTAACTGGACTCAACAATATGGTGCCCTTTTGGAAAGAAGCAATGGAGATGGTGCTAGATGTTGAACCAGGTGTGGGTTCTTTGTCCTCGTCTTATCTTCTCATGGCATTGCGCGCGTAATGACCTCCCCACGGCTCTCTCAGATGAAGATAATTCAAAAATCCCGGATGTCTCCATAGTAGAGTCATCTGCAGAAATGCTGTATGGACTGGTGCATCAACGTTTCATTCTCACTCGGGCTGGTCTCCAGGCGATGGCAAGTTAGCTTGATACGGTACCACTACAGCAATTCTCATGAATGTCACAGCTCGAGAAATACGATGGTGGTGTTTTTGGTATCTGCCCGCGCGTGTATTGTATGGGCACTAGTGTCGTGCCTTGCGGCCGCTCGGACATTCCAGGACTCGACACGGTGAAACTATTCTGCCCAAATTGCAACGACCTTTATGTGCCCCCAAGCAGTCGCTTCCAGGGAGTAGATGGTACGTTGTTTCTCTTTTTCTGCCTCGTGGTTGTGCACACACGTCCACGCCACAATCATCAAGAGATGTCCAGAATTCTGATATCACCCTGAAATAGGTGCATTCTTCGGAACGACGTTTCCTCATTTGTTCTTCCAGACTTATCGTGAATTAGCACCTGCACCCTTTTGGAGGCCTCCGCAAGTAGGAGAAGCCCAGTCTTCCCCGCGTAGTTCGCAAGGAAGTAATCAGCGAACATCTCCTTTCGTTAACCCGAATCCGAATGGTGGACAGAAGCGCGCTGCTGGATATGTGTATGTTCCCCGGATTTATGGGTTTAAAGTGAGTGAGAGGGCGAAGAGCGGACCAAGAATGCAGTGGTTGCGGCTGAGGCCTGAGGATCCCGAGGATTTGGATGCAGTTGACTGGAGAGGGAGGTGGATTGACGACGAGGACGACGGCTACGATGACGACTTGGAGGAGGATGTGGATAGGCCGATGGAAGACTTTGATCCGGTAGGTCCTTGGGAACGGACTTCGTGATTGTCTGAGGGGGTTAATACTTCGCTTAGGATGCAATGGATGGGGATGATGATGATGACGACGAAGAGGAAGAAGAAGAAGCTGGCAGCACTCGAGGTCAGGGGCAACAACATGCCTTGAGGCCACCTTCTCCGACTGCGAGCTCTACCCGGACTTCGCCTACTTCTTATAGTGTTCCGTACACACCTCAAGACAAGAGCTCTATATCTCCGGCGCAATATACTGCGTCGCCTGTATATTCCAATAATGACGGAAGTAGGTTGCGGGCTGTCCGACAGTGGATTCCGAGGCCAGAGGTATGGGCAGGAGCAACTCATTAGTGTTACACAGTACATACAGATTTCTTGACGGCTTTTTTCCCTTTCATTCTCATGTTTCGCTGCGATTATGTGCCAGTATATCCCACCCTTTCTTGTGCACAGCAACAATGATAAGATAAGATAGCCAAAGCCAGATTAGATAATCATAGGCAGCAGCGTACTCGTGAGAACATCTTTGAGTAACTATACAGGACAAAAAGCCACCACCTGTGGTTACACGTGATTCATAGTGATTTACCAAGGGCCTTATACTCGACGCAACCTACGACCCTCAAGACCGCCAGAAAATGGTTCGCAGCAGTGAGTATCTCGTTGATCACAATTGCATAACGAAATGCTGAGCGTAGGATCTATTTTGCTGCGCCCATCGCGTGTCTCATGATCTTTGAAATTCTCCCACAAATCGTGAACTTGGCTAGATCTCCGTTACGGGCTCAACAAGGGCCACCCCACAACTCCTATCGCCAAAGTCGCCCGCCCCAGCCACCGTAAGGGTGTGCAGTCGACCAGGACCAAACTTGTGCGGTCTGTGGTCCGGGAGGTTGCTGGGTTCTCCGCTTACGAGCGTCGGGTGCTGGAGCTGCTCAGGAATTCCAAGGTGCTTATTGCGTGGGAATGGAATGTTAAGGTTGCGGTAGCTGACAATACTTCATGATTCCCTAGGACAAGAAGGCCAGGAAGTTGACCAAGAAGAGGGTACGCATCTCCCATCCGCCTAGTGATAAGATTATGTGCTAATCGACGTTACGCTTGCAGCTCGGCACTCTTCTCCGCTCGAAACGCAAGTTGGAAGAGCTATCCAACATTATCCAAGAGAGCAGGAGGGCACACTAAAAAGGAGAAAAAAATGGGAAGCACACAATACGCTACATCTCCATTCTGTCTCCTGCGTTCGACTATTGCATACTTTGACTCAGCCAACTGCCATGATATGCCTTATGCAACAAGCTTCTGTACGCGATGAATAATGTAGTTCCGCTGACCTGAGGTAGTGGACAATTATGGGCAAGATACCCTGCTCAATGATGGAATATGAGTAAAACCCGATGAATGTATGGCGCAAGCCGGACCGCGGAAGAGACGGAACGATATTTATATCCATGGATCATTTCGGAAATGCTCAATAGGCGTTGGTGCAGCCTCCCGGGAGCGAGCAGCCGCGAATCTGTGGGGAGCATTGAGTTGATGATGGCTGGTGCATGGAAGTGAGGGATGAGAGCAGAGGGAGTAGTGATGAGCTATTCGGGCGAGTGTGAGAAGGGGACGAGAAGGGACGAAAGTGGCCTGATGTTTTGGATGGGGGGCTTAGTCATGGGTGCTGACATTGAGTGATTTGATGTACTGCCGAAGAGCCTCGTGAGTCGTCGCTCGGTTTAACGGTTTGTCGCTTATTATTTCTGTTCTCTCTTTTATGTACCCCATGGCCTCCGTTCTCCCTCCTCCTCCCTCCCGCCATCACTCCTCCTCCCTCCAGCCTCACCACTCCCTCGGCCGTCGCCGTTCCTCCTCCTGCCTCTACATCCCCGAGTCCCCGACACCCATCCCACACGACTCGTCGTCTGCGCCCGCAGTAAGCCAACCTGATTCTCCCAGAGAATCGATGATCGTCATTGTCGTCTCCCGCATCCTTCAATGGCTTCATCTTCAGCCTGAACATGGTCTTTCATGGTCAAATCCTTCAACTCCCCGGTCTAGCACGGAAGAGTTTGTCCTCCCACTCTCTGCCTCTGCCCAAAAGACCACTTTTGGTAATGTGACCGCTGAAAAACCTCCTCCACCAGTGCATCACTTCCCCATGGTATATGCGCTTTTGTTCTACAGCTTTATCGCACCCCCCCTCACACAGCATTTTGTTCACAGGTGCATGCCCCGATCGTACTGGTGATTTGTCTGCTGCCAATATCAACAGCTCTCGTGTTCTACTGCATGTCGACCCTCCCCATCTCCTTGTCGTGGCCTCGGACGATAACAGATGTAGCACAGTTGGGACGCGAGTTGACGGCATACACCCAGTCAGGCTCTTGGCCCTTGCTGCATGTCATGGGTGTTATGGCCATCTCCGCCGTTTGGAAGCACGCGTGGTCTATTCCGGGGAGTGTTATCTGGGTGCGTGTTGTCCCTAGAGGGACCCTTTCTCCGTTCTAATTGTATATTCTTCCAAAGAACGTGCTGGCCGGAGCCCTGTTCTCACCCGCCCTTGCGACACTCTACTTGACCGTGCTCACAACCATCGGCTCCGCATGCGCCAGTCTCCTCGCAACCCCTCTCGCTCCATTCCTGACGTACCTTTTCCCTCGTGCTCTCGATATGACGCGAGCCGCCCTTGGTGGAGACTCTGAACTCGATCAAGATTCGCTTTCAACCGATTCATCCAAAAACAAGTCGTCGGCGTGGGTGCGCCTATCCGTATTGCGGCTCATTGGCGTTGTGCCTTGGTCAGGTATTAATATTGCCTGTGGTGTGTGCGGAGTAGGCTTGGGTGACTGTATGTTGGGGACATTTATTGGTTGTCTCCCTTGGACCGCCGTCACGTGTCAGGTAAGTTGAGACCCGCGTCGACACGGAGTCTCTATTTTTATACCGCGTCGCACGAGCTAACTTTTGTGTCTGACGTCAGATTGGTGACATTCTGCAAACCGTCGCATCCTCCCCTTCTCCAACGGCACAGTCTATCTCGTCCCTCCTCATGTCCCCACATATCATTCTCAAACTCGTTTTCCTATCCTTCCTCTCCCTCGCTCCCATTCTTGGTCGTGACCGCCTCCGTACCATGATCCACCCGTCAGTCACGCGTCACCATGTCGCAACCTCATCCGAAGATGAGCGTTCCCCTCGACGAAATTGGGTCCGTGATTGGCGTACCAAGATTCGTATGGCATCCAAGACTCGGTCACGCGATAGGACTGCTTCTACCGAGCTCAATATCCTTATCCAAGAGAAGCGTGCCTTGGAACAACTGCCCTCATGATCCACTCTTCTGATTTCTATCGCGGTTCCCATTTTTTCTCGTCCTCGGTCATTTTTCTTGGATATCCCAGCTTCGGTCTCTCATGAATTATCATTTGCTATCTTATTTATTTCTCACGCCATTTGACGACCCTCGCGCATCGGTGCACCTATCTCCAGTGCTGCTTTGGACCACTCGACGTCTTTATCCTCATCCCCAGTCAACTGACGTCTTTATTTGACATTCCTCGTAATGACCTTTCATGATCCACGACCTAAACCCTGCTCGATCATCCATCATAAATCATCGCCTCCTCTTCACTTCATGATACAACCCCTGTTTTTCCATTTTTCCGGGATCAGTGTTCCTCAGCCCTCTTCCCCTGTCTAATAAGCCCCCTTTCCTTGTCCTTTTTCTATAGTAATCACCTTGGTTACATGTAGCTTGCGACACTTGTTCCGATCCTCGTGAACTAGATCTTCACGCTGCTTCTGGTGTTTGGTATATTGTACATGGGAAGTATTTCTAAGCTTTAGCTGCAATAAAAGTCGATATGCGGTATACCCCCCAGTGCAGGAAAGTGTGCAGGGCTGCGCCAAAAGGCAAAAAAAGCAAAGCATCACATTCAATATCTTGATCAATAGAACGATGAATGCAGTCCAATCCAATGGTTACATTACTTATCGAAAATGGCATCTATGAGATAGCTTAGGGTATGATAAAGATGATGGATTGATGGCGATAGTGACTAGAGGTTTTTTAAACTCCAAGTCTGTGAAGGGTGTGAACGCATGATACGGTGAATGAACAACTTCAAGCACTGACTTTCTTTTGCTGTGTTCATATACAACATATGATATCGACACAGCAGGAACAACCTAATCAAGGACTGCGTCAGTACTCAGTGTCAACAATGGATGAGTTCATTATGAAACAAGCGAGAACGGATGTAAGAATCCTCCGGTTATTAACTCAACGCCAAGAAGGCAAATGCAACTCATGGCGAGGGAAAAAAAGGCTCACCTTTGCCAACGTGGGGAACAGCCCACGATAGAACCCCCTCCAACCATCCCTCTCCCATGTTTTAACTGTCACATCCCACACACCTGTATATTTCTGGGGATGGCCCGATGACCCTGATGCCTGCAACCGCGTGCGTACGAGGTTAAGGGGATAGACACTCGTAGCACCAACACTGCCCGATATACTGCCAAAGGCGAGGAGAGCCATGACACCCGGCTCCTCCTTGCCTGTAGATTTGACATAAGCGAGTTTCAGAGCTTCGAATGTGCTCATATCGATCGCAGAATACCTGGAAACAAAGGGCGCTTCAGTTCGGAACGAAGAGGCTGTGGTTGGGTTTTTGGGTACATACGGGAAAACTCCGATGAGGCCAACCTATGAAGAATAGTTTCATATGACGTGAATTGTGAGGATGACGACGATCAAGGACATACTGTTAAGCCGCGGTAGTATGCACGGAAACCACCCAAGGCGTAGAGGTGCCGCGTGGCCTGGGCAAAGGTTCTCTTTGCACCAGTGTTGCTCATCATTTGAGTCTGATCATTCATGAGTCAAGACCCGCGGAGAATAAAATAACAGGTAATACCTTGAGAGTTTCCAACGGGTATATGCCTATGGCAAGACGGTGAACTCGGGCATCATGAGAAGGAACGCAGTCTACTCACTTAATTGACTGCTAATCCCCCCGATTCCACCAGAAAGAAACCGGCTTACGCTACTAATCTCCCTGGGATCGTCTACATGGTCCCAATACTTGGCAAATGTGCGTTTCTGAAACACGAAAATCAGCACGTGCGGGGGAGGGAACGAAGGTGCCGAAGGGCATTAAACTTGCCGCTGATTCATAGGCGAAGAACTTGATCGCAGATTCTGGAAATATCTTTGCTACAGACAACCCATTGCCCGTCCAGAAGGCCAAAATGCCTCCTTCTGAGTATATACGTGCAACAGCGTTGGCAATGATCCTGACACCGCCTACACCACCCGTTTTTCCACCTGCTGGAACGCCACCTAGGTCAGGGGGGCGAGTAATCAAAAATACTTTCAGACGATCGAACGGTGCCGTGCATGTCCGTGAAACTGATCGGAAGTTTCAACTCTGGGGTAATTAGGTGACACACTGAAGACGTACCTGCACCCGCGATACCTCCCGCAAGAAGAAACCGCAGGGATGTGTGGCGCTCGAGGAAACTTTGCTGATCATCCTCATCGTCGTCCTCCAGATACTCTATCGCATCATCATCGGTATCAGATTGCGCTGGTGGAGGTTGATGAGATCCAGAAGCAGACAAATTGGTGGCACTAGTGTTGGTGTGTTTGTGTAGCATAGAATCTGGGGGTTTATCCTCTGCACTAAGGCTGACATCGCCTGAACAAGAGCATGAGTACAGGAACAAAGCGGGTGCATAATGTCACTGACCTTCCATTGTTACCCGAGCAGGTCCGCGACCGTCATCTCCCATGAATCTTGAAACTTCATAATATTTATAAATTTCTTCTGGAGAGGCTCTTCGAGGTAAAAGAAGCAAGAAATCTCGGAACTCGGCAAATGTTATATGACGTGAATTAGGTGATGCGGCTAGAGACGACATGAACTCGGAAAAGGCTTCCGGGGACACTTGGATTCCTGAGCAGGCAGAGCGATTTAGTCGGGTCGGTTTCAAAAAAGTAACTGTACGCACCAGACTTCTTCAGCGCCAAGCGGAGCTCTTCTGCATCCAGCTGCCCGTTATTGTCCAAGTCCAACTCGTCGTGGAAAATATGCCAAAGTTCTATCGCACGCAGAAGTTCAAAAAAGGGTTACCGAATGAAAGAAATAGGTAGATAACGTACCGGCTTCCTTCGCCTTGGCATACTCTTTAAATTCTTCCCATCCAATTCTCTGCGCACTTCCCCCATCTTTCGAGCCCTTACAATGCACCAACAACTCGCGGTCATAGATTGCCCGAAGAGATTCCGCCTTTTCATAAGTCAACCCGTTCGGCCCTAGAGGTTTGGGAGTCTCGTCGTTCGAAGGATGTTGCTTGGGTTGTGGTAGAGGAGGTAGCCTGTTCCAAAGAGCCAAAAGACGCTGTTTTCTGTTTTCTCGCCCTTCCGACCTCCGGAACTCCTCGAGGGAGCCTGGTTGAGGTGGAGGTGGAGGCCCAGAGTTGTATGGTCGTGCCGCCTGAGCGCCCTGTGCAGTCACGACCGACGAGCCGAGGACCTTTCGTGCTGGGTGGATATTCTTCGAGTCTATTGTCGACGACATCGTGGATGAAGATGGAAGAGGTCTATAACGCAACCGTCTGGGCAAGATGAGTGAAGTTGAGAGCGGGAAAAAGAGTGGGACAGGAAAGGAAGCAATAAGCAAAAAGGGAGAGCCCTGCTCTCAGAGACTCATTCTCTGTGCGAAGGAGTGGAGGGCGGCGGTTCGCTATGACGGGATGTCAATCATCCAAGTCCCAATTCCGAAATGTTTGCTTTTGCTTGGTCCAATCACAATCGTCGAATAATATACAATCCATGATTCCATATGCTACAATAATTACAGACCGCCGTCCTTCAGCTCTCTGGCCCTGTTGTTTTTTTTTTACGTTTTACAAGCAGCAGCCTCGTAACACATGCTTCGACCGAGTCTTTAGCGAAGCCATCCACATCCCCATCTTATCCCAGAAGGACGATTCAATCACTTCAAAGCTGTCAGGATCCGCTTCTTGCAGCTCTCTATCTCTGGTCTCTTTGTTGGAAATCGTCGGAAGCACAGGGAAACTCGGATAAGCCGAGTCTGTCGTCGCGACAAATGTCATACCTCCTGACCAAGCCATCGATCTCTCAGAGGCTCCGAAGGAAAACTGAGTCCTCTCTGTCATACATGACCGGTTCGTCCCTAACGACTCGGCACGGACGACCCTCGATGCACGAGGACCATAGAACTGGTGTCTTTCATAATAGGCTTCTTGTGAATGCGAGTGGCCGCCATCGTACATCGACAACCTGTTGCGATCTTGGTCCTTATGGAGTATCGTGGTGGAATAACCTTTGCTGTATCTCCGGTTTTCGGTCTGTCTCGGAGGTGTCGGAGGCCGATATGTCTGTCAAGCTTGCATTCTAGCCAGCCCTCGTCTCCGGACACGCTCATGCACTTACCTGTGTCAAGGTATGGGTCTGGCGGCTCCGCTGGCTGGGAGACCGATGGGTTGACTTGGAACCACAAGATATGACGGTGTTCTCGGAATCTGAGCAGTAATTCAGCGCACTGAGCGCACTGGAAGAGGTGGTGCGAGCCTATAGTTTGCCCAAAAGTCAGCGTCGCGGATGGCAGAGCCACCAGCCCATACCTTTGATGACTGTCTCCTCACAGGCGAAGGTCCAGTGTTTTTTCTAGCCCCAGACAAGGACTTTGTAGTCGAAGCAACTTGCGTCGTTGGTATTGTGGGCAAAGGCTTTTCCCTGACCACTGGATGGCCAGACTGCCCCTACGAAAGACAGACATAAGCAATATTCACGAAGAGTCGGCTATATGGTTACCTGATATGCTTGATCCCTCCCACTGTCGATGAGGACAGTCGGGCAGATGGGCTCCACAGCGGGTGACGTCGGGGGTGATGGGACATAGACTGGGGCAGGTTTACGATAACTCATGTCGCGACGCATCGAGACGGGAAAGGCAAATAAGCACCAACGGCGAATGTTAGAGATGATTTTCGACGATTAACCGAAGCCTGAACGGTAAGAAGCTCGATAGCCCTGGCTAAGAGTGTTTTTATTGTAGCAACAAAGCTACAGTTTATAGGCACGTTGCAGCCACGCCTCGTTATGATTCAATAATGGATTGTTCCCGATTGAGGAACACGCCGTGCTGTGGGGCGGTACGAGAAAGCGCAGTATTCATCCAAAGGGTCTTGGAACGTTCTGGTGCTGCACTGTCTAGATATGGAGCCGCGTTGCCGAGCGTCCCACCGGGAGACGAAGAACACGGAGCGCTGACGATCCATCATGTAGAACCGCTGCCGTGCCAATCCGGTGCAGAGATCGCTGACACGAAGGAAGAAAGGAGGCGAGGCAGTGAGAAAGAACACCTATCGACACAGACAACTCACAGGGATGAACTAAAATTTGTCAGAGTCATGACCACTTTGATAAACTCTTGGGAATCTTGATGCACCGTCCTTTCGTTTGCCAATAATTACTTCGCAATGTGCAAGAATCGAGGGCCGGCGAGCGGCCTCGTTAACGGACTTCTCGGTCACTTGGTCCCGTCGAATTAGGGTAATATTTCGCTAAATTGGTCCCTTTCCTTCCAAACTTGACCCAACTCCCGCTGTAGTGATCAATCAACCTCTTATGTCTAAATTAGGAAACATCGGGCCTCTTTCATAAAGATAAATGTGAGCCACCAATCGCTCGCCCCACCACGTTTCTCATTCTCCTCGACTATCTCTCAGTGACCAGTGCCCGACAATGTCCCGTACTTTCCTCAATCGAGGAGGCGTTCGAAACACTCCTGCGGCCCCTCAAGCCAAACGCGGTCGCGGCCTTGGCACACCCATCCAGCATAACGCCGAACATGAGTCCCATGTAGCCACCGTTGGCGTAAGACGGCCCGGCTTTGGTATTGCTGGAAAGCCAATCCAAGTCACGGCCAACTATTTCCGTACTACTATTCCAGACCGCGTCATTCACCACTATGATGGTTCGTTGCCATTATATGCATCCATTTCACGCCGCTGACATCGCGATTCAGTTTGTACGTTCACTTATGTGCATATGTTCATTGATATATGCAGTCTCTGATTGTCTCAAGCTATCACGCCGGATGAGAAAAAGCTGCCTGCCCGATTGAACATGCTCCTGATCCAGGAGCTGCAAGCTTACACCGCTCCGGAGGTTTTTCAACATCCCGCTGCATATGACGGTCGTAAAAATATGTTTGCAACCACCCAGCTCCCGTTCGGTGGTGCGAACTCAAAGGAAGTATGTCATCGCCCAACTCGCCACGCACCCTTACTCATGATTGATCGCAGTTCCATGTTACCTATCCGAGGATGAGCGAGTTTCCTACTGGAAGCAAACAGCCGAGGGCGTACAAAATCAGACTCACAAAAGTAGCTGAAATTAATCCAGAGTTTGTCCTCGTCCATCATTATCGCCCTTACGGACTGACTCGCTCTCTTAGGGTTCTACAACGATTTATCGACGGCAAACAATCATACGATAGTGCTGCGACAACGGCCATCACAGTTAGAAGCTCATTAAAATCCACCCATAACAGCACTAATACCTTTTTCAGGCGATGAACGTGGTTGTGCGCATGCAACCGTCCATGCAGTATACTTACAATGTTCGATCCTTTTTTGTCGAGGACGAGCAAGATGACAGAACAGGTGATCTGCGAAACGGCTTGCGACTCTGGCAAGGCTACTTTCAGTCCATTCGTCCTGCCAGGAATGGCATGCTGATCAATATCGACATTGCAACGGGAGTCGTTTTCGAGGGCGGACCCCTCATCCGGCTCTGCCAGAGTCATCTTAAGGCACAGGATAACCCTTCCGCCCTTATACCTAGCAACTTGGGTGGTTTCCTTCAAGATCGAGACCGCCTCAGGCTACAACGCTTTGCCCACGGGCTTCGAATCATGGCTTGCTCGGGTTCTTTGCCAGGAAACAACGTTGCTCGTGTGCTTCGCAAGTTCAGTAGCCACGGAGCGAGCAGCTTGCAGTTCACTCATAACGGCCGAACCAAGTCTGTGGCTCAGTATTACCACGAGATTCTGGGGCGACCATTGCAGTATCCTGACATGATCTGTGCAGAGGTGCGAGGCTCTGCAACTACCTTTGCCCCGACTCATTGAATAACGTTCCTTATCCAGGTCGGCAATGGCGCTTTGATACCTTTGGAACTATGCACAGTTATCAAGGGGCAACTTGCACGGCAACAGGTTCCTCCCGAATGCGCGCGGGATATGGTCAGTTTTGCTTCGAAACCACCAGCTCAGCGCATTCGCAAGATCATGGAAGCCCCCGCGGCAAGCATTTGAAACAGACTCCAGTTGTGACCTTTTGCTGAAGAGCTTTAATTCAGAAACTCGGATACGCTACGTCGGTGTATGTGCGACAATTCGGGCTTAGCCCTACCCCAGAGGGTCCCATCTCCATCAAGGCGAGGGTTTTGGATGCACCGGTTCTTTCTGCGAAAGAAATAGACAAGAAAGGCAACATCACTTCGAAGGCATTTGTGAGTTCCCGCCCACGTTGAGACTTACGCAAATGGAGAGCCGCCTCACGACAATGACCTAGATTCCGAGTAAAGGTGCATGGAACATGTCAGTTTGGGTGAATTTGGCAGAAATGTTCCTGGCTCTGATTGTCAATCGACAGGGACAGGAAAAAATTTTACGCCCCCGTGAAGAGGATCGACCCCGTGGCTATCTTCGTACTCGAGGCTGAAGAGAAGTTTTCACCTGATGACGCTAATGCCTGCTTTATTGTCCTGCGTTCTGTTCTCGTCGATCTCGGTATGACGATAACACCCTCCCGTGGTTCCGCTGACATTCCATACAGGCATTGCTGTACCCACGAAGCTTCCAGTACGAAGGCTGGGGAATCCTCAGGGAAACATTGTCAAACAGCTCAAGGCGCTCGTCGACAAAGTCTGTAAAAACTCTGGCGAACCTCCGAGACTCATTATTGTCATCTTGCCGGAGTTGGGAAATGATCTATATACAGCCGTCAAGCAGTAAGTGGCGCAATACAGGATTGCAACCTCACTCATGCTATAATTCTCTTGCAGCTTCGGAGACATTGAAGTACGTAATCTTCGCTCCTCCTCTCGTTGCAAGTCTATACCCCCCTATAGACGGGTATTGTAACCCAATGCATGAAATCGTCTAAATGCAAAGTCGAGAACCCCCGCTCGTACAGTCTGCAAACCCCATGCAAGTCTCCTACTGGAACCGTTCAGTATTACTCCAACGTTGGCCTAAAGTGAGTGTCAAACCATCCGTAAAACACCAAGCTAAGACCTCCAGACAGAATCAACGTCAAACTCGGAGGTGTTAATATGATCCTCAACCCAGGGGCACCGAATTCGATCACCGATCCGTTGAATCCTACCATTGTCATGGGTAAATGTCTGTCGTGCTCAGGAACAGCGTGCCAATCATGCTTCTCACTTCAGGTGCCGATGCCATACATCCAGCACCTGGAGCTACTGGACGACCCTCTTATGCCGCGCTTGTTGCTAATATTGACTCGCATATGGCGAAATTTGTCGCCGGTGAGTTGGCAGACTTGGTTCCATTCCACACACGGTTTAAGTGCGCGGCTTTGATTACAGCGACCGGCATTCAAGATTCTCGCGTTGAAATAATCCACGACCTAAAAGAAATGGCAGTTGTGGGTGTTGATTACCATCCCAGGCAGCACTGCTCATTAAGGCCCACAACACAGGAAATCTTGAAGCGGTGGCAAGAAAATCAGAAGGGATGTGATAGGGGGAAGGTGGCTCGTTTGATATTCTACCGAGGTGGTCTCTTTCCTCTTCTGGAACAGTGGTCCGGATCTGACAAGGTGCCTCAGATGGTGTTTCCGAGGGTCAATTCCCGAAGGTCTTAGAGAAAGGTAAAGTCGCAGAACACATGCCTACGTGCTGGGCGACTCAATGCATGCACGTATACAGAGCTGGCTGCTCTCAAGGGTTCATCTTATACATCTGTTGAAGTGTGGATTTCTCTGACTCTTTGGGCAGATGCCCTTCAAGAAGTCAAAATTGACGCTAAAATTACTCTTGTCGTCGTCGCGAAACGCCACCATGTCCGGTACAGCTGGCCCTCTTCTAGACATGAGACACTGATACATACTTCCTGTCAGTTTTTTTCCAAGGCCGAATGAACCAGACAATATAAAGGGTAACTGCCCCCCGGGTACTGTTGTCGACGAGGAAGTTGGTCATCCAATCGAATTCGATTTTTATCTTCAAAGTCACGCTGGCATCCTAGGAACAAGTCGTCCTTCCCATTACTCAGTGAGTCCTCCGTCCCAGAACCCCGATCCAACGCTAATCGGACCCAAACGCAAAGGTCCTTTACGATGTACGTTTATCATTTATGCAGCAGTTCATTTCGTTCATTTCTTAATCTCGTCCAGGACAACAAATTCAGGTAGGTTAGTGTGAACTTGCCGAATAAGTGCGCTTTTTAATCAACTCTGCCAGCGCCGACACCCTTCAGAGGTTTACATACCACCTATGCTATACCTATGCTCGGGCGACCCGAGCTGTTTCGATCCCGGCCCCTGTTTACTGTGAGTTACTACTCCTTCCCAGGTGAGAACAACCAATAACCAGTTGATAGATGCCGATATTGTCTGCTCTCGCGCCAAGAATCATTACGATCCGTATACCCGTGTCCCCGAGGCGGATGCCAATTTGGCGGACAAAATGGATAAAGACCTTGAATCTCATAAAGCGGCATTCAAACCTCTGCACAAGGACATCAAGGGGCTCATGTATTTCTCGGTAGGTGCTGAATATATGTCTGAGCGCGTTAGCGCACTGAACCACTGGAATGACAACAGTAAATCTCCCCGAGCCACTCATGATTATGGCGTATTTTCCGAGTCCCAAAGGTTATATTTTCTGTTCTAGTGTCCACAGCCAGCTTGTGCACGTACATTATGTTGTTCGTGGATGAAGATACGCCGGATCAAAGTGCGAAACCCTCTACCAGCAATACTTGGAACTTTGGAGTTCACGCGTCCATGGCTTCAAAGCTCGTGATTATCCCACGTAACGCTATGAAGCGCGGGCCGTACTCATGCCCACTTTCCTCTATTTAACCACCATACCCCAAGGTTGAGATACGTAGCATACCCCAGCCATGCGCAGTAAGGAAGTAAGAAATAAGTCGCCTTGGCGTTAGTAGGACGGTCTAATAGTTTCTGATAACCGCGATATTTGAGTGCATTCTACTTAAGATCAAGGAGTTCGCCTTACGGTCATGTAGAACGTAGTGCTGGTCAGCAGTAAGCTGTCCAGAAGGGCGAGTGTCGTCTATGTCGTCAGTCAGCTACTCGCTCCACAAGCAGGACATGAAATGCATACGCTTCTGCCCGCAAAGAATAAGGGGCTCCACAAGCAGTTCAGGCCCAACTGGCCGTAGTAAAGAACAAGGCCTAGTGATATATCGTCCCTATATACAACGTGAGGTGTGACACATGGGTGTATAGTAAACTGCGCACCTGTTTGCAGGGATAGTAGTGGAATCCAAAGCCTTGACGGCAACGTGTGATGCACACCCCATGGCTAGGCGAGATGGTCAATACGGTACTGGCGGCGCAGGTGTCCAGTTCTACAAACCTAGATACAGCAAAGTCCATATAAACGGGAAAGCCTCACGAGGCGGTCGTCCTGGAGGAGCATACAAGTTCTATAGAGCTCTCAATTACGTGCTCTCCATGGAACCTATAGGGCAAGCGTACATGGTACCAGTTGCTGTTCGCAGCCTTCGAGGCGGGGGAACCGCTTAGAAAGCCCAAAGTCAACGGCAGTCCAACCGCGGTGACGGGGTTGCGGGGAATTGCAAGTAATATGTTAGGAATGTGAACGCTGGCCATTGCAGGGTGCTAAACTTGTCTGAGGAGTCTTCTAGTCCAAGCGAGCTTATGAGGCACGAAAGAGTAGATCGAACGCTCAAACAGGATGACGTCATCTCATTTGGCTCCTGTCGTCATCGCTAAACTAGGCTCGAAAACTTGTGTGGAGTTCGCATATAAACGTTTGACACTGGAGCTCTATGGGGAAGGCAGTTGTCAGCTCTTTCTATCCCTTTGCTTGAAGAGGAGAAAAATAAACGCACGAATAATCAGGCCCTGCCAGGATTCGAACCTGGGTTTCAAGAAATCAGAACTCAGAATCTTGAGTGATAACCACTACACTACAAAGCCCATAGATAGGTGGAGGTGGGTCGGCTATTCGGTCCCTGGAGGTAGGCGGATCATGACTCGATCGTTATCTTGAAGGAGTTGAGGGTTGACTGAATTGGCAAGCCAAAGACCTCTTCTCAAATTTCTAGCAACAATGTCAGGGTTCCTCCCTCTGCTCGACCAGAGCAATGACGAGTTGTTTAACGCTCTCAACCGCCTCGGTCCCATTATCACCTATGCCCATCAGGCAGCCTCGCTGCCCACCCCTGGCCATGCCATCTACCTGGTGGATCAACAGTCATCGGTTACTTCGGCGCAAGTCGCAGACTGGCTTGATGCTGGTGTAGAAAAAGTTATTATCCCACTTTCCTCAGCAACAACCATAATCAATACCATACCCGCGGAACGGCTCATTCTCCTGTTGGACGTTGGAAGCGTCAGCGCCGTAACAGATAAAATCCGGAATGGCGTTTCGGGAGTGGTATTGAAGACACCAACTGTGGATATCGACCTCATTTCCTCCGTGTCTAGCTTCTTTTCCAACTCATCGATCTACGTCCTTCCCGATCCACCCACCCCTCCTTCAGTCCACACTATCCGTGCTATTTCAAGAGCTGGCGCGACTCTCATCATCCCCAGCTCTGATCTTACCTTGCAATCGTCCTCCAAAACTCAAATCAACCTCGCGGATGCCTTCCTTTCTATTGTTACCTCCGACAGACCCGATAGCCTCTTCCCCACGGTCGTCTCCAACCAATCTGGCCAAACTCTCGGACTCGTTTATTCTTCTGTCGAGTCGGTACGAGGGACCATCGTTTCCGGAAAAGGTGTCTACCAGTCCCGGAAACACGGGCTTTGGCGTAAAGGTGAAACTTCGGGCGCCATCCAAGACGTCGTCAGCATTCGTCTCGATTGTGATTCCGACTGCCTGGAATATCGCGTGGTTCAGCACGGTGCTGGTTTCTGCCACCTCAACCGCTTGTCATGTTTTGGTCCAGCAGGCGGGCTGACTGCGCTTGAAAACACCCTCAAATCTCGTCTGGAAAACGCGCCAGAAGGGTCCTATACCAAACGTTTGTTCGAGGATCCGGATTTACTCCGGTCGAAAATAATGGAAGAGGCAGATGAACTCTGCAGCGCAACCAAACCAGAGGACATTGCATTCGAAGCAGCGGACTTAATCTACTTCGCTTTGACGAAGTGCGTTGCTGCGGGTGTCAGCATCTCGGACATCGAACGCTCACTCGATAAAAAGGCGAAGAAGATTTCCCGTCGTCCAGGAAACGCCAAACCCCAATGGTCGAAGCCACCTCCCTCGACTACACCCAAATCCCTCTCAGGCGCGCCTGTCTCAGTAGATGGTTCTATCCGCATGCGCACTTTCAATCTAACTTCTGTGTCCGCCGAGGAGCGAGCACAGCTTCTCCGCAGGCCGGTCCTCAAATCGGAGGAGATGATCAACAAGGTCAAGCCCATCGTCGACCAGGTTCGCAAAAACGGAGACAGTGCTCTCCTTGAACTAACAGCCAAATTCGATAAAGCCCAGCTTACATCTACCGTCGTCTTCCCGCCCTTCCCTTCCGAGACGATGCAAATCGATGAGGAAGTTCGCAGAGCGATTGATGTCGCTTACGCAAACATTCGCAAGTTCCACGAAGCGCAGGCCGACCAGTCTACGCTTGTGGTTGAAACGATGCCTGGGGTTGTTTGTTCACGTTTCGCCAGACCGATCGCTCGTGTTGGTCTTTATGTGCCCGGCGGAACTGCTATCCTTCCCTCTACCGCCTTGATGCTCGGCATACCTGCCCAGGTTGCCGGATGCAAGGAAATCGTGTTGGCTACTCCCCCTCGTCCTGACGGCAGTATTTCTCCAGAAGTCATGTACGTTGCCAAATTGGTTGGTGCCTCGGCCATCTTGAAGGCTGGCGGTGCCCAAGCCGTGGCTGCCATGGCATATGGCACAGAAACTGTACCAAAAGTAGACAAGATTTTTGGGCCTGGAAACCAATGGGTCACCGCAGCGAAAATGCTGGTTCAAAACGACACAGACGCACTCGTGTCCATCGACATGCCTGCAGGTCCCTCCGAGGTTTTGGTAAGCTCACCCCGTCCATTTAATGGAAATGATCGAAACCATTAACAAACCCAATTGTCGCAGGTTGTTGCCGACCATACTGCAAATCCTGCTTTTGTAGCAGCAGACCTCCTGTCTCAGGCGGAGCATGGAGTTGACTCGCAAGTCGTCCTTGTTGCAGTCAATCTCACCGCGGACCATTTGGCTTCGATCGAGCAAGAAGTCGATCAACAAGCTCGTGCTCTAGAGCGGGTCGACATTGTGCGGGAATCTATTCCCAAAAGTATCATCGTTAAGGCATCGAGCGTTGAGGAGGCGATCGCGTTCTCGAATGATTATGCTCCAGAGCACCTCATTCTCCACCTTGAGAACGCGAGGGACAGGGTGCGTTTAGTCGAGAACGCCGGAAGTGTATTTGTTGGCCCTTATACCCCAGAGAGGTACTCGTCTTTCCGCCTGAGTCAAAGTTCTATTGGCTGATTTTGTTAACAGTTGTGGCGACTATGCATCTGGCACAAATCACACCCTGCCTACCAACGGCTATGCCAGGCAGTTCAGTGGTGTGAACACGCAATCGTACCAGAAACATATTACTTCACAAGAAATTACAGCTTCGGGCCTTGGTGGCTTGGGACCCATTGTTGCTACTCTTGCGGATTGTGAAGGACTTCAAGCCCATGCGAATGCCGTGCGTATCCGCCTGCGTGCATCCCAATAAGCGACACCATTCTTGATTTGGAGGATATATGAGGAACATTTAGACAATGTGGTATAGGAGTGTTTATTATAATCAAACAATCTAAAAGCGTGAGTAAGTGCAACAAAAGTGTCTATAAAATACCACCCCGGCAACCGGTTGCCACCTGAAGGAGATCAGTTAGTGCGGTACAGCGCACGTTTTGCGACCTTGACAATCAGGGGGGTATCAGGGAATGACAAATTCTCAAGGTTCGTTGCATACTGTGGAAAGGATTATCGGCTACTTTTCGCAAGTCATAAGGTGGCAACTTACAGGTGTCGGGACATCGGCACCAGTGATTCGCTCAACAGGAGCGTCAAGGTAGTCGAAGGTCTCACTCTCAACAATTTGAGCACAAATTTCACTACCGACACCGAAGGCGGGGAAACCACCCTCAACAATCAGAAGCCTAGGAAGTATTAGATACGTAAGCCTAGATAGGGTAAGTGGACTCGTACCTGTTAGTTTTCTTAACCGACTTCTTAATGGTATCAATATCAAGAGGACGAATGCTGCGAAGGTTAATGACTTCGGCCTTGATACCCTCCTTGGCAAGGATGTCAGCAGCCTCCATACTGTGAGTAACCATCTTGCTGTGTGCAACGATGGTGACGTCACTGCCTTCCCGCTCAACCTTGGCCTTGCCAATGGGGAGGAGGAAGTTGTCTGACATGGCCTCCTGGGACATGGGGAAAGAGACGCCATACATCATCTCGTTCTCAAGGAAGACAACGGGGTTAGGATCTCGGATAGCAGCCTACTCGGCATTTGAGTAATATGTTATCATATCGACCGAGGAAAAACATGGTGCATACCTTGAGGAGACCTTTGCAGTCCTCAGCACTCCAGGGACTGACAACTTTGAGGCCTGGAATTGAGCCGTACCATGCTGCATAGTCTTGTGAATGCTGTGCAGCAACACCGGCAGCAGCACCATTGGGACCACGGAAAACGACGGGACAAGGGACATTGCCACCAGACATATAATATGTCTTGCCAGCCGAGTTGACAATTTGGTCAATGGCTTGCATGGCAAAGTTGAAGGTCATGAACTCGCAACTAACAATAGGCGTAAACCTGGGTGCGTGGTAAGGAGTTCAAAACGACGTACATTGGACGGAGTCCCTGGAGAGCAGCACCGACAGCAAGGCCAGCGAAACCCATCTCAGTGATTGGCGTATCAACGACACGCTTCTCACCAAACTTGTCCATAAGGCCCTTCGTCACCTGGGCTGATTTGAGAACTTCCGGAAGTGCCAGGTGTACGGGACCAAAGTACCTTGTATGCACCATTGTACCGTGCGACTTCCTCGCCGAGAATGAAAACCTTCTCGTCTCGAATCATCTCCTCCTCCATGGCCATGTTGAGTGCCTCACGAACGGTCATCTAGGCAAGGGTGTGTTGAGCCACCGAAGCGAGAGAAGGGAACGCGAAAGGTATACCGAGTGTTCTGACTCTGCCGTGGCATAGGTGCGGATAGCAGGGAGGACGCGCCGCGAGGCGGCAGAAGTAGATGCCTTGTGCAGTGCGGGTGCAAGACGGGCAAAGGCCAGGCGGGAAACCATGGTTTTTGGCGAGGAAGATGGAGGGGAGGAGCGAGGAAAAGTAGAAAATAGAAGCCCTGAGTTCAAACGGCGTAACATTTTGGGGATGCGTGACTTTTTCGAGCTCCGCGTTCCATCATTCAATTAACCAGTCCCGGGCCGGAGTAATGACCCATCCAGCACTACTTATCGCCTTCTTACGTGCACCCTTATCAGCCAACTAATGACTTCCAAAAAGCCTACCGTCCTTGTCACTGGTGCATCCAAGTGCGGACTGTCCTCTCACTCCGAAACAACCACACTGACCCCCATATCAGAGGCATAGGCCTTGCTGTCACTCGGCACCTTCTCAACAAATTCAATGCCAACGTCGTCGCTATCTCTAGGTCCTCAACTCCAGAATTAGCCGCCCTAAAATCCGAGGCGCTTTTGCACCTCCAGTGTGACATGTCGGTCCTTGTGTGACTCCATTTCCGTCGGCTTCTCGTAGATCTCATTCTTCTGCAGCACAGACGAACATGCCTTCGACTCGGCTGTGTCTACTACAATAAACATTTACGGAAGCATCGACGGGCTTGTCCTCAACGCAGGGACTCTGGATCCTCTATGCCGCATTGGCGATGACACTGCTCTTACATCATGGAAAAGGCATTTTGATGTCAACTTTTTCTCACTCATCACCGCGCTGAAGGCTACTCTCCCGTATCTGCGCAAGAGTCCCCTTCGTGGTAAGGTTGTCTTTGTTAGCTCAGGAGCAGCTGTCAAAGGTACTGCGGGATGGAGTCCTTACAACGCAAGCAAGGCAGCTATGAACTCGATCTGCAGGTGATGTGTCTTCTCCCCACTTTTTTTTGTTTTCATTATTCTCACATCCGACCTCTTCGCTTTGCAGGACGCTAGCTGAAGAAGAGCCGGACGTTGTTTCTGTCGCTCTTAGACCTGGTATGGTGGACACCAATGTGAGTCCTTCACTGTTGAGGCAAAATTACGGCGTAGTGATCGGAATGAATCAAGATGCAAGAGATTCTGAGACAGACTGGTGCTGCACATATGTCAAAAGCTGATCATGACATGTTCCTGCGCGCCTACGCCGATGGAAAGCTGGTCAAGCCAGAGGATGCTGGCCATGTGGTTGCGGCTCTGGCTTTGGAAGCTCCTCCAGACCTGAGTGGTAAATTCGTCAGCTGGGACTCTGAAGAATGCCGAGCTTTCAGACAGAAGTGACGAGGAGTGAAGGATATATCTACGCCGCTCAAAGGGATAAATGTATAATGTCAAAGCAGCAAGCCGGGATAAGCCTAGACTTGCCGAATGAGAACCTCTCTGGAACCCACTTCTTTTCCGAAAGAGGGAGAACGCCTTCCTAAATAAGGTACTGGAGAAAGAAGAATCTTCTGCAACCATGATATTGGTACTCGCCGACCTCGATAGTTCCTCAGAGACGACACGTGTGGGGCGAAGGCGCGAAGTATAAAACTTCAGTCCACTTCTCACGAGGACATGGCCGGCTTCATTGACATCCATCACCATTTCTTCCCGCCAGACCTTGACAAGACTAATGTCTCCGTGCGAGTTGGATGGCGGACGCCAGAAGAAAATTTACCCTGGACGCCAGAAGTCAGCATCAAAGCTATGGACTCGACTGGCATTCAAGCTGCCGTTCTCTCTTTTCCAGCATCTCCGTCTGGTTGTGTTAGTGCTGATAACCGAGCCCTCATCCGAAGCAGGAATGACTATATGGCTGGGGTGTGCCGAGACTATCCTGGCAGATTTGGGTTCTTTGCTACTCTGCCGTTCTTAGATGATGTTCAGGGTAGGGTTCCAACCCGTCTCCTATCTTTACCTGAACATCGTTTTGAATCCATACTTCCCTGAGTTTAGGTGTCCTCGACGAGATCGCTTACGGCTTTGATGTGATCGGGGCAGACGGAATTTCAATGTCTTCTTCCTATGGCGAAGGCGCTGCTTCCGGTAAGTGCAATACACTCCCCAGACCTCATATCGTCAATCATTGATTGATTGACTCATTTCATCAGTATATGTAGGCGATGATAGGTACGATCCCATCTGGGCAGAACTCAACCGACGCAAAGCCGTCGTCTTCCTTCACGGAAATCAAATACCATCTTCTACTCCATGGCCTCACCCTACCCTCGGCATACCCGTCTCTGAAGTAGGCTTAGCATAATCTCAGATTCCCTCAGACACTAACACATCACCTTCAAAGGTCCCAAATGAGACTTTCAAAGCCGCCGCTCACCTTGTCGTGACAGGTCGTAAGCGTCGTTACCCAGACGTCAAGATTATCCTCGCCCACCTCGGTGGCAGTACGCCCTTCCTCGCCTCTCGTGTGGCCGTCCTCTCTCGCCACATGGGTTGCAAACTCACGCCAGAAGAAATTCTGGACGATTTCAAGAGTTTTTATTATGATACCGCCTTGAGTGCTTGGGGTCCCAATTTGACTGCTATGGATAGCTTTGTTTCTCCCACCCAAATCCTTTTCGGCACGGATTTCCCTGGTGAGTACGCTTTTCCTGTGCGTTGTTCTCTTTCGAGAGCCTCTTTGCGTTCGTGGCCTCGGATCACGGACGTCGTCTTTTGGCTTTTACACTCATGCTCGTTTATTTATAGCTGTCAGTACGGAGATGTCGAATTGGTACACTCATCAGGTTGAGAAGCATTACGGAGTTCAGTGTGCAAACGAAGAAATGCTTCAAGTGGTCGGGCGGAACAATGCGCTTGGCATGTTTCCTCGGCTTCGTGAACGCATCCTCACGGCCGGTTATAGGGCAGCAGATCGTAGACTTCAATGTATGCTTTGAGTATTTCTGATTCTGCAAATATTTCCCATCTGTGTCTAGGTACATATAAACCCAATACCAAGTCACGAAAAGGTAGAACTGCTAAACGAATGGGAAGGTGAAATACTAGGGTATTCTACAGAAAAATAAAAATAAGAAGCAATGGACAAACGAAGAACTTCGGTGCAAATCTAAAAGAGTGCGGGGTTCCATGATTGTCTACTTGCGGGGTATCAACAATGATTGGAATCAGAATAGTTGAAAATGATGCCCAATGATAGAATTCTCGAAGAAATATTTGGAAGCGTGGTGAGCTCGCCTCAATTCTGTGGCCGATGTCCCTTTCCCTGCGATGCCTCCTATCGGGGTCTTTTTTAGATCTCTGGTTCTTGCAACCATCGGAAAATCTCATCATGACCAGGTGTGCCTGTTAAAAGCGCCTCGCCGTGGCGGCCTTCAGGGTCGTACCAGAGCCCTTTTTTGATGCCGTGCGAGGTAAGATACCGTTTAATACGCTGGAGCCAAGGAAAAAGTCAGTTGGTGATGTTCACAGTTACATGAACTAGGCGAGTCCCACCTGGGCATTCAGTATGTCGTCTTTCCCGCCCAAGAAATACCTCGTCTTTGAGGGATCCCGAGCATTGGGTATCTCCTCAAACCAAAGTGTGTTTGACACCCAATCAAAATGTCGCTGCAAGAGATTTGCTACGCCAAGTTCTGAACCGACAAAGTAACGCATAGCAAGTTCAAAGCCCTAGTCCAGAATAATGAGTAAATGCCCAAGAATGATGGTAGTGCCTATCGCTGCGACTTACGGTCATGGCTGGACGATACATGAATTTGTAACAGACATCACCTTCCCATTGGCAGAAGGTAACGGGGTCGACGAAACATGACCGTGCAAGCATCCTAGGATGCGCTTTCAGCATCCATGCATGGACGTAAGTGCCGCTGCCGGCGTTATCAGAGAGAATCATGGAGAGTGAGAAAATCGCACCCACTTGGAATGACTGAGCATAGTAATGCCTCGTCTTTCTCGTAACAAATCTCGTTTGACGCTCTCCTCCTCGCCGCTGTCGGTTTCAGTATCCCGCTCGAATTCAACTTGTAGATGTGCCCAACCAAGTTTATCAAGCACTCGAGCGAGGTTGTCGGCCGTCTGATGTCGGGTGACGGGCACCAGAAAACGAGGATGGAAGAAATCCTGACTGATCTGCGGCTGCAACGGGATAAGGATAGGCCGATCCGTAAAGACACTGAGAAGTTTGGAGATGAGGGGGTGATACTGTAATAGACCGAGTCCTAAACCGTGGACAAAAACTAGAGGGCGAGGACCCTGTGCGCTGTTCCAGTCCTTCGGTATCCGAAGGAGGTACTCCAAGTTTTCATGCCGCTCGAACGTTGCTCCAAAGCGACTGACATAGCTACGCCTCAGACAACGATTGATTAATCCAATGATAGCGTAGAAAGTGATGGGACGCCAGCTGATGAATGTCCGATCAATTGTCAGACGGAGGGGGACGATGTCAGGATTGGAACCTTCCGGGAATTTCGTGCCGGTGCGTTTCTGCAGCATGTCAAGAGCTCCATCCAATGCTTCTTTGTGCAGAGGGGACATTTTGTCTGGGGGAGGCATGTCTGCGTTGAATATGGACCAGTAGAGCCACTTTTGGACTTCAAGGACTCGGATTGATGACCAAGGGGCAAGGTGAAACCAGTTCCTGAGACTGTTACGGAAGTCGATTGCGCGCGGGTCGTGTTTCTCGAGTTGCACAATCGACTCTTCGGGGCTGCCAGGACGGCTAACGAAGAGGGATTCCTCGTCACCTCCGTCCTCCGGAAGATCTGCGAGACCTGCCTTGAGAAGTCGCGTATATGCGGTCCTGATCTCCAAGCTGTCTCCCGGACCTGCAGTGGTCGGAGGGGAAATTTGTCGGGCCAGCTGGTGGTGATAGATGCTGAAGAACACCTAGCAAAGAACTGTGAGCTGGAATCGGTGGGATGCTGGGAAATAATGTTACCGACCTCTGCGAGGGCAATGGCGAAGATAACCTGACCCTTTACGGCGTAGGACCATATTTTACCCGTATGTAGGGAATAAATCACGAACGCCCACGCGAGAGGGATAGCTGACCAGATGGGGAGGACGAGCAAGACGAGGACGACATAGAAAGAGAGCGCGCGTCGACGCGCTGGGATGGGTTGCTCAGCAATGTCGACGGCGTCATCCATTGGGTAGATGGGAGAGGAGAGGGAAGGAGAGGAGTTTTGAGCGCGACCAGAGTGCACTGAGCAACTTGGTTCCGATCGGCTCGCGCGTATATGAAAACTGATACCACATTGGGAAGAGGAGGAAGATCACGTGTGCGAGTTCTTATCTAGGCACGTGTTGAATTGCCAAGTAACTTTGCGAGCCTTCCGTGCTCTCCAAATTTATCCGTTTCTCTTTCTTCCGCCCACCCGTCCCCCTCTGCATAGCGTACACCATGTTGCGCAACGCTATCGCCTCCACTACTCGTCCTGCTCTCTCTCACGCAGTCGTACGTTCATTTTCCGTTCATTCCGTCTCATAAAACTCAGTTCCGTTTCAGCGGTCTGCGACCACCTTGTCCGCCGGTTTTCCGAAGGTTACCCAGCGTGTACGTTCCGAACTCCAGTTTTGTGTCCATTGGCACTCATAATGCGCAGCCCACGACTAAGTATGGTGGAGTGTACACGGTACGCAGTTGTGATCCACTAATTACTCGGTCCTGACTCTACTAGGTGACCCTCATTCCCGGTGACGGTATTGGTGCAGAAATTACGGACTCTGTCAAAGAGATCTTTGAGTACGTCAATGCCCCCATTGAGTGGGAACAGTATGATGTCTCTGGAATGTCCTCCTCCGGTGAGGCGCTCTTCAAACAGGCTATGGAAAGTCTCAAGCGCAATCGTGTCGGTCTGAAGGGTATGCAAATTCCATGACGATGACCTTTTTCCGAGTCTCATCCCTATGTAGGAATTCTCTTCACTCCCATTTCCCAGTCAGGCCACATCTCATGGAATGTGGCTATGCGCCAGCAGCTTGATATCTACGCCTCTGTAGTTCTCTGCAAGTCCCTTCCTGGTTACCCCACCCGTCATTCAAATGTCGATTTTGCCATCATTCGTGAAAACACTGAGGGCGAATACTCGGGCCTGGAGCATCAGAGCTACCCCGGTGTTGTGGAGAGCTTGAAGGTCTCCACAAGGGCCAAAGCCGAACGTATCTCTCGCTTTGCCTTCGACTTCGCGTTGAAGAACGGCCGCAAGGTGATTCCTCATCTCCGAAACTCAACGATTTGTATTTATCCCTACCTGCAGAAAGTCACATGTGTCCACAAGGCTAACATCATGAAACTCGGTGATGGTCTCTTCCTTAACACTTTCCGTCGCGTGGCAGAGGAATACAGGTCCTCCGGCATCGAGTTCAATGACATGATTGTGGATAACACGTAAGTCTAGCGCGAAGAATCTTGCATTGTTTCGGCTCCTGACATGGTACTGTAGTTCCATGCAACTTGTTGCTCGTCCAGGTCAATTTGATGTCATGGTTATGCCTAACCTTTATGGCGCTATCGTCTCCAATATTGGCGCTGCCCTTGTCGGAGGACCCGGCATCGTTCCTGGCTGCAACGTCGGGCGGGTTCGTAGAGTTTATTTTTACTCGTATTCCACTATTCTCACGCCTCGTTTCGCCGCAGGAATATGCTTTGTTTGAGCCCGGTTGCCGTCACGTTGCAAGCGATATCATGGGTACCAACCGTGCAAACCCTACCGCCATGATCCTCAGCGCTACAATGATGCTTCGTCACCTTGGGCGAGTGTTTTCAATGCCCGGATAGAAACGACTTTCTGACACGAGTTTTTTAGACTTGATTCCATCGCCAATAGCATTGCCAGTGCCACGTTTGATGTCATCAATGAGGGTAAAGTTAGGACAGCTGATATGGGCGGTAAGTTATTCCGGGCTGAGGTCGGATCCGAGCCTGACCGATCCATGGCTCGCAGGTTCTGCTACAACTTCAGACTTCACGGGAGCCATTCTCAAGCGTCTGTAAGCTTTTTGCCACATAGATCGGGTACGGAAGGAATTAGATTCTTGATTAGCTTATTAGTGTTTGGTGTCAGTTCTAAGGACATCTTACATTACTATATCCTCTGTAACAAAAGTACCTATTCGTGCAATACTACCTGCATATTACTCTTCGGTTTTGCGAACCTCCGAAAAGTCGAGATTTACGTTATCGAATGTAATATCATTCTCCAAAGCAGCCTCATATTCATCAAGAGTCATTGTCCTCGCTTTCTTGGCTTTGGGTTCGTCAGGCTGACCCGTGCCCGCAGACAAATTAGCACAAGACGGTTCCTCGACCTTGATGAACAGTTGAGCATTTTGAGAAGCAACTTCTCCGGCCGAAACGTCCCTTGACGAAGACGTCATAGGTTCCTTCCGTCGGAGGCCCAAAATTGTGTCGCATTTAACTTCGGAACGTTTCCCCCAACCATCCACTTGTGGTCTGAAATCCGCATATAATGACCACCCTTTGGCGTTGAGGACGTTTGGAGGATAACTCGCGGCGAGGAGTTGGAGTGCACCGACAATGTACGGTGTGGTTTGCTTGAAGGAGCGGGAAATATAAGAGAATGCGGCGCCTGGAAAGATTGGCGAGCCATTGGAAAGGGCCCGCCACTCCCCGTCTTGGGTCTGGTAGAGCGGGCTGAAATGGTGTAAGAATACTCTGGATAGGCTTTATACACTGGTTAAGGGCTTACATCCTGCGTGGATTGTTAAGGCATGAACTGAGGTTTGTAAAGCATCAACCACTGACCTTCGTCCCATGAGCTCCACATATGGCTGCGAGCCCACCGATGATGCCTCCATATTTTTACCCTTACTCTTATCGAAGATTCCGAGAGATATGCCCTTTGATACTGCGTTCAGCTCGGTATACACAGAAGCTATTTTGATTTGATCGGTTACCAAATGTCTCAGCGAGCATGGAGGAATGGGCTTACCTATACTGAGCGCCTCTTCTCTCTTAAATCCCAATCGTTCAGCGACTACCATCGCCCAGGCAGTCATGATGGGTGCTCTATTAATGATACAGGACTTGTGGCAGATTGTATGCTCATCAAGAACCTCATTGAATTCAAAGCTGTCGGGGTTAACAGTTTCATCTAGGGGCCCGTCAGGAAGAAATTCGTTTTTGTCACTCGAATATTTGCGTTTGCGTTTAGGAGGCGAAGCCTCAAACCCAATGATAGCTTAGAGAGTGAACGTCCTGCACGAAAGAAGGGACGTACCGCGATTCGAGATATCGAAGAACTAGGTCCAGCACTGGGTGAGGCAGCAACGTTCTTCTCGATAGCCTCCTTCTTTGTCACGGCTTTGCCCTTGTAGACAAAGCCAGCTTCACGAATAGCAGCTAACACAATGTTTCGGTCCTCCTTGTCTGATACGCCTGCTGCATTGAGCTTAACATCGGTCAGCTCAGTGAGCTTGGATGGGGTGTTGTACTCCTTGTATCTTCCTGGGGATTAGGTCATGTTGCTTGACTCGGATTATTGTACTTACATCTTCCCAGCGATTGCCATTGCCTTGGCCACTGGGACACCATTTCCAGTGAGAATCTTGAGGAAACTTGGCAAGGGCAGCTTGGATTCCTGGTCAATCATTCTTCAATATCTAAGTCACAGAGATAATAGCTAAATACAACCAAACAACACGTTCCTAAATTCCCACCATGTTTGGCAGAACCATTCAACATCAACTACCTCTCCTGCTACAAACCTGCTCTATCCCAAACCACAATAGGGAGCTGCTACATGCTCGTTGGAAGAGCTGAGAATACTATGATGAGCGCTGTTTCGTCACTTACACCGCCGAAAAGCGCGACCGACGTGGAGGCAGAGCTTGACGAATTGGAAGATGACATTGAGTCGGATGTTGATGACCCCAATGTCTTCAAAATACGGAAACCCATTAAACCTGCTACGGCGTTACTCCTAACAACAAAAGAACTGCATGGTGTGCTATATCTTTTGCTAAGATCACCACGCCAGCTATTGACACAGCTACATAGAGATGATACACGAGGGACAAATTGACCTCAATCCATCCTATCAGAGAGGTAATATTACCCTGTTCATTTTGACTATGAGGGGCTCATTGACTGCATCAACAGACGTTGTGTGGCCAGACTCCAAGCAGGTTGGACTTATAGATTCTCTCTTTCGCAACTTCTATGTCCCTCCGGTGGTATTTGCTGTGACCAAGGATGAAGATGGAGCGCTTGTACGCGTATGCGTTGACGGGAAACAAGTATTTTCATTGTTTCTGTTCCAGGCCGCATAGCACTTACGGAATGTATCCAGCGGTTGACTTCCATTCAAAAATTCTTTGATGGACAGGTAGGTCTTGCTTCTTTCCATGCAGACTTGTCAACTAAAAGTGTTGCAACCATGTTACCTAAGATACCACGTATGTTCCGTCCTTTGTAATTGTTATTGGGCTTGTTAACACAATTTACATCAGACAAAGACCCAGTCACGAAACGACTTTTCTGGTATACCATCTCCGAGACTTCGAGGGGGGTTCGGAATGAGATTCCAGAAAAATACAAGCAGGAGTTTGCAGCTAAATCCATAACATGTGGTAAGTGTGATATTGACTTGTTTTGTTCCTTTTGTTTCCGGTCGCTGAGACAGCAGTATAGTCGAATACCATGATATTGACCCAAGCCAGGAGCGTGAGATCTTCCAAAGAGTGCAACTGGGCATGACATTGACTGCTGCAGGTGTGTCCTAATTGCTTTACGGATAGAACGCGAACTCAAATCAACTACTAGAGAAACTCCAGGCCATTTCGTCACCATATGCAGAGTGCGTTAGATTCCAATTCGATATCTGCATAGTTTAATCTCCTCTTAAGGTGGCTATCGGAGCTCGAATCCCGGCACGTAACGGTGGAAAATGGTCTCTCGCATGTCCTCGAATGGGACACGAAGCGCGGTCGTGATTATCAAAACCTCGCGCATTTCATCTTCTGTTGCGACAGGTTACCAATAGAAGACCTGCCGACCACTCAAAAGCTCGAAGTGTGGTTGTCCAGAGAAGATCCGCCAACAGAATCTTTCAAGAAAGATATTGAAGCTGTCCTGACCGATTTCTGGAACATGGCAACGGACAGGTCGCTAAATGAAGCATTCCGCCTCATCAACAAGCGAATCGCGCCTGTAGAGTTTGTTTTCATCGGTAAAATGCATTTCTCTAGGCGTATACTTGAAGTTTTATCTGATGCATGCCGTTCATGCTGCAAAGCTGTTTTGTTGTACCAGCTCCGAGGTTATTCCAAGGAGGCACGCGCTAGGGCGATATACCATCTCCGAAAAAGCATCCGAGAACAATTCGCCGACGTTCGCATGAATACAAAGGTTGCGAAGGCGATGTGGGCCATCATCAACAGTCTCCAAGCAAATCCAAACGCACCAGTACACCTCGATCATCGCCCGGAAAAGCCTGCGCACAGGAAGAGGAAACGGAATAACAAGGGAGATTCTAGTGATGATGAATATAAACCTGAGCCTATACGGAATATTGGCAAACCACTAAAGACTCGCGGCAGAACGAAGTAGTGGTCATTGGGTATCAACACGCATTTTTGCATCTCCGCACCGGTGCCATCCGATTGAGCCCTTATTCTTTTTCATTTATTCTATACGTTGATAGTCTGATTAATGATTTACGGGGACAATCTATGCTTGTTCATATATGTCGTAGTTGCCGCGGCATGCTAGCCACTATATTGCGCACGCGAAGTGTACCAGATGCCCTGGGCATCTGTTATTGCACGACAGTATTTGAGAAGCAATTTATCTCGCTCCTTGGAGTTAATCGCAATTTCACTGAGAAAGGGATTGATGTCATCCCCTTTCCAGCGCGCTCTGGTAAGGAAGAGATCCGTGAATCGTTGAGCTGGGTCCATTGGCAGCTCGGCAGAAGGGAAATACGTCAAGTGATCTTTAGCGTCGCTTGTTGTGACTAAGTAATTTCCCTGAAGTATGTGATGACATGGGCTTGAGTAGTTTTTGAGTATGAGACGATTGGCGTACGGATAGGAGGTTGAGGTCAACCGAAGATTCGAAAGCATCGCCGACGGCCGCCTTCCATTTCGCTATGAATGCCTCTCTTGCGATCGGATCGCGCTATGGGTGTGATTAATTGGGAAATCCGACTGGGTAAGGGGATAAACGAACTCGATGGCGCCTCAATAACCCGATCCCAACCTCTTTAAGTACAGCTTCAACATCCATCTTCCACCTGCCTTCCGATTCATTTATTTCTCCAAACCACGCCATAAGTTGCGTTGAAACTGTCCTCGGTACCTCGTGATCTTCGGCAAGCGCTGATGCCAAATCGTCCAGCGGTACATTGTTGTGTGGCAGAGCGAGCGACACCAGGAGATTCAACACAATCTCCAACAAGTTCTGTAAATAGTCTTTTGAGATCGGACGTAGAACTCCTGAGGGGGCAGACAAGTGATAACGGGCAAGGGGTCAGGTATATACTTCAGCGACCAACGATCTACCCGGGCACAAAAAAAGGAAACGGCACACCATTAATGACGAGAATTCTCTTCTCCTTCAACCCGCGATCCAATTCGGCGTCACTCGCTTGTATCTCACTCTTGGCATCCTGGTAAGAATAGTAGCTCGCGTCCTGCTGCAATTTATCGCGTTGAGCACATCACGGAGATGAATGCTCAAACTACCGACCTTCTGAGGGTCATTATAAGCCACTTCATCCGATTCGTCATACTCCCTGCCTCGTAGGGAACCGATCAGTTTGTGTAACTTGGGAACAGTGGGCAGTAATTCAAGAATCTCGTGTAGCCCATCGCGTATGACCACAAGTTCTCCGTCACTGACGGCGCTTATTGAAGAGTCGCTTGGAGGAGGGGTGACCACAAGGACGGAGTTAGACAAGGCCACGGATCGTAAAAGGTATGTCTTGTCGTGGGTACAGAGCACGGCGTCCTCGTCCGGTTGCCCTTTGACCGTGAATCTAGGATGTAGTATGAGACTAGGAGCCGCAAGAAAGGCCGTGCAAGAGGATAGCCTACGTGACGGATGCCGAGCTCCGGGCAGCTGCATCGACCAACTGCACCAGCTCCGGTGGAAGTTCTAGGAGTTTGAATTTCCCAGCATCGTCTGTCGCGGATGCTGAAAAACATAGGTCGTACTCAGGCATGTGGAGAAAGAGCAAAGCTGCTGTCCATCCCCAGTTCGCGTGGCAACCTCCAAAGGAACTGATTTGTGAAATCAATTTCAATTTCAGTCTGTATTGAGTATGCATGTCTCGAAATCAATGTCATATACGGGGGATATCCAGGGTTCAATAATTACATTCACAATAGTCTAGATATTTGTCACCGGCCTAAGACCAGTGTGCTGAGGGCAATGCAAATTCCGTGATTCCTAACATTCTACTAGGAATAAAGGAAGGAATTATCAATAATGATACAAACAGATTACTTGTTAAGGACGGTTGTTTCAACGATGATGCTAGTAACACGGTAGGGATCTACAAATACAACATGCGTAAGACACCCGGGCTTTGAAATAGAATCTAGATAAAGACGTACCAATGTTGGAAGCAGGACGACGGTCCTCGAGGTATCCATAACCCTGGGCAGCGACATGTCGGGGGACACGGATGGAGGCACCACGGTTAGCAACTCCGGAGCTGAAATTGCTGATATGGCCGGTTTCGTGGCGACCGGTGAGACGAAGGTCGTTGTCCTCACCGTAGACAGCAATGTGTTCATCGTGCCTCTTGGAGAGTTTTTCGATGGCCTCCTCGATGGCTTTGATGCCTCCTGGCTCACGCATGGCTTTGGTGGAATAATTAGTGTGGCAGCCAGCACCGTTCCAGTCACCCTGGAGGGGCTTGGGGTGGAAAGAGACCTTGATACCCCACTGTTCGGCAATGCGGACGAGGAGGTAGCGAGCCATCCAGAGGTGATCGCCCATGGAGATACCCTCGCAAGGCCCGACTTGGAATTCCCACTGAGCCGGCATCACCTCAGCGTTGATACCGCTAATGTTGATGCCGGCGTAGAGGCAGGCGCGATAGTGAGCTTCGATGAGATCACGAGCGAAGACCTTCCCAGTGCCTGAATAGGAGATTAGATTGGTCGACGCAACCCTGAAATCAGGTTAGCTTACCAGCACCACAGTAATAAGGGCCCTGAGGACCAGGGAAACCGCCCTTTGGCCAGCCATAAGGAGTGCCGTCGGCATCAAAGAGAGTGTATTCTTGTTCGAGACCGAACCAAGGTACCGAGTCCTTGGCCTCGTCAAACACCTTCTTCGCATGGTGACGGTAGTTGGTCCTGTTAGGGGTGCCGTCGTTGTTATACGTCTCGGCGAGGACAAGAATGTTGTCGCCACCCCGGAAAGGGTCCTTGAAGATGGCAGCGGGGCGGAGGTAGACATCCGAGTCATGGCCCGGGGCTTGGTTGGTCGAAGAACCATCGAAGTCCCAGATGCGGAGTTGGCCGATGTCAGTCACCTTCTTGCTGACAGTCTATGTAATTTAAATCTTTGGTCAGAGTCGGTGTGCAGAAGTGCTTAGGACTCGAAACGCACAGTGGTCTTAGAACGGAGGCCACCGTCACCATCGATCCAGACGTCTGAAATGAGGGGTGAATCTTCGGGTCCGTATATGCAGGTTTTGGAGCCGACATACATTCAGCCTGAACCTTCTCGCCCTGATCAAGAGCAAGGTAGGGAGCAAGGAGGTCGTTGCGGTAGGTATAGACCATGACTAGAGATGCTGGAGAGGAAATGGAAGAGAGGAAATTTGTAGGAGAGATTTGAGGGATTCAGGCTTCTCCCGACACGAGCTTAAAAGAGGCGGACGGGCGGTGCTTGTGCATGTTTATGCTAGTCGGTGATTGGACGATAAGCGGTGTTGCATTGCCACCTCGCAAACAGAATCATCTGCATTTCGATCAGGTCTATTCCAGTTGATGATCATATTGATAAAATCTCACTAACAACAGAAGAGCCTCGCCGCTGTTACCCTTCGCTCCTGCCCCTTATCATTACTTAGACTCATCCCAACTCTTAACCCCCGTAGATTATCCGCCGCTAACCTCTTCGGCCGGGAGGGGAAGTTTTCTCTCCGGGGAAAATATCTATGTTCTGAAACCCGCTCCACGCTACTCGGCCTCTTCATCTCTGGGCGGAACTAGGAACTTCCCTTGCTTGGCAGAACTAGCTCACAGTCTCGTGCTTTTGCTCTCCAGAACAGACGTGGGGACCCTCTGGGGCCGCATTCCCGTTTAGCACTGGGCGCCTCCACGCCAAATCTCCACCTGACTTCTTTTTCTGTACAACTTCGGGCTGCAAGCGGAGTCGCTTCCGTTGCTTATTCGGCATACCCGGCCCTGCAAATCTCGAAAACTTCAAGACAGCGTGCTTTTAGCCATCTGTCACTCACCTCATCCACATTCCTCCTCTCGCCAGTTTCACGGCTGTTTAATCGCTATTGAATCAGACTTGAGCACATTGTCCCGTACTAGCTCCGGTATATCATTACACGCTAGCCTGTTTGTTCCCATAATATTTTCTAAAAACTACATACAAGCGTGTTACGAATCTATTATCCCGCGTCCTCTGTCGTAACCCCAATAATTCCCGTTGGGTCAAGGGCACTTCCCCTCTCGCCTAGTCGTACGACTATGCTCCTGGCATTCTCCGCCGCCCTCTCCCCTCTACATAATCTATCATCTTCCCCCTTCGCCGCACTACATCATCGGACCTTGAGAGAATCAACAAAACAGCGTAAGGATACAGTCAATACTCCAGATTTTGCATATAGGAAGATGTGATAAATATAGAAACGCGTCTAACCGCTCCGTGACCCTAGTCTTGCCAACGTCTCATCCGAGTTCTCTTGCTCCTCGACACTGTCGGATTGTGTCACCTATAACACGCCATCCATGGTCCGTAGCGTTAGGAGGCTCTCTCCTGTTCCACTTTGGTCTTTGACGTACCACACGTAACACCGATTTCTTTGATGATTCTTGCAGTTCCCCGGCAATTATTAATTCATCAAGTATCTGCGCAAGCAATCCACGCGCGTCTGTCAACGCGAAGATCAATACCAAGCCAGAGTTACGACTCACAGCATATGCCTTTTGGAAGTTGAATATACTGCTCAACGACATATGGGGTCAAAATGGGTTCTATACTCGGGACAACCACGGAACTGCTCTCACAGGTCAAGCTCACAGACCTAATGACAGCATCACGTTCACCGTTCAGTCTCTAGTTAAGCAGCTTAAAGGAGCACTCACGTTCCCAAAATATCGGTCCAAGACCTCCACATATCGATGAATGATCTCTAGCGTCACGAGTTCATTGTCGCCTTGCGAGATGCCGCATACGAAGAAGAGAGATGCATAACGACGGTAGACGACTTTGGTGTCTGCAATGAGAACCCCCAGCTCAGTTCTTGCTCCTGATTGACAGTGCAGCCGGATGACCTTTGTATTCCAAGAAGTTGCACATGCGGGTTCGACGGGCAAGTACGAGTTGTGTTACATCCTTGATGATCTTCGCCTTGGCCTTGGGAGCCATAGCGGTAAACCATTTTGCAAGACGGACCTTGCCTAGGCAAACCCAGTGTGTCAGGCCTTCCAGGGTGCAGTATAAAGGTCGAATGATGCCCAACCTTGCCGTGATACGAGAAGGATGTAGTTGATCATCGGGAACAGGTCCAAGGATGCTACTCCTGACGACGAGCACGCTGTTGGGCCATGCCACATTCGTCGCAAGTCACATCACACTCGTCACAGCGCAAGCGTCACCGTCTTTCGGGCACCCGAAATGGCCGAAACTGTGGGGCTGCGGCCGTCAGGACAGCTATTCCTCGTACGAACTGCCTCCAAACCGCCTCTATTCTTGTTTACTAATTCGTTCCACCTGAAACGAGGGTTCTTTACGGGAATGAAGTAAACGCCGCATTATTAGGCCAGATCACGATATATTACCCCACCTCCACGGTTTCTGGTCTCCTGAAGGACGTCATCGAACACGAAAGACCATGGGAGGGCTATGAGCCATATTTTCCGTAGAGAGTAGTTTGGCTCTAGGGAGCCAACCACACACAATGCATTCCCCTCTACAAGAACAGCGAACATATGCTCTTCGCTGTTTCGTATCTACCCGAACCTAAGCGTGATTGACAGATCTCCCCAGGCAAGAGTTCCTCTAGGCGACAATAATAACCAAACACCCGAGTCCAGATTCGGACCGACTATTCTTAAGCAGTGCCTACTTCGGGGAAAGTCAGCGGATCGGGTGCGCGGAAAAGGACGTGGTCTGTTCGTTTCCTGGGATTATCGGTTAATATTGGCTGTCGTCAAAAGTCCTCGAAACGAGCGGTCCATTTTTCTCATGCACCAGGAAGTATGGGAATCTGTTGGGTCGGTTTAAGAGTAAATAGTCACCTCAACAAAATCTGGGAACATTTCGTCCCACTCTCCCTGCGTCGAGAGATAGACTCCGAACATCCAGTCCGAAAACTACGCTTGTCTCATTTCAACAAGCCGACAATTGACGAAATGCTTAGCACTACCACCTCAAACAGAAGGGATCCATGATCTTCAGGTCTGCAGATGTCACTGGCCGACCCAAATCCATCCCCCATATGGGATCAGCGCGAAGCCACCATAGGGCTCTATGGTGGCGTAGAAAGCGCAGCTGCCGTGTCCAAGTTGCCCTGTGACCCCATCTAATCGCAGGATCAAGGCACCCCAAAGATAGGCAGGTGCCAAGCCTTGTTTCTCGACCATTCATTCACTTATCTTTGGTCCCAAAATAGGTCAGTGTAAGGTCAGTCGGTCGAATTGCGGCGTCGATGGTTGACCATATGACTCAGTGTCTTCTCATGGTACGTCGTCACGTGCAGCCTACGTCCGAACCCTGGAACCATTCTGATTTATGTAGATCACTGGTACATCGTCACGGTCGCTTGCAACGTTTTATTAACATTCGGGGTTGCCCCGACACTGAAAATCTCATCAGCCCGTGTTCAAACGCCGTCATTGCTTCAACAGGGTCTCGCCCAGAAGACATAGAGGTGAACCAGGGCCATACAAAAAACCTTCACTTCCGTGTCTGATATATACTTCCTGGGTTTCATCTCACCGCGCGTGGTTGCATGTATCTTGGACTCAATTGCCGCTCATGTTCATCGTCCAAGCTTCTTTTCTCCACCTGTCCTTTCATAATACTCATGGCGCCCTGTTTCTGACTTCTGTATGTCCGCAGTACCGGCCCTTTCGGAGGTCTGGGCTCTTTAGACTTCCCCCGTGCTTCTCTGGTTCTCTAAGAACATCACGTAACGGTACTCCCCAGGTTCTGTGGTCCGGCACCCGTGTCATACGCCTCCTTCCTGTGACCGCATTGCCTCAGATTCGAGCTCGGATTTCGATGAGGGTAATCCACTAAACCACGACAAGTTTGGATTTGTGGAATGGTACTAGAATACACTATAAACAGTGGGGTGCTGAAACTACATATGGTCGAATGCGAAGTAACACTAGTAATGATACAAGAAGAACCAAGACCGGCGATGAGCCGAAGCAAAAGAAGCTTCTCCAAGATGCGAGCAATATAATTCAAGAACGAGTGAACCAATGTATGGGTAAATACGGGTATGAGGAAACATTATAATGGAGAATGCCTGTGAGGTTTAGGCAGCCTGATAACCATGTGATCGTAGAAGTGTCGGTGAATTGGTTTCACCTCTCCGCCACACTTTATGACACATAAAACACGAAACGCGACGTTCCAAGGGAATCGCGTTGGCGATGGATTTTTGGAATCATAATAGTAGGCATAGGAGGCCTTGATGCGAGCAATTTCGTTCTCCGAATACAAGACTCGAAGCTGGCTTTTCTCTGGTTTCGAGTGGAATTTTTTCGACAGCTTCCGCAGAATGTCCTGGCGTTTGCCAATGGTCAGACCCGTAAATCCTGCTCCAGATGTTACCGCTGCTGCTGCTGCCTGTCGTTTGAGCTCGTCTTTGTGCTGGCGGTAGATTTCTTCGACGTGCTCTCGAATTACCTCTAGATCTGCTTCCAACGCGTCCGCAATGATGTCGTCCCCAGGCTTATTGCATGATCGTAGGTCTTGCACCTTTTGCAGTAGTTCCGTATAGGGCTGGATTAGTGTGGGATCCGCCTCGTTCGGGTAGCTCTGTAGTTTCTTCTCTATTTTTTGCAACATCTCGTCCTTCAGCTCCCGCCCAAAGGAGACTAGCTCCTCCATGATGAACTTCGGGTTTTGTTTGACGTGGGGTAGATTATATCCGACCGCCAATTCGCCTTCTCCCTTCTTTCGTTCAAGCTCCTTCCACTTCAGTTGTCGATCTGCGAATCTTTTGCGATGTTCCTTGAAAACTTCCTGTCGAACAGCTTTGCCGGTCTTCCGTCCGTCGAGAACAGTCGTAAACCTGACAGATGGAGTGAGTAAACTGAGCAGGTAACATGAGAAGAGAGGGATGCACACATGTAGGCGAGGAGTTTGGTTTGGGTGGATGCGTAGCCAGTTACGTATGTTGAATATTCGTGAAAGTTGGAGTACATCCCAACCATCTTGACGTCTTGTATCGTTCCTAAAAGGTATTTCTGCATCTCGTGGACTTTCTGTTCTTCAGTGAGGCCTTTGACTTCGGCAAGGAAATCGCCAACGCGCTTGTTCTCTATGCTGAAATACGAATCGAGATCTGGTGGAGGATCGGCAAAACTTGGATCAGCGTTCTTAAAATCTTTCACGAGTTCTGGTTGCCAGATGAGCTTGGCCTTGTCACCGTCATAGTCACCTAAGATCTACGTTTAGAGTCATGCGAGACAGATAATTGACAATGCTTACCGCCAGCCAACCAGTCCGCGGCTCGGCGTGGCCCGCGGACGGACAACACGATCACATCTTTCAGATAATGCAATGCGGGGATGTCTACTGCTTTCCACTAGGATTCCCCTTCAGTATCAATGGGAACGCTCATAAAGTGGGGTTACCTTTTGGACATCAGTTGGCAGACGACAGGGGTCCCGAGTGATGAGGACGTCTCCAGTTATGATGTCGGTTTCTGTGCCATCCAGTGCGACGAGTTTCTGTGAGCTCTGGAAGAACACTTGGGTTGGCTCTAACAGTCCGGAGGGATCTATATTGTGGTAAGTCTCAAGACAACACGGATAGAGAATATCCGAGAGCCCACCTGGAACGATCCACGCACCGGCGGATAACGGAATGTCAATCGTTCTATTCGCGATTACCCGTTTGATGGTAGACTGGACAACCTTGAATGCTTTCTCTCGCAGCATTGCGCAGGTTGTAGGATGGAAACCAGAGTCAAGGAATTCCATGATGGTTTCCTCTAGACTAGAAGGGCATCCGCTGACTCTGTCCGGCCACCAATCTGTCGATCGCTCGGGGGCTTCCTCAAGCTCGTTCGCCTCCTCATCGTCTTCCTCAACTTCCTCCGTTGTATCAAGCTCAGTGAATCCCTTGACCCGGGCAAGTGACCTGTCCTCTCGTGCGCGTCGGGCTTTAATGACGGAGCCAGCTCGCTCAAAGTTGGCCCACAGTTCTAACATTGCGTTCCTGGGGTCGTCGTCCCAGTTTAAAAGGGGTTGAACGATCCGTTCAAGAGATTTCTTCATGAGTTCTTTGAGGATGGAAGCCTTGACACCATTTTCGTGCAAGTTGATGATGACGTCGGCAGAAATTCGGATCGGGCTTCTTGCATGCGATGTACGTAGAATATCTATCGTCGTATGTGTTGCGTCTAGAGGTTCGGGGTATTGGATTTTCACAAGTGATGGTCGGAGCTGAATGCCAAGGGTTTCATCTGTACAGTCCGGGTTTTCAACAAGGAGGCCCTAAAACAACTCGTCAAGTCGAACAATGAGAAAAATGTATTTGCCTACCTTGCTACCTCGTACCCGAACCTGTATGGCGGAAGGGCGAGACGGCCAATCGTGCAACAGTGTGAGTTTTTGTAATAGGCGACGGGTGATATATCCTGCACCGTCAGTCATATCGGAACCCTGGTTGCTCTCTGTTGCTTATCTTCAGAGAGGATCCTGGGGCAGGGGAGTCAGCTTACTGATATCATCGATAATTGTTATGTCGTTTTCATGGAGTGTGATCCCGTGGATAGAGCTTGATAAGCCAAGAGAAAAACGAGCTGCCCATTTGGCCATCGTCTGGTGAAGAGTATTAGCTTTAATCATAGAAAGTGGTCCAGTCGCATACCTGCTTCTTGTTGAGTTCAATTGAGTTATGCCACTCAATGAATTCCATCAGCCCGATACCAGGAGTTGAAGGCATGGGTGGCGATATTACTTGAAGCTTTGGGTTCCAGGTTTCGTTGGTTTTGAAATAGAACACTGTTTGCTCTTTGGCGTAGAACGCACGAAAGACTGACTGACAGAGGATGATCGGTTTGCGTAGATAGTCGATCAAGCCAGGTCCAAATTTATTCGATACTGCAGGAGGGATCTTGAGTCGGAGGAAATGTTTACTGCCGAAACGGCGCGAAAAGCTGTTACTGGTCCCAAGCTGCGCCTGACTGAGTTCAATTTTGTAGTCGGCGATGGTCAATATTTTGGAGTTGTTCGCTGTTCTTTTTAGGGCAGCGAGGAAATGAATCCGTCCTCCTCTCTCGTCAATTTGGTCAAGATCCGGGTAGGCTGCTGCAAACGCCTCCTCTCGTTCTAACTCTGGCCAGGGATCCTGAGCAACGGTAAGTATGTATCGTGGTTTCAGGGCAGTCCTGTACCGTCGCTTTTCTCTCGTCATCGTTCCAAGACGCAAATGGGTCTGTTGTCCCCGACGTCACCAAGGGGAAAAAATGACGATTCCATTGTCTACTCACCGTCCGTTTTTTCGTGATAGAAGACCTTCAAGAAGTTTCTTGCGCCTTCCGAGTGCGATGTTTTCGTTTTGTCCGCGGATCGAATGCGATTGAGTTCGTCAATCGTGATTGCGTCTTTACCTTCCCAACTTCTCAGGCCTTTCGAGACGAGCCTCGCAAGTTCCCATTGAGCACTGTATGGAAGCTCACGGGAGTCGATAAAACGTTGGAGGGAATGAGGCGGAGACTGTCTATTGCTCAATGTCGCATGCCGTCCAAGAAAACAGAGAGCTCACAAGATTTATGAATGAACCATCTATTGACGCCTTTCCTGCGTCCGGGACCTTGGATTGATCGGACAGACCGCTTTTAAGTTTCTTGGTATCCTTTAAGGAATCTCCGGAACCGATTGATGCCTGACTGGCGGTACGTTTGAGTATCCTGGTCAAGGCAACAGGACGTAAGGTGAGGTTAGAGGTAGGAGCAATTGGTTCTGGAACAAAAGGACCAGTTTTCGGGCTAGAGCGAGAACCGGATCCAACAGACCCAACACTCGATAGCGACGTCGGAGGCGTGTTAACTCGTGTTTCACCATTCCCTGAGCGCGTCGTCATTGAGTTGATTGTCAACTCATTGCTCTGAACGACGGTCAAGCTCACCCTGCACGGCTTCGGCGGCTTCAGCCCAGAATTTTTCGCCGTTCCCAAAGTGCTCGAAGTACTCGCTGGCCTATGCAGCAAGTGAACGCGGAACATATTTTGAGCCACATCCTTCCGGGGATATGTTTATAATGAGTACCTGAGACAGTCCAGGTGTCGACTCTCTAGAATCTTCGCGTCTTAGCACAGATGAAGAGGCTACTGACTTGTGGCATCCTGACGAAGTGCGACATTTTAGTCCGAGTAATGCAAACAAAAATCAACCGTAGCACCATTGTCTTTCGCTTTGTCTCCGGAGACTGCCAGTGTGGGTATATATCTTGTAGTGGTGTGGGGACGAGCGCTTCCATTCAGCGCCATCACAGTTGGCGCCCACAAATGTGTTCTCCGTGAATAGCGGTTTCAAATCTTGGTAGCTGCACTTGAGCTTTCTATGTCGAGATATCCAAGATAGAGGGCCTGCAATGGTGATGTGTTGTTGATCAGATTGTTAGATGGGGTAGAAGAGCAAAGTGTAGACGTAAAGTGAGCGAAGAAGACTAATAGGCTCGAGAATGGGTCTTAAGCACGTGAGAAGACGCGGTCGCGTTGGAACGCGTTCTGAATATCGAATATTGAATGATGATATCATTGGGGTTGATCCTCGCAAACGGAAGCTGGGAGATCGTGATTACAATTCAGTAAAATACGGGGTATGTTGATCTCGTGAGCACGAGATCGAGGGTCAGATGAGATTTGATGCAGGATAGATAACAGCAGACGGTGTAAAGAAGAGCTATGTCTGATATAAAGCGTCCGTCGCAAGTCTATGTCATACAACCAGGAAAACAAAGAGGGGAAATATTTTATGTGTCATGCGAACACTCTGGTAGTATGAGTGGGATGGTGGATAGTGACCCAGCAGAAGTAGAGTAACAAGTATTCGAAAGAATGAGTGTGGAAATGCAAGTCAAAGAGCGGCAGTGGATGAGTTCGTTGTACAATGCGTACAATTAATATTCAATTAGAGTCGATGTGCGGAGCAGCAAGCGAGACGGAGAGAAACAAAGCGTAACGTGTCATAAAGCCAGGTGAGATGGGTATGAAAGTTGGAACGGACTGCATGCATGTTCTTGTCGTCACACCGATGGGCCACGGAGATAGAAGAAACACGTGACAGCAGCCATCCCGAGTCCTGATGGTCTGGGAACAAAAAGCCCAAGCAGAGCGTAGATCATACAATAGTCTGCCTTTTCGTCCCACCCTTTCCCTTTGTGCTTCCGCCTGGGAATGATCCATTGGACAACGTACTTAGCCCCATAGAGTGAGAATGAGACAATACAGGCATCGCTGTAGGTAAAGTACCGTGTTGCGTTGGCAGTGCCGTCCAAGGATTAGGCGGTTGGAGATATTGCATGCCTTGCATCGTTTGGGAATGAGGGGTTTGCGATCGACCTCGAGTCGAAGAATCGGAGTGTGACCTGGATGAAGGCCCGTGGGATGGAGCGGATATAGGCATGCTAGCTCGTCGTGAATCCCCGCTCCCATGCCTGACGTGTGTCGGCCTAGAGGGAGATGTACCTGGAGAAGGTGGTGCAGAGTATGTTTCCTTGGACCGCGAAGATTGCCGGTACATGTTGACACGCTCACTACTTGAATTTGCAGAAGTGCCACGTAGGGAACCTGATGAATTCGAAGGCCCAGGTGATGAATTTCTCGATTGGCGTGGATGTTGGCGCATCATGAATGGAGCGGAGGGAGGGAGCAAAACAAAATCATTCATGAGTTCTGGCAAGAATGGAATATTCGGTACGGGAGGAATGTTGGTAAGACTCGAGTTGCCACCTGACCACATTGGGTAGGAAGTGGCGCGGTCCGTAAATGGTCGGGTGAAGTTGTTAGAGACCATGGAATGGCGTTTGTTGCTCGCTCGACCATCCTCAGATGAGCTGGAGTACATCGAGCCAGGTCGTGAGTGGTGACCATGACCACTGTTGCTATTACCAGGTGAATGACCCCCACTACCCGTAAGATAGCTGGAAGTTTCGAGGGAGTATGGATACGAAGGTGACAGAGCCGAATCTGATGCCTCTCTCCGCGGCATTGAGGATGATGAACCAGTGTGGTGAGGCATCAAAGAGTTTCTTCTTAACTCGCGAGGTGTATTACGTTCCGTCTCCCTCAAGGATGTAGTCGAAGGCGAAGGTAGCAGAAGATTGCTGTTACTGTCCGTCTTCAAACCTGGAATGATTCCTGTTCGTTGCGACTCCCTTCTCAGTCGTGCAGCTGCAAGCTCCTCTGCATAACGCCGCTGTTCTATCTCTCTCCTTTCTCTCTCCTTTGCTACCCGTCTTCTCTCCTTCTCCATCGCCTCGGCCTCAAGCCTGCGCCTCTCCAATTCCTGTCCCATCAGCCTCCGCCGTTGCTCCGCCCTAAGGAACTTAGCCTTCTCCTCACGCTTTTGCTTCTGCCGCAAGAGATGTAAGGGTATAACATCCTCGGTGTCGTCTTCCGCAAAGCGCACAGCTCTTTTCACAGGAGCAACTACAGGACGCTGGGCTAACGGAGGGCTCAGTTGCGGAAGGATCTGACTCTTTTGTGGACACGAACTACTTTCTGAGGGCGACACTACCTCGAGAGCGACATCTGTTGCCGGGGCGAGAAGTGTAGGCTTCGATGACGACCTTGATAAAGACACTTCGCTATTATGCTGGTTGCGTAGCGGCGACGGCGAAGATATGTGCGAAAGTCGGGAATTTACGGGTGCTAGGAGAATATTCAAAACATGTCGAATGAAAAATGGTGGTACTCACGGGCACAGACTAGAGTGTCATTACTCACAACAGGGGGCGGCGAATTATTGAGCAAGAAACTATCTGACGCTGGTGTCCACGATATATTTTGTGGAGCATCCAGAGGTGGCGAAGAAGGATCGAAGTCTGGGTCAACCATCACATCCAAGAACTCTGAATACTCGAGGGTAGCCACAGCAAGAGTACTGGCAACTGGAGTTTGCTGGATCCCGTCTTTCAAAGGTAGAAATACAGAGAAGCGATCCTCAAAGCACGGACGCGAAATCCAGCGTCGAACTCCAGGGCTGGCCGCAAAAATTTTGGTCGTTTTAGGGGGACGTGGGGCTTCATGATCTGGAAGAATGGAGGTTTTGATGGGAACTGGGGCTCTCCTGAAGGAAAATGGCAAAATCGTCTTTTCGTCGTCGACGGAGAGATTCTCCAGTCGTATGAGCAGTCGCTGCTTGAACATGGTTCTCCGCGTGTCAGTGACGGGAGGGAGTGCTTGTGGTCGGTTGCAAGAACGAGGGAAGAGGTAGGCAACGGAGTGTTGGACAAAGGGAGAGGCAGGTAAAGGTGGGGTGAGCGTGTCCTTGATTAACAACTCAAGGTTTTGCCGAGCCATTGCTGGAGATGCTACAAACACAGGCCCCACGGATCGTGGATGGTCAGATGCAGGGACAGATTCTTCATCGTCAGATTCTGAAGAAGTCTCATCATCGGTCTCATCCATTCCTTTGGACACCCGAACACTTGTTTGAGGGCCTTGCAACGTGGGCAGGCGCTCGCTCCATACCGGCGTTGGTTGATCCCATACCAAGGGCTTTGGGAGGGAGGGGGCCGCAGGCGGGTCCGGCTCCGAACGCTTCCTCCCCAACCAATCCTTCCAAGACCGCCTCGTAGCACTCCGGGTGAGTGATGTTGGAGGACCCTCCTCGGGTGTAGGTAAGCTCAGGCTGGCTGAGCCGCTTGAGGACCCTGAGGACTGCCCGTGGTCGCTGACTGAGCTGAGTTGAGGGGTGGATGTGACAGAAGGAGTGCGAACTGGGGGAGAGGAAGTGAAGCCAATGTTGACCGGGAGTTTGAGGTGCTTCTTGGATGGCTGATTGGGAGATGGGTGAGAACGGCTGGATTGCTGGTGGGAATCTGACTTGTCGCGCTTTGAGGAGAAGACAGCAACGAGGCGACGCATTACGAGGGGAAACGTATGGCAGTATCAGGAGGGCATACGATGGACTGCAAACTGGAGGGTGATGGTGAGAGGTGAGCGTGCACTATGGAAGAACAAACAACACCGCAAGTAAATATATCAGCACGTACCGATGGGACAGGTTCGGCTGGGTTAACGGCAATCCTGGGAAGGATTTACCTTATGCTGTGTGCGGAAGTAGGCCTAAGGGTGCGCAGGGGACAGCAGACGTCAGTAGGTAGGCAGGCAGCGCCAACCAGCGCCGAAGAGAGGGCGTGTGCACCTGCTCAAGTCAGAGAAAAGGGGCGACTGGAGGCAAAATCACTTCGGAGTCACGTGTTCAGTCCGGCGTCGGTTTATGGAGTGCATGAACGTTCAAGTGATTGACAACGCTCTTCCAGTCACTCTGTCCCACACAGAAGACACTGTCGACAGTTTCCTAGTACTGCGTGCGAGCCGCTGCCCAATCACAACACGAACTATTGCTATCCACACTCCGTCTTCCATTCACATCCCTGGCCCATGCACACCTGCTGACGGTGTTCCCAGGTAAGAATGGTGATGTCATCCGAACTTGGCCAAGCCGGAGCATCTGCAAATCTTCTCTCCCTTAAGCTCTAGCTTTATCCTTCGCCCCCACTTTCCCCTCTCTCTCGCCGCTTCTCGCTCTCCCACCACCGCACAAAGCGCCTCTCATATAGCTCCACTACCTCACCGAGGTAGTCCTCCCCTGTCCGTATCCACTTAGCTGCCCGTCCTAATACAACTCCATAATCCCCTGCCAGTGTTCCAAAAACATCTCGCGAATTCCATATGGTATAGTCTTCCGCGGGCCGAAGCCTTCTAACATCAGCGCCCTGAAACCCCCCCGTTGGACTTCCGGTTGGCATTCTCGGCCGCGATAGCTCTACCTCGACAAGACCACCATTCAATGTATTGTAATCGAGGGGAAAGTGGTTTTTCTTGACGGTATCATCCGGTCCTTGACGAATCCGCTCGTTCACTCAGCAAAGACATATAAAGGGCCCGCAAACTCACTTTCTGGACCCAGCAGCGCATGCTGACAAAAATTCAAGTACTCATCAAGGTGGTGTGCATCCAGATCGCCGACGGCCCTGTTCCTCCTTTGAGTCTCAGGTTACCAACAGCTCTTCCCTGAACTTACATTGCATTCTCTGAGCTAAACAGAGCGGCCTTGGTGCCCCCATCGAACTGATCCAGCTCCTTCAACAGTTCCAGCCATCTATCAACTCGGGGAAGTGCCAATGCCGGATCCCCCGCGTTATCCGGAAATCTGCATGACGGGGGTCAAAAGGCTGACTCGCTGAGGGAGCTAACCAATACCTTGGTTTCCCATCCAGTCCGTAAGTCATCTTAGCCACAATAATTATAGATGCCATCAGGGCCACTTCCGGTGGAACATTGTCGAACTTGTGGTGTTCAGGATCCTTCGCTTTGATACGCCTTAACCCAGGTGCCAGGGTGGAATGCAAGGTAAGTGACAACTTAAGAATATGGGCCACCCGTTTCGCTAAGGCGTACAACGTAGCTGTCTCAAAAGAATCAAAAATCAACGTCAGTCTCTGAATCCAAGACCCCCAAAACAAAGCAAACTCACGCGTTCCCCCCATGTTTTTCGTGAGGCGCCAAAGCAGAGGGGCCGCATTGCATTCAGGGGTAAAAACGCCATAGACCGAATTCAGTCTTTTGGCCAAGCGCGACGTCAGTCTGTGCACTGACAGTGTGCTCGGAGCATGCTGCATGACAGATCAGCTTCTAGATACACGAGGCTGCATTGAACGTACGTGGGGAGATAGTGCCTGGACATGATGCTTCGTTAGATGGTCCACCATACTTGAGGGAAGCAGCCGAACGGGGTCGAGATAGGGAAGTTCATATGATTCAATAATTCTACAATGCAGTGAGTAGACGCCGGCGGCTGCCTAAAATCTGAGCGAACCTCGCCAGGTCTCTATACATGACTGGTATTCGCAAGTGCCAAAACGCAATCATCATGACGGCCAAGGTGCTTGCGGGACTTTCGATGATACGAGTCGTCGTCTTTCTCCGGCCGTTAATCCTTCGGCTTGGGGTCTGGGGAGGGTCATCTGGATCGCCTTCTTCAGACGAACTTGAAATCTCGGAGTTCTGGCGTAAGAGCTCCTCCATCTCCGAATCATCTTCGGATTCAGATTTTTCACTCTCTCCTATATCCTCTTTACCCATGCCTTCTGCGAGCGAGGGCGTCGATGCTCGGCCAGCAACAGGAGGTAGGGAAGCTTTGGTTGCCCTATCGGCTTGATCTTTGCCACTACCTTCCTGTTCTTGGAGATATGAATATGGCTCTGGCGGGGGTGGATCTGGCAGCAAGGAGAGGTGTAAACTCCAGATATCGCGACAGATAGTCTATGTTTGTTTCAGGGCAGAGGTTGTGACCATCTGAGTTGAGATCCTCACTTCAAATTCGGGAGGTAAATCCCAGAGCTTAGTGACAGCCTCGGTCTGGATACGTAGCAGGAACTGTTGGCATACGAAGTAATGGTAACGCCCTCGTGCACCATGGTACACTGTTGCAACATCGTTATTAGTCACTCCTTGGGTCGTCCTACAGACACTTGACATACATTGGGGGTTTGCGCAGCTCGTCTGTTCCTTCCTTTTCGTGGTACTTTTCAGTTTACGCTTATGCATCATGTGTGGCCCAACGTCGTGGTCGACCTCAATGGTTTCATTTCTATAATTCTAAACCAGCGGATGAATAACCACCTTCGGACAGCAGCGAGACGCTGCGGGTATAGTCATGTTACCTGTAACACATGTCCCTCGCTACATGCAATCAACCCACTCAAGGGTTCCTTGTGCCATTGCCTCGAGCCACAAGTAGGGCACCGGCGTCTCGGCGCCATCGTTTCAGAGTATATGTAACAGGGGTTACCACCGCTGATGAGGAGTTTCCCGGATACAATTACGGCGGACCGATGTAACAGCACGTAAAACCGATGGGTAGACTGGATGTTGGTGAAGAAACGATAGCAGTTCCGCAAACGAAATTCCAAAATGCAATCAATGCAGCCCTGCACACATCGTTCCCACGACCCTCGATCAATGATGTTAGTTAGATGCGTGCTGGCAAAGGATTTCCAAGACTTCTAAATAACACAAACCCAGCCATTGTTGTGGATTCTCTATCAACGCTGTTGGACAGCAAACCAGTCCCATAATGAGGCTCTACTTCTTGTTCACGCTTTTGGCTTTTCTGGCAACGGCCGTTTTCGCGTGCGTCCCCAACTGTTTGCGCCAACAATTGTTCTCAGTGTTCTTTTCAGATGGGACAAGGTCAACCTGTAGCGTAGTTGTAACACTCCACAATCGAAACTCATATTCACTTGCAGGAAGACTATGAGATTTTCGATCTCGTCAGCGCTTTGGAGGCCGCCGAAGGGAAAGGAACAACGTTCTACTCCTGGCTAGACGTTCCTCCCACCGCGTCGTCATCGGAGATTGTGAAGGCTTACCGAAAGCTCAGTATGAAAATGCAGTCTGTGTTATTTGCGCATTCTGTATCCGTCCTGTCTAAAATGTTGTCTACAGTCCGGACAAGAACCCCGGTGTCAAAGGGGCACATGAACGCTTTGCACGTCTTGGCATTATCGCGAACATTCTAAGAAACAAGGAAAGCAGGAAACGGTATGCATACAGGCCACCCTTTGAATACTAATACTAACGTTTATTCAGATATGACTTTTTCTATAAGAACGGTGTACCAAAATGGCGAGGAACCGGCTATTACTACTCACGTTTCAGGCCTGGACTGGGCGTATGTATCCTGTCTTCAAACACAGCCATAATCCGACTGATGAGCCCGATACAGACTGTCACTGTATTCCTTGTAGTGCTCACGTCAGCTCTACAGCTTCTAGTCCAGAAGATGAACTACAAAAGAGACCTCGCCCGGATTGAACTAATTACAAGTCGAGCAAGACGTGCCGCTTGGGGACCCAAAATGATTCCCCTCTCAGGGCAACGCAAGGTTCGCGTTAGCCTCGGCGAACAGCACGACGAGGACGGTTTCGTCGAGGGCACCAAGTTTATCGAGATGGTGGTGGAAGGACAAGGCGTGTACATTGTGAGTTCTGTTCTTGCAAATACCTTTAGCTCATACATTCTGAGAATTTTATCCAGCCTGATGATGATGGTACCCTGCAACCGATCGACAGCTCTACCGCTACCCGGCCTTCAATTGGCAACACGTGGTTCATCGCGCTCATGAAACATCTCTTCCGTAAAGTGACCTCGAAGAAAGAAAAGTCGGAGGAAGTTGATAAGCCTTACGAGGTTGACACGCCCGAGAATGACGATTCAGATGATGCTTCATCCACCACTACTTCGGAAGCTGCTAGAAGCGGTACAAGTACACCTAAAGAAGGCAAGGGCAAGGGCAGCTCTTTGAATACACGGGCGGTGCCTGTCGAGAAGGCAGGCGGAAAGAGGAGGAAGGCGAACAAACGACGATAGACTTGCAAGAGCTACATTTGCATTTGGTTTGTGGATCTTCACACTGGGACGCTAAACGATCCTTCATTACATAGCACCCTTAGATACCAACAACAGAGTCCGAACAATGATTAATTCATGACATCTCTGGACCAAGCGTATCCTGATGAAAAATCGAAATCACCTCATGTACATATTCCAGACACCTCCAAATCCGTGCATACTCTCTCGCCTTGAAACGCAACAGCCCATCCTCAATCTCGACTAGTACCCTGTCTGCCTCTCGCCTCACGTTCTTCATAGAAGCGGTGACAACCCTATGCATTTCTTCTGGTACAATTTCGGGACGAGATGAAATGGGCGTGCTCGATGCAATTTGTCGTTCTAGGTCCCGAAAACGATAAAGTTGTTCCTCGCGTTTGGAATCACTGGCGAGGCTGGACACATATTCTCTCATTTCCTTGAACTGCGTCGGGTAGTTCATTGGCTGATGAGGATACAGAAATAGATATTAACGTACGTGTTTCCATTGAATGTCATGAATCGTTGTGGCGTCCTGCCTGATTTCACCATCTTCAAGCGGAGTACGAAGCTGTTCTGAATGGAGCACACTAGTGCGACCCAGGCCAGGGGGTGGTTCATTGATTTTAGTTCTCAGACCTTCTAGGGCCTCCTGTGCCTTCTCCACGCGACTACGAAGGGAGGCTACGTTTTCTACGAGTTCTTCGAACCTCAACTGACGACGGTGACCCTCCATGACGTCGAGATCGTGAGGTGCACACTCCGCAAGGTGTACCCATGCCCTACAATGTTTCCGCACATGGGTAATCCAGGCGGCAGCCGCGGCCACCCACTTAACCAAAGCCCGCTTGTGCAGACCCCATGAGTGTTGGTCCACCTCCTGAAAAGCGGTTAAGTGTATAAGATGATCACGCAAAGGTCCTTGGTTCTCCTGCTTCCGTCATTCGAAGACGAATTGCAATGAAGAAAAGGACTACAAACTGTGTTTAGATCACAGTTTCCTTCGAGTTCTAGTAGGACAGCCTCGAACAAACATCTGAAATGAACTATTCATATGCTCTAAGAGCAAATAAAATTAGACCACATACTCGATGAGGGTGAGACTGAAAGCGCTCCGAGCAGCCATTAGAAACGTAGGTGGAGGTTAGAAACCAAGGCGGTGCTCTCTTCATAGTACGCACGAAGCCAGCTCTTGTGGCAACCGGAAAAGCCATTTCCTCAGAAATAAGCTCCAGGGATAGATCAAAAGAAGACAGCTTTATTGAATTCTAATGAAGAACATAACGCTTGCACATTGAGAACCTCGGGATGGTATGTAATATCAACGGTGGATTTTGTTGCTACAGTCCAAAATTAAATTTGGGGTTCTGTCCTCAAAGGATGGCTCTATGTACGTACAAATTCATGCCCGAGTCCATTACAGGATTATAGCTTCGCGAACTCTCCTTGGGGGTATACACCAGACAGTTGATACCTTAGTGCGCCCCGGTTGACGTCTTGAATCGAACGATATCCAGCGACAGTCATGAGAATATCCAAGTCCTTGGGTTTGCCTTAGCGAAAAATTGGGGTTTTTTTATAACGGAGTACCCACTGCGAGTAACGATTTCATGACATGACGGCATCCAGCTTCACCTTCATGAGACATGCCCCAAATATACAACCTACCGACCTGCACGGCGTGTGCTCCAAGTGCTATTGCCTTAAATACATCGGCTCCAGTCCTAATACCAGAATCGAAGATGATGGTCATTTCTAGGATTCGCGTCAATAAACGCCACAGAGTACGCTTTTTAGGTGGGGACTTACTATCACCGACGGCATCAACAATGTCTGGAAGAATCTCCAGACTTCCAACCGCACCGTCAACCTGACGGCCAGCGTGATTACTAACCACAATGCCTTCACAGCCAATTTCATACGCTCTTCTAGCGTCTTCCACGTCTTGGATGCCCTTTAGAACAAAGGGCCTACCCTGGGAGATTCTTTTCCACTAACATACATAAGTTTCAGATATGAACTAGATAATCTTATTTGCTCACTTCTTTGATAAGCCACGGAATCTTCTTCCACGTATGTGCTTTTCCATGCCACACGGATGAATCAATCCACTTTCCCGAGTCTTTCTCAAGTTCTTTGCCATGTTTCCTCATGAAGACAGGATCTGAAACTCCAATCTCGTTCCCAACCTGAGAAGAGGTCAGCCAAAGACCCAGTTGTAGACGAAGGTGAACTTACCGTACCACCATAATAGAATCTAAAGAAAACCTTAGAATTCAACTTTCAAAAGTATGATCAACTCACATATAGTTAGCAATATCAATATCGGTTGGTCTCCAGCCCAGCTGCCATGTATCAACCGTGAGCATACAAACATCAAAGCCACTTTTCCAGGCTCGTTCCAAAAGGCTGATAGTCTGACTTGCATTTTAGGCGGATGGAGGCATGGAACTGAAAGAATATGCCCACTATTTCATCGTCATGACCCATGTAGAGTTGAAAGAACCGTGGAGCTTTTGCACTGCTGCCATTTGGACCACTGTATGTATGGACACCGTTGCTCTCGTTTTTTACAGAAGCTGCGTCGTCGTTCACTCTCGCTACGTCCTCAATAGGCTGAGATCCAGCTGTTGAAAGACAATACTGATGCAGCAGGGTCAATATCGCACCCAGCAACGATGGAATTAAAGATCGTCAACGCACAGGAAGACCGAGCTCTCCCGCAATTTTAGCCGGAACTAACTCGCCCTCTGGACTATAAAGCTTGTTGATACCGATAGGGGCGAACAAGATCGGAGCGGGAATACGGTGTCCGAATAACTCAGCTGAACACAATATCAGGATACCCATTAGGCACATGATGAATGGACACCCACTTGTCAAATCTCTGGTGTTCGTGTCCACGAGCATTCGAGGGACAATTCTCCAGCGGTAGAAAGCTTCTCTATTTGCCCTGTCGGTCCATCCTAGACCCGCATTCGAGTTAGCATAGTAGTATCCCCTATCATTCAGCTTCGTCTTCGTAGACTCGGCCAACCGTTCCGGATGAGCAGAAAGGCTTGGAACTGGGTGACTAGACTAAGTGAGGGTGGTAGAAATGAGAGAAAAAAACATACGTTGTCCTTGTTCCCCACCGCGGCGGAATACTTCACGTTGATAGAGTGAGTAATGAGGTGAAGGTCCTTTTGGCTTGTTAGTTGGATCCATGATGCACCGGGAGCGGTTGGCGGAACAGGAAGTCTGAGTATTTCAAGGAGCTCTGGAAACTAGTGACATCATAGATGAGTAGGTTGGGTTAGATGGCGTAGTTGCGTGGGTTTGGACCAGTTAACTGCCGCTCTTATGCGCGGTGGCCGTTTTTCAATGAAATTCGTCTGTATTGTGTTACTGTACGGCTCAGGGTACTGTCGGAGGGGCACTCGTAAATTGTCCGTCGAGCAGTGAAGGGGAAACTCACCCTAAGTCCAAGTGGTTATAATATTCATAGATGTATACCCTCTCCCTCATCTCTACCTGTGTCATCGTACCCATTCATCTGATACGTCGTGCTTTGATTCCTATTGTGTGCCTGTTCTGTGCTGGGTTCCATGCTCGTCGGACGAGGTATGTCAGGAACGTCGTAATGCTGGTTATCCAGGACTCCTTTTTCTGCAAGCGCCATCTTGAGGATGGATATCCGCTCTGTTTGGGATCCACTGTATACTCGTCAGAACCGGAAGGAGGGAAAGGAGGAAGGAAGAGTCCACTTACATCACAACTTCATTCTCTTCGAGCGCTTTTTGGACCTCCGGATCAGTAGTTCCTGGTGCTTCCGATGATTGGTACTCTCGCAACATGTCCTGGGTTTCCCGCAAGTGCTTCAGGGAATTGTGGAGACGCGCGATCTCTAGAGGTTGCCGACGTAAGTTGTAGATATTCCATGTAACCTCCTTCACTCAACCGTCTGTTATCACGGATACATCAAGGCCAATTGCCTCAGTCAGAGTGAATGGTTGTGCGTATCGAGGTCGATATTCCATCTGGTCTAGGGGTAGGGGTCCGAAGTGTTACACATCGTAAACCTGTTTGGTCATCAACCAGAGTGCGTCATCGAGGTCTATATACTTTCCATTTCCAACATGCTATGTAGTCTACAGATTAGATTATCATCTACAGGAAACAAAACGTTCGTTCAACCATGACATCATTTCTTGAATATCTCTGGCCAAACGTCGCGGAGCTGGTTTAGTTTGCTGATTTCAACAATTGTATGACCGTTCGCTTTGGCAGGGTCCAGAGGCTCGTCTCCGATCTGCTTCGTAATACCGCCTTCCATTGATTCTAAACCCTTCTCACAAAAGTGGACGCATTTACCCCATCCCTGGGCAATTGCACCGTCAATATTTCCGCGATTATCGTCGACAAAGTAGCATTTGGATGGGTCAGTCACCCCCGCTTGTTTCATGGCCTGAACTCTGGGTTACAAAGATGACCCGGCGTTATTCCGGACCGTCTACTCACCATCTGGTAGAATTCTGCTTCTGGCTTGCAAGAGAAATCTGGGACTGTATAATCACAGTACACGAGTCCATCTATGAGGTCGTCAAGCTTGAGTATCTTCAACACTCTTTGCGCGTGCTGCAGAAGCGTCAATGAAGAGACAGAGCTGAGGAAGGAGTTACGTACAGGCTTGTACGCATTGGTCAATGCCCACACCTGAGCCTTGCTGCGGTCAATGTCCTCAAACAGCTTGCGCACCGCCGGATCATAGGAAATCATCTTCTCGAGTGGCAAGGACCCGTCACATTTGCTGTCAAAGTCTAGGACATCTATACCCAGAGTCAGAGCGTACATTGGGCATTCCACTGCAATTGCGTTACCGACGTCGTGGTGACGCTTCAGGCCGCGCAGCGCTAGGCCGTACTGTGAGTAGTACCGGTGGTGGAGTTCCGAAGCCTCTTCGTGGCTTAGGCCAAGACCGACGAAGTAAGCTGGACAGTGTGAGTGGCACGTTTCGGCGGCAATTTGATGTGACCTGCCGTGGATCCTCTCTCCCATGGCCTGCGAGATCCTGGAGCTCGCCGAGTAGAGAGTATTGTCGATGTCGAACCAGACGATGATGCGGTCATCTAGGTCATCGTTAGCGCGGAACGCATGTAAGGGGAGGATACGCACCCTTTCTTGACTTGGTGTCGTGCATGGTGATGGTAGGACGTCAATGCCGGTAACGGGAATGCGGACAGGCTCAAGGCATGGTGGAAGAGATTAGATGATCTAATGGTCATGTCGTCATCAACATCAGCACATCTCATCTTATCTCACCTGCCGGCTGTTTCCGGCAGAACTGTGTAGCTTTCCAGCCACAAGGTCCCCTACGTTTAGACTTAGTACCATATATCGGCATCGGCCTCGACGACCTCAAGAACAAGGTATGTCGCCTCTCGCTGTCCCCAGAACACCTGGTCATTGATCCCAGATTACAGATGGCCAGAAGCAAGGAACTCGTCCCCGGCATTGGACGCCTCTCCCGCTCCCAAGTCTTCGCCAAGCGCGGCCTTTGGAAGGGCCTCAAAAAATCCGAAAAGCCTGTCGTTGAGGAGCCCGCCGCAACCGTTGAGAAGACTGTCGGTGGTGCCAACAACGGCGGCAAGCGTGTCATCCCTACTGCAAAAGCCCCCCGTTACTACCCCGCCGAGGACGTGCGTCAGCCCAAGAAGAGCCGCAAGTCTCATAAACCCACTGCCCTTCGTTCATCCATCACTCCTGGAACTGTGTTGATTCTGTTGGCGGGTCGTTTCCGAGGAAAGAGGGTTGTTTTCTTGAAGCAGTTGGAGAGTGGATTGTTGTTGGTGACAGGTCCTTACAAGATCAACGGTGTGCCCCTTCGACGGGTCAACCAGGCATATGTCATTGCCACTTCGACCAAAATCGACCTTGAGGGACTCAAGGTATGTGTTTGATCTTCTGGTGAAATTTCGGATGGGCACTGGAACAGTGTTTGTTAGGTCGACGAAAAGATCAACGACGCCTACTTTGCCAAGACCGCCGTCAAGGGTGCCCGCTCTGCTGAGGAGGAGTTCTTCGAGGATGGCAAGCCTAAGGCGAAGGAACCCTTCCCTGCTAGCAAGGCAGTTGATCAGAAGGAGGTTGACAAGGCAGTGATCGACGCTGTGAAGAAGACACCAGAGCTTGCGAAATACCTTAAGTCGAGCTGGGGTCTGTCGAAAGGCCAGTACCCGCATCAGCTAGTGTTCTGATTGTGGATGGAGGATATTATAACGGGAGTCGGGGAGGTAGTCGGGTTTGGGGAAGCGGGGCCTTCTGCGATAAGATACTATGCTTCTTATGCCGTTCATCCACGCGAGCGAATGTTCCGTATACACCACAATAAGCATATGCTCTCGCTTTCGATTCATGCATGCAATACTAGATGTTCCCTGGATATTGGATTGGAGACTGAAATATTCCAGCATATGCGTCGATCACTACATAGGTGTTGATTGATTGTGACCCTTGTTCCAGTGCGATCACGCGCCTCGACTCGGAAAGACTGAGCATGCTTGCCCTTCGCAGTCACGCAGTCCTTGCGCATGCACGCCCATCGTCTCTCTATACCCGTGTTGCTCTACAACGTCCATCACAACGGCGGTTCTTTTGGTCAGAGATCTACAATGGTCTAACGCCCGCTGCAAATGAATTTCTCGACCTCGCTATTGCTCTCCCGTTTCCTCCGTCCTGGCCTCCGTATGCATCTACCATCATCCTGACCACTGTACTCTTGCGTCTGGCATTCCTACCAACAGTGCTATGGGTACGTAGTTTACGGCCCTTGAAAAGCTTTTATTTACCTCTCGCAGAGCCGTGGCAAAGTCTTGAAGATGGAGCAGGCGCAAAAAGATGTCGAGAAGATGCTACCAGTAATTCAGCGTCAGGAATTCCAGACCATGCAAAAAGAAGGCATACGTGGTGACAAGCAATTCCTCATCGAAACTCACGCCGAACGCGTTAACGCCATCGTACGCCCATTGAACCCTCTCCAAGTACTGGCCTAATACCCATTGCCTCAGATGACCAAAAAATTCAATGAGCTCATTAAGGAGCGCAACTGCGATCCTAAATGGACAATCCCAGTATCCGCACTTGTTCAAGCACCACCTTACATCGCGCTCTCCATGCTCCTCTCCCGCGTCGCTGCAGACCCCCTGACGCCCTTCCGCTCGGAATCATTCCTTACTCTGACATCCCTCGCACATTCCGACCCGACGATGACACTTCCTATTGTGCTTGGTGTGATTAGTATGGCAAATGTGGATACAAGGAATTGGTGGTTGACAGCAGCAGAGAGGGAGAGGGAGAAGAAGTATCATGAGCGGAAGGCTGCAAGGGCTGAGAAGGAAGGGAAGCCGTATATTCAGTCACCATTGAAGAGTGTGCTGCGAGGATTGTCTATTGTGAGGATTGGACTTGCTATGCTGGTACCTGGGGTGCGTGATTCTTACTTTTGTGCTTCTGGTTGATTGAACCTTTCGTTGTGTTGAGTAGAGCGTTCAGTTATATTGGGTTGCGTCGGCGGGATTTGGTCTCGTGCAGACCATTATCTTTGACGTTATTGATAGTCGGCGGAGACGCCGTATTGCTGCGCAGGAAGCATTGGCGAAGAAGGAGACTGAGGCAGCCTCTGCAAAACCTCTCATCAAGCTAAGAAAATAGTCCCTCTGTGAGTACTATGCAATTTCTCCTTGGTCGGCCGTCGCGGGATGAAAATACTAGTGGTCGAGAGGGAGCTCAAACTACAGCCTGTGCAAGGCTTAGAGCATCCGATGATTTTTCCTTGATCTAATATGACCGCGATATGTTCTGAAAATTTGGCTTCAAAGACTGACATCGTAAAACTCGACAGGTCATTCACTTGCTAGACTATATTAATACAAGACAGGGCGCTGGTTAATCATTCTTTTCACGCTTCTAGCAAGATAATTGAATTGCCTGGTATACAAAACGATGATGCCCTCCAGAATCAAATAAGAGTTCAAATACAATACGATAGATCTGCAACGCAACGAGAAAGAGTCCAGGACGCGAGGATCATGCTAGACCTCCCCACGGGCCGCGAATTCGGCGAGCCAGTTGGATATCTTTGGGCATGATGGTAACGCGCTTTGCGTGTATCGCGCAGAGGTTTCTGCGTCCAGAGTTTTCGTTAGACGATGCCTTGGGGAATGAAGGGATGCAAGACTCACGCGTCCTCAAATAGATGAACCAAATAAGCCTCTGCAGCCTCCTGTAGTGCCAACAACGCAGAACTCTGCCATCGCAGCCCAGAATCCCCGTACTCGTTCAAATCCGTTGTCATATCCTCCGCGATTTCCTTTACCTATGCCCATGTAAGCCCAAAGAGTCCAAGTCTCATGGACGAACATAGGCGCACCAGACGCGAAAAGGGCAGCTTTCGCAACAGTAGATCCGTACTCTTTTGGTACTTGCGAATTTCACGTATTGCGACTGTGCCCGGTCTGAAACGATGCGGTTTCCTGGCTGTTATATTATTAGTTCATGTTGGAGTTGATATCTGAGGGAAGAACGTGCCTGTAGGCGGTGCAGGCGGTTGTGGAAGTGTACTCCGCCTTGGGGGATTCCCTCCGGTACTCTTGCGTGCTGTAGCGCGTGCGGGTGCCGCGGTTTTCTTTTTCTTCGGTGAGGGTGTAGGAGAGTCGGAGTCTGACGCTGGAGCTTTGCGTTTAGTAGAAGGACCTGCCTTACTCTGGACCGCCTGTGCCATGGCAGTTGGAATTTAATTTAGGTTGTGTTGAGTGAAGGCGAGGGAAGGAAGGCGGAGGAGGAGTGTGGAAGATCTGAGAGGGGACTCGACGAAGTGAGGTGAGAGGTTCAACACGGTGTCCGAATATGGAAGGCATGAATTGATTGGCTATTTCAGGACCCCTGGCACGCACCTCTGTTGGAATGTGAGAGTAATCAAAGGAAGGCCACCGCGTCTTCTTCTATCGTCTTGCTATCTGCGAATATATAAACACCTGCTGCGCTTGGAATTTGCCTTCCATCCTTTCTTTCCACCCCCAATACACGTTGTGTTTGCTCCGCTGATTGGCACTGACATGTCTACTGATAGTGAAGTCGTTACTGGGTATTACAGGTACACTGATATCTGGTTCGAGTGGTATGCCCTCCCATTCTCGGTTGTGTACTTGTGCTGACGGCGATGAAAGGTACAAGGTGATCCCTAATCCTGATGATGGTGCTGTCCTGAAGGCAATCCTCGGTCAGTTGATCGATGATCTTCCAACGAACAGTCGCTGAACAACCTTTTCAGCACACGACTCGCTCGTCAACCCTGATCACCCACTACACACCGAAGGCATCCCCGGTATACAACTCTACCATGGTACGCTGCAACCCTTCACCTCCATCCCCCTAGCTCAACTCTGGCGGCACAAGGCACTTTTGAATCGGGAGAAACCAGACTCTTATTCTCTTCCGCTCAAGTCGATTACGTCCGTTACTGGCTGCACGCAATGAACCTTACCAAAACACTTTTACCAATGCCATACTCTGATTGTTTGATCCTCCCCTCGGAGCTCAAACATATCACAACCCATGCTTACTGTGATGGAGGGTCTCTCCGCAATGCTGTCAAGGTCAGTAATTATCAACAGACCACCATCGCCATCACCATCATCTACGGCCTATGATCTCCCCAAAACACCCACACCTCACAAAATTATTATTTAACAGAATCTAGACAAGCATAATAAACGCCTCAAGGGTAGCAATCCAGCCCTTCTCTCGCGACGCCACCTCTTCCAGCGCACCCGTGAACTCGTGGCGGCCAAGAGTGGGACTTGGTGTGCTATCGACTTTGAAGGCTGGGAACGCGACCATACCATCATCACCGAGATGGGATACAGTATCCTGCGTTGGGATAAGGACGGACAGGAAATCAGAGAGAACGGGCATTGGATTATCAAAGAGTCCGAAGGCTACAGGAATGGAACCTATATTCCTGATTATCGATACGTGAGTTTGCTATCTTGTTAGGTTAAAATGAAAAGGTATTAATTGGTTATGCGTGTAGGCGTACAATTTTGGAGAGAGCGAAAAGATCCCAAGGTCTACCTTCAAGGGCCGCGTAAAAGATTTGATTAACAAGTTAAGAGCCGATGGACCCCTCTACCTCGTCTTCCACGACAATAACCAGGACATCAAGTACATGAAATCACGAACAGTCGAGGCACCTCTCGATGATCTTTCATATCTCCTTCCCGATACTGCCCCTACCACGGGCCTTTTTGTCGTCGATACATCCGACTTGTTCGGTGCCCTTATCGGATTATCAAGTGGTGAACGTCGGTCTCTAGAAAAGACTTGTAGGATGTTGCAAATCTCGACTTCCTTCTTGCACAACGCCGGCAACGACGCATGCGTGAGTTGAAATTGCATTTGATGTATCTCAACGATTTGATCAAGGCGTTGTAGTACACCCTTGAAGCCATGAAGCAAATGGCACAAGGCGAAGCCGTTGATGAGCAACGTGAAAGGCGTTGGCCTAATCGCACAGCGGCAGGAACAGTTGAAGTCGAGTTTAAACCATGGGAAGAGGACAGCGATTATTCCGAGGAAGAAAACACGGGTCCTAACGTTCGCAACACGTTCACTGCTCGGAACTGAATTTGATCAAAGATGGACGTTGGGAAAGGGAATGTCGTTATGAAGAGCTGTCCCCAGTGAATTTCTGTTGTACTAGTAAAATTCCACATTAACGTGATGTTACACGAGTGTGAATATAATGATCATGGTATCATGACTAGCATCGTGAGCACACGGCCGTCCGGAGACAAAAGTAAGCAAGAACATATGATATGGGTTGATGGTGCAATTAATCTGTTTTCTTGACATCATTATCATCATCGCCGCCTTCGTCGTCAGATCGTTCATCGTCAGCATCGCTGGTGGTGATGGCTCTGCTCGGGTGAGTTGCAGCCAAGTGGTCGAAGAGGAACTAGGCGTACCTCCAGAGAATTCGCAAAATGAGATAATACCAGAAGAGATTGAGTAATTGGAGAAGGAAGAGAGGTGCAAAAACTTGGTATTTCATCCATGAGAGTAGGTATACGCCTTGTGACCACACCCAACGTTTGGAAGATTCCCTAAGCGAGAAAATTAGCACCAGCGAATCAAAATGATAACAGTAGCAACATACGGAATGAGGTCATATTCGTACCAGACGGACCAGAGAATGACGAGGTTCAGGTAGTGACGGAAATATCTGTATGGCGTTGTGAGATAGGGGAAGCATTTACCCAGTGAAGTATACTCACGTCCAGACGCCGACAAAGATCACGAAGGAAACGACCTTGGCCCTTCCCCATTGAATGTAGTTCAAGAGTTTGGAGAAGGCCAAGAAGGCATCCGGGAGGTCCATGCTCATGAAGACGGCATTTCCAATTAGAGTGAGATTGATGAGATAGCTCCAACTAACGGATGACGGGATTAGGTGGTTGATGATGACAAAACTGGACATGATGATCGACATACCCCACAAGCCAAAGTGTGACGATATGGTGTGCGACAAGTTCAGGATAATCTTTACGCGGCTTTTCGAGACCGAGAACAAGGACAATGAGTTGTTGGCACCAATAAGCGGATTGGACAAGATAGTAGCACTTGAGCTCGGGTTTCATATCCCAGTGAGGGTAGTCTAAAAGAGAGTTAATAAGAAGGCGAATAGAGGAGAGAAGATCACAGACCGATCCAGAAGGCACTGGTGCGGTACCAGTATGTGGGTAATTGGGTCATGATGCGCTACAAGGTCATTAATTTAAAATTTGGACGCGTCAAAGGACCAGCGATGGCTCACGTATCCCCAGAGACCAAAGATGGTAAAGTAAATGAACGCATAGCCTTGTTCGCAGAAGCGGTCGACCTTTGCCGGTTTTTTCAGTCTAAAGTACCTCGCAAGCGGAGTGAGAACCCGAGTAGTCAAGGATTGACGGATGAAAGACCAAAAAATAATGTAGTATGCTATGAAGACGAGGTCCCACCAGGACTTTGCGTAGCGTGGGTCGTCCGGGGACGAGGTTGAGACACGACCAGCGAGGAGGAAAAAGTGGGCAAATGGGTTGGGAACACCTGGGGCAGCGTATGGTGCGAGCAGCTGCCAGTTTGTGTAGAGAACAAGGGGTATGAGGAGGAGCTTGAAGGCGGAAGCTGAGGAGGGAATAAAATTATAAAATGAGGTGGTGCCAGTATCTGGGTGATGGGAAACGTACACGGGTAGACCGCCCAGCGTAGGTAGGGAGATACCTGGGTACGATAGCCCTTGCGAGAAGGGACGGGAGAGGGCACACGCTCTGGGGTGTTTGAACCGAGTGGGCTAAAGGGAGGTTGTGTCATGGAGGGAAGAAGTGGGAGTGAGACAGGACGCACGTCTGGGGCAGAAATGGGCCAGCGAGGTGGTGCGTGGGGTCGTCGCTGGGAAAGGGGGTCAGAGGATGTGGATGCTGGTGCTGTGGACTTACTGGATGTGGACGAGCGCAGAAGGCCGTTTCCGAGACTTTGAAGAAGGTGCCATTGTCGTTGCACGCGTCGACGCAACAGTCAGTGCAAAGCAAAGCGCAGTTTCTTACCACCTCAATCCTCTGCTTTTCCTCACGTGATTTCACCCTCCTTGCTCTCTTCCCCTTGCACAATGCTCCCCATGATAGGTCTATTCCATACCCTGGCCTGTCCAGAGGACAACTGTCTTAGGCCTCACTGTCTCTTTTCACACAACAAGCCAGAAGATCTCCCGCCACCCACAGCCCTCGATATCCCTGTCACGAACCCCACCCCTCCCCCTCCCAAGTCCTCTTCATCTCCATCTCCGTCTCAGCATCCCCAGATTAAACGACAGATAGCGCAGACACCTGCTACCAATGCTGCCACCTCTGGTCCCGTCGCCAGCGAACCCCCGCGCAAACTACAGAGGGTCGGCACCGCACAGCGACCCATGGCGGTCCCCACTACATCTCAAACCGCGGTACGCGTCTATACTAATGGAATACTCTTGTAATCTAACCGATACTCCTCTCAGAACGGCGTACCGGTCCTACGCATAAACGCTGCACAGTCTCTCGTCCCGGTCCCCGTCAGACAGGTATCCCGTTCCACCAATCACGACACTCGTTTTCTGACGTCAACCAATCCGCCTGTCTAACATCAGACCATGCTCAAGACACTCTACGAGCACTTTGTCGTTCTCTACAACTCCATCTCCCCTCTGAGTCCTAGCCTTGCCGCCGAACATGCCCTCAAACAAGAAGCCGAGGTTTACAGCAAATCCAATAAACTCACATACCGAAATGTAATCTTCTTCCTCTCAGTCCACCTGGAGTCATAACTCACCCTCCCAGGCCGTCATACAGTGTGTGGCCGCCATCAAACGTCGGTCCCCGCCAAACTCGCTATCTCATCCTTCCGTTGGTACCGAGGATGATGTCAAGGCTCGCGCCGAAAAGGCCAAATCATTGCAGAGTATGACGCTATCCAGGAAGGAGCTCGAGCCCCTGGTGTTGTCAAGAGAAGACATGGAGAAGTGGGGCTATATGCTTGAGGTTCCTGACGGTCCTGGAGGTGACCAGCCGAGTATGGAGGGCAAGGTCATGAAGTGCGAACGGTGTACCCAGCCATTTCAAGTTAGTCGGACGGGCTCGGATAAAGAATGTCTATATCACTGGGGTAAACCACAAACCACCAGGGCTGGAGGTCAGTACATGCACCCGTATCTCTTGTTTCCCTATGCTCATTTACTCAGGCGAGAAAACTCGGACATATACGTGCTGTTCTCGACCAGTTGCTGAGAGTGAAGGCTGTGTTCATGGTCGCCATGTCTTTTACGAATCTGCGCCTCAAGATCTTCATTCCCGTCACGCCTTCTCAACGATACGGCCGCCTGTATCCTCGGACAAAGCACTCGACGTTGCCGCCATGGATTGTGAAATGATATACACGACAGGAGGCTTACGAGTTGCCCGCGTATCAGTCGTCGACGGCAAAGGCAAGCAAGTATTTGATGAACTCGTACGAATGGACGACAACGTCCACGTAATGTACGCCACATTCTTATTTCTTCGACCTGGGATCTCAACATACTCTCGCAGAGACTATATTACGCGGTTTTCTGGCATGACAGAAGAAATACATTCTAAAGCCACGTTACCTTTGTCCTCCATCCGCAAATCGCTCGAATCCATCATCAACTCCGAGACAATTCTCGTTGGACATGCCCTTGACAATGACTTGAGGACAATGCGTATCGTTCATCACAAATGTGTCGATACTGCCATCCTCTTCCCTCATCGAGCTGGCCCACCCTATCGTCGAGCATTGCGAGACCTGTGAGTATACCATTCATTCTTCGGCGCTCTTCGGTTGCTAAATTATTTGTGCAGTGTACGAGAGAAGCTTGGGAGACTAATCCAGACAGGCGACGCCTCCACTGGTCACTCTTCAGCTGAAGATGCAGCAGCTTCTCTGGACCTCGTAAGATGGTATATCCTCGACCGACAGTCGACAAAAAATTCGAAACCTTCTATACCCTCCACGTCGGGGACATAAAATCCTCATTTTCTGTATGATACCCGCCCTGTTTACACAACAATCCATGATGACACCCAACTACCAAATCCCTTGCCCTCACGTCCTTCGTTCGCACTGTATCAATATTTTCTTGGAAATTGGTGTTTGTATTACATACATAGGTATATTGGAGTGTTCTATAATACATATTATAAGCGGAGATCCTAGTTATCTGCCTTGAACCGCTCATCAAAATAATATGACCGAGACTACTTGCGAAGATTCCAAGACTTCGAGAATGATACCGTCATAGCCGTATACTTGGAACTATTGTTAGCACCGCGGAAGGAAGGGTATATGTAGTACATACAACGAGTTGTTGGGTTAGGTAGTTGGAGACCGTCTTCGTCGTCTGTCCGGTTCAGACGCATTGAAGGTGGGGGCTCTTTGGGGCTGAGGAAATGACTAATAGTTTCGAAACGATCGTAGAAACGTTTTCGGGGAGGGGTATCTAGATGGTGGGTGCTGTGAGGTCGGGGTGAAAGGATAAGGATGGAAGTGACGAGGCTAACCATCTTCGTCGTCTTCGGGTTCGCCTTCGATTTCCCAGTTGCATCGCTTGTAGCGTTGGAAGAGAGGGGATCCGGGCTAGGAATTTATTAGGATGAGAGAAAGTTAGTAGTATGAGGTGACGTACGATGTTGGTGTGGACGATTATCTTTTTGACGGTGTGTGTGCTGCCGGAGATGAAGAAGTCGAGGCCATGTTGGAAATAGTTGTAGAAGTCTGTGAGTGGGGTTTGGCGGTTAGTTCTTGGTTAGTTGGCGAGAGGAAGGGTGTGTGGGTCGTACAGTCAGAGTCTCCGATCTCGTCCTCGCCTCTGTCTGTAGAATGGATGGCCATGCGTTCATCTTCTTTGTAGTGTACCCGTAGAGGTGGTCCAAGGTCTAGAGTCAAGTCTTGTGCTGTTGTTTCATTCAATCGGATGTGGAGGGGTTTGGAGGGTGTTGGATAGAAATATAATCGAATCCCGTCGTGTACCTAGTTGGTAAACCAACTCAGCTTTTAATATCAAGAGTAAGGGAAGAGATTTGTACCTTGATAATCGCTCGTTCAATATCGCCATGCATTACAGGGCATTCCGCCACTTCATCCAAAGCATCCTGCATCTTCCCGTCATTCCCCTTTTGCGAAATTATAATCTTCTTTACTTCCTGTAAGCGATCCTCAGCCTGTTTCCCTTTCAGTCCACCACTATCTTGCACAGCAGCGACACCAATCGGTCTCACATCCTCCTCGAAACTGAACCACAATCCCGGATAACGTAAATCATCCGATCCAGTAGGGTACGTCGGACCAAAAGTCCTACTCACGCCTACCCTCCGGAGTACCTCTTCCGGGGACGAAAGTACCGTGTCTTTGTACTTCAAGATGAGAGGAGGGTTGGTATCTTGGAGTTTGTGGATGCAGATAGTGTGTAGGCGTTGGTGTGTACCTGAGAAGAGGAGGTCGATGTGTGGACGGAGTTGGAGGATGAGGGGTGTTGTTGCAGATGTATCTGGGTCGTATTTGACGTCGATTTGGGGGAAGTGGTGTTGGAGACGGCGGAGGGTGTCGAGGATTGTCCAGAGGGATGAACCTGTGGGTGTTGGGTTAGTTGGTTGGTGGAGATGGAGAGGTTTGTGTGTGGTACCGATTTCGAATATACCGATACCGGAGCCTGGGCGGATATCGAACTCGAGGGTGGAGTACATGGTTGGACGGAGGCCACAAGGGGCCAAGGGAGAGCCTCCGAAGGAGGAAGCGAGTGCCTGCCTTGTTTGGAAGTGACGCGCTGAGGGGCTAATTTGATATCACGCGTCCGTACTACTATCACCTACGCGTTACACTATGGCAGATGCAAGGCAACGGACGATTATCAAGGTGAGCGCTTTCATGGGTAGGAGGAATATTAGACTCAATGTTGGTTGTAGGTTTTTAGGAAGTACAGTAATGCACTTGGGCCGGATGCCCTAGCCTTCACTGAGGAGATCCTGGAAGAACATGACATCTCTGAAGAGGACCTCGAGTCGAGTATAGAAACTCTTGCACGGGAGTACAACAAACAAGATGGCAAGTCTCTTCGACACCTCGTTTCCAGTGAAATCGACAACTGGATAGTGATCCACAGATGCAACAATGAAAGTCTCCGTAGAGGTTCTACGAAGGGTTTATACGTCCTTGCAGGATCAGGATGACAGCGGTGAAATACACAAGGACGGTTTGAATCCGGAGAACCATTTGTTCTTTATCGACGCGTACGAGATGCCGAAGTGGCATTGGTCAAATGAAAGAGGTGCTTTTGAGCGGTGCGTTAACTTGCACTTTGATCAAGGATAGTGACTGATGTTGCGTCAAGTGCAACAGGTCCGCTTTCGGTCTCTGGTTCTCCAGAGTCGAGGATATTGGCTATGCGGGATAGGCTGGATATTATCAAGCAATGTGTATTACGAAACGAACATTTCGCGCCTTCGACGATACCTTCGCGAGATCGAGAAAAACTTGTCACTTTGAAATCGACAAAACAACTGCTTGGAAGACCGGGTCAACGGTTCTTACTTCTGGGGATGCTCACGCATAATAAGGAAGGGAAAATGTGCTTGGAGGACGCAGATGGGAGCGTAGTATTGGATTATTCAACGCTGGTAAGCGATGCGCTATTTTATGACCGAGGATTAGAAGCTGAGGGAGATAGGACGAACCTGGCGAAGGACTGTATACAGAAGGTTGTTTTGCACTGGTCGAAGGGGAATATACAGAAGACGCCACTCTGAAAGTGATTGCAATAGGGCAACCACCTTCGGAACCTCGTGCGACGGCTCGGTGAGTGTTGTGGTGAACGCCTTGTGCTTTCCTAAACAGGGCCAGGTCAATATACGGGCACATTGACTTCCTAGGGAAGGGCTCAACTTCGATATTGGAAGATGTGAGTCTATGATACCAAGTCTGGAAAGGAAACTTACTTATTGTGCAGGCCCATCTCGCGATCCGCGTCCGTGAAGAACTACAAGAGATGCATTTCTTCTTTTTGTCGGACGTGTGGCTGGATGTTCCAGCCACTCTGACAAATCTGCAAAGAATGTTCGATAACTGTATCGAGAATGATTTTATACCCAAGGTCATCGTGCTATGCGGTAACTTTTCCAGTAAATCCATGTCCCGAGGCAGCGGGAGGGATATACAAAGATACCAAGGTTGGTTTTGCTCTCCTCACAAGAGTCTACTTACCTACGCTTGTTTAGACGGGTTTGATGCACTGGCGGATCTCGTCGCTCAATATCCTCTAATAACACGCACCACGCATTTCGTGATCGTTCCAGGGCCCCAAGACTTATCTCTCAATTCGATACTCCCTCGGAGACCAATCATGTCGGGTTTCACCACCAAGCTGAAGAGCAAGATCCCAAAAGTTCACTTTGCAACAAATCCCTGTCGCATCAAATTCTTCGACCAGGAAATTGTGATATTCAGGGAGGATATCATGTCCAAGATATTGCGCAATATGGTCGGCGCGAAGCCCGAAGTTTCAAGTACGGACTTGAAACGCTACGTAAGTGCTAGATTTGATGGTCCTGTCGTTTGCTCATTTCATTGGTGTTGTAGCTTGTTCAGACGATACTGGATCAGATGCATCTGAGTCCTTTGTCTTTGAATATACAGCCAGTTCTCGCAGATTATGACCATTCCCTAAGACTTTATCCACTACCTACGACAGTACGTTAATGCATCAAGATCCTACTGGTGTTATAGGGATTGACATCAACCACCTAACAGCTTGTCCTGGCCGACAAGTATGATAGGTACAAGTTGACCTATATGGGCTGCCATGTCTTCAACCCCGGCACTTTTGCAAGTAACACTCCCGCCTTTTGGATGTATAAACCAGCAGAGTTGAATTCTGAAGAGTGGTAAGTCGGCCCTGATACGTCATCATTTGACCACTGACGCCCGGCAAGCATTCTTGACGTACCAATCGATGAATAATCATTTTTTCCGGTGAGCCCGGGCGACGGTGTTTTCGGTACATTTTTTTCGTGCAAGGAGCCAGAGTAATATATCGTAAGGTGTTCAATACCCAAAGGGTTTGACTGCGTTACAAAAATACATACGCGTCAATATGCTTACTGAACGGAATTTAACTTGACCCTGGGACCTGGGTGCAGTGTGGAAAACATTCCGAAAGAGGAAGGTGATCGAGTTGTCGACAGACTAACCGAATGGTATTCGGGACGTGTAAGCACGCCTCAGGTGGTGTGCGTCCTGCTTAGTTCATTCCGACATCCTTGTTCCACAACCACTCTGACTCAAACCAAGCCCTCGTTTATTTTTTTTACAAGTCAGGCTTGCACCTTAAACGTACATGCACCCAGTTCTCTGAAGAACCATCACTTAATCCCCCCAAGAAGTCGTACGCTTGCCAGGTTCCTGTTCGCTGGTTATAGCCTCGACTCATTGATGTGTCCCTTGCTTTCACAGAAATTCGAGGACATCCAATGACTCAATGGAATATTAGCAACGTTCTCCACGCGCTCTTTCGTATTCTCTTCATTGGGAATCCACAAACGATATGGTCTAGAGTCCTCGTATGGCTAGTTCGAATCGTCACTATTTCATTGCTCTTGCGGACGTATATTGCACCATGGCTACTCGCGTTGACTTCAAAGCACATACGCGCCAGGAGCATCAGCTTGAGATCTATCAAAGGTTTGTATTTCAAGAGAGGGAGGTGGGTATGTCGGGCAGAGAGGGTTGGATACGTCTTTGGGAGGGTGGAGGGCAGGAAACGGTTGACCTTCCGGATAGATGGGTTGAAGATAGAGATGGAGAAGGAAGCAGGAGAGGGATCAAAGTCCAAGAAACGGCCGAGGCATAGACGGAATTTGACTCTGGCTGACTTACATCCCTCGCCCTTGGCTGGGCATCTTTGGCGTATCGTTACCAAGGTTGCATTAAAGCTGGAGCCATGGCTCAGGCCTCTTATCCGGAATGCAGTCGTCGCGTGTCTTCGCGTTGGCATTCAGTGGTTACCTGCGGTTACACAAGCACTGTCGTTCGAGCTGCATTCGACCGTCTTTACGCTGGCACAGATTCCAGGGACTCAGATCGTGGCGGATGAGATTAAGCTGCATGCAGAGGTGGATTTGACGCAGGTGGAGAGTTTGTTGGATTGTACCGCCGTGGAGACTTTGCCGACGCCTCAGTCGGCTTCGTGGACTTTCTACGGGATGGCGACATGGAAGAAGAAGATGTCGGATAGTTTGAGGAGGGCTTTGGATAGGGCTTGGGGGCGGACACATGGGATTGCGACAATCAGTTTCAAGCTCAATGATGTCGCCGGTACGACATCTAAGAAGGGACAGTCCGGTGGGTTGACAATGATCAGTTTACCGAGTTGCATGTCTGATCACCTATTTGCAGGGCATGAAAGCAGTCGGACTTTCCTTCGTTTTCCCGGAACGGTTGCACTCGACGGGAAGCTGAACTTCTATCCGCAAACTGCCACCATCGATACGAACAGCGTCGTATTGGGTTTGAAGGTTGACGAGATCTCCGTGGGGGTCGACCTTTTGAATGACATACTTCGAGTGATTGTTCCACCGCAGGCAACAGCGGTTTTGGATCCCAAGACGAGCGGCTCCCCCGAGATGGCGTTACCGATGATGCCCTCCTCGTCAAAGTCTTCGGATGAAACTGAAAAGGTTATTCCATCGCGTACGCCCACCGCAAAACGCTCTAGGTCGTCGACCATTTTTTCGACTAGCTTCCTTCCTATTTCGCCCGCCGCCCTCCAGGGAAAATTGTTGTCTCCTGGGACTAGTGCTTCTCCATTTTTAAAGGCATTCTCTGTAGGTCTTTATAGGACTGTTGCTTCCAATGTATACTGATTCTTTTTAGTCATCTATTTCCCCCAGAGGGAGGATCTTTGCTCAACCTAATCGGAAACTTAAAGACTACGATTATAAGGTATGTTGCGGCTAGAAATCGAACCCTCCTATGGCTAATTTTGATCCTAGTCTATGCTCTCGACAATCAACAGTGTTACTGCCCGAGTCTCTTCTGTATCTTTATCGTTTTCTTCCTCGACTTCCAAGTCTATCTACTACAAGACCGCTATCAAAGATTTTCAAGTGGACTTTCACCCGAGTAGTGCCGCGGCAGATCCTCTCCACGCTCAGTGGCTTGGTCGCGCACCCGAACGAGAGAATTTCGATCCAGAAACGTACGGCTTACAACTCCGCATCACGACGATCGTATTCGAACGGCATAAACGAGGCAACGTATTCCCGCTTGTCACTCTGGGATCCCTTGACTTCCAAGCAATAGCGTTCCAATGGCCATCGCCTTGGTTGACACCGGGCATGTTCATGAGGAGTGATCCTAATGCCCCTTTCCTCGCGACTTCTCTGAAAATTGGGGGTGTTGACCTCACGGATCGTCTGGATGATTTGCGGGATCTCCTGGAACGGAGGGTGGCTAAACCCAAGGATACGACGCCAGAGAGGAGTTTGTTTGCGAAACTGGACGGCTTGCAGTTACCCCGCTGCTCGATACAAATGCACTGTGGGGCCATATGCGCGCGTATGATTTGCGAAAATAGTGATCAGCAGACCTCGAGCACTTTGGAGATGAGGACAAACGGTTTCAGCTTTGGGTTGGGTGCTAATTACGACTCACATTCAGTCCCACCCTCCGAGTCGTTGCCGCTGAACTATGCTCATTTGACAGCATTGTTTTCGTTCGACCTGGAACCTGTCCTCATTCATGTGCGTTCTGGATGGGCCTCAGTCGGCTTTGCCTCGGATAACGAGTTTCTGAACGACCCAGCTGTGCTTTCTATTGGTGCCGTCGAGATCAAGGGGAATATTGATGTGGATGCTGAAGAAGAGCTTGGCGTGTACAGGGTCAAGGAGTCCTCCATTTCATGTGATGCGCATACCATCATTGACACGTTCTGTGTTGAGTTGTGGCATGCAGATTCGGTTTCTGCAACAATACAGTTGCTAGCAATGCTACCTTCGCGCCCGGAACCCTCAGACAACAGCCAAGCGGCACCTGCGAAAATACCTTTCCTGCCTTTCGACATAACAGCTTCGTTGTCATTGGCCCGATTCGTTGTTGTTGTCACTGCCCCAGACATCAATCCCAATGAGACAGATCTTTCACGAGGAGTTGGGTTAAGAGCCCTAGTTTCCCTGGAGCTCTGCACGTTGAGATCGAGCCGAACCTCCAAACCGAAAGACGCAAAACACCTCGAGGCACGTATGCTACTGGGAGT